>JARPSG010000001.1:105785560-106985560 GCA_029955605.1 Quercus engelmannii | reverse complement strand
ATTTAATAAACATATTATTTTATAATGCCATTGAATAAGAATTGTAAAGATTATAAATAATTAAAATGACTATTTGTATTATAAATATATACTTAGCATGTACAAAACTATATTAAGTGGTTTAATTAAGTTATTAGATACATAGTTGATATTTTAATTAGGCATATGATGCATGAGATTTTGTAGTGGAAATTCCACCCACATGCAACCAATTGAAATTCAACACATGTAAAGCCAAAGTTTCTTGCATGTTCACACTCTTAAATCCAAAGACCAAACACTTGGCTAGCCATGCAATCACCAAGCTCCACCTTACTTCTTCCTTGACTTTTCTCAAGACAAACATCCAAGAAGCCTCTCCATTTCCACTGGTCCATGCAAAATCAGAATTCTCACCTCTAACTTTACTCTCTTTTCTCTTAAGGAAAGAGGTAGGAAGCTCTCTTAAGTCCCTTTTGTCAAACCCATGGGTCCACACTTTGAAAGAAAAACAAGACTCCATCCTATTTCTTCTTCATACTCTCTCATAGCAATTAGAACATATATGCTCTTTTAATGTGATGAATATAACTTTATAAAGGTAAGGATATATATATATATATATGTGTGTGTGTGTGTGTGTGTGTGTGTGTGTAATGTGATATTATTCTTTGTAGAAAAGTGTGAGTGTGAATGCAAAAAAAAAGTTGAAAAAGTGGGTGGTGAGATTTTTCGTAAGCATCACATGTATTCCACCCAAAGTCCACATCTCTTATCCCCTTTTGCTGCCCCAAAAGTCTTCTCCCTTATCCTATTTTCTTGGCTGCATCAGATAAGAAAGTCCAGCCCCTTTTCTTCTTTCTCTATTCCTTTTTCTTTGTTCTTCTTTCTCTCTTCTTCCTTTGCTCTTACATGGTAGCCCTCTCCCTCCTACCAAAACAATATATCCCTCTCTAAAGAAGAAATTAAAATCTTAATGCTAACATTTCAGCTTCAAAGTTTGTGGGTAAATAATCAAAACTTCATTTGTTTATTTCTACCTCTTTATCCTCTATCCTGATTTTAGAGGCTGAACTATGATTCTGTTTTAGTGATTTGAAAGTTTGATGATATTGTGATCAATTGAATGCTTATTAACATATTTTAATATGTATAGTATGGGTATAAAAATACCCAAATGAAATTAAGACTTATTGCTATTTATTGATGATTTTGTAAGAATATGTACTGAAACTGTCTCTATGACAGATTTGATGTTTACAAGAAGAAAAATATGTATTAAATCATATTTTGTGAATTAGGTTGCTAGGAGTAGTTTTTATGAATTATGAGACACACATGGTTGTTATGGAAGTGGTCTCATAGCATTTGGATGAAAATAAAAATAATGGTTTAATTTGTAAGTTACAAAAAATTCTGTCAGGACAAATTTGAGTATACTGTCTTGCATGATTTTTAGTAAATCATGGGTTTATTCTTTGACTCCGAAATTTCATGGTATATACTGGACATACAGGGGAGTAGTTCTGTAAAATCTCATGACATTTTGATGTGTATGGACAGCCTATTTGTATTTTACAAATGGAGCATATGTTGCTGTAATGAGAAGTGAACAACATATGCTACACCTAACTTTATGGATTTAATTCTCAAGTTAGGGTGAATTTTTTGAGTTATAATTTAATATGCTCATCCTTTGGTATGTTAGGATCATATATAAATTTTATGAATTGGTTTCTTTATAATTTAGTATATCATGTTGTCTGATGAATATATTTTGTATTTGTGGGGACCTCATTGAGGTGAGATTAGGACTTCCTTGATTTTAAGAGATAGACTTTGAGATGAATGTGTAAGTTTATGATAAGGAATAATTAATAACAAGTAATAAGTTTTGATATTTGGTTTTGGTGTTACTAGTTCCTCAGGTCTAAGCTCCTTCGACTGTAGGCTCTCGGTTCCTCTGCTTTCAGGTAAGGGATAAGTTATATGGGTATATGGTAAGTCATGAGGTTATTTTAAAGTATATTATGTATTAAAAGGTTTTTTATTAGAGATATGACATATAATCATTATTCTGACAAAGATATGTTCTTGAGTTTTCGAAACCTTATGTATATGATTTAAGCATATTGATGCCATTACTAATTTCCACGAACATGATGTTTAAAGAAAAGAATGGAAATGCTATTATTATGAAATGTTATACAAAATAAGAAATTTTAGTATGATGTATAAGTATGAAAGATTTTCGGATTATGTCCTCTGGTGATCTAAACTCTGTTAATAGGGGTTAATTACTGGTTTTTTTATGAAAAATGTTATATGATTGGCCATTAAGTGGGACTGGCTCTGCTGTACCCGCCCTTGTTGGTTACAGCCAACTTGTGGAGGAAGTCAACCTACCCCCATGGTTGAAAGATATGTATTATGATGTGATCCCGGGAATATCTGGCATTGTAGGGAATGCTAGATGCCTAGCACCATGATGGTAAAAGCCTCCCAAATAAGTACAAACTTATCAGATATGGACTAACCAATATGTTACGAATAGTTATATTATTTTATTGATCATGAGAGAATGATTGTGTTTAAATGCATGATGAAAAGTTAAAAGCTCTCATGAAAAGAAGAAGTTTCTGATGAAAAGGAAAACTGTTCTTTAAAGATAAGAGTTTTTAAAGTTCTGTTGTACTATAAAGATAAAACTTCTGATGAAAGTACAAGTTTGTGTTAAAAGGTTATAAGATATTTATTTTTTATGAAACGTTAAGTTTTTATGACTATGAAAGTTATAATATTTTACGAGAAGAAGTTTAGGAAGAAAGGTTATGCTATTCTTTAAGATGCTTCTAGTTTAAGACAAAGTACCAATTATTTGATTTAAGTTAAAATGATTATTTTGTAACGAGAATGCATATATATTGATTTTAAACAATCAATATTACATTTGGTGACTTTGTAAGAAATGAAAGAAATTAAATCTGAAAGGTTTTGGTAATATTATTCTGATAAGAAAAGGGAGAACAATTATTTTCCTATGAAAAGCGTATAAGTTATTATTATGAATCATATAAAATACTATGCATGAAAAGTTGTTCTCCTATTCGAATATTCATAGAATGAAATGATCTGATTTACATGTATCCTTATTAAATTATCATATATCTTACCTTTACTGAGTTGTGTAGCTCACCCCTTCCACTCTTTCAGTTAGTAGGTTTTATGTTGGAGCAAAGAGAGCCTTATTCGAGCTTGGAAGGAGTTGGTTTAAGATTTATATGTATAAATCCTAAATTAGCAATTTGATGTTTAGATTTGTAGTATGGTGTATTTTAGGATATAATGAAAGTGTGTACCTTAAAGTATTAAGAGATGTATTATGTGAAATTTAGAATTTGAATAATCGGTGGATTGTGTTATTCTTTGAGGTACAATGTAGATGTTCTGAATATCAAGTGGAAAGTTATATCATTTAAGTAAAGAAACAAGAATGAAAAGAAAGAGGGAAGCTTCTGTAGAAGTTTTGGAAAAAGTTAAGTTGGTTCTTGTTAATATCAAGCTTGAACTTGATATTAGCATGCCGGTCATAGTCACAAATCCGGGTATCGAGTTTAGGGCATGACAGGCCCAACATACGCTCAGCAACTGGATGGCTAAAATTGGGAAAGGCCAAATTTTTTTGGCATAGCGCTATAGTACCATCTCATATGTGAGATGGTATTGTAGCACTATGCCAAAACAAAATAGTGTATTTTAATTCATTCAAGCCCCTCTCTCTCTTGCTATAGTATCGAGTTTTTGCTCTCTCATCCCCTCTCTTTCTCTCGCCATTGTCAAGTTTTTCTCTTTCTCTACGAATCACCAAGCCGCTATTACCAAGCCTTGCTTTTCTCTCTGAATCACCAAGCCGCTGTCACCAAGCCTTTGCTGAATGTCGATTCACCCTCACCTATCTCCAAATCCCTTTTACCGATTCACTCATCTCATAAACCCAACACTCTAGATACCCATTTAACTTTTCACTCCATCACTCTCTTTCCAAATCGAGATTCTCAAGGGTTTGTGGGTTTGGATTAAAATTTTGTTTGCAAAATCTCAAAAGAAGCTCTGTCAATCTCTCAAATTAAATCAAAATCAAAATCAAAGCAATTTACTAGGTGGGTTTTGATCCATGTTCGAGTTTTTGTGTTTGTGTTTCTTTTCTTTTTCTGCAAGAAATAGGGGGATTTAGCTTGTGTTTTTGCTTGGGTTTTGATCTAAGAATTGCTGTTGATGTTTGCAAAGGTGGGATTTAGCTTCATCACAAGGGGTTTTCGCTTTCTGTCGGATTAGCATCTTTAGAAAGTTTTCTCAGGTTCAACTTCAATTACCAAAATCCCAATTTTATCAAAATCCCAATTTTATTAGATAATCAGTGTTCTTGTTTACTGATTTTTTCTTTAACAAATTAATATGTTGTATGCAAAGGTTCTATCAGTGGTTTTTGTTGTGTTCAACCCTATGGTTTTATTTGATTTCTATTTGTACATGTTGGCTATGTATGGGTTGTGTTTGCAGATATATTATGCAGAATATATTTTGAGTTATATTTGTTGTTGTATTATATTAATAGTTGGCTGTGTAAAGAGCTTGTATTTCTATAACAAAAAATTACTGTTGTATATGTAGTCGAAATAGATTGATTAGGAGCTATCAACATATATTGTTTTGATTAGGAGTTGTCAACATATATTGTAGGATATTGCTATACGTGAGAAGCTACCACCAATCATAATATGTGAAGGCTTTGAATTCTTGTAGATTTGGTTAAGTTTGTATTTCTAATTGTAGTAATCACTTTTCACAAATACTTGAACTCTTGGACTTTGTGAGTTGGCTCTAATTGACTTCATAAACTAATTGTTTATTTAAAAGAGATGGGTACACAAGAAGAGATAACATGATATGCTAATATCTCACAAATGGATGATGATTTTTTGGCACCATTTTTAAGTGTGTCTCAAAATACTTTAATGCCCATCCAGAAGTCTTGTCCGGAAGTTGAAATTGTTACCTCTAATCCAACAAAACATGGTGGCAACTTCAGTGTAGATGAGGACAACCTCCTCGTCTCTGCATGGCTTAACATTAGCATGGATGCCGTGCAAGGTACTAACCAAAGGGTTGGAAAATTTTGGGAGAAAATTTGGCAATACTTTTGCGAGAACAATACTTACGGAACCACACATTCTGCTTCCTCCCTCAAAAGTCGATGGGGAAATATTAATAAGGAGACAAGTAGGTTTGCTGGGTTCATGACTAAAATTGAAGCCCGAAATAAAAGTGCTGGGATTGACGAGGACAAGGTATAAATTATATTGCAATGATGTCACAATATTAATTTCCGAATAGTTTCAAGACACTAATTATTTATTTATTTTTTAAAAAAATTTAGTTGAAAGATGCGATTTATATAAAGCTTCACCAGCTCAAACAACGGGCAAAAAAACAGCTTTTGCATTTGAACATTGTTGGGTTGTGTTGAAGAACCAACCAAAGTGGAGTATGCCTAAGGAAAGATCGAAAGGGCTCCCTCAAACTCCAAGTTCAATTGATCAAGTTGGTAGTAATGATGATAACACAATAGAGGTAGAGAGACCAATTGGCAGAAAAGCCGAAAAGGCTAAGCGAAAGAGAACAGATTGTGATAAGGGTTTTGATGATTATTTGGAGAAAAAATTGCAATATCTTCAAGAATCACATGAACAAGACAAAGTGGCTCTTCGCATCAAAGCGGATAGGGTTCCAGTGGATGCGCAAAGAGCTGATATTGAAAAGGAAATGTTTCGTCTTGAAACTATTAGGGAGGAGGTAAGAATAATGACCATGGATACAAGTCGCATGAATGACAAAGAAATACTTTATTTTGAAAATCTCAACTATCAAATCCTTGCAAGGCAACAATTAGAGTAAATAGTTGGGTTTGATCCAAGGAAATGATGTCTTGTCATAACTATATTTTGTTAATAAATTATATATGGGTTGGGGTTTGGCATATGTAGATAATATTTTGTTTCAACCTTATTTTGGTAGTGGCTTATTTTAAGCGTAAGTTTGGAACATGTAGATGATGTATTGTTCCAACTTGATCAATTGTTAGTAGTTTGTGCCATTTATGTAATCACATCATTTTTGCTTATATGAGAACTTATGTCCTTTCTATGTTTGATGATGTATTTTTGCTTATAATAAGATTGATTAACTAAACTAGATGGTCACAATTAATGGAAAGTGACAACTTTTTTATGCCCTTTCCCTATTTATGTCCCTACCATTAAAATTGAACTTTATGCCCTTTCCCTATTTCTGGCTTATTTAATGGTAAAATGGAATAACAAGCTAGTGTTTCAATTTCTTGATTAATACTTTAGTACATGAATGAATATTTAGGCTTTACTATACTGTGAACAAGAGCTTAATACTTGAATTAAAGTTAGAGATATTAGCCATTTAATAAATACTTTTTAACCCTTGACCTCTTTCTTAACGAGATGGGAAACAAGGGATCATAGTTTATTGCATACAAATGTTTGATTCTAGTCTATCTTTTTAATGGATCATGTCATAGCGAGCAACTTCACTTGTAGTTCAATGGACTTCCCATGTGAAGTATGTCAAGAAATGTATAAGAATTCCAATAAATTTTTGAAACCTTATTATGTAGATAATAGTGAACTATATGCTTCATTTCTTATCAATCTTTACCAAGGGACTTTTGCTTTGACAGATTTTAAGCTTTGTTTATCGAATAATACATCTACTTGTTCATTTTCCATAATGTAATCTCTGCTTGCTTTGCAATAATAGTGATAATTTCCTAACACTGTTGTTTTCAAGGTTGTTTCTATTGGTCGCTCTAGGCTTCACAAATTGCTTTTTGATGACTCAGACGAGGATGAGATAATGAGGCGAGTTCTTAAGGGTTCAACATCACAACGTAAACGTTGTCGGTATATCGAACGTGATCGTTTGGCAGGCCATAAAAGACTATCTCAACTACTTTGCCGACACACCAGTATATTCTCCTAATTTATTTCGGAGGAGATTTCGAATGAGTCGGTTTCTTTTTCTCCGTATTCAATCTATGGTAGAAGCTTATGAACCTTACTTTATTCAAAAAGAGATAATGCCCAAAGGCTTGGTTTATCTTCTCTTTAAAAGATAATAGTTGCACTTAGGATGCTTGCGTATGGAGTGACAGCTGATTTTATGGATGAGTATGTGCGGATTGGAGAATCCACTGCAATAGAAAGTCTGAAAAAATTTGTTAAAGCGGTGGTTGATATTTTCTCCAAGGAATACTTGAGATCTCCAAAGAACGAAGACATTGCTAGACTTTTAGTCAATGGGGAAAGACGCGGATTTCCAGGGATGCTAAGGAGCATTGATTGCATGCATTGGAAATGGAAAAATTGCCCGACTACATGGAAAGGTCAATACTCTAGTCACATTCATGAGCCAACCATTGTTTGGAAACAGTGGTATCATTTGATCTTTGGATATGACATGCATTTTTTGGGTTACCTGAGTCAAATAATGACATTAATGTATTAGAATGATCTCCTATATTTTCTGAGCTCGAACAAGGATGTGTTCCTGCAGTTAATTACTTAATCAATGGCCATCAATATACAAGGAGATATTACCTTGTCGATGGCATATATCCGAAGTGGTCAATATTTGTTAAAACAATTCCATCTCCACGAAGACATAAAAGAAAATCATTTGCAAAAGCCCAAGAGGCGAATAAAAAGGATGTAGAGCGTGCATTTGGAGTGCTTCCAGCAAGATTCACAATTGGGCGTGGACCTGCAAGATTTTTCTATAGTGAAACACTTTAAGACATCGTGAAAGCATGCGTAATTCTTCATAACATGATCGTTGAGGATGAACGAGGTGTAAATGAAGCGGTGGAAGTAGATTATGAGCAAATTGATGACAATCCTAGTATACAACTATCACGGGAGCACACACATGGATTTACGAAGTTCATTGAAACCCATCAATGTATTTGAGACCATGAAATTCATTCTCAACTCCAATTAGACCTCATTGAGCATTTATGGCAATTATAAGGGGAGTCGTAGGAACTTAAGTGTGTGAGTTATGCAAGTGGGGTTTTATTGTAATTTGATATATATACGAGTCTTCTAAAGACAACATTGATAGTTATGTATGTGAATTGTATCTATATATATGTATGTGGATTATAAAAGTTGGTAGGTTGAGTACATTGATATTTGGCAGGTTGTATGTATATATATGTATGTGGATTTTAAAAATTGGCAGGTTGAATACATTGATATTTAGCAAGTTGTATGTATATATGTATGTGATTTTTTTAAGTTGGCAGGTTGAGTACATTAATATTTGGCAGGTTGCATATATATGTATGTATGTGGATTTTTAAAATTAGCAAGTTTGAGTAAATTAATATTTGTCAAGTTCTTTCTAAAAAAAAAATGAAAAATTGGCAGGTTCTATATATATATATGTGTGTGTGTCTTTGTGTGTGTGTGGATCATTAAAATTGACAGGTTTAATACATTAATATTAGACAGGATGCATCTATAAATATGTATGTGGATTTTACATTGATATTTGGCAGGTTTGATGGAATATATATGTATGTAGATTTTTAAAGTTGGCAAATTTGAGTACATTGATATTTGGCAGGTTCTTTCTAAAAATATAAATAAGGATAAATTGCAAATTACACCCCTAAAGTTTGGGAGTGATTGGATTTTACACCCTGAAGTTTCAAAATTTGGATTTTACTCCCTGAAGTTTGGTGATGTTTGAATTTTACACCCTGACATTTCAAAATTTGGATTTTACCCTCTATAGTTTAGGAGTGTTTGGATTTTATACCCTAAAGTTTCAGAAATTGGGGGTGTAAAATCCAAACACCCCTAAACTTTGGGGGGTAAAATCCAAGTTCTGAAACGTTAGGGTGTAAAATCAAAACACCCAAACTTCAGGGGGTAAAATCCAAATTCTGAAACTTCAGGGTGTAAAATCCAATCACCCCCAAACTTTAGGGGTGTAATTTGCAATTTACCCTAAAAATAAAAATTGGCAAGTTGTTGAAATGGTTGGAAAGAAATTGAAAAAAAAAATTGGTAGTTGTTGAAAATTGACCGTTGGAATAGTTGAATTTGAAAAAGTTGGAATAGTTGAATTTGAAAAGAAAAAATGACGTTGGAAAGAAATAATAAAGAAAGGTTAAAAAATAATATTTTAATAAAATGGTAAAATAATAGAGTTTTGGAATGTTGAGTATATTGTAAAATGGTATGATATAATTGATAAAGTAGTTTTTTAGGATGATAAAATAAGATGAGATAGTAAAATCAGTTGGAGATGCTCTTACACTAGTGGATGCAATGATATGATCTCTAACCTCTGGCACGTACAAGTCTTTCAACTTTGAAGAGATCAGATAAAGAAACAGGTTCTTTTCTTTATAAACAATCCATCTATTAATTTGTTTGGGGC
Organism: Quercus engelmannii; assembly: GCA_029955605.1. NCBI lineage: Eukaryota > Viridiplantae > Streptophyta > Magnoliopsida > Fagales > Fagaceae > Quercus > Quercus engelmannii. The sequence goes on along the minus strand of JARPSG010000001.1, from coordinate 106,976,041 downwards.
CGAATCGTACAGCAGATCGAGTTTCAATTCATTTACTAAAAGTGCTCAAAGCTCTGTGTACGCGGCAATTTAATTATGGCATTCATTTTTACTTCGGTTGCTAAATTAATTCCTAATAAGTTTTCGCTTTAGACAATTTAGTCCCTTATTTTGTCAATAAATTCCTTTTATTTCACTTAAAAAATTATCACAAATTAAGTAAGTCTTTTTTTCCCTTAATTAGGTGATAAAATCACAAAAGCACCGCCACTCAAAGAACAAAAATGACTACTAATTCTTACCCAACTGTGTTAACAGTCAACCCACCGGTCCCACTCTCACAGAGGCACCCACTTGTTAGCACTGACCTTGAATCTCCTTCCTCTTTTCCCCGGCATCACTGTTGTAGGTTCATCTTATAAAAGGAGATGGGGATTTAAAAACCTTGGTTTTCCAAATAAAGGAGAGTAGTCAATGCTTAACTCTTGGTATATATTCACTTTTAGTAGAGATTGAATCATGTATATCACACCGATTTCAAAAGGGCCTAAAAGAAAAAAGAAATCAAATGATTTATTTAATTTAATTGTATTGTTAAGGATCAAAATGAAAATTTAATAAAAATGCTAAAATATTTTTTTAATAAATTTATCCTGTTTCTCAAAAAAAAAAAAAAAAAAAAAAAAAAAAATTGCCAGATCATTGCATTATAATTGTAAATGTTTTTGATACTAATTGTTGTAGTCAATAAATTTTTTTTTTGCTGCTTTGCTGAATACATGTGACAAATTCAACTAATGTTCTCTTTCCGTCTCTCTTGGAAGGTTATGTTAAAACGTGGAATCAATATAAGCTGCTTGTGGTACAGTCATAAATTATCTGATTTTTCAGTTATATGCAGTGTTTTTTTTTTTTTTTTTTGGGTGAAGTTATAGAAATTTCACTAATAAAATGGGACAATCTAGCACACAGACAGTGTACTAGACTATCTCCTAAAGATTACAAATGAGTAATCATTCAATGAGAAAAAACAGAGAGAAAAGAAAATGGAAGGCATCACTATGAAAAGCACACATCTAATCCACAGCCCTCTAAAAAAAAAGAAGAGTATTTGAATTTTGAAAGACAAAACCATATGCTCCAACCCCTCAAAAGCTTTGTTGGGATGTCATAGTGGAACCATCCAAATGTGAACACTATGATGTCAATCCAATTCCTCTTTTTACGTAAGACATCTAACATAGCAAGGCTAAATCTTGTTCTAGTTAGATGGAGGCTCCTTAATTAAATTCATAAGGAATTAGAATATTTGAAGGAGATCTTATCGGTGTTTATGGATAAGTCTTTGATGTAGAATAGTGTAGAACGAGACACAAATTAAAAAAAGGGCAACGTTTGGCTACAAATTTTGTTATAGTTTAAGGCCATTATTTCACTTAATATCTTTTTATTGGATGTGAATTTTGAGAAATTTACCATTAGATTACATTTTTTTTTCTTATATCCTCCATACTTTCAAAATTTTCAGAAGATCAAAGATCAATAGTTATGTTATCTATTTATTGTTTAAATTGTAAGTTTTTGCAGTCTAAGACTCTAAAGACTAAAATTATGTTTAAAAAATAAATTTATGATTCATATAGTAAATACATACGATTGACACAAAATTTGACGTGTATTTAAAGCGTAAAAAACATGCAATCCAACGATTAACAGTTAAATTTTCAAAATATGTAACAATGTAATTTTTTAAAATTAAGTTATAGCATTAAGCTACAACCAAGTTTGTAGCCAAACATTATCCATTAAAGAATGCCTAATACACTTTAGTGCCCATTTGGGCTGCACTTATAAGCTAGGTTATTGCTTATTTTTTTCTACTATTTATGGTTCTCATGTGGTGTGAGTCACTTACTTATTTTATTTAACTCTTACTTTTTATCTACAATATTTTCAACAAAAATATTTGAGCAAAAAGTTAGATAAGTTATTTCTAAACGAACATTTAGATATTTAGATATCAAGACGAAGGGGTGCATAATTAAATAATTTGTCTGTCATTGATTATATTCAAACTTAAATTTAATTATTTTATTTGGGTAATTTGATCTTTTATGATGATGTAGGAAATTTAAGTATATTTTTGTAAATTTTTATTTGATAGAGAAGATGGTAAAAAATCCTAAAGGGCTCTTTAAAATATGTATTTTTCTAGACTAGTAAAATAATCAATCCTATTACCCAACCAAGAACAAAACTCAAGGTTGCCATTTTTAATCCTAAAAAATCCACCATGCAAAACCCTAAACCCTTTTAGAGAGATGACCCTTTTAGAGAGACGGATAATAAAAGCTTTCTTAATCCATTATAAATCCCAAAGGGTGAAGCAAGAAGGAACCAACTTCCAAATCCCAACAAGTAGTTCTATCAAATGCACATTCTATATTTATTGCTCTAGTTTGAAGTAGATACAACAGCTCAAAAGTGGGTTTGTGCGTGTGTGAGTTTGAGTGTGGTGGTAGAAGTAGAGTCATTTCTATCAACTTCACAATCTCTCTCATTTCTCTTATCTTTTTGAAAGCATTATTGTGAAAGTTATTGTGTGATTTTGTGAGATGATTGAATGATAAGCGGAAGCATGATAGAGAAAGCACACACACAAAGTTTTACGTGGTTCAGCCTAACAACTTGCGTCCACAATGAGAAAGCTCTTAACAGCTACATATTATATTATATTAAGCACTTATGTTACAATGAACCCAATGTAGGGTTTATATATTAGAGAATATATGTCTAACCATAGGCTAATCATAGACTAACCTAAGGTTAATATGCTTGTTTTACAAGTACATTGGCCTATGATTGATTTGAGTCACTTAGGCCATAATATATCTAACACCCTCTCAAACTAAAGGTAAAAGCTTGAATTTGAAAGGTCTTGAATGTATAGCTTAGTGTGGCACCTATGCTACTCGATTGACATGACATGATCTTGTGTCACAAACATGACACTATATTTGGTTGGCATAGCAAAACTGCTGAGTAAATAGGATTTTGTGTCAATTCTTTGCATAGAATTACACCACTGACAAAACAAGTTATATTTTTGGCAATTTTTTTTTTTTTGAAAAAATATGTATTTATTTTGGCACCTTGTAACACGGTAAAGAGCAATTTTTTTTAAAAAAAAAAAAAAAAAAAAAATTAAAACAAAATAAAACTTTGGAATTATGGCCCCCACTTGGAGAATGACTTGGTTAAGCCCAAAGCCCAAGTCCTTGGTGAAGTGGTTTGCTTATTTAGACATGGGAGGCCCGCCCAATCCAAGTGTTTTGTTTAATGGGCCGCGTGTCCTTAATTAACTCCATCTTCACGTGCACTTGGATTGTGCTCGTTGCAAATATTGCAAGTGAGGCAACACATGTACTTCTGTATCCGCATCGATAGAACGAAGCTAGGTGGGTCCACTCGTTGTCGTTGAAGGTTTGCTTTTGCTGCGCGGTGATGATCTTAAACCCACGAACGATGCGATGAAGAGGTCGCCATGGTGATTCTCAAATCCACAAACAGTGTGGCACTGGTAGCAATGTAGCATACGACATACCTGTGGTTGCGGACCAGAGATAGTAGTCGTGACTGGGCTGTGTTGACGGCGGCCTATCTCGTAGAGAAACAGATCCAATGACAAGATCGATGTTGCTGTCTGTGAGAAACTTCCACAGAGAGAGTCGAACGGGGTTTGAGTGAGTAGCAACTTTTTGATGATTGAAGGAAATGAGGTCTGATTCTTCTGAGTAGCAACTATTACAGGCTCTTCAACTCCATATTGAGAGATAACTGATAAGGCATTCTTTAGTACGTATTAAAGCATGACATTTGAGACATTTGAGGCTTCAGGTTATAGAGCAGATTGCAGTAGCAGCAGATAGAAAAGGAAAACAGAGAAGCTACAAGTCGTTTTGTATAGATAGTTCTAGAGCTACAAGTAGTTCAACCTTGCTGTAATTAGTTAGATGGTAATGGACACGTGTTAGCTCTGTATTGGTAGATTAGTTAGGCTCTGAACAGAGGTGCTTGATGTGCTATCACCCATATCTACCAACTCAAATTTTGACTAAACAATCAAGATTGAGTATTCAACAATCAAGATTCACAAACACTGAACCAGGACTTGTTCATGTGGACATCAAGCAGAAGAGTGTGTGTTGTCTTTCCTAATGGGTCTTAACGACACTTATACTTCAGTGAGAGGACAGATTTTGGTTATGGATCCTGTTTCTTCTTTAAGCAAGGTTTTCTCTCTTTTGCTTCAAGATGAGAAACAAAGGAAGTTTGGAAAGAGGATAACCAGTGAATCCTCAGCCTTGGCAGTCAAAACCAATACTCCTTTCACTAAAGGATTCAACAAAGGTAAGTCAGGCAGACCTCAGTGTACCCATTGTGGGCTTTTGGGCCATGTGGTTGACAAGTGCTACAAACTACATGGTTATCCACCTGGTTATAAGTCTAAGAACAAAGGTCAACAAGGTGGAAATTCCTTTGTCAACACAGTTGCTATTACTGATGTTTCTGAGGAGAGTGTCAGCCTTACTAGAGCAGAATATCAACAGTTTCTCGGTTTGTTGAATACCCAAGCTCACTTTGGTACACAAACACCACATGAGTCTTCTTCTGCTATTCATCAGGTTGCTAAAATCATTACCCAACCATCCAAGGTTCTTCAAGGGCATGAGATGTCAGGTACTTGGTCTTCTCCTCAGTTTCCAAAGTTACCTTTCCATTCTTTACAATATTCAGTCTTTTCTTCTCATGTCAACACTTCGCGTATTACATCCAATGACTGGATTTTAGACAGTGGAGCCACTGATCATATGGTTCACTCACTTCAATTTTTCACATCTATCACATTTGCAGTTCAGATTTCAGTTCAGTTACCTAATGGAGCTATTGCCAAAGTCACTCACATTGGCACAGTTCACTTGTCTTCTAGTCTAATTCTAGAAAATGTGCTTTGCATTCCTACCTTTTCTTTTAACCTTGTCTCCATTAGTAAACTAACCCAGTCTCCATCTTGCTGTTGCATCTTCCTTTCACATTTCTGTTTAATTCAGGACTTGCAGCTTTGGAGGATGATTGGGTTGGGTAAAAAGCAAGGAGGTCTCTATACTCTACAACCTACATCTTCTGCCATTCTTCCACAATCTGTCCTAGACATCATTTCCAAGTTCTCTCCTCTTAACTCAGGTGTTTCTGTCCAAACTTGTAATGCTGCTTCTGTCATGAATGATTCTAGTCTTTGGCATTGTAGGTTAGGCCACCCTTCTGCACAAAGACTAGCTTTGTTGCATTCTTTTGTACCTGATGTAATTTCTTGAAGTAGTAAAAGTACTTTTGATTGCAATATATGTCCTCTTGCAAAGCAAAGAAGATTACCTTTTCCTACTTCCATTCATACTTCTTCTTCTTGTTTTGAATTGGTTCATGTTGATATCTGGGGTCCTTACTCTACTCCTTCTTTAAATGGCTCAAAGTACTTTCTTACCATTGTGGATGACTATAGTAGGTGCACCTGGGTGTTCTTGTTATCACAGAAATCTGATGCATCATCTTTACTTCCATCTTTTTACAATTTTGTGTTTACTCAGTTTCATACTCAAATTAAAGCAATCAGGTCTGATAATGGTCCTGAGTTTGCTTTACAATCTTTTTATAGTTCCAAAGGAATTATACATCAATTGTCTTGTGTAGAAACACCTCAACAAAATTCTATTGTTGAAAGAAAACATCAACACCTTCTTAATGTGGCTAGGGCTTTGAGGTTTCAAGCTAATTTGCCTTTAAAATTTTGGGGTGATTGTGTTCTTACTGCCACATATCTCATTAATAGGATTCCAAGTCCCTTGTTAAATAATGTCACACTTTATGAGAAACTCTTAGGTCATCCACCTACTTATGCACATCTAAGGGTGTTTGGTTGTCTTTGTTATGCTTCTTCTTTATGCAGAAACAGATCAAAATTTGATCCTAGAGCAAAGGTTTGCATTTTTCTTGGTTATCCACATGGTATTAAAGGTTACAAGCTATATGATTTGGCCACCAAAACTTGTTTTGTTTCTAGAGATGTCATTTTCAAGGAGACAGTTTTTCCATTCAAATCATGGTTTTCCAAATCTGTCCCACCTCCTTCACCAGTCAATGATTCTATGTTTCCTTCCATTCCTTGTGTTTCTGATCAGTCATCATCATCTCATTCTATTTCATTTCCACCTCCTCATATTTCCGCTGAATTTTCTCCTTCACTTGACATTTGTGATACTGCTGTGCCACCTAATGAATTCCCTGATCTTGTTTCTTCTCCACATTCTATTTCTGATGTTTCCATACCTTCTGATCCTACACCTCCTCCTGTTGAACCTGCTCTTCCCCTTAGGAATTCCTCTCGGGTCCATAAGCCCCCCACTTACCTTCAGGACTATCATTGCAATCTTGTCTCCACTTCAATCTTGGCCTCCGCTTCCCTCCTTCCCTCATCTGACTCCATTGCTCCAAGTTCAGGTATTCTATTTCCTTTATCCTCTACTCTCTCTTATGATAAATTGTCCACACCACATAGGGCTTTTTCTATTGCCTTAACCATTCATAAAGAACCTGAGTCATATGCTCAAGCCCTTTTGGATCCTAGATGGCAGGCCGCTATGCAAGCTGAGATAGAAGCTTTGCAAGCCAATAATACTTGGATAATGACTGTTTTGCCTCCTAGTAAAGTTCCTATTGGTTGTAAATGGGTCTACAAAATTAAACTTAAGGCAGATGGGTCTGTTGAGAGGTATAAAGCTAGGTTAGTGGCTAAAGGCTACACTCAGATTGCGGGCATTGATTTTTCTGAGACATTCAGTCCTGTTGTGAAGTTTGTTACTGTCAGGACATTGCTTGCTTTGGCTGCTGTTCAGGGTTGGCATCTTTCTCAATTAGATGTTAACAATGCTTTCCTCCATGGGGATTTGCTTGAGGAGGTTTACATGGTTCCTCCTCCTGGATTTGGCAGCAAGGGGGAGGTATGCAAGCTTCAGAAGTCTTTGTATGGTCTTAAACAAGCTAGTAGACAATGGTTTGCTAAGCTTTCTTCCACCATCATCAACCATGGTTTTGTTCAATCCAAGTCAGATTATTCAGTGTTTACCAGAGTTGATAAGGGCTGTATCATCATCCTCTTGATCTATGTTGATGATATTTTGATAGCTAGTAATGATGTGGATGCTGTTAATGCCTTCAAGAAGTTTCTGGATAACAATTTTAAACTTAAAGACTTAGGTACTCTCAAGTATTTCTTAGGTCTTGAAGTTGCCAGAACATCTAAGGGTTTGTCCTTATGTCAAAGGAAATTTACTCTTGATCTTTTATCAGATACGGGCTTATTAGCTTCTAAGCCTTCAAATGTTCCTATGGATCAATCTGTCAAACTGAGCAGTGGAGTTGGAGATGCAGTACCTGATCCTTCAATGTATAGAAGACTAATTGGGAAATTGTTATATCTGACCTTGACAAGGCCAGACATCAGCTACTCAGTTCACAAGTTGAGTCAATACATGAGTGCTCCTAAAATGCCACATCTACAAGCTGCTTACAAGATCCTTAAATATTTGAAAAAGACACCAGGACAAGGTCTCTTTCTATCTGCTGATTCAAAGCTGCAATTGAAGTGTTACTGTGATGCTGATTGGGCAGCATGTGTGGATACCAGAAGGTCTATATCTGGTTTTTGTATATTTTTGGATGAATCCTTGATATCTTGGAAGTGTAAGAAGCAACAAGTCGTTTCCAGGTCTTCTGCTGAATCAGAATACAGAGCAATGGCTACTGTTACAAGTGAAATTGTTTGGTTGCTTTCATTGCTTGCTACTTTTGGTGTTCATCATAAACAACCTGCTGCACTTTATTGTGATAGTAAAGCAACCCTTTATATTGCTGCCAATCCAGTATATCACGAGAGGACCAAGCATATCGAAGTTGATTGTCATTTCGTTAGAGAAAAGATTCAAGACGGAGTGATTAAGACTTTTCATGTTCCTACAAGGCATCAGTTGGCAGACCTATTTACGAAGCCTCTAGCACAGAGACAGTTCCTGTATCTTCTTTCCAAGATGAACTTCATTAATATATATAGTTCATCTTGAGGGGGAGTATTAAAGCATGACATTTGAGACATTTGAGGCTTCAGGTTATAGAGCAGATTGCAGTAGCAGCAGATAGAAAAGGAAAACAGAGAAGCTACAAGTCGTTTTGTATAGATAGTTCTAGAGCTACAAGTAGTTCAACCTTGCTGTAATTAGTTAGATGGTAATGGACACGTGTTAGCTCTGTATTGGTAGATTAGTTAGGCTGTGAATAGTTAGTTAGCTTCATCCGTGTATTCTCATTGTATATAAGGAACAGAGTTCCCTTTATTTTAATATATAGATTCATTCACATACAAACTTTCACTCTCTCTCTCTCTCATTTTTCTGGTTTCCATGAGTTCCACCATTGTTGAGGGTGTATGTGCTTGAATTCTAACAGTACGTGTGAATAAAACTTTCCAGGGTGAGTGTAGTAGTACCCCAAAGCGAATTCAAAGGGTGTAAAGTGTAAACCACTCCAAAATTTTTCTATTTTATTTTACTTTTAGCTCTTATTATCTTGGTGGGGCTTGCAGTACTGGATTATGCTCCAACTCACACAAGTCTTTGAACTTTGAAGAGATAAAGAAAGAGGTTCTTTTCTTTATAACCAATTCATCTATTGTTTGGGTCGTACTCTAAAGCATATTTTCATTTCATTTACTGAAGGAAGCTAAAGCTTTAAGGTCTGTCGGGCAGTTTTCATTTATGTACTAGTGAAAAACAAGAAGCTTCATCCTTTTGGACTAGGTGCAATACCTTCTAGATCTCTTTTTCGGTTGCTAATAATTTATACACCTCTTTCTTGCAAAAACGTTTTCAGAGTTAATTTAAACTTTACGGGTTTCGATACTCCTCTGTGATTCATGTTTGTTTGGATTGAGGGAGAGGAAGGGGAGTAGAGTAAAGTATGTGTGTATGTATATATGTGTGTTTGGTTGCATCTGGATGAATCCTATTTGGCCCCTCAAACTTTCATATTTTTCATAAACCTATATAAAAGAACTTATTCAATTTGATCCCCTTATTATAGACGTGTATTTCTACGCAAAAATGAAGGAGATCCCCAAAGAGTTGGCAATCTAGCTAATTTGTGTAGGGTATTTGTGTTAGAGTCTGCAAGGATCATTGAAACTCACGCCTAGAATCGTTGTGGACAAAGAAAAGAAAAAGGCAAGAATTAAATACTAATATCCTTTGAAGACGAAAGAAAAAGAAAAAGCAAGAAATAGGAGAGACAAAGAGAGAGAATGGGACCTACATGTAAAAAAAGGGAGCAAATTTGTTGCTTATATATAAAATTCATTTATGGGATAGTTTGGATTGGAGACATCAAATTTAGATTTCTTCTACCAAAGTGGCCAAATTAAAGGTGTTTGGTGCCTTCCTTTCATTTCCAGTGGCATAACAAAGTTATATTGTTTTAGAAGGTACTATACCCTCTCTCTGTCTGAAGGGTTATTCCATTCTCTATTATCTGTAATGATTTAATATGTGTTTCGCCAGTTTTTGTTAGAGTTCAAATTAATTAAGTTGTGATAACATTTCATAACCAAGAATCTTGAGCATCACTAACATTTTCTAGGTCTATTGATAAGGAGAACTTGAGTCCAAATCTCTCTAATTAATTTCAACGCTCACTTGATGTAAGCCAAAAAAGATAATGTCTATGCTATGCTATATTTTAATTCTTTTATTTTCAGAAAATAACAATTTCATCCATATCAAAATAATCACACTACTCCTATTTTTCACTTTCTCTTTCAATTATATATATATATATATATATATATATGTTAAAATAATGAAATGTAATATATATGGTACAATATTAAAAGATCAACCAAAATTTAAACGTATTCAGTTTTGTATATATTATTATAGATAATAAGTTTTGGTTAAGTACAAGAATGTTACATGGGTCAATTAGTGGGTGGGGTTGGAGGATTTTTTGGACCCAACTCAAGCTTGTTAGGTTAAGAAATTCCCAACCCAACCCAACCCATCACATGTGTAGAGATCAACTTAACTAACCCACATGGGTTGGGTTGAATGGGTTGAATTGGTGGATTGTGATTACATGTTTCACGCCTTATAAAAAAATTAGACTTTCATTAATTATTTAATTTTTTTCTTAATAATAAAACATTATAATTCACATAATATACCTAATTTATATTGCAAATGTTCAAATTCATCAAAAATAAATAATTACATTAAATAATTTAATTAAATTCATAAAAAATAATTCTTAACAGCCAAAATAAATCAAAACAAGATAATAAAATAAACTCATATATGTGATGGGTAGGGATGGTTAGATGGGCTAAAAAAATTATCAACCTAAAATCCAACCCAAGACTCAAAATAAAATTTCAACCCAACCTAATCCACAAAAACCAACTCGAAAGGCCAAGTTGGGTTGGTTTTATTAGGCTAGTGTTTGATGAATAACCTAGTTAAATATATAAGATAAACTAGAACTCACCTAGCATGTAGTTTTTTAGCCAAAAAAGTGGCGTGTAGTTAATTTCATTAAACAACAAAACAGCTACCATTGGTTATTTGTACCCTTTTTCATTTTTCCTAACAGCCAATTATGTTGTATATCACATGGATTTATTTATTTATTTATTTTTTTTTTTTTGTGGAGATAGTTAGATGCTATCTTTTGGGAGTTATCTTGGAAATTGATCTTAACAACTCTTTTTTGCCCTCCAATGGTCCTAACTCCTAAGTCTTGGCTAAGATAATAAATGCCGCTAGCAACTCCATAACTAATCTAAGGGGCTAATTCATACTTTCATGCATAGATAGATTGTTATGAGTTTTTGCTGATGTTATTATCAACATTATCAACATCATCAATGGTTTTTCATAAATTGGTAATTTACTTGAGTTACTTGAGTTAGGAAGAAGGCAAAAACCTATTTTTGTACGTAGGGTAAATTAGAGTTTATTTTGAATTATTGGTTAGATGGTGATGTAGGTTACCTGTTTTTTAACAAATAGAGCATTTGCATCAATTAATGCAAAATAGAAAGAGGTATCAATTTTACACATTTAACCATTAAAATCACCTAGAAAGTTGAGCTAAAAATGTGTATATTTGCAAAGTTGCCATAGTAATTGTGTAAATTTATATTAAACTATTCATTTTGCATATAGTTTTTTATTCTTTCTTTACATACCCTAGAGGTGAAAGAAGAAAGTGGATGATGGTTATTGTATGTAAAGAAAGAAAAACAATTAAAAAAATCAAGAAAAATTGATATTTTAATGTAATGTAGTGTAAAAGAGATAATCTAATATAGGGTGTTATGAAAAGTGAGTATGTAAAATAGAAAAAGTAGATTTTTATACTAAAATAGATGAAATGTTTTGCATGAGTTGATGTGAATGTTTAGCTAAAGGAGGTTAGTGAGCATTTATATTAGTCCGTGTATAATAGAAAAATGTATAGAATTTACATAATTTTGCCTAAAAATGTTCCACATCAATCTGTATAAATTGTGTAAATTTACAAGTTTGCGACCGTAAATTTACACTGACACTATTCATTTTGTATTTAGTTGTTTAGTTTTTTTATGTATCTCAATAATGAAGGAAGAGAGTGAATGATGGTTATTATGTGTGAAAAAAGAAAAACAATTAAAAAAACTAAGAAAATTGATATTTTAATAAAATGTAGTATAAAATAGATAATCTGCTGTGTTGTGTTTTGAAAAGTGAGTATGTAAAATAAATTTTTTTTAAAAATACTAAAATAGGCAGGAATTTTTGTAAGAACTAATGCAAATGCAAGATCAATATATTAAATATAATAAAGGAGGAAACTAGTGGATTTTGAAACTAAAAGATTCGAAATGTAAGCTCCAATAAACTTCAAGGAGATTTTTGTAGTTTTACCTATAAAAAAAACACAAACACACACAAACTGTATATGTTACCTTATACAAATAGAAATGCTTGCTAAGTAGACCACGATCTGTGGTAATCATGTTTAACGCTGAGGAGCATTGTTAAGATTACTTTTATTTTAAATTTTTATTCAAGAGGAGGTTCTTACTTCCTAGCATGAAATTCAAAGGGCAACTAAGCTCCCTAAAGCTAGTAAATAATGGGAACTATCTATTTAATATTTTTAATCCTAGTGAATGTTGTTTTGTCATCAGGAAAATCAGAGAGTGAAGTTTATAGATGGAAGAAATGAAGTCAGCAAAGACAGAAATTCGAAGGGGAGCAAGTTCATCAATTGAAATTCAACATCAATGTACACACGTGGTAAATGAAATTCAAGAAATGTTAAAACATTTGGAGCCCCCCTTATCACTTGAGAGTTGCATCTATAGGGTTCCTGATTATCTTCGCAAATTGAAGGAAGAACACTACACTCCTCAGGTTATTTCAATAGGGCCCTTTCACCATGATGCCAATGACAAATTGCATACCATGGAACAACGCAAATTGAGATACCTCAAGTATTTCATTGAACGTGTTGAGAATTTTGATGTAAGCTTGGAGGATTTAGTGAGGATTATAAAGGAGAATGAAGAAAGCATTCGATGTTGTTATGCTGAGACCATCCACCTTGACAGTGATCATTTTGTAAAGATTATTACAATGGATGCCATCTTCATTCTTGAGTTGTTCTGGAGAGACTTCTTCAATGAGTGGACGAGTGAAGACAATGGTGCATGTCTAGAAACATGGTTGACGAGTGCTATAAGGTTTGACTTGATTTTACTTGAAAATCAACTTCCATTTTTTATTTTGGAGAAACTATTTGACCAAGCCTTTGCCTCTCACCCAAGCTACTCCAGGTCCTTAATTCAAGTCATGACATTTTACTACTTTGATTATTACAACACTCAACACATAAGTTATAGTCCCCATTTGAAAATGAAACACTTTCTCGATTTGCTTAGAACCTTTTGGCTACCTCCATCCGAAAAGATACCAAAAAGAGGCAATGACGTAGTTAAACATTTGCATTCTGCAACCCAATTGCATGAGGCGGGATTGGAGTTTAAGAAAGATCCAAGCAGTTGCTTATTAGATATAAAATTCACAAAGGGAGCCTTGAGAATGCCACCTTTAACATTAGACAATTCAAGCGAAACTATTATCCGAAACCTTTTGGCTTTGGAGCAATGTCATTATTCAGATAAAGCATACATTACCGATTATTTTATCCTATTTGGTTTCCTTATTAACACTAACAAAGATGTGAATTTACTTGTTCGAAAGGGGGTCATGCTTAATTTGCTAGGCAACAGCGATGAAGCTAGAAATTTGGTGAACAGTCTTGTCGAAAATGTGATATATGTTGACATGAACTCTAATTTTTATCGTGTCTGCAAAGATTTGAAGGCGTTCTATAAGAAACCTTGGAATAGGTGGCAGGCAACTTTGAGACGAGATTATTTTAGTAGTCCTTGGAGTATTGCTTCTACAGTTGTTGCTTTCATCTTCTTGGTGCTTACTTTACTGCAAACTATATATACAGTAAAAGTGTAAAACAATAGATTCAAGCCCTATGAGTATTAATATATTGTACTGTTTGTGTGTGTGTGTGTTTTTTTTTTTTTTTTTTTTTTTTTTTTTTGAGAAATTGTTTCATTGTATTGTTAATTAACTTGTTATTACGATTAAAAACTGAACTTTCCATTATAAATTACTAGACTTGTTTTATTATATATATATATATATATATATATATATTTTTTTTTTTAGACAAAGTTTAGCTACAAAATTAGTTATAGTTTAAGACTACAAACTGCTCTAATAAATTGACATGTAGAAAAAATGGCATGTGCATTGCACATGATTACTTAAGTAAACTTAACTCAACTAACTCTAATTAACTACACCACCTATTAAAAAAATAAAAAATAAACTAGAAAACTAAAACCCTCATACGTATAAAGGACTTGGGCTTTAGGCTTCACCCTTGTATCAGATTAAATTTCATACTTTTAAACGTTTTATTTTAAATCCCATATTTGATATTTTCATTATTGTGTAAAAAAAAAAAACCCCACTTATAATCCCAAATGTAAAGTATACTTTTAAAGTTTGGAAGTATTTGGAATACTCTAACGATTTAGAACCTGTATTTTACACACTAACAATATATGTCTTTTTGATCATTAACCCCACCGTCAAGTTTTTGTTGATATGATTAAGTGAAACATCAGCTTGTCACTTATTAAATCATGACACATGTTATTAATTATTCCACATCATTAATTAAATTTTCAAAAAATTAAAATAAATCCTAAAAAAAATATTAAATTAAATTATTTATCTTTTCAACATTTTATGAAATGAACAAATTGAGTCTTGCCCCCAGAAAATGAAAACTGTCTCTCAATCAAAAAAGAAAAAGAAAAAAAAAGCCTCAAATCATAGATTTTCAAAGCTAAAAAAATGCACCAAACACCAGCCATCAGCCCATCACCAACCGTGATCTGAACGTGCCTAACTCGCTCCCCCTCTACATAACTTGGTTCGACCTTCATGCTCTCTTTCATCAGACTCAACCCCTCCATGATGTAGAGGTTGTTAAATTCGCAAATAGGAGCAAGTGGTGACAGTTGGGATTTGGGTGTTCTGGATTTCACTTCAGCATGAGGTTTGGTTATTTCAAGTGATGTGGGAACGAATTTGTGCATTGGAGATTTCATTAGAACAAAAACACGACATTTACATCAAGGCTAGCTGCAGTTTCAAACTTACTTCAGTAAACACGAGTTTGGTTCTCTAATTCTAATTGGTTTTCAATTCATAGCACTGCTAACTGGAACGATACACCCCTGAACAATCTTACACAGCGATGTATACTGCATACAATGGTATTAATTTTTCATCTGATTTTTTTTTTGAATCTTTGTTTCCAAAGCAAATTTTGATTTTCTTGGAAAATTTTGGAATGCCCAGAATTATTGAAATTATTTTATATTTTATTATTTTAATTTGTAATTTTGTATATTCAATTTGTATGGACGCGATTTTGTAACGAACCGTAACAGTGTTGGGTTCGCATGTAAAAAGGCCCAAACAATATCATTTGTAGAGCGTGGGTTTGAAAGGCTAGGCCTTAGTCACCAGGCAGTGAGTCTTTTCATGGTGTTCATACATGGCTAAATCATTTTCGCCCTAGGAGTCTTTCTCCTGGAGGCGGGCTGGGAGGCTCTGGTTTTTGGCCATTTTTCCCAGCCCCTTGTCCTGATTGTCCCCTTTTCCTTTTATACTAGCCTGTGTTTTTTTATCCTTCGTCCACATGTAGGATCGACATTCCAAGACTGATACTTGTCCCATCAGCCCATACCCAGAGTGGTTGGGGGTGGTTGTAAAAGCTGGAGAGTATGGCTCTGTCAGGTGCAGAGTATTGAATGACAGTAAAGGCAGCTTTCCCTGGTCGTTATTCTTTCCAGCATACCCTTTTTCTATTGGCGCAGATATTTTAGATTTTTCCCAAGTTGTTTCTGTACCATTTTTGCTCTTTCTTCTTATGGGACCTCGAACATGCCGAGGACTGAGTCGTCCTCGGTTGTGTCCCGAGGCCATTTTGTACTTGTTTTAATGATTCTAGGCTATGACCCTTCTCGGCTCGGGCCTTGGGCCCCAATGAATAAATGAGATTAGCCCACGAATTATTGGGCCCCACAATAGCCCCTCAAAACCCTACTGTCCGACCTCTTGGTTGGAGAGGAGGGTTTTGGTAATACCTAGCCTTTATTATGGCTCGTTTAACTCAGCCTCTTTATTAATGTTGGCGTTTCTTTATCTGCCCAGGAAACGTACCGGTCTACGAGACATTCCTCTGAATTCATTCACAACGCATTCCTGCCGTTTGGTTATCCAAAACGTGCCTTTAATGACTTACATTTACGAGACCATTTAATTTCGATGGTTTTGTTGACGATGCGGGGAAGTGGAACGGGTACATTCTCGTTTACCAATTTTCTTGGAAATCTGGACGGATTAAATACCTTCCGTCCCACCCTTCGTATAAGAATGGAGGCAAGAGGATATTTCCCTCGTACAGAGACCCTTTCAATCCCTCTGAAGTTTGAAACCTTTAGCTTCCTTCATAGTTTATTTTATTCACTAGTTGTATCCTAGCTCGTGATACACTCGAGATAAGAGCAAATAATGAAAGAACCATACCCCTCCCAGAAACTCCACATTCTCACAAAGCTTAAAATGGCTCGGTCAGGGTAAGGATGGCGGAGACTCAAAATCCTTTTTACCCTCCTCTTAGCCAAAATCCGAAGCAGGGGCTCGTCACGTCAAATATCCGGCGTGACTAAGCTGGGGTCACCCATTATCAGTACCAGCCGCTCTCTTATGAGCATACCTAACATGGCACCAGTGTGTTAGGAGTCAGGACTGAGGCAGGGACTATGTGCCTCTGCTTCTTCCTCTCTTCGTTCACTGGTGTCTCCTTTTGCCTCTCTTTCTTCTTCTTTCCACCACCAAATCCATCCTGGTGCTTTTCCTTCTCCCTCTTTTGCTTCTCTTTCTTTCCTTTCATCTCGTCCCTCTTCTTCTCCTCCTTCTTTTCATTCATCTCCTCCATCTTCTTCTGAAGAAGGTCCTTCTCTCAATATGGGCGCTACTGAGGCAGAGTTTGGAAGGACTTCGGAAACGAGTTTAAAAAGGCATCTGACTATTTATTTGTCTGCATTGTTGTTGTTGTTGTTGTTGGTTTTTTTTTTTTTTTTTTTTTTTTTTTTTTGTTTTTTTTGTTTTGTTTTGGTGACCCACCTTTTATACAGGCTTGTTTAAGCCCCTTTTTGTACATTGTAATACATCCTCATATTAATGAAAATTGTTACTACTTTACTTCGCATGTTCTATCTTTATATTTCCGAAATGATAACGCGATGAATAGACGTACAATCTTGTGAATTCTTTTTATTTTTAAACTTTGACCGACGTCTAGGACCAAAGTCCTAGTTAATAAAAAGATCTTGCTTTGTGTTTATAGAAACAATCCGGTTTAATAATACTGAGTTTGAACAAATGATACTTAGAGCCGAAACTCCTATTAGGCAGAAAAAGAAAGGACATTATGATGAGCTTACTGAGTCGGCTTGGCACAATACCGCCGACCTTAGAGTACAATACTTGGGGCCGTAATCCCTTATCAAAGAGAAAGGCGCTATTATGAACTTGCAAGTGTTGTTTGGCACAATAATATAGCATTGAATTAATGACACCTAGGGTCAAAATATTTGCTAAGGAAAAGATATTATCATAACTTTAATAGAGTTGTTTGGCACAACAACGCCAACCTGCAAAAACAACACTTACCCTAAAAATAGCCGAGACGACAACTGAATGCTTGATACGGTGTAGGAAGTAACCATCCGAAGACATACCACCCGCAAAGTGAACAACACCTGTAGGTTGCTGAATAGTGGGGCGTTTCACCATCTTCTTTACACTTTTAATAGCTTTAAC
The DNA here is from genome assembly GCA_029955605.1 of Quercus engelmannii. Lineage (NCBI taxonomy): Eukaryota > Viridiplantae > Streptophyta > Magnoliopsida > Fagales > Fagaceae > Quercus > Quercus engelmannii. The sequence goes on along the minus strand of JARPSG010000001.1, from coordinate 106,958,432 downwards.
CTTTTTATAGTATTTAAGCCGAGGACTGAGTAACTTAGAATTTTTATTAAGTAGCTGACCTTACGAAACTCAGTTTTCTCATCCAAGTAGTTGGTTTCCCCATAGGTTTGAGTCCGAGAACCATACAATACCTTGGTTCTATCCAAAACTCAGTTTTCTCATCCAAGTAGTTGGTTTCCCCATAGGTTTGAGTCCGAGGACCATACAATACCTTGGTTCTGTCCAAAACTTAGTTTTCTCATCCAAGTAGTTAGCTTCCCCACAGGTTTGAGTCCGAGGACCATACAATACCTTGAAACTGTCCAAAACTCAGTTTTCTCATCTAAGTAGTTGGTTTCTCCATAGGTTTGAGTCCGAGGACCATACAATACCTTGGTTCTGTCCAAAACTCAGTTTTCTCATCTAAGTAGTTGGTTTCCCCATAGGTTTGAGTCCGAGGACCATATAATACCTTGGTTCTGTCCAAAACTTAGTTTTCTCATCTAAGTAGTTGGTTTCCCTATAGGTTTGAGTCCGAGGACCATACAATACTTTGGTTCTGTCCAAAACTTTTTTCTCATCTAAGTAGTTGGTTTCCGTATAGGTTTGAGTCCGAGGACCATACAATACCTTGGTTCTGTCCAAACTCAGTTTTCTCATCCAAGTAGTTGGCTTCCCCATAGGTTTGAGTCCGAGGACCATACAATACCTTGAAACTGTCCAAAACTCAGTTTTCTCATCTAAGTAGTTGGTTTCCCCATAGGTTTGAGTTCGAGGACCATACAATACCTTGGTTTTGTCCAAAACTCAGTTTTCCCATCTAAGTAGCTGGTTTCCCCATAGGTTTGAGTCCGAGAACCATATAATACCTTGGTTCTGTCCAAAACTCAGTTTTCTCATCTAAGTAGTTGGTTTCCCCATAGGTTTGAGTCCGAGGACCATACAATACTTTGGTTCTGTCCAAAACTTAGTTTTCTCATCTAAGTAGTTGGTTTCCTCATAGGTTTGAGTCCGAGGACCATACAATACCTTGGTTCTGTCCAAAACTCAGTTTTCTCATCTAAGTAGTTGGTTTCCCCATAGGTTTGAGTCCGAGGACCATACAATACCTTGGTTCTGTCCAAAACTCAGTTTTCTCATCTAAGTAGTTGGTTTCCCCATAGGTTTGAGTCCGAGGACCATACAATACCTTGGTTCTGTTCAGAACTCAGTTTTTTCATCCAAGTAGTTGGTTTCCCCATAGGTTTGAGTCCGAGGACCATACAATACCTTGGTTCTGTCCAAAACTCAGTTTTCTCATCTAAGTAGTTGGTTTCCCCATAGGTTTGAGTTCGAGGACCATACAATACCTTGGTTCTGTCCAAAACTCAGTTTTCTCATCTAAGTAGTTGGTTTCTCCATAGGTTTGAGTCCGAGGACCATACAATACCTTGGTTCTGTCCAAAACTCAGTTTTCTCATCTAAGAAGTTGATTTCCCTATAGGTTTGAGTCCGAGGACCATACAATACCTTGGTTCTGTCCAAAACTCAGTTTTTGGCGTGGGACCTTGGCTTTAGGGGGATTAGCTCCTCGGCCAAGCCCTTAGAGCCATCTAAGCGATTGACGCTACCAAACGTAGCCCTTAGTGAAGAATCGTACCCCTAGCGGAACTTTACACTAGAGCTCTATAACCAGCTGTTAGAAATGACAAAGGAAATCTCTCAACCTACTGCCTATGCCAACACACAAGCCTTTCCCACAGACGGCGCCAATTGTATGGACGCGATTTTGTAACGAACCGTAACAGTGTTGGGTTCGCACGTAAAAAGGCCCAAACAATATCATTTGTAGAGCGTGGGTTTGAAAGGCTAGGCCTTAGTCACCAGGCAGTGAGTCTTTTCATGGTGTTCATACATGGCTAAATCATTTTCGCCCTAGGAGTCTTTCTCCTGGAGGCGGGTTGGGAGGCTCTGGTTTTTGGCCATTTTTCCCAGCCCCTTGTCCTGATTGTCCCCTTTTCCTTTTATACTAGCCTGTGTTTTTTTATCCTTCGTCCACATGTAGGATCGACATTCCAAGACTGATACTTGTCCCATCAGCCCATACCCAGAGTGGTTGGGGGTGGTTGTAAAAGCTGGAGAGTATGGCTCTGTCAGGTGCAGAGTATTGAATGGCAGTAAAGGCAGCTTTCCCTGGTCGTTATTCTTTCCAGCATACCCTTTTTCTATTGGCGCAGATATTTTAGATTTTTCCCAAGTTGTTTCTATACCATTTTTGCCCTTTCTTCTTATGGGACCTCGGACATGCCGAGGACTGAGTCGTCCTCGGCTGTGTCCCGAGGCCATTTTGTACTTGTTTTAATGATCCTGGGCTATGACCCTTCTCGGCTCGGGCCTTGGGCCCCAATGAATAAATGGGATTAGCCCACGAATTATTGGGCCCCACACAATCTATAGTATTTATTTTAATTTTTAATTTTTAAAAGTTATTTAATTGTGTAATTGTTAAATCCACGAGGCATGACTTCATTGGAGCAACTGTCACATGTGGCATGCTGATGTGTCATTTAACAGACACATCAGCAAAAAAAAACTGACGAAGAGGTAGTAATCAAAACAAAATATAATGTTAGGGTATGAAATCTAAATTCTGAAACTTTGAAGTATGAAATCTGAATACCCTAAATTTCAATAGTATAGTTTACATTTTACCAAAAAAAAAAAAAAAAACTTATAGTTTAATCCCTGTGTCAGATTAAATTTCATACTTTTAAATGTCTCATTTTAAGTCCCGTATTTTAAAATTTCATTATTGTGTCAAACAAAGCCCCACCTATAAAAATGTTCTCAAGTGTTGCATAATTTTCAAGTGTTCAGCACAATAATGAAAGTGTGGAGTTTGAATAGTGTCACATTTGAAAATGTGGGTTTTGAAGTTTCACAAGGATAAAATGATAGTCTTTATTGGACTTCCCCTAATTAAGTTTTTTTAATAGCCCTTTTTACTTTAAATTTAGGCTAAAATTCAGTTTATTCTACTCATTTGTTCTTCTGTTACTAAGTTAATTCCTAAGGTATCACTTCAGACAATATAGTCCCTTATTTTGTCAAAAGAAGTCAATAAAATCCTTTTATTAAAGTTTGTTATGTAGGATTGTTAAACACTTAAAAGTTAAAACGCACTATTAATGCCCAATATTTCACTTAAAAATATCACAAAATAAGGCTTTCTTCCCCTATAAAATCACAAACGCAACACTCAAAGAACAATATAGTCCCTTATTTTCCCTTATCTCTTGTTTTTTTTTTTTTTTTGAGAGGAATTATCCCTTGGTATTGACATTGCTATTTATGTCACATAAGTTAATTATTTGGTACAATTAATTGATACACAATGGCTTTTAACAGAGGTATTCACACCCTTTCTCAAAAAAAAAATGTATGTCACACCGATTTCAAAAGGAAGTAAATGAAAAATAAATAAAAATCAAAGGATTTTTTATTATTTAATTGTTAAGGATCAAAATGAAAATTTAATAAAAATATTGCTAAAATATTTTTTAATGAATTTTTTCTATTTAATTTGCTAGATCATTGTATTATAATTGTAAATGATATATATATATATATATATATATATATATATATATATATATATATATATATATTTGGTAGTATGTTTTTGCCAGATCATTGTAGTCAATAAATTTGTTTTGCTGCTTTGCTGAATTTATGTGACAAATTCAATTAATGCTCTCTTTTTGTCTCTCTCCGCAAGTTTTGTTAAGATGTGGAATCACAATATATTAGAGATAGCAAAATTTGACACGACACGACAATATACGAAATTAACAGGTTATGGTTGAGGTTTAATGGGTTTGTGTCACATTCGAGTTGACATGGCTAACCCGTTTAATAAACGGGTTGGTTAGTGTTAAACACATAGAACCCGTTTGACTCGTCAGACCCGTTTAATTAAATGACATTTTACCAATATACCCTTCAAACTCTAGGTATATAAACTTATTAGTTGTTCTGATTGATTTTCTTTTGACATATTGTGATATTGGGATATGCTTTAGTTTTGAATGATTATTTGTGATGCAGTTACTCATTAGTTCTAAATTTTATATTATAAATATTATAAATATATATTTTTATTTTTTTTATATATTTTTTTTTTCATTTTGATAAAATCTAATAAATAGGTCGACACGATTGACTCGTTTAATAAATAAGTCGTGTTAGGGTTGAGGAATTTTGATCTATTTAATAAACATGTCAAGTTAGTGTTGATCTATATAGTCGAATACTCATGACTTGACATGACATGAACCCGACACGCAAACATGAATTGTCACCCTTAATATATATATGCTACTTGTGGTACAATCATATGTTATTCGATTTTTCTGTTATACATGTGCAATCTTTTTTTATTTCTATCTAATAAAATGGGACAATCACTATGAAAAATAAACATCTAATCCAAAGCTCTCTTAAAAAGAAGAGTATTTGAATGAGAAAACCATATTAAGCTATAACGCCTTGCTAAAATTGACAACTTAAATGTAAAGATGTGGAAGTTAATATGAAAAATAAATAATTAGTCAAATGTGTAATTCTACATTGAAAAATGAGAGAGACTCCTTTATTATTTTTAAGTATAAAAATTAATGAAATATTGAGTTAGATACATGCGCACGAGAAATGTAAAAGGAGAAGGTGTCTAAATAGTGCTGTGTAATTTCTTCCAAATAAATATTATTCATAATTTTTGTTATTCAATTTATCTTGTATTGTTTCCATTTTTCTTGTGTTTGTTGGAAAAATAATAATGAATAAACAAGTTTGATACAACAAACAATATCCCAAATAATTAGCAATAATGTAAATAAGCAATAATAATATAAATTTAAGTAAATTTAGGAACAATCTCACAGTGCTATAGAATCACGCAAAGAGCGTTGTCTTTAAAGGTTGATTCGTGCCATCCAAAGTAAAACTTGGTGCGATTGGTTCTTTTGGCCAAACAACCTCCCAAGATTAGACTATAGCGTAGACCTTTGTGATGTACGCACTTCCACTCACAAAAGGTTTAAGAACAACCTTCTATTGCCTTTCCTTAAAAATAAAACAAATATTCTTGTAAAAAAATATGTGGGAGAGAAAGATAGTAGAATTGTGTATATCTAAAATATAGAGTAGTAAAAAGACCATTTAGAAAAAGGTATTATGATGAGTATTATATAAGCTACTTATGAAAATAATAGTCTATAGTTATTAGTTACTAATAACCCTTAAAAGCCCAACGACAATATTATCAATTATTGCCTAACGACTATTTTTCTCATAATTGTCCAACAACTATTTTCATCATAATTGTCCAACGGCTATTTTCATCACAATTGCTCAGCGGCTATTTTTCTCATAAATTTCCAACGGCTAGAAAATAAATAAGAATAAAAGTGTTTGGAACACACACCCACACCAACAATCCCCCACATGTAGGCCTGTTCAAGAATTCACCGGCGCTGACAAAACCGCCCGAAACCGCGCCGATCCGACTGCCGAAAGCTCCACCGAAGGTTCTCGGCGCGATGATCGGTAGGCTTTTTCCGTTACCGACGTCGGCCAGTGCGGTGGTCGGCAGCAAGATCTGCAAACCGAAGAGAAACCGAACCGAACCGATATATATATATATATATATATATATATATATATATATTTTTTTTAACTTATACATATATAATATATAATCATTCATCAGTTTTAAAATAAAACAAATTGAGAGCGAGAGAGAGAGAGAGAGAGAGAGAGAGAGGACCAGTTTGGCGTGAAACTGAGAGGCGTGAAACTGAAAGAGGCAAAGGAAGAAGAAGGAAAAATAGGGTGTAGGTTTATTTAGTTAGAAACGACGCCGTTTCATTTAATTTAATTTTTTTTTAAATCTGATTCAAAACGATGCCGTTTTGAAACCATTTAAAAATTTTACTATCAAGTTCAAAACGGCGTCGTTTTAGTGTTAGAATTAAAAAAAAAAAAAAAAAAGGGGGGGACGCCAGGAACGACGTCGTTTTTTTTATAGGTTAGGTTAAATTTGAAAAATCCTTCGTTAGACGCAGACCTCTCCTCACTCTCTCTCATCCGCCTCTTCTCTCTCTCTGTCTATCTCTCTCTCAACAGCTCCGCCTCTCTCCCACCTACCTGCGCCGCTCGCCACCAGTCACCAACAGCGTCTTCTACAGATTGATGGTAGTGTTTTCCAAGCTTTCCTCTCTCTTCTCTCCTCTGTCATGGCTGTTATATAGAAATTTCTAGAGTATGTTTTGATGCTCAATAACAGGTATGTGAATTTGTATAATGCTCAATACCTAGGCTACCTCTCCTTGGCTCCTTGCTATGCTTATATAAATTTTGGGAATTTGTTTGAAAATTTTGTGTGGAAATTAGATATATATATATAGAACATGTTTGTTTGTTTGTTTGTTTGTTTTTTTTTTTTTTTTTTTTTTTTTTTTTTTTTTTTTTTGAATATTTGGGTTGTTTGATAATTCCGTGTGGCTTGTTTGAGGATTGATTTGTTTTATTTTTTATTTTTAATTTATATGTTTGTTTTAACTTTGCACCGAACTAACCGCACCGCACCGTTAGGGTGAACCGAAACTGGAGTAGACCGGTTGCTGCCCCTTTACATGCGAGGTGCGGTCAGGCATGAGGGAAACCGCACCCTATAGGTGCGGTGCAAAAATTCCCCCCATAACCGACCGCACCGCACCGTGTACAGCCCTACCCACATGTTACAAACACAAAATAAGAAAGGCACGCAACTAAAGAAAACATGCATCAATATGATACCAGAAGGTTTTAACCATACACAGGATAAATAAGTAGGAACTAAAAGACAATGGTGGAGTAAAAACTCTTTTAACCAAGCTATTAGTAAACCAAACTTACCATCCACATAACTTTCTTTATCAAGGTTGTTCTTAAGCGAGTTGGTGCCTTATTCAGGCCATGCGCCACTGGGTTTCATGAGAACTGTAAAGATTTACCCAAAAAACCTCATAGGAAGCGGCACAACTTCCACTCACACATAGGTGACATCCATTAGGAGTGCGTTTAGAACACCCCATCTCAACAAGTAGGGAATATGGATCCATTAAGAGCCTAAAGCTCAACCTCCAACAATCTGCAACTTAATTGGTGGCATCCATCAGGAGTGCGTGCAGATACACCCCATCCCAATAGGTAGGGATATGGATCCATTAAGAGCCTAAGCTCATCCTCACAAAATTCTGCAACTTAGCACTGTCTCACACCATAGGAATGGACTTATCACTAATCTCCTTAACAAGATAGCAGAAAACACATAATAAATGACAATGCCCACATGGACCACTAATTACCTCTACCCATTTAACCCCTTACATGGAATCACCCATTATAGAGGTCGGGCATTAGTTATAGTGTCACAACTAGGGTATCAGTCCAATCCCCTTAGATGTCTCACTCACCAGCCTTTTTGCTAGTGCTTTGGTCAAAGGATCTGCCAAGTTCCTTTCGGACCTCACAAAGTCCAAGGACATAACACCATTATTAATAAGCTGCCTCACAATATTGTGCCACAAACGGATATGTCGACTTTTCCTATTATAAATTTTTCTCTTAGCACGTGCTATGGCAACCTAGCAATCATAATGAATGCAAACAGAAGCAATAGAGTTAGTAAAAAGAGGTATATTAATTAATATACTCCTAAGCCACTCGGCTTCGGACCCAACCTTCTCTAAGGCCATTAACTCTGCTTCCATAGTGGATCTCGTTATGCAAGTTTGCTTGGATGACTTCCAAGAGACAACCCCTCCAGCTAGTGTGAACACATATCCACTAGTGGGCTTCACCTCATCTGTATCAGAGATCCAGTTAGCATCACAATATTCTTATAAAATAGTAGGATAGCCACAATATGACAAACCAAAATCAAAAGTCCCCTTTAAATATCTCAATAATTTAGATATTGCATCCCAATGCTCAATACTAGGATTATGAGTAGGGATGGCAATTTTGCCCTGCCCTGCCCCGCTTAATCCGCCCCTCTTTGCTTTGCCCCGCGCGGGTTTTCCCCTCCCCGCAAAAGTGATGGGGCGGGGATGGGGCAAGATTTTAGCCCCGTGCCACGGGGCGGGGCGGGGCAGGGATGGGTTTAGACTTTTTAGACCCACCTCGCTTGCTTTGCTAAGGGTTATAATCGTAAATTTTTCATACCCTAAAACCCTACTATTTAAATAACATACTAATATTAACTTATTTTATTCTACCCAATGTGGTTTTTTGAATTTATTTTGTTATGTGTTATACTATGAGTTTTTTTTTTTTTTTTTTTTTTTTTTGTGATTGTCTTGTTAAACGCTTGGATATATATTCAATTTTTTTTTTTCCTAAAAATTGATTTGATTTGACGGGATAAATTAGTTGTAATTTTAAGTATATTTATATTAATGAAATAGCTTTCATTAAAAAAAAATTGCACTAATTGTAGGACAAATTAACAAAAAGTAGAGTTTTACAGGATGTGACGGGGTTTCGCGGGGCCCCAAGGGGTGGGGATGGGGTGAGAAAGTTTTCTCCTTCATGCGGGGCGGGGCGGGGATGGGGCAAGACAAAACCATGCAGGGTGACGATGAAAATCCCATCCTTCAGTCCCGCCTTACCCCATTGCCATCCCTAATTATGTGTATATCTACTCAATCTACCAACAACATATGCAATATCAAAACGAGTACAATTTGTCAAAAACATTAAACTACCAATAATTTGTGCATATTTATCTTGTGAAACACTATCACCAAGATTTTTAACCAAGCACACCTTTGAGTCATATGGAGTAGACATAAGTGACATATCAAAATGTTCAATTTTTTAAAGAATTTTCTCCACATAATGAGATTGTGATAGTATAATGCAATTATTGTCCCTAAGGATCTTAATGCCCAAAATAACATTTGCCTCGCCTAAATCTTTCATATCAAATTTAGAGGCAAGAAAACTTTTAGTATCATGCATAACATTATGGCTAGTTCCAAATATAAGTAAGCCATCAACATATAAACAAATAATGACACCTTCATTATTATTAAACTTACTATATATACATTTATCCGCACCATTAATTACATATCCATGTGTAAGCATCATATTATCAAATTTCTCATGTCATTGTTTAGGTGTTTGTTTTAATCTATACAAGGATTTAACCAATTTACAAACTTTATATTCTTGTCCATGGACAACATAGCTCTCGGGTTGCTTCATATAAATTTCTTCTTCTAAATCACCATTTAAAAAAGCAGTTTTAACATCCATTTGATGTATAACAAGTTTGTGAATAGATGCAATGGCAAACAAAATTCTTATAGATGCAATTCTAGTAACCTGAGAATAAGTATCAAAATAATCAACATTATGTTTTTGCTTATAGCCCTTAGCTACTAAGCATGCTTTATACTTATCTATTGTACCATCTAGTTTTAATTTTCTTTTAAATATCCATTTACAACTAATAGGCTTAACCTTAGGAGGAAGCTCAACTAATTCCCAAGTATGATTAGATATAATAGAATTTAATTCACTATTAACAGCTTTCAACCAAAATGGTGCATCAATAGATTTAATTGCATCATAATAACTTACAGGTTCATTTTCAACAATATAGACAAGTAAATCGTTATCGTAACTCTTTTCCTTCCTAACTCTCTTGCTCCTTCTTAATTCTTGCACATGATCAACAAGATCATTAGAAGTGTCAACAGATTCATGCAATACTTTTTCCTTATTTTTTAAAGGAAACAAATGTTCAAAGATTATAGCATTTTCAGATTCAATAATAGTGTAAGATTCTAAAATATCACTCTTGATAACTAGAAATCCATAACATGAACTATTGATAGCATATCCAATAAACACACAATCACATGTTCGAAAACCAAGTTTTCTCTTTTTAGGCTTAGGCAGCATAACCTTAGCCAAACACCCCCACACTTTAAGGTATTCCAAGTTAGGCTTACGTTTTTCCTAAAGTTCATAAGGAGATTTATCAGTTTTCTTATGAGGTACCTTATTTAGTATATGGCAAGTCGAAAGAATAGCTTCCCCCCATATATTGGAAGATAAGCCAGAACTAACAAGCATAGCATTCATCATCTCTTTAAGAGTACTATTTTTCCGTTCGGCTATTCCATTAGATTCAGGTGAATAAGGAGGAGTTACCTCATGAAGTACGCCATTTTGTTCACAAAATTCTTTAAAAGAGTTAGACTTATATTCACTTCCTCTATCAGTTCTAAGTCTTTTAATCATTTTATTCTTTTGGTTCTCAACTTCATTTTTTTTATACTTTATAAACATTTCCAAAGCTTCATCTTTAATTCTTAGTAAATAAAGCTTAGTAAATCTAGAATGGTCATCAACAAAGATTACGTAAAATTTTTTACCACCTCTAATCATTGTGTGTTTTAAATCACCCAAGTCACTATGTACCAAACTAAGGAGTTCGGATTCTCTTGTTACAGATTTACAAGGTTTCTTGGTGATTTTAGTTTCGGCACAAATTTCACATTTTTCCATATTTGCTTCACTTAGTGAGTTTATGATTCCACATTCTTTCATTTTCTTTATGTAACCAAAATTTATATGTCCAAGTCTACCATGCCACACATCAATAGAATAAACCAAGTAAGCATAAGAAGATGAACCATTTTCATTAATGACTTAATCAACATTAAGTACAGAAAGACCATCATTATCATAACCCTTACCAACAAAGATTTTTATTTTTAGATAAAGTAACTATGCCACCATCAAATAGAACTTTAATACCAGCTTTACCAAGCAAACGTACCAAGATGAGATTGTGTCGAAAATGAGGTATATGGAGGACATTGGAGAGTGGTACCGGAAGTTAGCTTCAAGAGTACCTTCCCTTTGCCACTCACTGGTACAGGCCTATTGTCCCTAACATAAACAAACTCGGTGTCATCCACTATTGGAGTATAGGATGTAAACTCCTCTTTGAATGCACCAATATGTCTTGTGTAAGCCGAATCTACTACCCATCCTTTTACACTTGAGACCAAATGTGCCTTGGACACCACTGCCGCAATGACCTCTTTGGTTTCCACCACATTTGCTTTGTTTGATGTTGAGCCTTTGTTGTTGTTATTGTTTTTGAAGTTGCCTCTCACTCTACAAGTTGCCGCATAATGACCTATCTTACCACAATTGAAACAATTACCCTTTTTCTTTTGGATTTGAGGATTTGAGTTATTTTTATTATAAAACTTTCCTTTGCCTCTAGGATATATTTCTTATTGTTTTGTGGAGGTCTAAAGGGTTCTCCCTCTACAATATTAGCCTTGGAAGTAAATTCCTTCGCTTTAGAAGAAATTTCGGACATTCTATTAGTCTCTTATATTTGAATATTGACAATAGTTTGTTGAAGATATAAATAGGTCTTATGATGGTTATACTGGTGCTTATACTCTTTCCAAGAGTCCAACAACTTATAAACAAGGCCATGAGCCACAAACTGTTCGGGTAAATTATCACCATCTTTGGCTAAGTTATAAACTAATTTTTGAAAATCTTCAATTTGGCTAGAAACAGTTTTTTCTTCACACTTTTGAAAAGACATATATATAGTCGTAGCAATTTTTTTAGCACCCTCATCCTCAAATGACCATTAAGTTCATCCCATAAATCTTTAGCACAAGTAAAATGACAATAATTATCAAATAACTTATTACCTAAACCACACTTAATAGTATGTGTACATAATTTGTTTATTTTTAACCATTTTGCTAATTTTTCGGGATCATCGGGTTTGGGTTCATGAAGAACACTATCAATTTCAGTAAATTCCAAGATGGGAGAAACCCTTTCTTTCCAACGTTTAAAATTATTTCCATCAAAAGGTTTAAGCTTGGTAATTTCTAAAATGACTTTAAGAGAATCAACAACTTGTTTATCCATTTTGAGAAACTAAAATCAACCTTTAAGATTGTTGGAAAAATAATAATGAATAAACAAGTTTGATACAATAAACAATATCCCAAATAATTAGCAAGAATGTAAATAAGCAATAATAATATAAGTTTAAGTAAATTTAGGAATAATCTCACAATGCTATAGAATCACGCAAAGAGCGTTGTCCTTAAAGGTTGATTTGTGTCACTTAAAGTAAAATTTGGAGCGATTAGTTCTCTTGGCTAAACAACCCTCCAGGATTAGATTATAGCGTCAACCTTTGTGATGTACTCACTTCCACTCACAAAAGGTTTAAGAACAACCTTCTATTGCATTTCCTTAAAAAAAAAAAAATATTCTTGTACAAAAATATATGTGGGAGAGAAAGATAGTAGAGTTGTGTATATCTAAAATATAGAGTAAAAAAAAAACCTTTAGAAAAGGTATTATGATGAGTATTATATAAGAAACTTATGAAAATAATAGTCTACAATTATTGGTTACTAATAACCCTCAAAAGTCCAACGGCTATTTTTCTCATAATTGCCTAATGGCTATTTTCATCATAATTGCCCAACGACTATTTTTCTCATAAATTTCCAACAGCTAGAAAATAAATATGAATAAAAGTGTTTGGAACACATACCCACACCAACAGTGTTTGTACCAATGAAAGATCTTATCGGTGTTTAGGGTTAAGTGTTTGATGTAGAATAAATATCCTTGCATAATTTTCTTGAGAAGCCGGATATTTAGACGTTAAGAGGGAGGGGTATGTAATTAAATATTTTTTGTCCGTTATTGATTATTTTCAAACTTAAATTTAGTTATTTTGTTTGGGTAATTTGGTCTTTTACGATGTTGTAAGAAATTTAAGTATATTTTTGTAACTTTTTATTTTCAAAGAAAACGGTAATAATCCTAAAAGACTCTTAAAAATATGTATGTTTTTAGACTGGTTATCTGAGAATGTCTCAAATTTCTAATGGGTTCTAGATTTATTTTTCCTTGATTCGTCGAGGCTTCGTTAAGCTAGAACTATGTCTAGCTTATTGCTTTTCGTTCTGCTTGAAACTCTTTAGCTTTATCTTGAAAGATAGGCATTCTTTATTTGTTTTCCAGATGAGAGGAAGTCCTTTTTAGGATGAGTACTCCTAACCATTTTACACTTTACGTTGTTATATATATATTTTGCGGTTTTATTTTACTTTTACGTGATTTGCATTGCAGGCATGAAACACACCAGTACTCTTCATTGAAAAGTTTGTTTGGAATGATATGAACAAGCAAATCTTGGTGGGGCTTACGGTGGATGCCATGATCTCCAACCTCTCGCACAAGTCTTTCAACTTTGAAGATCAGATAAAGAAAGAGGCTCTTTTCTTTGTAAACAATCCATCTATTAATTTGTTTGGGGCCGAATCGTACAGCAGAGTTTCATTTCATTCACACTAAAGGTGCTCAAAGGTCTGTGTGGCAATTTTTCATTTATGTAATTAATGTAGCAGTGAAAACAAGCTTGATCTTTTTGGACTAGCTAGGTTCGATACCTTCTTCTCTCTTTCTCTAGCTCTTGCGGTTATTTATAACTTATACACCTCTGTTTTGCAAACATGCAAAATCCTAAGTTTTAAACTTTGACTTTGAGAATACTACTCTAGTTAGTTTAATTGGTAAAATTAATTTTTTAATTGGTAAAATTAATCTTTTGAAACCAAATGAGATATTTGAGGTTCAATTATCTCACCTACACTAATGAAGTGAACTTATCAATTTTTATTTTTTATTTTTTATTATTTCTTAGATTTCAACGGCATAGCATTTTATTGCAAGTGTAAGGTTTATTTTATTTTATTTTATTTATAATAAATTTCCCAAGAATTGAAAATTTTATGCTCAAAATTTCAAGTTCCTAGCAAAACTAGAATTACAATAAGGTGATTGCACATCACAAGTGGTTTAAAGGGGCATTGCATGTTAGTTGATTATTTAGTTATAAGATTACAAAAAATTAATTTGATGGCCTCCGGATGAATCCTGTTTGGCTCTCAAACTTTCAATATATTTTATCTCAAGTATATAAAGTTATAAAACCATAAAGGAAAAATTTTCAATTCGAACCCATTAAAGACGTGTGGTTGTACTCAGATGAAGGAACGCTCCCTAAATGTTGGAAACCTAATTTGTGTAGTGTACTTGTGCATGTTAGGATGTACTTGTGCATGTTAATTAGGATCTGCAAGGATGATTCAACCTTACAACTGGAATATATATTTGTAGACAAGGAAAAGAAAAAGGCAAGAATGACTAGAATCTTTGAAGACTAAAGAAAAAGAAAAAGAAAAAGCAAGGAAGAGGGTAGATATAAAGAGAAATAGGAACATGTAAAAAATTAAAGGAGCAAATTTCTTGCTTATATAATTCATTTATGGAATAGTTTGGAGACACAACAAATTTGTAGGTTATTTACCAAAGTGGCGAAAGGTCTCTTGTGTTGTGCTTTCATCTTTCAAGTCGGCATAACAAAGTTATTGTTGTAGAAGGTGCTATTCTCTCTCTCTCTCTCTTTCTATATAGATATATTTGTTTGTTTGTAATGATTTTATTTTTTATTTTATATTTTATACAAGATAGAAATTCTATTTTAGCTCAATCTAATTGTATATGTGTGTAAAAACTTCCTCTTGGAGATTTGAACTCTGACCCTTACCCCCCACACCTCACAAAACTTATACTTGTAGAGTGACCATCGCACCAAATGTGTGCAGTGGTGTAATGATTTTTATTTTTGATACAAGATAGAATTTCTACTCTAGCCTAATCTAAGTGTATATGTGTGTGAAACTTCCTCTTGAAATTTTGAACCCTGGCCTTTGTCCCCAACACCTCACATGGAATGACCACTGCACCAAGGGTGCGTGGTGGTGTGGTGTAATGATTTTAAAATGCATGTGCCTAGCTCATCTATAGTTGATAACGTTTACCTTAATAACATTATTTAATTCTCTTCTTAAGGGGAAGTTGTGTTTGAAATCTCTCTACTCCCACTACTTGTTGTAATTAAGTAAAAAAAGAAAAGAAAGATAATGTTTATACTTAAACAGCACATGTTATAAGTTGGATTGAGAATGAAGCATGAGTATCTCTAGAAAAGAATTCAAAGACTAAAAAAAAAAGTTATTTACGTTTATGCTTAAATGATGAATTGAGAAGATTGGCCGAGTAGGCTTGGATCACAAACTCTCAAATTCCCGTAAGGCAGGGCAATGGTGGCATTTCATGGCTAAGTATGAGTCAGTTTGATCTAGTACAAGTTGCAGACATTTGTGAGCATTGCCAGCCATCTAGTTTAGCCAGTCAAGAATATTCTAACCGTATTTTTTTTTTTTTTTGAAAAAGAAAGGGTAAAAAATGAAAATTTATACAAAAATATTCTTTATGATATTGAGTGTTGGCTCTTCTTAAACTAAACTAAATGCTACTAACAACCCCATACCTAATCTTAAAGGCTAATAGCATTCATACTTTCATGTATAAATAGATTATTATCTGAGTTATTATTGTTATTTTATTATTATTCAATCTGTTAAGGATTTATAGTCGACTCCAAAACTTTGGGACTCAAATTATGTAGTTGTTATTATTGTCATCATCATCAATGGTTTATCATAAGATGGTAATTTACTTGAGTTAGAGAAAAAAAGTCGAAAAGATATGGGTAAAGAAAATTGCTTTGGTACTTTTGCTAAATTAGAGATTAATTGAAATATTGGTTTGATGGTGATGTAGGTTTACTTTATATATATATATATATATATATATATAAAAGTAAGTTAATAAACTTCAAGGAAATTTTTGTAGTTTATCTGCCTCCCTCCCCCTCCCTACCAAAAAAAAAGTGAACATATTACGTCAAACAATAAGGAAATTCTTATAGTTTAACGGTGAGGAGAATTGATAAGATTTTTACAGTGTAATCATCCACACGTGCTGTTAGTGCTATTACAAATCTAGTCAGCACTCACACATGTGTTATCTAAGACAATTACAGTCACTAATCTGTTATGAAATTGTTAGCCTTGTACGGGAACATTCATTAGAATAATATAGATTGGAATACAAGATTCAGTTTTTTCTCTCTCCCTCTCTCTATTTTCCCCGGTTCTTGTTTTAGGTCAAACTCTTTCAAAGATTTCTTTCATTGTAGATATTTATTCAGGAATAGGTTCTTACTTCGTAGCATGAAATTCAAAGGACGGCTAAGGCCCCTAAAGCTCCTACATCATTAGAACTCTCTATTCCATATTTGTAATGCTAGTGAATATTGTTTTGTCATCAGGAAAATCAGAAAGTGAAGTTGATAGATGGAAAAAATTAAGTCATCAAAGACTGAAATTCAAAAGGGAGAAAGTTCAACAATTGAAATCCAACATCAATGTATAGATGTGGTAAATGAAATCCAAAAAAGGATAGAAAATTTGGGGTCTTCCTTATCACTTGAGTGTTGCATCTACAGGGTTCCAGATTATCTTCGCAAATTGAAGGACGAACACTACACTCCTCAGGTTATTTCAATAGGGCCCCTTCACCATGTCCGTGGCAAAGATAAATTGAAAACCATGGAAGTGATGGAACAACGCAAATTGAGATACCTCAAGTATTTTATTCAGCGTATTGAAAAACTTCCAATAAGCTTGGAGAATTTAGTCAGTACCATAAAGGAGCATGAAGAAAGCATTCGATATTGTTATGCTGAGACCATCCAACTCAAGAGTGGTCCTTTTGTAGAGATTATTCTCGTGGATGCCGTCTTCATTCTTGAGTTGTTCTGGAGATACCATTTCAATGAATGGACGAGTGAAGACAATGGTGCAATTATAGAAACATGGTTGATGAATGCTATAAGGTTTGACTTGATTTTACTTGAAAATCAGCTTCCATTCTTTATTTTGGAGAAACTATTTGACCTAGCATTTGCCTCTCATAAAGACTACGATAAGTCCTTAATTCAAGTCATGACCTTCGATTACTTTCAATTTTACAACACTCAAAACATAACTTATAGTCCCCATTTAAAAATGAAACACTTCCTTGATTTGCTTAGAACCTTTTGGCTGCCTCCATCCGAAAAGTTACCAAAAAGAGAGAATCATGATGAGGTAGTTAAACATGTGTACTCTGCAACCCAATTGCATGATGCAGGATTGAAGTTTATGAAGGGTTTAAGCAATTGCTTATTTGACATAAACTTCAAAAAGGGAGTGTTGAAAATGCCACCTATAACATTAGACAATAAAAGCGAGACTATTTATCGAAACCTTTTGGCTCTGGAGCAATGTCACTATTCAGATAAAGCATACATTACCGACTATTTTATCCTATTGGGTTTCCTTATTACCACTGACAACGATGTGAAGTTACTTGTTCGAAAGGGGGTCATGGAAAATTTGCTAGGCAACGACGATGAAGCTAGAGATTTGGTGAAGAAACTTTGCACAAATATCGTGTATGTCAACTTGAACTCCGATTATCATGTTTTCTGCAAAGAGTTGAAGGCGTTCTATAAGAAACCTTGGAATAGGTGGCAGGCAACTTTGAGACGTGATTATCTTAGTACTCCTTGGAGAATTGTTTCTACAATTGCTGCTATCATCTTATTGCTGCTCACCTTTTTACAAACTATATATACAATGTTCCCAATAAAGGGTTCGAATCGTGTGTGTTGATGATTTTTTTTTTTTTTTGGTAAAGGTGTGTGTTGATGATACTACTATCTGGATTGCTTCTTGTTGTTTCATTGTATAATTTGCATTGTTGTTATGATTCTATGATTAATGCAGTTGATTTTGCCATTATAAAATACTAGACTTGTTTTATTATATATATATATATTTTTTGACAAGACAAAGCATGAATTTCTTCTTTTTTTATTTTTATTATTTTTTTTTTTTGCTGCCATCGTAATTCAAATTCTCAAATCAATAAAGGAGATTAGGCAATGCATAACACTTGGCATTGACATTGTTATATATATTGCAAAAGTTAAATATTTGGTACAATTAATCGACACATGACAACTTTAAATAGAGGTTGTATGTCACACCGATTTCAAATTGACATAAAAGAAAAGAAAAGGATTAAACTGATATAATTGAGTTGTTAAGGATTAAAATGACAATTTATTTAAAAAAAAGTTATTATATTGTTTCCATCCTTTAAGTATGCAAGAATTTTATTTTTAATTTTTACCTCCAAACTATTGAAAATATTTCTATAATAGTTTAGAATGAAAAATGAACTTTTGAAGTAAAGAGATTAAAAAAACAAAAAAGAAAAATGCAAATATTGGGCTAGAAAAAAACAAAAATAAAATAACATGACAAATATATATATATTTTAAAATATAAATAAGAAACAGAAAATATAATAAAATCGTTGTTGTATTAATTTTTTTTCTCGTTTCCCAGCGCGTGTTGTAAGTTCAGTTCCTCTCTGCCCATTTCCAAAACAAACTTTCGAAAACATGTTTTCGATTCTCCGAAGCAGCAAAACGAAAACGAAAGCAGCGTTTTCAATTCTCAAACAACTCACCACCCAAAACTCCCTCACAAATACAATCCTAGGGTTCCCATTTTCCCAACAACAACAAAAAGCGACGTCGTCTTCCTTCTCATCCTCATCATCACCGTACGACCACATCAGAGCCAACGCGAATTGCCCACGCTGCGAGCACCAAATGCCGTTACTGTTCTCGAACCGCCCGTTATCTATAACGGCGCGAGAGCCGAACGGCGTGTACCAGGCGCTGAACCTGTGCCCCAATTGCAAAACGGCGTTCTACTTCAAGCCGTTTAAGCTGGAGCCATTGCAAGGTAGCTTCATCGAGATTGGGAGGGTGAAGAGTGACAGTGTGGACTCGGATGGGAATAGCGAGAAACGTTTGGGTAGTTTTGGAAAACCAAAATTTTGTAAGGAAAAAGAGGCGGCGGAGGAGGATGAGGATGATGATGATGAAACGGCGTCGTGTTTGGGGAAGAAGGACTTGCCCACGCCTAAGGAGATTGTTAAATTGCTCGACCACTTCGTCGTTGGCCAAGAAAGAGCCAAAAAGGTTTTTATTTTATTTTATTTATTCATTTATTTTTTTTTAACACCAATTTTAGTCCATATCAAATTTAATGTGATTGCATTTTAGTCCATATCAAATTTAATGTGATTGCATTTTAGTCCCATTAAACTCTAATGTGTTTAACGGAGTGATGACGTGTCAGTGTTTGTTTTTAGTTTTTAACCAATTTAAAGTGACCACTTTCAATCGATAATGTGTTTAATAGAGTGATGACATGTTAGGTTTTAGTTCAAGTACGTCATCTTAGGGACTTAAAAAACTAATGAAGTTGAAAGTGATCATTTTAATCTCTAACGACTTGAAACTTAAAAGCGATTGCTTTTAATCTCTTGCGAGTTTAAAATGATCACTTTTAGTCTCTAATGTGTCTAATGGTGTGAGGACGAGTCAGTTTTTAGTTTAGCCATGTTATAGGAAGCGATCACTTTAAACTTCAGGACTAAAATTGATCATGAGTTATAGTTTAGGGACAATTAGTGTATTTTGACCCCCGCTTTTTTAATGTTTTATTTTATTCTTTATATTTATGTGGTTTAGGAATGCTTGAATTGTATAAAAGAAAAAGAAAAGGAAAAAAAAAAGGGAATGCTAGAATTGTATATGGATTGCATAACTAACTTTCATGGACTATACAATACATAATTGTCAGTGTTTTTATTGAAATGTGTGTTTATGTGACAGGTGCTTTCAGTGGCTGTTTACAACCACTACAAAAGGATACATGATGCTTCCCCTCATAAGAAGTTAGTCCTTATTTTCTTTGCATTGAGTTAGCTTTTAATGTTTACAATCTTCTAGGGGTTTATACTGGTGGTTTTCAGTTTTGCTAGAGGGGTCTGTCTTGTAATGCGGTTTCAAACCACACTTTTTCAAACCACAGCTTTTTAAAACTTTAGGTACAGTTTTTTCAAACAGCCCCAATATTAAAAAAAATTGAAACATAAGTTGTACTGAACAGGCACAAACCAGTTGCTGTCTTTTCAATTTTCGATGATAGTAATAGTTAGATGGATGTACATCAAATGCTGCTGCTTTATTTAGTGAATTCATGCATCTGAATACCAAGTCAGGCATTGAACGGGGGGTACTAACGAAGTTGAAAATGAGGACAATGATTCTGTCGAGCTGGAGAAGAGCAATGTGTTGCTGATGGGTCCCACTGGCTCAGGTATTTATATGATGTCATTTTTTTGAGGTAGTTAGTGCAAGGAGGGCTAAGAGGTTTGATTTATGTATTTTTACCATGACTGTAAGGATAGGGAAGACGTTACTTGCAAAAACACTAGCTCGTGTTGTGAATGTGCCATTTGCCGTTGCTGATGCAACAACGTTAACACAGGCAAGTTCATTGCTTCATATGGATATCTTCCTGTCTGTCTGGTAATAAGAAAGCTACCAATGTATGGAGAGCTGCCTAATTTACACCATATCAGAAAAAAAAAAATTGCTTTATATGGATATCTTCCTGTCTGTCTGGTAATAAGAAAGCTACCAATGTATGGAGAGCTGCCTAATTTACACCATATCAGAAAAAAAAAATGGATGTTGGACTTTCATTACATAGTTACATACATCTTTCAAGTTATCTCATAGATCTTAACACTTGGCCCAGATCTAGTTCTAGATCATAATTGCTCTAGTGAATAACCAAGGACTGGATAGATGAGAGAAACAACTAAGAATAGACATCTAGTTTCACTAATTACTTAACTGTTTTTGGGGCTCTTTGTTGACGCTCACGATTTTGATAGCCATACTAGTGATTTGGAGCTCTCTTGAGTTATAAATAGTGAATTTTAAGTCTTTTATGACTACTGATTTTGGAGCACGTAAATTGCAAATACTTTGTCTTCTATTATACTTCTATTCTTGTTCCTCCTTTTCGTTTATTTTATTTTATTATTTTTTTTATAATTTGTATTTCCTATTGAATTTGCCAGTCATTGCATGTTGCAAGTAAATGTTTTGATACTTTTTGTTGTACTCAATAAATGTTTTTGTTATTTGCTGAATTCATGTGAAAAATTCAACTAATGCTCTCTTTTTGTCTCTCTCTAGGCAGGTTATGTTGGAGAAGACGTGGAATCAATATTGTATAAGCTGCTCGTGGTATGGTCGTATGATATTTGATTTTTATGTTATACAGACTTTTTTTTTTGTTGGTTGAGTTATAGAAATTTACAAATAAAATGGGACAATCTAGCACAAAGAAATTGTACTAGAAAGTTTTCTAGTGAATTACAATTTGAAATTCATGCAATGAATTTAAAAAAAAAGGGGAATGGAAGACATAACTTTTAAAAGCACACATCTATTCCACAGCCCTCTCAAAAAAGAGTATTTGACTGACAAAACCATTTGCTCCAACCACTCAAAAGCCTGACTGTTATGTCATAGTGGAAAAACCATCTACATTTGAACACAATGATGTCAATTGATGACTCAGGGGAGACCTAGGGCTTGTTTGGTTGCTATTTTTTAGAATAGACAATTACTTTTTGGATGGAAAATTTTTTGTGTTTTCTAAAAACTAGTGTATGGAAATGCTAACTTTAGAATTGAAGGAAATGGGAAAGATATTTTTGATGTTTTGTTAGTTCATGAGAACAAGTGATGAAGTGATTTTCATGCCTATGAACTGTGCAAATAAATGCACTGTAAAATTATAAAAGTGTTGTTATTTATCTATTTTTTTCAAATCCCAAACCCTCATTGTTCATCCTATTTCTTTTCCTTTTCGATCTCTTCTCTTGCTTTTATCTCTCACAGCAATCTGGGCTCCTCCTCAATGACTGTTGATGGCCTTCTATTACCACTCCAAGCCCTCAACCACCTTATCCTCCCTTCTCAACTCCCAAATCACCTGGTCGAAACCCCAACTCCAATCCCAGTCCCAATAAGTTTCTTTGATTTCTTCAATGCCCATGGATGTGTGGTGCAAGATAATTTTGGGTGATTGAAGGAGTGCAAGGAGGTGGCAGCAGAGGACAATATGATGACTTTGTTGGAGTTTTTGGCCAAGGCTAGGGCTGGGCCCTTGGAGGAAGAGTTGGACTCCCTACAGAGAGCTTGTTTGGAGGAGTTTTTGCGCCTTGAATCCCATCTTGCCACCAAACCCCTTTGAAGGTTCCATTGTGGTCTTTGTAAATGAGGTGGAGGTGGAAGACAGAAGAGGGAAGAGGGCTTGGTCATAGGTTGGAACCTTAGGGTTATATGGAGGTTGTGGGTCATGTAGGTGTAGGGTAACAAGTCTTGAGGGTGGGGTGGATTGGTTCTGATGTTTTGCTGGGGGTGGGGATGGGTGAGTACCTTGTATATCCAAACTTTTTTCTTTTTTCTTTTTTTGTTAAAAAAAAAAAAAATTTTGAGAACCCCATAAAATTGTCTTTCATTCTCATCCCTAAAAACAAGTTTATGAAAATGATTTTCAGAAAACTTTCACAAACAGATCTTGATAGTTCCTAGTTTTTCTTTTTCCTGTTGTCTATTATATAAATTTTTTTTTTTTTTTGGGTTATATTCTAATTACTTATGTTTTTGGTCTCCTTTTGTCAGTGGTAAGTTCCTGATAAGTTGTGGTACAAAGACCCCAATGCCAAATTGGCAAGTAAATATCTAATATGGTCACACAATCAGACACTATTGTATTTCTTTTGTTGCATTGCTGACATGCAAAAATGCATTTTCACACTTAGTTTTTGAACTTGTCCTCAATGTTTGTTTGTTTTTGTTTTGCCTATAGCCTCAGCTCACAAAACTTATATACTGGATTTTCTGATTGGTGTTTAGGAAGCTGAGTTCAATGTTGAAGCAGCTCAGAAAGGCATTGTCTACGTTGATGAAGTTGATAAGATTACTAAGAAGGTTTTGTGATGTTAATAGATGGGAAAGCACACTTAAATATCTCTATATGTTATTTACAATAATCAAAAACGAATTTTGTGCAGAGTGAGAGCTTAAATGTTGGCAGAGATGTTTCTGGAGAGGGTGTTCAACAGGCATTGCTAAAAATGCTGGAAGGAATGGTGCGTCAATAAATTACTCTTTTCCTTTTGTCTGATTCCTACCTCTTTAATTCTTGGAAGAAGTAGATTATTTTATTGTTGTTATTTTTCGGTTTTTACATTGGCATCAGGATAACTATAGTTTTCCTAGTTTGGAAACGGGTAAAAACTTAGGTACAATACCTTCTCAAAATTAAATTCAAACACTTGGGTGGATTGAATTTAATTATGCTTGGAGAAGAAAACACTATTTGTGTTTTATTGGTTGATGCATCCAAATGTTTGAATTTAATTGGGGAGCCTATTGTAATGCACACAAGGTACTGTATCTAAATTTTACCTTTTGAAAATATAATAGTTGGAACTTGGCATTATTCTTCAACAAGTCACCTCACTACCTTAATTTTTTTCACTGTTGATAGCTCCCCCTCTCTTTTTAGAGCTTTGGTTTTTCATGCTTTCAGTGAATTACAATCTTGCATATGTGCTGATGCATTATATATTTTCATATTCCATTTTTTTGTCCTTGTAGACATCCCAACTTTTGTATATCAACTTCACTTATATATCGATCTAGATTGGTATGCCAAAATGATAGCATTTGCCATTTTGTTGGAGTTTAGCATGAATTTTGGAATTGAAAGTCCAGTAGTGTTTATTTTTGTAGTATCGTCAATGAATCCTGGCTCAAATGCACTTCCTCCTCTCACAAATGTGGGCAAAGGGTGAGGTTGTGCGTTCAAAACCCATTAGGTGAGGTGTATGTGCCAGCGAAAAAAGGGCTTGTAAAATTTTAAATTTCATTTTGACTTATTTAGTAACTCAAATGGGCAAACAATTGTTTCTGTTACTGTGAAAAATTTTGTGGATGGGAGAGGACTGCATTCCTTGGTTAAATGTACAGGCTATCGATAAAATTTATTGATCATGGTACTATTTGTATCATCACATATTACACTAAAAGTTTCTGGGCTTAGCCAAGTTGCCTTAAAAGTTACATTATTACACAAAGATGTCCATTGATAAGAACAGGACTGCAAACACTTTTGTGATACTGGAGTTGGAAAGGGCATAGTGTATTGATGGAAAAGTTTAGGTAATCCCATGATAGCGGGCGTGGCTCTTACAATATAGAAAATAAAGAATAGGAGGTCGCTACTAAATTCCTAAATGGCCCACCAAATTTTAGGGAAACTGATTTTTCTCATTTCTTGGGGATGAAAATCAAAAGTTTCTAATAGAAGGGGGGTTGGGGGGGGGGGGGGGGGGGGGGGGTGGGGGGGTGTGTTTAAACCCATGTCCTCAACTTCCATGTCATTCTTATGTGGGAGGAAGTGCCATAAACTTTAAGTTGGAATATTAAAGAAAGCTACTCAAAGGCTGATGGATGGTTTGGAGTTGAAGCAACACTAGAAAACTGAGAATCTAAGGTTATATTTGGTAACAGTTTTTGTTTTCTATTTTCAAAAACTTGTTTTTGGGAATGTAAAGTAAAACTAGTTTTCTTGTATTTTTGAAATCAAAAACACGTTTGGTTTGTTGAAATTAAAAATAGTTTTTTGAAGATAAAAATAGAAAATACTAAAATATGTTGTTATTAGGATTTGAATTTTAATGCTAACTCATTAATTGAGACAAATTTATTAAATTAAATGCGTATTTTCATTAATTTTTGAAAATTAGAAACTGAAAACAGTCTTTTACATGTTTTCAATTTCTTTCACAAATTGAGTTTTGAGAACAGTTTTTGTTTTCTATTTATTTTGGGTTGCCAAACAAGTTATTTAGTTTCAAAAATAGAAAATTGTCTTTGAAAACAGAAAATAAGGGGGAAAACAAGTTACCAAACATACTCTAAGTTGTCATCTGGGGGCTGTAAACAGTATCCACAAATCGGAACTGGTAGAGTAGATTTTATGTATATGGAGTTTTTAATGCTATTTGATGACAGACTTGCTAGAGTTTTGTAGGATGGGATTTTTAAGGTTAATAGTGGGTGAACACGGTCTTGTTGTGGCACGTTTCAAGAAAGTGATAGAAATCCTTGGAATCTCTCGTTCGCAAGGTTTTGCCTTGTATTTGTCACTTTAATCACAAGTAAATATATTGATTAGAAGGTACCCCTAGGCGACCCTACCCTAGCACATGAAAATAAAAACAGTTTTGGCCTGTTGGCAACAAAGGTTTCATCGTTATAGGAGTTCACAAATCTTTGTGTATTGTAGACAAGTTTTGATGGGGTTCAACATTCTAATCATATTATTAAATAATCTCATTTGAGATCCTTGTCTGATTGGATGGATTTTTTGTGCAGCATCCCTTTATTGTCTTTTTAAGATTTCTTAGATCTTTTGAATTTCAGATCATAGTTCTTTAAGAGCAGTTTGGGGTGCATATTGTGTATGTGAACTATTTTCTTCAAATATTTTGCTTAACATTAAAAAGAAAGTACACATATGGTGGTGTGTGGATAACTTGAGTGAACTAAGAATTGAAAGAGTTGAGTCCATGAAAGGTTTAAGGACTTGATGGGGTCTTTGAACACATAACAGGTAGCTTTAAGTAGAATTTTATAATTATTTTGGTAAAAAAAGGGGAAAATATAATGTTGTTATTAGTTGTATATATAGCATTGCCACCCTTTGAAGGCCATTGAGCCCTAGTTCAACTAGCACCTCCTTCCCGTGCAAGTGCTAGGTCAAGGGTGAGGTTGTGGGTTCAAGACTCTTTGGGTTTGTTTGTAACTTACCTATTAAACAAAAACAAGCATTTTCACATCTGAAGATGTCCTTAACACGAGGAATACGTTTTTAATAAAATGAAGATATCAGTTCCAAAGCTTCGAGAATTTGCTTGTTTGATTATGTATGGTATGATATCATATTAGGCTATATATATGTTGACTAAATGTTTTCTCTGTCAGATAGTGAGTGTTCCCGATAGAGGAGCTCGGAAGAATCCTCGTGGTGATTTCATTCAGGTATGCTGGATCTAAAACTATCTGTTTTTCTCCTATAATTGTTTCCATTTTATGCAATTATATCTGGTGTGTCATAGCCTCCTAGGCAAAAGGAGCACTCAATTGCACTTGGCGTTGACAATGCCTGGAGAACTTGGTGTTACACCAGGCTCTTGCCACATGAAATTGCTGAAAATATTTTGTAAATATTTGAAATAAATGTAGTTTTACTGAGAGCTGTGGGAATATGAATTTTAAACAGTTAAATATCTTGGACAGCTTGTTATTTCCAGAATTGTGTTTCCTTATAGTTGTTACTTGTGCCTCTTATAACTATTGATGATTCACAGATGGATACCAAAAATATACTCTTCATTTGTGGTGGGGCATTTGTTGATTTGGAGAAGACGATTTCAGAGAGGTAATACCCTTTTCTTGTGCTGGATGTTAAACAGAAATGTTTACTATTGTTGGCTTCTCCCTAAATGTGAGTTCTAATTATTTACATTCTTTTTCCAGACGACAAGATTCCTCCATTGGCTTTGGAGCTCCAGTTCGTGCAAACATGAGAACTGGTGGATCAACCAATGCTGTAGTGACATCCTCATTGTTGGAATCTGTGAGAATCCACCCAATATGGTTACAGAAGTTTTTGATATTCATATTGATTGCATTCTGCGTTTATATTTTCTGAGCAATGCATATTTTGATTCCCTTCATTATCTAGCCTTATGGGTTTTTAATGAATTTGTAGGTAGAAAGTAGTGATCTTATTGCATATGGCCTCATACCTGAATTTGTTGGGAGATTTCCAATTTTAGTGAGTTTGTCAGCTTTAAATGAAGACCAACTTGTTCAGGTGTGTTCTGTCATTTAAATGTTTTAAATATTAAAAATTTTCTCTGTTACTTTTTAGAGCCTTAACATGCTCACTCAGTTTTAGAGGGATGAATGTGGCTTTGTACTTGCATTTTTGCAACTTTAGTTTGCCTAACTTGCTCAAACTCCAAAATGTTGTATCATGTCTGTTTTATACAATAATGATATGATGGTGCTTCTAAAGTAGTTTGGTTTCTACCAGGTTGTAATTCTAGAAATTAGAAGTCTAGAATATGTTGGTTTGTCCCTTTTGACAAAGAAGTAGTAACTTGTTTATGGTTTATTTATGCAAGATAGGTCCTCACTGAACCGAAAAATTCTCTTGCTAAACAGTACAAGAAGATGTTCAGCATGAACAGTGTAAGCTTTTGAACCATTTCTTCTGTGGTCAGTGCTTTTTATTCTTTCTTCTACCTGGTTTATGGTCTCAAGCATCTGATGCAGATATGGTAACCCTCTATGTGGTACAATTGGTACTGCTTCTGTCTGTAAAATTTCAGGTAAAGTTGCATTTTACTGAGAATGCTTTGAGATTAATTGCAAAGAAAGCAATGGCAAAGAACACTGGTGCACGAGGTTTAAGAGCCATGTTAGAGAATATTCTTACAGAAGCAATGTTTGAGGTATGCTTGGGTCCTAGCATCTAGCCTAGCCCTTATAATTTGTATGCAACTGTGCCTTCTGGTTTTTGTTTTTGTTTTGTCACCTCAAACCCCCCCCCCCCCCCCCCCCCCCCCTCTTCTTTCAAGAAAAGCAACCATGCAAGTTGAATAGGCTCCTCTATGTTGCAATTCCAAGGTGGTTTTTGAACCAACTTGAGACCACTTCATGGTATTGGATAATGTCCTATCACTAAAAAAGAGATCATTTACATATATTCCCTGCTCACTTGGTAAAATGTTACTAGTGACTAGCCATTGTAACTAGTGACAATCTCGTAATGGCTCTGAGTTGGGGAGCTAACGGCGACCAATTCAATGAAATTAATCACCTACCTGTCTAGGGGGAAAAGGCCTTTGTATTCTGATTGATTTTTTCTGTTACTCCATATGACCTTAAATAAATGTTAGCTTTCACCTATCAAAAATAAATGTTAGCCTTCAGCTTGAAGGTCTATTATGACAATTTATAACTCCCTGATGGAAGTCATTTTTTTTTTCATGTATAGATTCCAGACATCAGGGCGGAAAATGATACTATAAATGCAGTTTTGGTTGACGAAGAGGCTGTTGGGTCTGTGGCTGCACCTGGATGCGGAGCAAAAATACTTCATGATGATGGTGCATTCGATCAATTGCTCCCTGACAAAAAGTTCAGGGATCCCATGGTACGTTTTACTATCGTGTCTGCCCCATTACCCAAGTTACCCTTCTCAATCCTTAAATAAAGAAGAGATTACTCTCAGCTTTTTCACTGTTACTGTTTTTCACTGCTGCAAAGTAAAATGATAAAAATAATGGGACTAATATAATACTGACATAATCTAGAGTTCTAAAGCTTGAGTGGCTTGAAAGCTGAGTGGACTGTCGGCGATTTTGTCCAGATCAGAGCTTATTGATTATTATCATTTTGATGAT
Source organism: Quercus engelmannii (assembly GCA_029955605.1). Taxonomy (NCBI): domain Eukaryota; kingdom Viridiplantae; phylum Streptophyta; class Magnoliopsida; order Fagales; family Fagaceae; genus Quercus; species Quercus engelmannii. Next base: position 106,929,902 of record JARPSG010000001.1, on the reverse strand, counting down.
TAATAGCATTTTAAGGGACACAATAATATACAAGAGTTGAATTTGGAATAAAAGATTATTTCTAGGAGAAAATTAAAATTAAAATATGCTGCTAATGAGTTCTAGCTCAAATGGCACATTCTTTCCTTGAAAAACATGGTCGGAGTTAAGGTTGTAGCTCAAAACCAAATGTATACGTGTGTGACTGATCTGAAGGGGAAAATGTATAACCTAAAAATGCAGTTGAGAGAATTACCAAATATGAGACTTGTTGATGCATTACCACATACTGTCTCGTGAACAACCTCCTCATGGACTTTATGATAACACGCCTCTTTAATGTATAGTATAACTAGTGTTAAAATCTGATGACTTAATTTTTGGAAAGGGTGTGGCTTTCATGCGGTGCTCTTTTGAACCATTGAGGGCCTTATGACCCATAGAGTCTAGAGAAGCACATCCCTTTGATCCTCCCAATTGCTTAAATAACATAATTAACCTTGGTTTGCAGGGAGGGGGGGTGTCTGAGAGTGAGTTTTTGGAAGGTGAATTGCATGTTCAGTCAAGAGCCATTTGTTTATAAATTTTATGTAATTTAAAATGTGTTAAGAACATATGTGTATTCACAATCATCAAAGAGAATAAATTCATGTTTCAAGTTCAATTTTTCCTGGGTCTTCTAACAATCTAATGAAGCTTGTCGAGAACTAGATTCACCTCAATTGCTTCTCGTGCCTTTCTTTCATAGCTGGCTGTTTGTCTTTCTTCATTCTGAGTCAAGGGGATTGGTTATTTGTGGTGCATTCTATTTGACTGTTTTACTTGGATGGATCTTTAATAGGTAAAATATGACTCACCAACAGTGTGTCCCAGTGATTTTTCTTTTTTTTCTTTACTTTTTAATTTATTTTGGGAATTTTGTTAAAGTTGGAGGTAGTATATTGTTGTGTTACAGATATATGTAACATCACTCTCATATGCATTTGAAACCATAGCATGTGGGTGTCTATTGTCCAGTGTCAAGTTTTACTTACCCAATGAACAGATGCTAGTTGAAAATACATGCTTGATTTGTCTCCATAGGGATTGCAAAATGATTTGGATAGCAAAAAGATGATGGATTGAGAAAAGAATGTCATCATGTATGATGGATTGCAAGCGCAACTTACTTTGCAATGAGTGGCCCAACCAAAATAAGATTTACAACCCAAAACTACAATGGACAGACTAGGCTAAAACCTAAAAACAGAGTTCAACACCCCTCATTGACAACATTAAATCCTATTCAATGGCAAGTCAAGATGCCCTTACAAAACTCAACCCGAGATTTAACGACAACATTATTACTGTGACACATGTTTGAATCCAAATATGATAAATTATGGTAGCTAAAGCAACTTTCCACATTAACCCTCAAAGGCTGAAACTGTTATCCTTTAGATTCCTTATGCCCTACTAAAGAATGGTCAGCAGGAAGTGCAAATTTTGAATTGCACACAAGATCCTTTTAGCAAAAGAACGCGCAAACAATATGTTGTCTCTACTGTCCATATAGTTTCTACAAAAGACTCCCTTATAGCATCTCTAACAGGAGAGCTAAACACAAAATACTCTTTATTTTAGAGAGTAAACCCACAAAATAAACTACTGTTCATTCTCCAATGGACTCTATATCTTGAATATTTTTTGGCTCATGAACAGTAACTCATCAAGTCTGATGGGCTACTGTTCATTCTTCAAATATTTTTTTTTTCTATTGTAATAATAATTTATTGAATAAAAAAATGTTGGAAGATGTGTAGTTGTTAAAAAAAGAATAAATAATGAATGAAGAAATAATATTTAAATGAAATAGAGAATGAGATAGAGAATATGTTCGAAAGTATATTTGAAAAAATGGGTAGTTAAAAGGTAAAAGTCATTATTCATTATCCAAATAGTACAAAAATTTGCCTAATTTGTTGGAGATGCTCTTATAAGCCCAACTAAGAAGCCTGTCCCTAGTAGTTAGCCTATTTAGATAGCTTTCAATCTACAGTGTTAATTCCCTCTACTTGGAATGGTCTTCTCTGAACCTGCACCAAGTCTCTAGTCTAGTCGGTTTCCACTTTCCACCTCCATTGGTCATCCTTAATAACACTGGAAATCTTTGTATCAAAAGAGCTGGCAATATCTTATATTAATCTGTGACCAAATTTAATAATGGGCAAGATTTAGATAATTTCTTCTTTACATGACCCGAAGCATATCTTCAACGATGATTTCTTCTTTACTTATCTAAGAAATTTTGGATATTAATTAGAGGAGAAGCCAAGGAGGTGTAACCCAAATTCGCAACTCGTGAAGCACCGACTGGACTCATTGAGACAACTCGCTCTACCCCTTTCTCTCCATTGCACAATGCCTTATCTCCATCCAAACGATGATGATTGTTCATCGCAGGGGAAGAACATGATCCCCAACTTGGTCTAGGACTCACCCAATTCAGTCATCGACATGTTCAGTAATTATATTCTCCTCTCTCATTGAATTGGATTACTTGGATTCTTAAGATTTTAGTTCAATTTGTGAACCAAACAAACTAAAAAATATTTTCATGGGCGCAGAGCCCGTTCTATGTGCAGTTGGCTGTACTCTGATGAATGATGTGAAAAAGAAAAACAATTTCTTAGATAAAATTGAAATTGATAAATTAATCCAAAAAGGAAAATTCATTGCTTTACAAAAGTTCTTGATATCATAAGGTGGAGTGTAGGATTTCAAAAGAAAGATAAGGGATAAAGAGAGAAAAAAGAGGAACAGAGAGACAAGGCAAAGTATATACTTTACTAAGAAGAATTGTAACTAAACTAATGGCTTGTTTGGATGGAGGGGGGAAGGAGAGGGACTGAAGGGAGTAGAGTAGAATAAACTAAAAATAAGCTAATTTTGTGCTAAATCTACTCTACTCTACTTTACTTTCCCTCCCTCCCTCTCAATCCAAACGGACCATAATAGTAATAAGGAGTTTCCTTGACATCTCTCAGCTTTGAGATTTTCCTACAAGTCCAAAGAAGAATTGCAACTAAACTTGACTGCCTATTCCTATTCTTCAATAGATAAACATGCACCATGCCAAACGGAACGGCGGAGCAAAAGGTTCCATTTATGCTTCATGAATGTAGCTTTATTTCAATCTCCACTCGTTTATCTTAATAACTTGCTTGGGAAGTATGAACTGCATTGGTAAATTTGTATACTAAAGATGATTGATCTAGTAGTGTCATCTGGTCATCTAAATTGAATATTGTTCCAAAAATTCAAAAAATAAAATGGTCATTCAAAAAAAGAAAAAAAAAGCTCATTTTTCTCACAAGTTCCTAAATGTTACACTTCATTGATATCATGATGTTTATGCCAACAACTTCTTTATGCCAAGAGATTTATAGTGCAACTAATAGCTTTTGATGTTTTTTTACGGAGATGTTCAACGTTTAAGGCTACGTTTGGTTTGATGTAAATTGAATTCCGAGTGTAAAATGAATGCAGGGGAAAATGAATTCCCGTAAGGCGAATGAAATCCGGGTGTTTGGTTTTGCAATGGAAAATAGTCCGGAAAACGATTTTTGGTGTTTGGTAACATTCTGAAAATGCTATTTTCCTATAAATTCTTCACATTTTCTCAGCTTCCAAACAAATTTTATAACAGAAAATTTCATTTAATACAACCAAAAATCAAAATAAAATAATTTATTCACAATATATACATAATATACTCGGTGAGAGGAAGAAGAAAGAGTGAGAGATAGATCAGGAAAGAGAGAGATTGGTATCAATGGAGGAGGGTAGCTTGGATGATGGTGGGGGTGGTGACGGTGGTGGTGGATCGAAGACATGCAGCGGTGGAGCATGGCGGTGAGGTTAAGTGGGTGCGATCTCGCCGGTGTTGGGGTGTGATCTCGATGGTGCGGCACGATCTGGACTGGCCTTGGCTTGGCTGGGCGATTGGAGTTTGGCGTCGGACTGTGTGTGGAGTTGAGGTTGGTGCGTGGGTTGGAGTTGAAATGAGGTTGGTGCGTGTGTGAGATCTAAAAAGCATTTGAAAGTAAAATGGGAACGAAAATGATTTTACGGGTTGGGCAGGATTTTTTCGGTCAAACTGAATTCTATTTTCAATTTGACTTTATTTTCAGGTGGTGCCAAATATGGACTTGGATGTAAAATATTTTCCGGAAATCATTTATACCTAAAACAAACACAGCCTAAATTTCTCATTCTCCAATTATCAAATTATCAACAAAAATGAAATTGCTTATTAACTTATTTGCCTTAAAAAAAAAAAAAAAAATTGAAATTACTGTTTGGCTCTCCCCAAAAAAGAAAGACTTTGTGTTTGGCACTTGAGTTACTTGCTAATTGGGACCTAAGTTAAAAATGGTAAAAGTTTGGGATTTAGATATTATCGTATCATTGTTCTAATTACAACTAGACGATTTCTTTGGGTGCTTTTTTAAAATTTATTTTTTACTCAGCAACACAAGTAAAAGAACATTGGGCATTACAAGATAAAAATATTGACCGACTGAAGCTGAGTGGTTTCGAATTTTTATTTGCGTTTTGGAGTTTTATTTTTAACTTGGCAACAATATTTAGTTTTTAGTTAGATTAATAGTGGATATATGATGAGAAAATAAATATGATTTTCATATTATTCAACTACCTTATATGACTTTTCTAACTATGAATATGTCAACAACAGGTTTCAAAATAAAATGGAGAATGATTTTTTTAACAAACTCTTTGATTTGTACGTTGAAAGGAAAATTGCAACAATATTTATTATAGAATCAATCCTAAATAAATTTTGAAGTAAAAAAAAACATTCAATTCCATTTTAATAAGTAATTAAGTTAAAAATTTATAAAACTGTTATTTTGTGCATTTTTATTTGTTTATTTTTTAATTATACTGAATAGATATAGTTTAAAATTTCATATATTAGTTTAGTTTTTAAATACATTTCTTGTTTTTGAAATATGAAAATTCTTTGTTTAATATTGTTGGTCCCTCAAAGATAAAATCTTGATTCCGTTCGTACATCGACCTACTGCTTTCAATCGTATCATAAAATAAGAGATTATTTCTTCAAAAACTAACAAAATAAAGATCAACCTCAATATCCATAATCCATCATCTCATTGGCAAGTACGCGATAACTGGGCCAATCCATTATCTATATGCAAAGGCCCCTCATGACCTACCTAAACCTTTCAATCATATATTTTCTACAAAAGACAAAAATTCTTTATAAGCCCATCTAAAAAGCTTGTGAGCCTGTCCCTTTTTAGCCTATTTAGACACCTGGCAGATTCACAATTCTCTCTCCACTTGGAATAGTCTGCTTTGAACTTACACCAAGTTCACTGATCAGCTGGTTGGTTGGTTGGTTTGAACGGATTTGGATCAGGTGGAATGTGAGAGAAAAGAGTTGAGAAAGTAAAGTGTTGAAAATGTTAAAAGTTAAAAGTTTTGATCCAAGGGTTGATATTGTACCAAATCTCAATTCGGTTTAACAACCTCTATTGGTCATCCTTAATAACACTGTAAATCTTTGCATCAAAAGATTTATAGTGTAATTTCAAAATAATATTGGGTTTCACTTAATAAATGATTAAGTATAAATCTATTAAAAACCATTATTTTGTGCCATTTCATTTATTTATATTTTAAAATTTTATATATTAGTTTAGCTTGAATTTTAGTATATTTTTATTGTACTTGAAACGTAGAAATTTTTTGTTTTATATGTTAGTCCCCAAAGATAAAATATCCTAACTCTTTTCAATCATATCATAGAAAACGAGATTCATACTTTAAAAGCTAACAAAAAGAAAATAAACCTCAATATCCATAATTCATTCTCTCATTGGTAGGTTGTAGATAACTGGACCAATCCATTATCCACCCAAATTCACGAAAAAAAGAAAAAGAAAAAAAAAAATCCATTATCCACCCAAAATGACCGAGCTAATAATCTTTTCAATCATAACATGCAATTATTGCCCCCCAACTTTGACACAAAAAAGTCCAAAAAGCAGTGGGGCTGAGCAACACTGCAACGCAAAAAGGCAGTTGAACATTTTTAATGTTTAATGTGTTCCCATTCTAAAGGAACGTGAAGTAGTTGTCATTGTTGATCACTTCATTGTCTCTACTTATGTGTACCATCTTAAGAAAAGTAAAACCATTTTAAGCATGTCTTCATCAAATCAATTCTCATCAAACTAATATAGATAAACATACACTTTTCTTATCTCTTAATGTGTTAACAATCTATTAATTTTGAAATGAATAATATTTAACATAAACAAATAAGATAAACAAGAATCATGCAAGGGTTTATAAACACAAATTTTTTTACCATTGCATCTCAATCACTCATTCAACAGTCCCAAAAGGTGCACCTCTGTCCAGGTAATCATATTTTTACCTATTATAGATCAAATAGATCCAACAACTTCATGGTAATGGTAGAAAAGAAAGGCTTTGATTGGCAGATAAAACTCACTTGCTTTGGTTTGGAGTTAAGTAAACATAGTCACTTTTACATAAAATGGAGAAAATCCATTCTGACCATGAATGGTTAAATTTTTTTTATTAAGAAAATCCATTAGTGTACTTGGTACTACATCATTTAAATATTATATAATGTGACATCAAATTCATCTTTGGATTTGCAATATTTAACTTGAATAATGAGATTAATTCATTTGAAATGGAGAGAATCCTAATTAATCAATTAGCCAAAAAAAAGAAAAGAATCCTAATTAATCAAGAACAGAATATAGATTGTCAAAATAAATATTATAATTTGTTGAAATAATTTAAATCAATAAATTGAAATGTATAGTAAGTTGCCATTGTTGGAGTATGCAATAAAACACTCAAAATGAAACAAAAATATCGTTATTCCTCTTTTAGTCATTTAATTATTCTCTTTTAGGTTAGATTTGTGTCTTTTTTTAAAAACAATTCATTGTCAACGTTTTTAAAGGTTTTTTTAAAAAATAAATACATGTTCCCCATTTTATGTGAATTTGTGGTCAATTTTACTTGAGTCCAAACCAAAGAAAGTGTCAAAAAAAAAAAAAAAAAAAAAACTAAATAAAGTGAATTTTATCTGCCAATCAAAAGTGTTTCTTTTCGACCATTTCCTTGAAGATTGTGGATCACATTGATCTTTAATGGGTAAATATGATTACCTCGACCATTAGATGTGCACCTTTTGGGATGGGTGAATAGACTCAATAGAGAGACCAAGATGCAATGGTCAAATTTTTTTCATTTAAACCCTTGTATGATCCTTGTTTATTTTAAATATTATTCAATGCTTAAATGGTTTTACACTTATACTTTTCGTAAGACGGGTGGTAGACATAAGTGGGAACGGTGAAGTGGACAACAAAGAGCAACTTCACGTTCTTTTAGTACAGGAACAAATTGAACATTAAAAAGTTCAACAAAATATATATATATATATATATAGCCGTAATCTTGAAATAGTATACCAGTATCGACGATGATACCAAAATATTTTGTTCGTGTGAGGGATTTGGATCTCGGATTGTAGCTAGAGTTATTGTATTATGTAATAATGGGTGAGATGAAGTTGAAAATTCACCCTTATAGCGTTCTTTTGACATTGATTATTTTTTCAGCTTATTTTACTATTCATCTTATTTTTGCTACTATTTATGGGTCCTACTGTACTTTTTTGTATTATTCATGGGTCTCACTCTACTATTTCAACTAAGTTTTATCTTTATTTACGGTACTTTCAGTAAAAAGTATTCAGTTTTAGCTCAATAAGCCGTTCCCAAACGGACACTTAATCTTATCACTCAAATCATAAATTTTTTTAAACTCTCTACCTTTTAGTTTTTTGACCTTACAAATTTTTACATTCACAATTACATGATAATTGCACAGCAGAAGTGGACTACCTATACCTAACTATAATCGGCAAAGTATTTTTATTTTTATTTTTTAAGAATAAAAGGCAGAACTCTGGTGGGTGAAGTGTTTTATACAAGATAAAAATTTTACTCTAACCTAATCTAAATGTATATGTATGTGAAGTTTTATCTTGAATACTTTAACCCAGACCTTTGTCCAATACACCCTCCAAATACTTATACTTATAGAGCGACCAAGGCATAATGATATACGGTGATCTGGTGGGTGAAGTTAATACAACAAGATAGGAGAAACTGTGACGTAAGTTCACAGGAGAAGAGGTGACGTAATATTTTGAGATACAGTTGCAGTGTTGTTATTTATATATATCCTTTGGGCTTCATTTGATCGCTGTGCAGAGTTCAACTGAGTTGTGTGAGAACCAAACATAGCATCGTTTGTTGATAGTTGCAGTCACAGTTACAGATTACATGGCCGTTCTTTCAGCTGCTAGTGCTACACAAGTAATAACTGAGGACTGAGGTATGTGCTTTCTGAACATTTCCTCTTTATGTTCCCTAATTTTCCTATCTATCTTTTTATTTATTTATTTTCTCCTTATCTTTCTTACCGATATCATCTCTTTTTATCCCATATCTTCAAAGCCAGAACCAATACCATACAAAAAGCCAAAAATCTGACTCCCTTTTTCTTTTGGTCTGGGGCGTTACATTTCGGGTGACGATAATTCGTGGGTTTTGGGTGGTGGTATTGACTTGCCTCTGCCAATGCTGCGCAAGATTGGAGCGTTGCCTCTCCATTTAAAAATCTATCAATTTCACTTATTTCATGTTCTAGATTTTATTTTCTGAATCTAATAATATACCGTCTGCCACATCACTTAAATTTTAAATAATACCTTTAGATTTAATTTCGTTTACATACTATATACCTTTTGATTTGTAAAATTTAATTTTGACCATAAAATGAATAAATTTTGAAATGGCGAGATGGGACTGTTATGAGTTGCATCTAATAAGGAAATCAGGTCATTTTAAATGTGATTTTATTAAATTGGGCACTTATTAAGGCTACTTCGAAGACTTATTGGTATAAGTTATAATTTTATTTTGACTTTTGGCCAAATGCCACTAATTCAGTTGTTGGGAATAAAAACTAAACACCACTAATTTTATAACTTAACTGACACTCATTAAAATTTTCAATAGAGGTATTTAGGGCTTAAACCTCCCTTCTCTCTCTTTCCCAAATATTGAATTACTTTTAGAAGGAAAAAAAAGTATCATGAAACGGGTTTTGCATTAACTTTCTACGGTAGAAAAAAGTAGATTAATACTATATCTATATGATGCAAAATAATATTTTTACATGTTAATTAATATTATTTTATTAAATATATCAATTTAACAGAGATATAATGCTTGACAATTTCCATTCCATTTTCTTAATTAATTACTAATAATAATAAATTATCAAATGAGTTTGTGAAAAAAAAAAAAAAAAGAGCGGATGCGATTAAATTAGTATGTCCGTGGATCATGCGCGTCACCCTGTTGTATTTTTAATGCTAGTGGCTGTTGTGGTGTTTTTGGCACTCAGGAAATTAAACCAAAGCAACTTGGTAGATGGCAGAATCAACGATTGTTGAAATTGAACAACCAGTTGGTGCTTCAACAAATAGTGCATTGATAGCAACTGAAGGGCAAAAGAAGTCCGGAAGCTTTCCTCTTATCCACAAGGTTCCAGCTAACATTCGCCAATGGAAGGAAGAAGCGTACACACCTAGCTGGGTGTAATGGATGAGTTTGACATTCGCCATTATTATAGAGAGACTATTGATGACCCCAACTATGTCACAGATAAATTATTAGTTCGGGATGCGTATCTCATTATTGAGATTTTCTTGCGGCGGCGTAGGGACGATGCGAGGATTGACCTGTTATTACTCGAAAATCAGCTTCCATTCTTTTTTATTGAGGAACTATTCCGCCGTGAATATGCCAATACCTCATCCAGTTTGATTGAACTTACTTTTAACTACTTCGGGGATTTCAACGATCTATACATAAAACCCTCGTCAGATGTGAAAATAGAACATTTCACCGATTTGCTTAGAACCTTTTACTTACCTCCATCCCGTCAACTACCAAGAAGAGACAGGGAAAGTATTAAACTTTTGTACACTGCAACCCAGCTGCAAGAGGCAGGAGTCAAGATTGAGGTGAGTTCAAGTAAATGCATACTTGACTTTAAATTCGATTTCCAAACTGGACGGTTGCAAATCCCACGCCTATATTTAGTAGATGATACGGAAATTCTTGTGCAAAATGTTTTGGCACTATGAAAAGCAAAGGGATGCACCAGCTGCCACACTAGTGCAGCACAACAAGCCACCCAGTGCAGCAGCCAGTGCACCAGGTGATGCAGACTCAGCTGCCACACTAGTGCAGCACAACATGCCACCCAGTGCAGCAGCCAGTGCACCAGGTGATGCAAACTCAGCTGCAACACTCAGTGCAGCACAGCATGCTACCCAGTGCAGCAGCTCATGCATTAGACCAACTCAGACAAGAAATTCAAGATCAAAGACAAGTGAAGTTCAGATTGAAGATTCAAGTAAAAATCCAGAGTTGAAGAAATTGAATAGATGTAATTATTCTTATAAACGACAGTGTGGTTTACTTGGTCTGCTTGATGAGTGTACAAAAACGACCTGTAGTTTTGTTAGTTAGTTTAGTTAGTTTTGAGTTAGACACGTGTGTGAGTTTGTTATGTTTGTTGCGTTGTGTTCACACGTGCTTGTAGCGGTCAAGTCAGAATGTATATATACAGTTGTATAGTTATTGAATTAATCAATGAAAATAGTTTTCATCAATTTCTCATATGGTATCAGAGCAATTTCTTAAGCGTTTCTAATTTTCTTAGGGTTTCTCAGATCAGTTTTGGGAACTCTCTATTTTTCTCATTCACCATTGTCTTCCTTGAGGTTTTCAACTCTCTGTTTTCCTCATTCACCATTGTCATCTTCTTCAAGCTTTTATTATCCACCATTGTTGTGTTCTACAAGCTTCTCAAGCTTTTCCAATGGCAGAAACAACAGCAGCAAATGCTTCCAACACAGAGGCTTCATCTTCTTCACAAGATTCATATAATCTTAGTGATCCTCTGTTCTTGCATCCTGGAGAAAATCCAGGAGCAGTTCTCACTTCTCAACCACTAATTGGAGGAGAAAATTATCCTGCTTGGGCAAGATCAGTGAGAAAATCTCTGATTGCCAAGAATAAGCTAAGATTTATTGATGGATCTTTAACCATCTCTTCACCATTGGTGAATTCTCCAATTGCTGCTCAAGCATGGGTTTGTGCTGACAATATGGTGGGCACCTGGATCATTAATTCTGTGTCACCAAAGCTCCAAGGAAGCATTATCTACAGAGATACTGCTTTGGAGATTTGGACTGATCTTCGAGACACTTTCAGTCAAGGAAATGGAACCAAGATCTTCAATATCCAGAAACAAATTGCTGAGATTCATCAGGGAGAGCAATCACTCACTGATTACTTCACTTAGCTCAAGATTTTGTGGGATCAATTGCAGAATTTGAGTCCATTTCCTCAGTGTACTTGTGGTCAGTGCATGTGTGGAATCAATCAAAGGTTGAAGAATCTCCAAACCAAGGAATCCACCATGAAATTTCTTATGGGAGTGAACGATGCCTTCTCTCAAGTAAGAACTCAGATCTTGTTGATGGATCCTTTGCCTTCTGTCAACAAAGCTCACTCTCTGTTCATCCAAGAAGAGACGCAAAGGTCTGTACATAATGTTGTTAGGGTTGAATCCACTGCCTTAGCAACCAAGAACTTAGGAACTAACTTCAAAGGCAAAGAAAGGCCTTTGTGCACTCACTGTGGAAAGCTAGGCCATACTGTGGACAAATGCTATAAGTTGCATGGCTTCCCACCAGGATTCAAGTTTAAGAATAATAAAAATGCCACTGCTCATCAAGTTTCAACTAATCTTGAACTGTTTCAAGGCAACACTTCTACTGGAGTCACTGATTTTGTTCCATCCATGTCTATATCTCAAGCCCCAGCCTTCACTCATGACCAATACCAGCAACTTCTGACCTTAATTGGTTCATGCTCTACTCAACAATTCCCTAAAGGTCAAGAACTTCATGTTGCTAATTTTGTGACTTGTCCATCAAATGTTGTTGCAGGTAATGCTATAACTTTAAGCATTCTGTTTTCTTTGCTAAAATTGTTAGTAGAAGAGCTTATGATCTTCATACATGGGTCATTGATACTGGTGCAAGTGATCATATAGTATGTTCCATTCAATTGATGACTTCTTATATTGAGATTTCACATACTATGGTTGAACTACCTAATGGGGAAGCAGCCCTTGTTACACACATTGGTACCATTCAACTTTCCTCTCACATAACCCTCAACAATGTCCTTTGTGTACCCTCTTTTACTTTTAATCTTCTGTCAGTCAGTGCCTTAACAAAATCTCAATCTATATGTTTGGTCTTTTTGTCTCAATTTTGTTTTCTACAGGACCTTACATGTTGGAGCACGATTGGAATGGGCAAAATGCATGATGGTTTGTACTTGTTACAAGATTCAAGCCTTTCTCAAGCAACTGGTTCCCTTTCTGATTTCCTTTCCAAGCAGAATTTCAAGTCTTTCTCTGTTGTTTGCTCCTCTTCTCTCTCCACAAATGTGTTTTCACTTTGGCATTCAAGACTTGGGCACCCTTCTAATGTTAAGGTTCATTCTTTAAGCAGTACTTTACCTTTCCTTAAGAATTGTTGTAATAAGCCATGTACTGTTTGTCCTTTGGCAAAACAGAAAAGAATTCCTTTTCCCTTTAATAATAATAAGTGTACTTACCCTTTTGATCTTGTTCATATGGATGTGTGGGGTCCCTTTTCTGTTTTAACTTCTAATGGTCATAAGTACTTTCTAACTATTGTTGATGATGCTTCTAGAGCAACTTGGATTTTCTTACTTAAAGTAAAATCTGATGTTAGACCTCTTATTGTCTCTTTCTATAACATGATCCTCACTTAATTTGGAACCAAGATCAAATCCATTAGATCTGATAATGCCTTAGAATTTAGCTTTAATGACTTTTACAATTCCAAAGGGATTATTCATCAATTGAGTTGTGCTTACACTCCACAACAAAATTCAGTTGTGGAGAGAAAGCATCAACACATCCTTGCTACTGCTAGGGCATTACAAATTCAATCCAATGTTCGTCTCTCTTTTTGGGGTGACTGTGTTCTCACTGCTGTCTACCTTATAAATAGACTTCCATCCCCTTTCCTAAATCATAAAACCCCATTTGAACTTTTATTTCACAAACCTCCTTCCTATTCACATCTTAGAATCTTTGGCTGCTTGTGTTATGCTACCAATCTCACTCCTCATAAACACAAATTCACACCTACAACTAGAAAATGTGTTTTTCTAGGATATCCTTTCAATGTCAAAGGTTATAAACTGTTTGATCTTGATTCTCACACTACCTTTCTATCTAGAGATGTTGTGTTTCATGAGTCAAGCTTTCCTTTTGCTTCAGATGACTCTTCTCAATTTGCCACTCTTATTCCTTTACCCGTTTTCCCTTCAACTCCTTCATCTGAGTCTCTTGTTGTTCCTCTCTCCATTCCCTCTCCTTCCTTATCCATTTCTGATGACACCATTGTTCAAATTCATCAAGATTTTGATGAAGAAGTTCATGAGTTTTCTGATGCAACTGATGTTTCTGATGCACCTGCTCAACCTGCTATTCTTAGAAGGTCTACTAGACCTACTAAATCACCCTCTTACCTTAATGCTTATCACTGTAATCAAGTCAAATCAGCAGCCATTCCAAGCTCCTCCAATCATGTTTCAGGTACTTCCCATCCCCTTCATTCCTATATGTCTTACACTAACCTGTCTTCTTCTTTCAAATCATTTTGCTGTGCCATTTCTTCCATCATTGAACCCACCTTTATCACCAAGCTGTTGGTAACCCCAAGTGGCAGGCAGCCATGGATGTTGAGATTTCAGCTTTAGAGGCTAATCATACATAGACTGTCACTTCCTTGCCACCTGGTAAGAAACCCATTGGTTGTAAGTGGGTTTATAAAGTAAAGTACAAATCAGATGGTTCAGTTGAGAGATATAAAGCCAGGTTGGTTGCCAAAGGTTTCACCCAAAAGGAGGGGCTGGATTACATTGACACCTTCTCTCCAGTTGCCAAAATGGTGTCTGTCAAAGCTGTGCTTGCTGTGGCTGCTGTGAAAGGTTGGTTTCTCAGCCAACTTGATGTAAACAATGCATTTCTCCATGGAGATTTGCATGAGGAAGTCTATATGTCACTTCCACTAGGCTTTCGTAGCAAGGGGGAGCAGTCTCAGGTTGTTCACAGCAAGGGGGAGCAGCCTCAATTGGTTTGTAAACTCAATAAGTCACTATATGGTCTCAAACAAGCATCTAGAATGTGGTTTTCTAAGTTCTCAACTGCCTTAATTGATCTTGGTTTTGTTCAATCCAAGGCTGATTACTCATTGTTCACTAGGCAGCAAGGAGATTCATTTATTGTGTTGTTGGTTTATGTTGATGATGTTCTAATTGCAAGCAATGATCAAAAGGGAGTTGAGGAGTTTAAAGCTTTGTTAGACCAGAAATTTAAGTTGAAGGATTTAGGGGACTTGAGGTATTTTCTTGGTTTGGAAGTAGCAAGAACAGCCAAGGGCATTTCCTTGTGTCAAAGGAAATATGCTCTAGAGATTTTGGAAGATGTTGGTCTACTAGGGTGCAAACCAGCTAAGGTTCCTATGGATCCTACTTTGAAACTTAGTAAACATGAAGGTGATGTGTTACATGATCCTAGTCAGTACAGAAGGTTGGTAGGGAGGCTGTTATACTTAACTATTACTAGGCCTGACATTACTTTTGCAGTTCACAAGCTCAGTCAGTTCATGGCAAAGCCTAGGAAGCCTCATTATGCAGCTGCACTTAAGGTACTTCATTACCTTAAGAATGAACCAGGGAGAGGAGTTTTCTTTTCTGCAAAGTCAAAACTCCATGTCAAAGGTTTTAGTGATGCGGATTGGGCATCATGTCCAGATACAAGAAGATCTGTTACAGGTTACTGTATTTTTCTTGGAGACTCATTGATTTCTTGGAAATCAAAGAAACAAGCTACTGTGTCAAGATCTTCAGCTGAGGCAGAGTACAGGGCTATGGCTGTGGCAACTTGTGAGATTAAGTGGATACTTTATTTGCTAAGGGATTTGCAGATTAGGCATGATAGAGAAGCAATGTTATTTTGTGACAGCCAATCAGCCTTGCACATAGGGTCCAATCCAGTTTTCCATGAAAGGACCAAGCATATAGAGATTGATTGTCACATTGTAAGGGACAAGGTGTTAGCTAAGGTGATTAAATTGAATCATGTCAGAACACACTGTCAGTTGGCAGATTTATTGACTAAAGCATTGAACCATAAACAATTCTCTGAGTTAACATCCAAGATGAGACTGCTTAACATCTATTCTTCCTCAGTCCATCTTGAGGGGGAGTATGAAAAGCAAAGGGATGCACCAGCTACCACACTAGTGCAGCACAACCATGGTTTTCAAACCTGGACCGGACCGTACGGTCTGACCGAAAAAACCTCGAACCGCTCCTTTTTGCGGTTCTTTAAGCTTCAAAAACCGTTCAATGGGAAAAAAATAGGGACCCGTGTGAACCGCGGTCAGACCTCACGGTTTTGAGAACCGTGATTAGACCGCTTCTCACGGTTCTCTACTTCTTCCCTTTGATCTGAACCTTTAAAAAAAAAAAAAAACACACACAGAGAAAAACGGATCCTCATCAACCAAACCATACCGAGCTTTGGGCCGACTGAACGAGCCGATGCCAATGAACGGAACTTGATGACCTTTCCGACGCCGGTGCGGTGACACAGTCGGAGCTGATTTTCAAAACCGACCCATATATAGAAATAAAATTAAGGGAAAAAAGAGAAAAACATTCTTAATAAATTACTAGAAGGAAATCCTACTTATGCCCCCAACATAGAAGGTAATATTTTCTTGGTAGATTACATCTTAGCGTCGCCGTTGATGCTTCTTTCGTATCTGCAGAAGAGAGAGCAGAGTTAAGCTTAGAAACTGACGAAGAGAAAAGAAAAGACTGAAAATTGAAAAGGAGAGAAGAATGAAGTAATTAGATAAGAATAAAAGAAAGTGGAGGTAGGTGGGCATTAAAAGAAAGTGGGGGTAGGTGGAGGTAATGCTACGTTTTGATTTCTTAGTCATTCAACTTTTTTTTTTTTTTTTTTTTTTTTTTTTTTTTTTTTTTTTTTTTTTTTTTAGTTTTATAAAAATTAGAGAGCCACGTTTATCTAAAAAATATAAAAATAGAAAATCAATACACTTTTTTTTGATAATAAGTCCACAGTTAACCAAAAAAAAATATATATATATATATATATATATATATATATATATATTAAGAATACTCCTCTTTTAAGTTTAATTAATTTATTTATATTTTAAATAATTATTAAATTAATTATGACGTCATCACGGTTCGACCTCGGTTCAACCTCGGTTCGACCTTAAAAACCTTGAACCTCTTCCTTTTACGGTTCAATGAACGGTCCGGGTCTGAAAACCTTGAGCACAACAAGCCACCCAGTGCAGCAGCCAGTGCACTAGGTGATGCAGACTTAGTTGCCACACTAGTGCAGCACAACATGCCACCCAGTGCAGCAGCCAGTGCACCAGGTGATGCAAACTCAGCTGCAACACTCAGTGCAGCAGCTCATGCATTAGACCAACTCAGACAAGAAATTCAAGATCAAAGACAAGTGAAGTTCAGATTGAAGATTCAAGTAAAAATCCAGAGTTGAAGAAATTGAGTAGATGTAATTATTCTTATAAACAACAGTGTGGTTTACTTGGTCTGCTTGATGAGTGTACAAAAACGACCTGTAGTTTTGTTAGTTAGTTTAGTTAGTTTTGAGTTAGACACGTGTGTGAGTTTGTTATGTTTGTTGCGTTGTGTTCACACGTGCTTGTAGCGGTTAAGTCAGAATGTATATATACAGTTGTATAGTTACTGAATTAATCAATGAAAATAGTTTTCATCAATTTCTCATAAGCAGACCCGATATGTGGGAAATGGATACGTGACCGATTACTTTCTCATGATGTCTTCCCTTGTCCAATCTAAAGAAGATCTGGATTTACTTTGTAAGTTGCACATTGTGTTCACGGACTTCTATAGGGAAGACGCTCGAGCACAATCATTTTTTCAAGATATTTGCAAAGGTATGAATTTGGAAGATATGAATCATGATTACATTGTTATCTTTAAGAAATTGAAAAAATTCCATAATCGTCCAAGAAACCTGATACGCATGTGGATGAAACCACTGAAGCGGGATTATTTTGGCAATCCTTGGGTAACTGCTTCTACCATAGCTGCTATTATCCTTCTGGTCCTCACTTTCATACAAACTGTATGCTCAGTCATCCAGGTACTACCGAAGTAATTAATTGTACTAGCTAGTTTGGCTTGTTGTTTGCTGATGAATTATTAGTATTATTTTGTTGTTTATTGTCAGAACTTTCCATTGTAAAAAACACGATCCGTGTGTTTCAATGTCCCTGTAGGCTAGTTCTCCCTTGTGTGTACGTGCTTGTTCTAATAAAAAGAAAAAAAAAAATGTTGTTAATTGATACTCTTAACAGAATAACAACAAAGATCAAGCCAAAGCTAAAGTTCCTGAGGCACATACTGCGGTCTCATTAGCGAATCTTGAATAACGAAGGGTCAAAACGAAACTTGATGATAAAAGCATCTTCAATTTGCAAGTTGAACAAATGACAGGTGCATTATGGCTGTTCTTAAAACACTAATCTATTCTACATTGATTCGAGATTTGAGAAGCACTTATTTTAATTTTCGTGGAAGTTCTCTACAAGCTGGCAACCAAAGTTAGCATATGAACTTTACAATTGCATATCGCCAAAGTCTTATATATATATATATATATATATATATATATACATATATATATATATTTTTTTTAAAGTAAAAAAAAGAGTTGAATAGCAACGCATATTAATTAAGGAATCAACAAATATACTCGTGTATCTATATTTTATAGCCAGCCTATTACCTTTTATTTATTTATTATTTAAATCAAACCAACCTGTTACCTTTATATGCTAAAACATTAGAGTCCTAGTTGTGAGGGAAATAGAGGCCTAGCCACCTTTTTATTACCCTTGGGCTGGAGTTTATGGCCCACTATATCTTATTTCTTTAGCTCAAAAAGGCCCATAAAACCCTTAAACCTTAGGTTTAACTAAAATATAATTGACATTTCCTAAACTTTTAATTTTTGGAACTAAACCATTACTTCCAATCAACTATCCTCACTATCCCTTACATTTTATTTTATTTTTATTTATTTATTTATTTTTTGTGTATGATAAAATAATGTAACTATTAAAATTATCTTTCTCAAAAAAAAAAAAAAAAAAAAAAAAAAACTAGAGTAACCGTGTAAATTTATAGGTCTACTATAGTTGTTTATATGTATTTTTTATTCATTCGGATAAAAGAATAAAAGAAGAGAGTAAATAGTAGCTGTAACGTGTGAAAAGAAAAAAATTAAGAAAAATTGATATTTTAATAAAATAAAAAATAGAATAGATAATCTGACGTGTTTATTAAATAATAATAAAAATTATATTTGACATTTAAGAAGTACAACCTCAGATTTAAATGAAAAAAATAATTTAATTTAATTTCTCAAATTATTTTTAATTACCTCTTTTTTTGGTATCTCAAATTATTTATTTATTTTTGGGTGAATTGGTATTACAATTCTCTCTCTCTCTCTCTCTCATTTCAATATGTTTCCTCTACTCTCTAATGTATCGAGCTGAGTCACCTAGGGTCTTCGCTTAACCGTTGTAGAGTGTGGCAGTCATCGGTGGCAACCAGTGCCATAGTTTAAGAGAAAAAGAGATATCTGTAGATGGTGGTGAACCTAGGTTTTGGCTGTGTGTGTTTTTAAGTTTGAGTTTGCAAGGGGAGAGGTTTTGTTTTTAAGTATAATGCATGTTGGCTCTGTGTTTCATTTGAGTTTTTTTCCCTTTTCTTACTTGTGTCACATTGTGTGTTCTTCAATGTTTTTCGTCTATGTTATTTTCGTTATTCATTTTCATTATTCTGGGCAGTAGCATAGCATTTAAAAAAAAGAAGAAGAAGAAGAAGGAGGAATCCATAGATAAAACTATGTTTTACCTAGACAACTTGTTTCAATTTTTTGTCAATCACTTTTTTACTATAAGCGAAACTTTCTCTTTCGAAGCTATACATGTAATTATTTGGTCCATTTTTTGTCTCATTGGTAATTAAGGGGGCTATGAGTTAAGAGATACTTGTAAGTATTTCGTCGGCCCTCTTCGGTCTAGTTTGGTTCATTTGGTCTACATTGGTTCATTTCATTAAAAAATTATGAAACTATTATTTTGTGCATTTTCATTTATTTATTTATTCATATTGAATAGATAATAGTTTAAAATTTCATATATTAGTTTAGTTTTGAATTACATTTCTTGTTCTTGAAATGTAAAATTCTTTGTTTAATATTGTTGGTCCCTCAAAGATATAATCTTGATTCCGTTCATAGACCGAGCTATTGTTTTCAATCATATCATAAAATAGGAGATTCTTTCTTTAAAAACCAACAAAAAGAAAATCAACCTCAATATCCATAATCCATCATCTCGTTGGCAGGTACTAGATAACTGGGCCAATCCATTATCTATATGCAAAGGCCCCTCATAACCGACCTGAACTTTTCAATCATATAGTTTTTGCAAAAGGCACAGAAAATTCTTATAAGACCATCTAAAAGGCTTGTGAGCCTGTCCCTTGTAATTAGCCTATTTAGACAGCTAGCAGATTCACAAGTCTCTATCTCCACTTGGAATAGTCTGCTTTGAACTTGCACCAAAACCTCTGATTAGCTTGATAGTTTGAACGGATTTGGATGAGGTGCAATTGCAAGAGAAAAGAGTTGAGAAGGTAAAATGATGAAAATGTTAAAAGTTAAAATTTTTTATCCAAGGATTGATATTGCACCAGATCTCAATCCAGTTTGAACAACCTCCATTAGTCATCCTTAATAACACCGTAAATCTTGCATCAAAAGAGCTGTGCAACATCATGTATTAATCCATGTCCAAATTTAGGAAATAGAAGCCCATCTGGATACCATGAATCATGCCGGGAAAACAAGGAGTTCCGTTGTCCTATTTTGTGCCGAAGGAAAGGTCAGGCAATATCTCTCAACTTAAGATTTTCATACAAGTCCAAGAAGATTTGCAAGGAACCTTTACTACCCATAAAAACTCGTATTCTTCAATAGATAAACATACACCCATGCTTCCCAATGGAACTAGGCGTAGCGAAAGGTTCATATTATATATTCCAAATCCCTTTTTTGTAACATTTCGCATAAAACTTTCACCCCAAGAGCTTTTGGGGTCACATCCTTTCCATGCATAAAAGTCTTAAATTTTTCTCAACGGTTTTAATAACTTTCTTGGGAAGGATAAACAAACTACACCTGTAAATTTTAATTTTAAAGAAGATTGATTTTAGTAGTGTAACCCAGTCATTCTATATTGAATATTGTCCCAAAAATTCAAAAAATAAAATTTTCATCTAACCAATTCCCAGCTGGTGTTCACTTCCAAAAAAAGAAAAAAGAAAAAAAAAAGAAAAGCAAAAAACTCATTGTACGCAAGAAGTTTCTAAGTGTTATTGAACTTGCTTTAATAACTTATTTGAATTTCATTATCATTGTGGGGCCAGAGAACTTGTGACCTCGGCCCACTTTGCTTTAGGGCCCAAGGCCCGAGCCAAGGAGGGATATAGCCGAGGACGTATAGAAAGTCCAAATGGTCTAGAGATATAGCCGAAGATGATTCTGTCCTCGGCATCCAACGCGTTCCTGAAAGAAAGGGCAAGTACGGTATAGGAACAGTTTAAGGAAAAACTGAACACCTCCACATTGATGGAGAAAGGACCCCTGGACAATATGGCGACAAAGGACAAAGGAAAGACTGCCATTACTGCAATTAAATACTCTGCGCCAGACAGAACAATGTTTTTCAGCTTTTACAACCACCCCCAACCACTTTGAATATGGGCTGATGGGACAAGTATCAGCCTTGGAAAGCTGAACCTACACGTGGATGTTGGAGGAAGGGTAAAGGCTAATATAAAAAGAGAAGTAAGCAATCCAAAAAAGAGGCTGGGAAAAAAGGCCAAGAACCAGAGCCTCCCAGGCCATGCCGAGGACAAAGACTTCTCGAGCGAACATAGTTCATTTCTGTATGAGTACCATGACTAACCACCGTCCGGTGACCAAGGCCTAGCCTTCCAAGCCCACGCTCTACAAATTATATTGTTTGGGCCCTTAACGTGCGAACCTAATACCATTTTGGAGACGTTACAAATTGAGTCCTTACAATTGGCGTCGTCTGTGGGAAAGGCTTGTGCGTTGACATAGGCGATGGATCGAGAAAGTCCCTCTGTCACTTCCAACAGCCCGTTGTTGTGCCCTAACATAAAGTTCCACTAGGGGCTACTCTTCGAAGCGTCAATAGTGCGGACGGTTCTAGAGGCTTCCAACGTCAGATCAACGTCCCACACCTTGGCCGAGGGGCTAATCCCCCCAAACTTAAAGAAAATTCTAAGTTTTGGACAGAACTAAGGTATTGTATGGTTCTCGGACTCAAACCTATGGGGAAACCAACTACTTAAAGAAAATTCTAAGTTTTGGACAGAACCAAGGTATTGCATGGTCTTCGGACTCAAACCTATGGGGAAACTAACTACTTAAAGAAAATTCTAAGTTTTGGACAGAACCAAGGTATTGTATGATCCTCAGACTCAAACCTATGGAGAAACCAACTACTTAAAGAAAATTCTAAGTTTTGGACAGAATCAAGGTATTGTATGGTCCTTGGACTCAAACCTATGGGGAAACCAACTACTTAAAGAAAATTCTAAGTTTGGACAGAACCAAGGTATTGCATGGTCCTCGGACTCAAATCTATGGAGAAACCAACTACTTGAAGAAAATTCTAAGTTTTGGACAGAATCAAGGTATTGCATGATTCTCGGACTCAAACCTTTGGTGAAACCAACTACTTAAAGAAAATTCTAAGTTTTGGACAGAACCAAGGTATTGCATGATCCTCGGACTCAGACCTATGGGGAAACCAACTACTTAAAGAGAATCTAAGATTAACCATTAGAAAATGGATTAAGTCCCAGACAGAATGGAAGTCCCGACCTATCCTTGGATCCCCAGCTCTAAGGGAACTAATGCAAATGAGTGTTTAGGCCTGATACAGTCATACCTCGGTCCTCGGACCGGATGCCAAAAATGGTTAGGGCTATGAATGTTGTTAGGAACGATGCAAAGCACCCTAGTACCCGGCGACCCTCTCAGATAGTTCATTTTGGGTTACCCATCCTCGGATGATCACCTCATACCCAATACAGAGCATTCAGCTATTATCTCGGTTAGCTTTATATGTATAACCTTTTTAGGTGGGCATTATGGTGCCTGTTAGTCTCAACAAGTTCAAAATAGTAGCTTTTTATTAACAAGGGTTTTGGCTCTAAGTATCATTCAAAAAAAAAAAAAAAAAAATAGCACATCCATGCACAATATAACTCTTGCAGAAAAGAAAGAATACTTAGAATAAAGTAAAGCCATCTTTTATTAAGCACAAAGAAATAGTACAGCGTACAATGAAGATAGTACAGCGTACAATGAAGGGCTTAAGCAAGCCTATACCAGAAGCTAACTACAAAAGCAAAAAGAAAAGCAAAAAGGAAAAAGGTACAAGGGAACGATAAATCCTTCAACATTCTACTCTCATGGCGACCAAGCGTGTCAGGATGACCCCATTGATGGAAGGGGAGAAGAGGCAGAAGAACAAGCAGAAGCACTAGGATGCCCCTAGTGATGGAAGAGAAGAAGAAGCGGAGGCAAAAGGAGGCACCAGAAAAGGAGGAGAGGAGGAAGCGGGGATGTTTAGTCCCTGTGCTAGCTCTGACTCTTATCAAGCTAGTGTCATATTAGCAGCGCTTGAGAGAGAGCAAATGGTACCGACGATGAGCAATCCCAGTTCTACCGCACCAAAAATCTGATGCGACCAGCATCTGTTTTGGATTTTGGCTAAAGGAAGAAGGGGCTTCTTTCCCACCTTGTCAAGGGGGAGAGGTGTTTTGAGTCTCTGTCTCCCTTGCCCTGACTGAGCTATCTTGAGTCTTGGAGAAACCTAGTGCTTCTAGAGAGGGTGTAGACACCTCACCCCCATCTTCGCCCTAACCATATCACTCCCTAAGGCTTAATCCCACTGGCAGTGAGGACTTTAAGCGCAGCAGGTGGTTTGGGAATTTGAAAAGATTGAGGGGTCTGTACGTAAAGGAAATGACCTCTTACCTTGCTTCTTATATGAAAGGCGAGTTTGGTGGCATTTAATTTGTGCAGATTTCCAAGAAAAGCTACAAAACGAGATAATTCCCACTCGACTCCCAACGTCGTCTACAACCATTGGATTGGCGTCGCCTTGTAAAGGGAACTTGGTAAAGACGCGCCTCGTGTAATGAAATGGCAAAAGCACGACGTGAGTAAAACTTAAGGAATGTCTCATAACTAAGAGCATTACCTAGGCAAATAAAGACACACCGACATTAATGAAGGACAAAGCTTGGCAAGCTATGACATATACCCGACGTCACCAAAACCCTCCTCTCCGTCCGAGGGGCCGGACAGCAGGATTTTGAGGGGCTATTGTGGGGCCAGAGAACTTGTAACCTCGGCCCACTTTGCTTTAAGGCCCAAGGCCCGAGCCGAGGAGGGATATAGTCGAGGACGTACAGTGAAAGTCCAAATGGCCTAGAGATATAGCCGATGGTGATTCTGTCCTCGGCATCCCAACGCGCTTATGAAAGAAAGGGCAAGTACGGTATAGGAACAGTTTAAGGAAAAGCTGAACACCTCCACATTGATGGAGAAAGGACCCCTGGGCAATATGGTGACAAAGGACAAAGGAAAGGCTGCCATTACTGCAATTAAATACTCTGCGCTAGATAGAACAATGCTTTTCAGCTTTTACGACCACCTCCAACCACTTTGGGTATGGGTCGATGAGACAAGTATCAACTCTGGAAAGCTGAACCTACACGTGGACGTTGGAAGAAGGGTAAATGCTAATATAAAAAGAGAAGTAAGCAATCCAAAAAGTAGGCTGGGAAAAAAGGCCAAAAACCAGAGCCTCCCAGGCCATGCTGAGGAGAAAGACTTCTCGAGTGAATATAGTTCATTTTTGTATGAGTACCATGACTAATCACCGTCCGGTGACCAAGGCCTAGCCTTCCAAGCCCACGTTCTACAAATTATATTGTTTGGGCCCTTAACGTGCGAACTCAATACCATTTTGGGGACGTTACAAATTGAGTTCTTACAATCATTATTATTCAAAAAATTGTTTGGTTTTTTCTTTTGCCCCGAAATGAATTTGTGTTTGGATTTTTGGAACTCAAGCTATTTGCTATTAGGGACCTAAAGTAAAAAATATTAAATTTTTGGGATTTAAATGTTGTTGACTACAACTTAATGCTCTGTCTGGGTGTTTTCATTTTTTTTTTTTTAAATTTTTTATACAGTATTTTTTAATTGGAAACTAAATTAAAAGAACATTAGACATTTACAAAATATAATGTTGAGATTGAGACACTAGGTTCAAACTTTTATTTGCGTTTGGGAAAAAAAAATTTCTGACTTGGCAACAATAATTTGTTATTAGTAGACGAATAATGGGTATATGATGAAAAAATAATTAAAGATTTTCATTTCATTTGTATGTGGTGGGAAATCATCTATCATATTTAACTTTTTCAGTCATGAATATGTCAAAATGAAGTTTTGAATCAAAATAGAGTGATTTTTTAACTTAGTCTTTGATTTGTCCGTAGAAAGTGAAATTGTGACTAAATTTATTACAAAATAAATCATAGATAATTTTTTTATTTCAAAATAATACTGGGCTTCATTTATTTAATGAAAAGTATAAATCTATTAAAAAAACCATTATTTTGTGCCGTTTCATTTATTTATATTTCAAAATTTTATATATTAGTTTAGCTTCAGTTTTAGTATATTTTTCTTGTACTTGAAACATGGAATTTTTTGTTTAGTCCCCAAAGATAAAATATCCCAACTCTTTTCAATCATATCATAAAACATTATATTCTTTCTTTAAAAGCCAACAAAAAAAAAATGAATAAATAACGTAAGATCAACCCAGAGGGTTACACATGTTTTATTGCTGTTTATCAAAAAAAAAAAAAAAAAAAAAACCTCAATATCCATAATCTATCCTCTTTTTAGTAGGTTCTAGATAACTGGGCCAATCCAGTACCCATGCGCAGGGCCCAAAATGACTGAGTTAATAATCTTTTCAATCATAACATGCAATTGTTGTACCAGAGCGGGCACAAGTGATAATTAAATAGTTGCCCCCACCTTTGACACAAAAAAGTCCAAAAAAAACTGGGGGGCTATGCAACACTGCAACGCAAGAAGGCAGTTGAACATTTTAATGTTGAATGTGTTCCCATTCTAGAGGATCTTGAAGTTGTTCATTCGAGACTGACGGGTCGGTTGACAGGTTTGAGCATGAAAAACCGATTTTCAACTGACCCGATAGGGAAACACATCGGAAAATGATTACTATCTGTTCTATGCCGATTTTACATTGAGATCTCGTTGGATCTCTTCGAGATCTGCCGAGATCTCTTCAAGATCCGGCCTAATCTTGTTGAGATTCACCAAGATCTCTTTGAGATCCGATCAGATCTAGCAACAACTAGGGATTTTGGCGAAATCCAACGATGATTTCTGCAAAATCCGAAATCGACCAATACCCGACCGGCAAATCACTGACATCCGACCACCTGAACTACTGTCGTTGGCAGGTCGGCAACGGGTCCAGGTTTAGGAGACTCGATTTGGTCGGGTCGGTTCCAGGTTAGGTACAAACCTGACCCAGACCGACCAGTGGACAGGCCCAGTTCATTGTTGTTCACTTCGCCTCCGTTTGGATACCAATAAAAAATGAAATTATTTCACTATTCAACTTATTTTTGTTATTATTCATGAACCTCACTGCACTTTTTGATACTATTCATGAGCCCTGTTGTATTATTTCAGATAATTTTTACTTTTATTTACAGTACTTTCAGTAATAAGTTTTTAATTTCAACAAAATGAGTGATATCCAAACAGACCCTTTATTATCCCCACTTAATGTGTACCA
This sequence comes from Quercus engelmannii, assembly GCA_029955605.1. Taxonomy (NCBI): domain Eukaryota; kingdom Viridiplantae; phylum Streptophyta; class Magnoliopsida; order Fagales; family Fagaceae; genus Quercus; species Quercus engelmannii. Next base: position 106,903,528 of record JARPSG010000001.1, on the reverse strand, counting down.
TCTTAAGAACAGTAAAACCATTTTAAGCATGTTTTCATCAAATCAATTCTCATCAAACTAATATAGATAAACATACACTTTTCATTTCGCTTAATGTGTTAACAATCTATTAATAATGAAAAGAATAATATTTAACATAAACAAATAAAATAAACAAGGATCATGCAAGGGTTTAAACACAATTTTTTTTATCATTGCATCTCTCTCACTCAATTCAACAGTCCCAAAAGGTGCACCTCTGTCCAGGTAATCATATTTTTACCTATTAAAGATCAAATGGATCCAATAACTTCATCGTAAATTGGCAATAGTAGAAAAGAAATGCTTTGATTGGCTGATAAAACTCAATTGATTTGGTTTGGATTTAAAATTGTCCATATACTTCCACATAAAATGGAGAAAATCCATTCTCACCATGAATGGTTAGAATTTTTTTTTAATAAAAAAATCCATTTTTGGTACCACATCATTTAAATTTTATATAATGTGTCATCAAATTCAAGATTTGTAATATTGTGACATCAAATTATAATTTTATATAATGTAACATCAAATTTATAATCCAATACTGTATTTTTCTTTCAATTAAATCTTAGCTTTGGTTCGGTTGAAATGTTGACACATATGTCAACACCTTTCCCGGCCTTATCTAGGTTAGAATTAGATGGAACTTTACTACTACTTTTCCTCCGTATTCAATTAATTGAGAACACAATTTTTCATATTACAAACCCAACAAATTTTACTTTAATATCTTTTTATCATATATATGAGATAGTAAATTATGATAAGCATAGTACCATTTTCATTAAGGACATAGAACAGTGATGCAAGGAGGACATTTTTTCAAAGCAAAAGGAGAATGTTAGCTGTAAAAAACTTATTAGACGTGTCTATCAGGGTATTATTGGCAGGATCTAGAAGTGATTTAGAATTTTTCCCTTACGGCCATACCTAATAACTCAGTTACTCTGCTGGGTATAATACAACAAGGCCGCAGAAAATGTGCTTTGTAAGTTCAAAGGAGAAGAAACAAACTTCGCATCGTTGGTTGATAATTTGCACTTAAAGTTTACAGTGCCCTTGTTTCAGCTGCTAGTGCTACACAAACAATAACTGAGGACTGAGGTATGCTTTCTTAACATTATTAATCAATTTCCTCTTTAAGTTCCTTAATTTTTCTACCTATCTTTTTATTTAATTTTCTCCTTATTTTTCTTACCGATATCATCTCTTTTTATCCTGAATCTTCACTATGCCAGCACCATAAAACAATTATTTGCAATTAACATTAATCAGGCATAATGTTCATTGACTGTATTTTAATTTGCAATCACCATGATATTTTTATTTTCCCCGTTTTTGTCTTTTTAAAAAAAAAAAAAATTAATCTTTAGCTTGGGTTTGCTTTGGATTTTTTTTTATACAAATATCACTGATGAAAATATCATCTGTCTCATTTATAGTATTTCACTTTAAACTTTATCAACTATAATATGTCATGTATTTGATTTGATTTGATTTTTTATTTTTCAAATTCTATACTTAGGATATTATCTACTGTAATTAGTACTGAAGCATAATTAAGTAGAATACTAATGGTAGAAAAGAAAAATTTTATGTCAAATACATGTATTCTATTCTTTGGGAAAGGCAATCTGAGATTAAATAACTGGAATTCCACTAATTTAGTTGTTACTTGTTAGGACAGCTCCTACAGAAAGTGAGGATCAGGATTTGATTTTAGGAGGGACAAAATTATTGTTTATCTATTACAGGTTTTTACACATGATACAATTATTTAATAATTATTTTTAAGTCAGGCACAATTTATGTGAAATTGTGAATTATGAAATTTTGGTTAATATAAATTCATAAAATGATAAATTGGATCATTTCTAAAATTATATTGTGCATAATTGGTAAGTATGTTGTAGTTCAAGTACTGATATTTCCCGATATTTTCCAATAGAAATTCTAAGGTTCAAAATCTCCTACTTCATTTGCCAAATTATAATAAGTAAATAAATAAACTTCACCATTGTTATCAGTTGCTGAGAGTTTCAATTAATATAGGCATTGCGTTCACTAAGTACTCTTAGCTTTGGTTCGATGGAATTTGTCAACACTTTTTCCTTATCTAGGTTATATGGAATTTTACTACCACGTACTTTCCTCCGTATTCAATTAATTGAGAACACAATTTTTCATGTTACAGACCCAAAAAATTTTACTTTAATATCTTTTTTTCATGTATATGAAATAGTAAATTGTGACAAGCACAATATCATTTTCACTAAATACCTTTTTATTGTATACCGATATCTCAACTTATTGCAAGAATAATTGAAAAAATAATTTTTAAAATTTATTGTGGTGGGAACCTAAACTTATTCCTTACTAAAATGCTAAGGTGTATTATGTGTTGGGTTCCAAATAATATTATCACCAAAATTATCGATCCAAAATGGGAATTACACACAAGAATACAAGTATTTACGTGGAAAAATCTTTCTCTTTGAAAGAAAAAATCACAGAACAAACTTTGAATCTATTTATTGTTATCAAATCAATTACAATAATTCTCAAATTTATGCCTAACTTGAGATCTACTAAATACAATAATAAAACCTCTAGTGTATAACTCACGGCCAAAAAAAATCTCATACACATTAATTATTTATCTCAAAGATGGCAATACTTTGTTCTCTCCTCTCTAACTTTCTTCTCTTCTTCTTTCTTTCTTCCACATAGCTCTCCTTGCAAGCTATCTCGCTCTACGTGGTACCTCTGTCTCTAGTACCTCTCTTCTATGCGGTTTTGCAACATAACATAAAAAAAAAAAAAAAAAAAAAAAAAAAAAAAAAAAAAAAAAAAAAAAAAAAAAAAAAAAAAAAACAGCTTCACAAATTCTCCTTGATTTGTGCGCTTTACAAAAACGTTGTGAACAAAATCTAAACCTTGTTTTCTCTCTCTTTGTGCTATATCCCAAGCAAAAATCACTTTTCTCTCTCTCTCTTGGCGGTTTCATGCTTTATTTTCCCTTACCTTAACTCAAATTTCATCATTTGTCTTCTCTTGAGATTGCTCCATCATTTCTCATTAATTCTTTCTCTAGCACCTCTCTTTTGTGCAGCTTTGCAACACTAAAAAAAAAAAAGTTCACAAATTCCCCCTGATTTGTGTGCCTTACAAAATACATTGTCTACAAAATCTAAACCTTGTTGTCTTTCTCCTTGCGCTACCTCCCAATAAAAAATCCTTTTTTTCTCTCTTGGTTTCATGATCTATTTTCCCTCACATTGATTCAAATTCCATCATCTGTCTTCTTTTCTCTTGGGATAGCTTTACCATTACAAAACAACCAAGCTTTGATACCACTTGTTGGGAAGATAGACATATTGGAGAGCTTCCTTGAGTAATTAATATAACATATTGAGTACACTTTAATCCAAAATGCCTAAGCCCCCAATGGATATGTACTCAATTATGTTATATTAACCACTTATTCTTCTTATCATTATACAATGTGGGATTTTAATCACACGTATATACCCAACAATATGAGATTATGCCACATCATGTCAGTGTTAAATGCTTAAGAAAAAATCTAGGACTACATCGTTTTAGAGCATAAATTTATCACAACTTTATTGTAGCAGACTGTGAGAGGTGAAGAAAAAATAGTAGGTTTATGTGAATGTTATAAACAGTCAATCACAAGTTACCACATAAAATAATTGTAAAGAAAGTGTGTGATAAAAGATAAGATATGATCCTAGAATTACTCCAAGCTTAAGTGGCTAAATGGTTGCAAGCCCAAACTATGTTCCCTTCTTGCTGAGAAAGTTGGTCTGAAGTTTGAACTTTTTATGTCACGTTGTTTCTAAGCCAGGTTGATCGAAGCATTAGCTAACTTAAGATAACTCTATGATATGATTAATATCCAAAGTATATATAATCACATGTCACTAAAGTTTAAAAGGATAAATTATAATTTTGGCAAAAATTCAATTTACCCAAAGTAACTTTGCTCAATTTTCATTTTAGTTCTTTAAATTTGAAAATTGTCATTTTGATCTGATCAGTTTGCTAATCCAGTAATTTTAATCCTTTTGTCTCTTGCCATTAGGATTCATCATCAGCAAATTTTAGAAACGCAACTAGATGGATGAATCATCAAGTAGGGGAACTCAACAAGAAGCAGATGCTTCAATTAACTATCGTATCAACAGAGTTCCATATTACATTCGCAGTGTAAGGATGAGCAACTTACAGCTTTTCGTACTCCTAAGGGAATTTAATGTTACAAAGTGATGCCTTTTGGATTAAAAAATGCTGGTGCTACTTATCAGCAGGCCATGCAGAAGATCTTTGATAATGTACTTCATAAATACGTGGAGTGTTACGTCGATGATCTGGTGGTTAAAACAAAAAGGAGGGAAGACCATCTGGCAAATCTACGATCCGTGTTTAGCTGTCTGAGAAAGTATCAGCTTAAAATGAACCCTCGCAAATGCGCTTTTAGAGTAACATCTGGAAATTTTTTTTGTTTCATTGTGAGGCACCGCGGTATTGAAATTGACCAGTCCAAAATTGAAGCTATCCAGAAAATGCCAGAGCCCAAGAATCTGCAAGAACTTAGAGGCTTGCAGGGAAAACTGTCCTACATACGATGATTTATCTCGAACTTGGCTGGTCGATGTCAACCTTTCAATAAATTGATAAAAAAGGATTTGCACTTTGAATGGGATGAGGCTTGTAGCAATGCTTTTGTGCGCATCAAAAGGTACTTGCTTAATCCTCTAGTTTTAGGTGCTCCTATCCCAAGAAATCCTTTGGTGCTGTATATTGCGGCCCAAGAAAAGTCTCTAGGTGCTCTTATGGCATAAGAAAATAAAGAGGGGAAAGAAAGAGCCCTTTATTATCTAAGTCAAACTCTCAATGGGGCTGAATTAAATTATTCTCCTATCGAAAAGATGTGTCTCGCTCTTTTCTTTGCCATAGACAAATTGGAGCACCATATGCAAGCATATACGGTCCGTTTGATAGCAAAGGCGGACCCAATCAAATATGTCCTCTCCAGGCCAGTGGTTTCGGGTTGTATAGCTCAATGGGTAGTCTTGCTACAACAATATGACCTTGCATACGTTTCACAAAAAGTTGTCAAATGACAAGTATTGGCAGATTTCTTAGTCGATCACCCAGTTCCGTCTGATTGGGAGTTCTCTGATGATTTCTCGGATGAAGATGTGTTTTACATTGAAGTAATGCCACCATGGATAATGTTTTTTGATAGGGCTGCACGTTAAGAAAGAGCGGGGGCAGGTGTAGTGTTTGTTTCTCCACAACGACAAATACTTTTATACTCTTTCTCATTAAGCGAACTTTACTCTAACAACGTAGCCGAATATCAAGCATTGATTATTGGTCTACAAATGACCATTGAGATGGCCATATCGCAACTTGAGATCTTGGGAGACTCCAAATTAGTTATTAACCAAATCTTGGAGCAATATGACGTCAAGAAAGAAGACCTCATCCCCTATTGCAAATATGTGAAGAAGTTGCTAGCAAATTTTGAGGCCATCACATTGGAGCATATACCTAGGAAGGAGAATAGACAGGCCGATGCTTTAGCTAATTTGGCTACTACCTTAGCATTATCCCAAGAAGAGACAACCAAAGTCGCTATTTCCCAATGGTGGGTGGTACCTCTCGTGGTTGAAGAAGAAGAAGAAGAGCAAGCCAATATCATTTCTGTATGCCTTGTCGAAAAAGAAGATTGGCGACAAGTGATCATTGAATACCTTCAACATGGAAGACTCCCGGATGATAAATGCCACAAGACCGAAATTCGGCGGAGGTCTGCTCGATTCATTTACTATAAAGACACTCTCTTCCGCCATTCATTTGATAGATTGTTTCTCCATTGCTTAGGAGAGGAGGAGGCTAAACAAGCCTTAGAGGAGGCTCATTTTGGAATATGCGGTGCACATCAGTCAGGTCCTAAGTTACATTATAGGATCAAACGAATGGGTTACTATTGGCCTACAATGGTGCAAGATTCTATGGAATGCGCTAAGAAGTGTGAAGCTTGTCAGTATCACACAAACTTCATCCATCTACTACCAGAACCTCTACACCCAACTGTAGCTTCTTGGCCTTTTAATGCATGGGGGCTTGATGCAATAGGGCCATTACCAAAGTCATCTAGTGGCCACTTGTACATCTTGGCCGCAACTGACTACTTCTCAAAATCGGCGGAAGTTGTACCCTTTAGGGAAGTGAAGAAAGAAACGGTGGTTAATTTCATTCGAACTCACTTGATCTATCGGTATGGTGTCCCTCGGTATATCATAACTGATAATGGCAAACCATTCTACAATAGGCTGATGACAGAGCTATGCGAGAAGTTTGAATTTAAACAATACAACTCTTCTATGTACAATGCCCCGACAAATGGACTAGCTAAAGCGTTTAACAAAACACATGGCAGTTTGTTGAAAAAAGTGGTATCCAAGACAAAGTGAGACTGGCATGAAAGAATCGGAGAAGCATTATGGGCATATCGAATAACATTTCGAAAGCCTACTTAAGCAACGTCATATTCTCTTGTCTACGGAGTGGAAGCCATCCTTCCTTTAGAACGCCAAATCCCATCATTACGAATTGCCATTCAAAAAGGATTGACTGGACAAGAAAATGCCAAGCTCAGGTTGCAAGAATTAGAGGCACTTGATGAAAAAAGGCTTGAGGCCCAACAACGCCTTGAATGCTATCAAGCTCGTCTTTCAAGCGCATTCAATAAAGGAGTCAAACCACGATCATTCCAAGTTGGTGACTTAGTCCTCGCCGTTCGAAGACCTATCATCACAACCCATTGTACAGGCAATAAGTTCACTTCAAAATGGGATGGACCTTATGTTGTGCAAGAAGTCTACACCAATGGAGCTTACAAGTTGATTGATAATGATGGTGTAACGATCGGCCCCATTAATGGGAAGTTTCTCAAACGCTACTATGCTTGAAAATCAAGGATTGCTTTTTGGTAAGAGTTTAAACTGCCCACTGTAGCGTTGCAAGAGTACATGATGTCTTCCCATTACCCTTGAAAGTGTACCAATAAGGAGAAATTAATCCTACTCCATGTCACCAATTGCGAGTGTGGCGTAGTGGTTGGACGCCAATGTCTCCCTTGAGGCCAAGGTCTCGGGTTCAATTAGTGGTGATACCCACTATTACACACTGCGCCCCCCTTTTTGCAAAAACACATAAGAAAAAGAGAAAAAAAAATTTATAATAATAAATATTAAAAAAAAAATCTTTTGAACTACGTGATGACTTGATCCCTCTCCAGGGTACATAGGCAACTTAGTATCTTTTGCTGAATTCAGTCACGCACTAAAAAAAAAATATATTAAAAAAAACAAAAAAACAAAAAAAAAGTCATCCAAAAAAAAAGAAATTATCATAAAAAAAAAAAGAAATCATAAAAAAAAAAAATCTGTTGAACTACATGATGACTTGATCCCTCTTCGGGGTATGTAGGCAGCTTAGTACTTGTCACTAAGTTCAATCACATGAAAAGAAGAAGGATGGTCAGTCTAACTTGAGGAGTTTTCCAATAGTCATCAATGCGCTTCTAAGGTCCCTTTGGTTGGCAAGCTTAAAGACAGACGACTGTTCAATAGGATGATCAAAGACCATTGTAGTAGAAAATGAAGACTGTAAGGAGTCGACGTTGCTTAACTTTCTTTGAAATGATGATGAACATAAGTTGATGCTTGGTTGTGGAGTAAAACAAAATCTCCAACTTCTTTTGCAAAGAAATGAAGTCTTCATGGCATTGCCCATTTTCAATGGATATTCTCCCACATTTCTGAAGTATGCTTTGCATCACTTATCTCTTGGGGGCATCTTCTTGTACCTTGCAAGTTTAAGCTACACCATTTCTCTTCTAGGTTGTGCCACTTCATAGCTCTGAAATTAGAATCACATCATCTCCTTTCTGAGTGGTGTCATTTCACATCATGTCTCTGAAATATGGATGACGTCAACTTCCTTCGGAATGATGATAAATTATATATCTGAAGTCAGTGTGGCATCATCTCTCCTCTATGGGCATGTTTGTACAATGTCAAAATTTTTGGTAGCATGTTTGAACATCTTCAAAGTCTTGGTAGCATGCTCTAGCATCTTCAAATGTTATGCACCCTTGATGTCTGAGCTATGCTGCCTCTAAAAATTTGGTGCGACTTCAATGCGAGTGCAAGTGCTAATGTGGAGTGTTGTCGTGGCTTCATGGCAAAGGTGAACGTTGGCACGGTTTCGGCGAAAATGGAGTGTTGATGTGGCTTCATGGCTTCGGCACAAATAAAGTGTTGACATAGCTTCATGGAAAAGATGAATGATGACAGAGCTTCGGTGCAATGAAGTGTTGACGTAACTTCATGGCAAGGATGAATGTTGTCACGACCTCAGTGCAAATGATGGTATGACTTCAATACAAGTGCAGGCACAAATGAAGTGTTGACATAGCTTCATGGCAAAGATGAATGATGACATAGCTTCGATGCAAATGAAGTGTTGACGTAGCTTCATGGCAAGGATGAATGTTGTCACGGCCTCAGTGCAAATGATGGTATGACTTCAATACAAGTGCAGGTGCGAATGAAGTGTTGGCATTGCTTCATGGTAAAAATGAGTGTTGACACGACTTCGGCATGAATGAGGTGTAGATGTGGCTTCAATCCAAATAAAATGTCGAGGCAACTTTATGGCAAAAGAAGAGTGCTGGTGCAGCTTCATTACAAAGGCAAATGATGGTGCGATTTTATAGTAGATGCAAGTGCAAATATTGCTTCATGACAAAAATGAATGTTGGCATGGTTTCAATACAAGGATAAACACTGGCACCACTTCATGGTAAAGACTATTGGCAGGGCTACGTTGCAAAGACTCTTAAGATGGCTGCGTTGAAAAGACGAGTGTTGGTGTAGCTTAATTATCGAGGAAAGCATGCTGTGTAACAAAAAAAAGCAACAACAAAAAATTTGTCAGAGGAAAATCTCATGGCACGTCTGAACTAAAAAAAAAAAAAAGTTAGTACAAACAAAGCATAAATATATATATATATATATATATTTCTTTGCATAATTTCTCTACGTATCATGCTATCCACTGGAGACTGCTTGTATAGATTAGTGCATGCTTTGGGTGGCTTTATATAGAGATCTTCAGAAGCTAACAAACAAAAGGAAAAACACGTATAAAAAGTTAGAAGTACCATATTTTCAAAGGGTGACGTACCAACCTTGAAAAAAAAGTTAAGTGCCTAGAAATGTATCATGCTGTCAGAAAGAAAATATTACACTAGACCTCAGAAAAGATGGCTTATAGGCCTGCAAAAGTACACATGTCATCTAAAAAAACTGCTGCACTAGGCATGGGATGGAGCTCTAGCCCAAACATTGTTCAAAGCCACTTGTGCTGCCGACCTTGAAAACATAGACATTTGCTGCTTTACCAATGTCAAAAATTGTCAGAGCCGCTGAAGACATTAATCCATTGTCAGAGCTGCCGAAGACCATAAATCCATGAAACTGACACCGTAGGAGACTTCTACGGCCTTCGATCCACCAAACCTAAAAATGCCAGACCTAGATGTCCAGTTAGGCGCGGCCACAAACTCCTAACGTCCCGCGGATTTCTCATTCAAATCTGCACAAATCTGAGAAAATTTTCACAAAATTGGTGCCACCACTAGATCCATCGGCCCATGATCTACAAAACCTTAAAATTTCAAACCCAAAAACAGCTGCACACGCCTCCACGCGCCGCCACAGACTCATGACGTCCCGTGGCCTAGTCCCTCAAAGCTGTGTAAATCTGTTCACAATTTTACAAAACTGACACCATAGAAGTCTTCTACGGCCTTAGATCGACAAAGCCCAAAAATTTCAGGCCCAAACATTAAACCACGCACCTCCACGAGCCTCTGGCGACATCGGCGTTCAAAACCGCCCGTTCACGCGCTCCCACACGCCGGCAAACTCTTACGTGCTGGCACTGACACACGGGATAGAGAAATGACATCATGGATGACGTCATCCTCCATTACTAGGTCTGACCCATTTTTCCAAACGACTCGGTTTGACTCGGACCGACTCGCAAATATGACCCAGTCCAAACCGCCTGCAAAAAAAAAAAAAAAAGAAAAGAAAAGAAAAGAAAAGAGAGAAAGAAAATGCTTTGACCAAGTGGACCTTTGACCCTGACCAAAAAGTCAAAATTTTCAAAATGGACTTGTCCCACTCAATTTTTCGAGTACATTCTGATTTTGGGATCCGTTTCTTCATTCGAAGCTCAGAAATTATGCAAACATCCAATTTCCAAAAAGTTGACTTTTGTGCAAATGTTGACCAAATGTCAAAAATTTTAAGATGGACCTATCTTGCTTAATTTTTCGCGTACATTCCAATTTTGGAGTCCGTTTCGTCATTTGAGACTCGAAAATTGCACAAATGACTCGATTCCAAGGTAGTTGACTTTTGTGTTGGAGTCAACCTAAAGTCAAGATTTTCAAGCCAGACTTGTCTTGCTCAATTTTTCGTGACTTGGAAACCACCAATCTGACCGACTTCTCTGAAGTACTAGCAGTGTCCAAAACTTAAGCTTCCAAGATCAAAATTTGAGATTCATCCACTTGGTCTGGATTCCCTTAAGGTTATTCTCCAGACTTCATCAAGGCTTTCCTTTCAAAATACAAATAAACTATCACAAGTGTGTCTTGAACTTGAAATTATATTGGGTCATTAGTTCAACCTACCATTCCCATTCGGTGCCTACCAGTCTTCAACCTACCGTTCCCGTTCGGTGCTTTCCGTTCCCATCTACCGTTCTCACCAAAAATTCTCAACTAACATTCTCAATTACCCATCTACCATTCTTCATCTCTCTACTATAAATAGAAGGGCCGGATTCACCAGGAACTCATCTGGAAAAAAAACAAAAAACACACACACACACACACACACACACACTGAATTATGAAATGAAGATTTGTTTCTTTCAGATTTTCAAGTCCTCATTTTCACAGCCATTTCTCGCTATGGCCTCATCATTCTCAACACCTAGCAACCGATATTGCTTATAATCGGTTTGAGATCAACCCTTTCATGATTCGGTCAAAACCTTATTTACAACATCATTGCAGTTTTGAGATACAATTTTTTTTTCTCCCCTTAATGACTGCATCTGTCCATAAAATTACTCATAACAAGGTCTGCATTAAGGTTCCATGCTTCCTCGGACTTGGTTGGCCAAGAAATCCAAGTCTAGCAGACACACCTATTCCTAACCTCAAGGCTCCCGTAGTCTCTTTCCAATTGCTTGGTCTTCCAGCAGATGTAGTGGTTCGGAACAAATAGTAACTTGGCTGGTTTCTAAGACCAGAATTACAAGTTAGCTCAATTTTTAATTTTTCTGTGCTTTTCCAACAAGTGGCAGTAGGTGAAGATGGTAAAAAGTGTTGGGGTATCCTACAAATTGTCTTCCATCCAACACTTAAAACAACCTCCAAGGCACCAGCTCATCAGAATTCAGCCTTTGGTGCCGGTAAATGGTCACCAAAGCCTTATTCCATGTCCCCACTATTATGGGACCCAAAGGTCATCGTTGCTGGTACCTCAAAACTCACTTTCTGGAATTGCTCCAACTTAAAATCAGCTTGAAGAATTTCAGAAGGTACTCTTCTGAAATTACTTTAACTTAACGTCCGTCGGCATGGTCCCATCATGCACGCACATGCTACTACTTGTCGTCGGACCTCATTCAGCATGCAGTCAGTCCCATATCCAAAGGTGTACTTCCCATAAACGTCTACACCAAAAGGTCCCCAACATACAGGGCCAGCACCATGGTGGTGTATGTTTCACCCATTCACTTTGCTTCTTCCCCATCTTCTACACCCTGTGATCGTTGCCAACGATCCAAAATACTCTCCTAAAATTATCTCAACTTAACATCTGTTGAAATGAGTCAATCTTGCAAGTACATCCAACTTCTTGCAAATAACTTTCCCCCTTAGCAACCCACTTCAAATACCATAGAACACTCTTTTGAAATTACTTCAACTTAACCTCTACTGAGAAGGCTCCATCACGCAAGTACATTCAACTCTTCGGAAATTATCTCATCCTGTTGAAAGCTCCACCACCTTCAACTACTTCACTTAAAGAGTCAAATGTAAAGATCTATTTTCGAAACTTATTCCCACACCACACTTCGAAACTGTGTGCGTGAACGAGTCTCGAGGGGGCATTTGTAGAGAGGGAAAATTCCCGACCTATCACAAGTTGACATGTCACATTATTAAGTCCACAAAATACAGCCAATTACAAAGCACCACGTACTGCTACTAGGTTTTGCTATCACTATTCAGAAGCCAATAGAAATTTTCCAAGTGTCATACAAAAACCAATCATGCATCAGTGCACGTGTAAGCGATGACACAAGCAGTCCAACACGTGTAAGTGATGACATAAGCGGACCAATCAGACTATGACATGTGTCACTAATCAGACTCCGCCACGTGTCATTCACCCACCCCCGAACTCCTATAAATAGAAGCCTTCCTAAGACATTTAGGGGGACCAAGATTTAGAAGTGAAAAAGCTATGTTGGAATCAAGCCCTGAAGCCTCCAACAACTTCAAGAACTTCAACCCCAAAATCGGAGAACATTTAAAGCAAAATCATCCAAACCATCTGCCTAGATCCTAAAGTTTGCGGGAATTAAGCTCAAAGGTCTGAAAACATCAACAAATCACAAATCAGTGAAGCTTTACGGATTTAAGCCTCCAAAGCCTCAAAGAACTTCCACTACAAACCTTCAAATACAAAGAACATTCGAAGAGGAATCATCCAAATCATCTTCCTAGATCTTAAAGTTCACTGGAATCGAGCTCAAAAGCCTCCAGAAACCTCAAGAAATCACAAATCAGCGAAGCTCAACAGATTCAAGCCTCCAAAGCCCCGAAGAACTTCCACCACAAACTTTCAAATACAAAGAACATTCGAAGAGGAATCATCCAAATCATCTTCCTAAATCTCAAAGTTCACTGGAATTAAGCTCAAAAGCCTCCAGAAACCTCAAGAAATCACAAATCAGTGAAGCTTAACAGATTCAAGCCTCTAAAGCCCTGAAGAACTTCCACCACAAACCTTTGAAGACGAAGAACACATGAAGAACACGAAGAACAAAGGATTTCCAACAAGCTCATAGCCAAATATTCATTGTAATTCTGTTCCAAAGATCTTCGATCCATTCTTCAGCCAAATTGAAGTATATTGGGTGTTCGAATCAAAATCACATTACTATAAATCCAATCAACAAGTCTTTTAAGGAGATCGAATCAGAGGATAACTCTTTTATAATTACAGAGAATTGTGCCACATAATCATCAATACAAATTCGCATTTGTGAAACTATTTTACTTGTTTGATTTATTTCAAACTAGAAATTTAGTCGCTTACAGCGTGACTTGGTATTGCTTGAAAACCAGCTTCCATTCATTGTTCTTGAGAAACTGTACAACCGTGCTTTTGACTCTAACTCCCCTTCTTTAATTCAGCTTACTTTTGAGTTCTTTAACGATTACAACGTTCAAACAATGTCCCCCGATAATGTGGAAATACAACACTTCACTGAACTGATGAGAACCTTTCAGCTACCTCTACGCTCATTAAGAAGAAGGGAGCCTCCAACTCCAATAATGATGGTTAAACTTCCGGGCTCTGCAACGCAGTTGTATGATGCAGGAGTAAAGTTTGAAGGGAGTTCAAGCATATGCTTACTTGACTTACACTATTAAAAAGGAGTGTTGAAAATGCCACGCTTAGAGTTAGATGATCAGACGGAAGCTTTGGTTCGAAACGTTATGGCATTAGAGCAATTTTGTCATTGGAATAACGTACACTTGACGGACTACTTTATCTTTTTGGATTCCCTTATAAATACTATCGAAGATATAAACTTACTCTGCGATAGGGGAATCCTGGTTAACCGCCTAGGCGACAACAAAGCAGCATTATCTTTGGTCAAAAAGCTTATCACCAACATCAAATTGTCAGATATGAACTCAGATTTCACAATGTTAACGTATATTATGTTATGGGCTTTAGGCCCAACTAGGTTACTTGTATAGCATACTTGTACTTGTACCACACACATAGGTCTCCTATATTAAAGCACTGATGTATATTCTTTGATTTATGAAATACAATACAATCATTCAGTATTTCTAACATGGTATCAGAGCCATTGCTCTAACCTTCTTGTGTCTTGCAGTCCTGTCTTTGTTGGTGTTTTCCGCTGCCTCGACTTCTTCGGTCAGTAAACCTCTTTTTTTTTGTGCCCTCAGAGGTGCCAAGGTTGAATCTTCACCGTCAGAAGCTCGATCACCGCCACCAAGATCACTGCCTCCGTCAGGTCTTCCACATCAGACCTCCGATCAAGACATAAGAAATATCAACGTGTAGATTTTCAACCGATCTACACATAGCCGCCGGAATCATCATCATCTGACCTCTCACGCGCCAGTCAAAAATTCGGCCACTTTTCCACGCGCCATCTGTGTTGCTCCGATCATCTCACCGCCGCAGTCATCGGATTCGTCTTGCTCCGATCTGCGTCATCGGCGAAGAATCAGCATCATCAGGCGTGCCACGCGCTCTCACGCGCCAACAGAAGTTTCGGCGAAGATTGGACCACGCGCTCACGCGCCCCACGCGCCGCTGGGTCATCTGCTGACGTCATCATCTACGTCAGCCCTAGCTGACGTCATCCGATAACGTCATCTTGCTGACGTCATCATTGAAGTTGACCTTTGACCGTTGACCGTTGACTTTTCTGTAGAGTTGACTTTTTGCAGTCCAGGTGCTCCTTACCCAGTTTTTCGCGTAGATTTCGTTTTTGCTGTCTATTTTTGCATATTTTGCTTCAAAATGAAGAATAAGGATAAGTCTTCTTCCTTTTGCAACAATCGTCGCCGACAATCCAACAAACGTTTTTGAATTTTTGCAAACGTTTTGGCCATAATATTGAGACTTGCTATCAACGCAACAAATCAGTTGTTTCCATTTCTGCTGCTACTGTTGCTAACACTGAGAGTGTCCAACCTATGGCTCTCGTCTCTACAAAGTCTCAGTCTTCTGGATCCACTTTCACCATTTCCAGAGATGACCTTATAAATATCATCGCCAATGTCATTCGTATGGTTGGTAATGCATCTTATTCCTCTTCTCTTTCAGCTTTATCTGGTATGTCTCCTACCTCTTGGCTTATGGATTCTTCTTGTTGCAATCACATGACACCTCACTCGTCCTTATTTTCTGACCTTAAACCTGCACCACACCCTCTTAATATTCGCACAGCAAATGGTTCCACAATGTTTGGTCATAATATAGGTTCCGTTGCAACCTCCAATCTCTCGGTTCCTGGAGTCTTTAATGTTCCTGACCTTTCTTGTAATTTGTTTTCTGTTGGACAATTAGCTGAGTTGGGTTATCGCATTATCTTTGATTATTCTGGGTGTATTGTGCAGGATCCGAGGACGGGACGGGAGCTTGGGACTGGTTCCAAAGTTGGGCGTATGTTTCCCGTGGACAACCTTCGTCTTCCACTTGTTGCTCCTGTTTCTGTTGCTGCAGCTGCTACAGCTTCTTCAATTCCTTCCCTTACACTTTGGCATGCTCGACTTGGTCATGTATCTTCCTCTCGGGTACAACAATTAGCTTCTAGAGGTTTGTTAGGTTTAGTGTCTACAAAAAATTTTGATTGTGTTTCGTGCCAATTAGGAAAACAACCAGCTTTGCCTTTCAATACTAGTGAATCAATATCCACTGATATCTTTGACCTTATTCATTCTGATGTTTGGGGCCCTTCCTCTGTCTCTAGTATTAGTGGGTCTCGATATTTTGTTGTCTTTGTTGATGATTACTCTTGCTATAGCTGGATTTTTAATACGAAACATCGTTCTGAATTATTGCAAGTATATTCTAATTTTGCAAAAATGGTTGAAACTCAGTTTTCCAAACGCATCAAAATTTTTCGATCTGATAATGCTCTTGAATATACTCAATATGCTTTCCAAGCTGTTTTGCATTCCTATGATACTGTTCATCAACTAACTTGTCCAGGTACCTCTCAGCAAAATGGTAGAGCCGAACGGAAACTTCGTCATATTCTTGACACTGTTCGTGCTCTCCTTCTCTCTGCCAAAGTTCCTACTCCTTTTTGGGGCGAAGCTGCTTTTCATGCTGTTCATGCTATTAATCGCATTCCGAGTTCGGTTATCCAAAATCAAACTCCATATGAGCGCCTTTTTGGGTCATCTCCAGACTATCACCACCTTCGCTCCTTTGGTTCTGCTTGTTTCGTTCTTCTTCAGCCACATGAGCATAACAAACTTGAGCCTCGGTCAAGGCTTTGTTGTTTTCTTGGCTATGGCGAAACTCAAAAGGGGTATCGGTGTTATGACCTTGTCTCTCATCGTCTTCGTGTTTCCCGCAATGTTGTCTTTTGGGAACATCGCCTCTTTATCGAGCTCTCTCACTTTCGTGCCTCCCTATCTTCCTCCTTTGTTTTAGATCTTTTTCCAGATGAGGCACATATTCCTTCTGTAGTTGCTCCTGATCCTCCTGTAGTTGCTCCTGATTCTCTTGTAGACTTCTCTGTCCAACCACCAGATATCACTGATCCCTTTCTTAGTTCACCCTTTAATGAACAGGTGGAAGATGAACAGGTTGAAGACGAGCTACCCAACCCCAACCCTGAGCTTGGGTCCCCTGCTCCTGCTCCGCCTGAAGATCTTGCACAAGACATTCCACCTCATCACTTAACTCGAGTAAGATCTATTCCTGCACATTTACTTGACTATCATTGTTACACTGCTCTTGTTACACTACATGAGCCTCACACCTATCGTGAGGCTTCCACTGACCCTTTATGGCAGATTGCAATGAAAGAGGAACTTGATCCATTATCTAAAAATCATACTTGGAATTTGGTGACACTCCCTCCCGGGAAATCTGTGGTTGGTTGTAAGTGGATCTACAAGATTAAGACTCGCTCTGATGGGTCCATTGAGCGCTACAAAGCTCGTCTTGTTGCAAAAGGTTTTACACAGGAGTATGGGATTGATTACAAAGAGACCTTTGCTCCGGTTGCTCGTATCTCATCTGTCCGTGCCCTCTTAGCTGTTGCTGCTGCCCGTAAATGGGATCTTTTTCAGATGGATGTCAAAAATGCATTCCTTAATGGGGATTTAAATGAAGAAGTTTATATGCAACCTCCTCCTGGTCTCTCTGTTGACTCAAACAAGGTTTGTTACCTTCGACGTGCACTTTATGGCCTTAAACAAGCTCCACGAGCTTGGTTTGCCAAATTCAGCTCTACCATCTCTCATTTGGGTTACATGGCCAGTCATTATGATTCTGCCTTATTTCTTCGTCGCACTGACAAAGACACTATTTTACTTCTCCTGTATGTGGATGATATGATCATAACTGGTGATGACCTCAGTGGCATTCAAGAACTCAAGGGTTTTCTCAGTCAGCAATTTGAGATGAAAGATCTTGGACATCTCAGCTACTTCTTGGGTCTTGAAATCACACATTCTACAGATGGACTTTATCTTACTCAAGCTAAGTATGCTTCTGAACTCTTGTCTAGAGCTGGACTCACTGATAGCAAGACTGTTGACACTCCAATTGAGGTTAATGCGCATCTGACTCCCTCAGGGGGGAAACCATTGTCTAATCCCTCTCTTTACAGACGATTGGTTGGCAGACTAGTTTATTTCACAGTTACTTATCCAGACATCTCCTATGTTGTTCATCAGGTGAGCCAGTATTTGTCTGCTCCACGATCAACTCACTATGCTGCTGTTCTGCGCATTCTTCGATACCTGAAGGGCACCCTCTTCCATGGCCTTTTCTACTCAGCTCAGTCTCCTCTTGTACTCCCTGCATTCTCTGATGCTGATTGGGCAGGAGATCCCACTGATCGCAGGTCCATTACAGGTTATTGCTTTCTCCTTGGTTCTTCTTTGATTTCTTGGCGAAGTAAGAAACAAACCTTTGTGGCTCGCTCTAGTACTGAAGCAGAATATCGTGCCCTTGCTGATACCACATCTGAGCTCCTTTGGCTACGATCGCTTTTTAAGGATTTAGGTGTGTCCACATCCTCTGCTACTCCCCTTTATTGTGACAACCAGAGTGCCATTCATATTGCTCACAATGATGTCTTCCATGAACGGACTAAACACATCGAGATTGATTGTCATTTTATTCGTTATCATCTTGTCCATGGTGCTCTCAAGCTTTTCTCCGTCTCCTCCAAAGATCAACTTGCAGATATCTTCACCAAGTCACTTCCTAAGGGATGCACTCGTGATTTGGTTGACAACTTCAAGCTGGTCTCACATCCACCTTGAGTTTGAGGGGGGCTGTTAACGTATATTATGTTATGGGCTTTAGGCCTAACTAGGTTACTTGTATAGCACACTTGTACTTGTACTACACTTTACTTGTACCGCACACATAGGTCTCCTATATTAAGGCACTGATGTATATTCTTTGATTTATGAAATACAATACAATCATTCAGTATTTCTAACACACAATAATTTGTGAAGGCTTGAATGAATTTTATAAGAAACCTTTTCACAGATTGAAGGCAACATTATCGATGACAACGTTAAAGAATCAATATTTCGATAATCCATGGAGAGGTGCTGGTACCATTGCTGCTTGTCTCCTTCTATTGCTCACGCTCATACAAACTATTATGTCTATCTTGCAAGTTTCCAGGGCTTGAGTAATTTGTATGGTTGTTTGATTTCTTCGATCTCAACAATTTTTTTTGCTTTGGCTATTAACGTCAATGCAATTGAGCATTTCATTGTAAAATACATGACTATCGTGTTTCCACGTCCTTGTGAACAAGTTCTATATTTTTAGATAATAAAACTAGCTAGTAGAAGTTCCCATGTGTTTCAAGATTTTGGTCATGAAATTAAAGAAAATATATAATTTTATTAGAAAATAATAATTAATTTTAGAAATCTCATTTAAGGCACTAACTGTCCCATAATAACATTTTTTAACCAATGGAGTATTCAAAGACATGAAGCAAAACTGTAACAGATGTACAAGAGCAAGGTTTACAAAAATAAAAATAACAATAAATTGAGGAAAAAATTCATTGTCTCTAAAACTACTAGATCAATTGGCAAATTCTCTTTTGAGAAATTTCATTTTAACAATGTAATGAATTAAACATTATTGTTTGATAAAAAAAAAAAAAAGTTCTACCAGATCTCTCTCTCTCTCTCTCTCTCTCTCAAACGCAACTTAAACAAACCTGAACAAACCCAATGTTCAAAACCATAAAAACATGGACTAGCATGTGGCCAACCCAGTCTACACTTCTAAACTATGTTACTAACAAATTGTCAAGATTTATATAAGAACTTAACTAACATGTCTCACACTTATTGAATTTTTATACCACTGACATGGTATCATTTGATTACCAAATACTTTCTCTTACAAAACCACCATCCAAATTAATGTAAAACAAAACCACTCAAACTCTTTTTATATATTTTTTAATATGTAATACACATAAAATAAGATATAGTACAAATAAGTAGGAACAATGAAGTGGACAACATAGGCAACTTTCACGTTCCTTTAGCTTGTTCAACTGCCTTCTTGTGTTGCAGTGTTTTTTAGGCCCACTAGACCACTAGTGTTGTTGGACCTATTTTTATGCGTCAAAAGTGAGGCATCTAGTTTATGGTTTACTCCCAATATATATATATATATATATATATATATATATATATATATTTAGGTAAATACAGAGCAATTGCATTAAGAGATAAAAGAATTTCCACAAATAGGGGGGCCAAGCCTATTACGGTGCTTGCCCAGAAAATCAAAGTTCAAAAGGGGGATAACATTATGGGGAGGGGAATTAAAATAACTATCTCCACCATCACCAGCAGCTCCCAATCATGCCAAGGCGTCAACGTAAGAGTTGGCCTCGCAGTAGCAATGCAACATCCTAACCTGAGGCAGCTACAGCAACAGGTACCTGCAATCATCAACAAGGCCAGAGAGATCCCCATTAGTCTTGCTATTACCAGAGATAAAGGAAATTGCTGCAGTTGCATCAAGTTCGATCTCTATTGCCTGAGTCTGCAAATCCAAACAAAGGGTGAGCCCCTCCTTCAGCACCCATATCTCAGCTGCAAGACTAGAACTAACCATCATGGCCTTTGCAAAACCCCTAATCCATAGCCCATTATTGTCCCTGAGGAGCCCACCACAACCAGATGAAGGACCCTCTCCCCAAAAGGAGCCATCCTTATTTAGCTTGAGCCACCCAACTTCTGGTTTGGACTACCTTACTTGCTTAATTATCTTGTTCTTTATCTCCTCCTAGTTTGCCACACAGTAAAAGAATTCCCTAACTTGCATCTCCACAGCCTGAACAAGATTAGGCCTTGCTTCTTGCTGTTTAAAGGTCTTGTGGTTGCATTGCAGCCAAAGATTCCAAACCCCAAACAAAAAGAAACACTTCCACAAGTAGTCCTTGTGAATTGCCTGGTGTGGGCTGCGGGCATTTGTGTGAAGCCAACCCGCAAGGTCACTAGAGAAGGAAGGTTGGACCTGAGGGGGGCACCTAACCAAGCGCCAGAAACTCTACACAATTGGGCACTACTTGAGCACATGCAATATGCTTTCTTCATTGTCTGTGTAAAAGGCACACCCCCCTAACCCCTCAATGCCTCTATGAGTCAAGATACTTTTGATAGGTAGGCTATTATGGAGGCATTTTCAAAGAAAAACTTGGATTTTTGGCAGAGTCTTAATCTTCTAGACCCACTTACTATGAAAATCATTAGCACTTAGGTCTTCTCCAATAGCCAACAAATAAGCATTTCTTGAGTCAAATTCACCATTAATGCTTGAAATTCAACTCAACTGGTCCTCCCTCACCGAGATTCTTCTAAGTAGGGGTGTTCACCAAACTGTACCAAAACCGCCCGCAAAATGACATAACTGCACCGCACCGCACCGCACCGCAAGTAATAGTGCACCACACTGCACCACACCGCACCGCACCCTCTCTATATATTAATATATTTATTTATTTTTAATATTAAATATATTATTAATAGTTTAATAACCCTAGTTTTCAAAAAAAAAAAAAAGTTTAATAACCCTAGCAAGTGTTGACTAGAAAAACCAACCCAAAATAAGGAAAAACTAGCTCAATAATTTAAAACTTGGCCCAAAAAAAGGGAAAAATTAGTTTTGGGTTGAGTAAGAAAAGAACAAAATTTGAAAAATATATAGACTTCAAACAGCATCTTATACATAGTATCGCACATGTGACTGCAAAAATGAAGTGCGGTGCGGTTATGGTTTTGGCTAAACTGTAAACTGCACCGCACCACACATGTGACCGCAAAAACAAGGTGCGGTACAATTATGATTTTAGTTAAACCACACCACAAAATGCGGTGTTAAAAATGGCCCAAAACCGCACCGCACCACGAACACCCCTACTTCTAAGCGTGGTCGCATAAATAGCATTTAGGATATCTGGACTTATTGGGACGGATAGCATATGCAACTCCTAGCTACCATTTGTGATAACATCCTTAACCATCAAGTTGTCCTCTCTTCTTGCTAGAGGCCCTTCAACTAAAGATCTCAATGTACCTACATTGAGCCACTTATCATGCTAGAAATTGAGACTACTGCTGCTTCCAATAGTCCATTTCGCTCCTCTGTCGCAAATACCCTTTCCCGTTTCCACAGTAGCCCACACACGGGACTGCCTACCTTTCTTGCTTTGCCTTTGACACTAGTATTTTTTTTGAAGGACCTCAGCCCAGCCCGCACCTCTACTCCTAGTCATTCTCCAATAGAGTTTGGCTGCAAGAGTAAGGTTCCCTCCTTTGGTATCCTGAATGCCCAAACCACTTCTTGCCTTGGGCTAGGTAATCTTAGACCAGCTCACCATAATACTACCTTGCTTTTGTACAAGCTTGTTACTTTCTTTGAACAAAATTCTGCAGTTTATCCTTAAAAAAATTAAAAATTAAAAATCATGCCTGTTCTAGTAGTTCAAAACAGTCACACACCATCACTGTTATTAGCTACCATTGGTATATGTGACACAATTGGCAATTGATATGGCAAGTAAATCAATTTTTTATTTTTCCCTTTGACATGTCAAAGTTTTTTCCATCCAAGAGATAATGGCATGGACCAAATGGACATAGCACTGAAAGATTAGGGACTAAATTGATACAACTGAAAAGTTATGAACAAAATTGACATATGATGTAAAGAATATAGTCCATTTATGTAGTTTACCCAACATTCATTGTAGATCATATATCATAATTTAAAAAAAACGTTAGACTTCATATATCATAAATTCAAATCTTATTGTATCTATATATAAAGAAATAAATATATCAAATGGGTCCAAAAATAATTTTAAAAGTAAGGTGGAGGCAACAAGGTTCCCGCTTTTAAGTACACCCAAAATAATGCCAAATTAATATCACGGGCAGAACAGTACCATGGCCAGCTACTAACTGCAATGGTGGTGCACGATTGTTCTCAACTACAGAGCATGCATGAATTTTAAATTTTTAATGGAGTAATTAACTAATCAGTGGAGGAGTCATATCCAACCCCAAAATTTTGGAACTAAAACTTTATTGTTGTTATTACATAAATGTAAACTAAATGAAATTAGTTTTAAAAATTAATTAAAAGTCAAGTATTTTATTCGACAATAAGAAATTCTATAATTTTGTCATTTGAGTTAATTATAATCCATAATAACAAAGATTCACCATAAATCATATATATCATAAATTCAAATCTACCAACTACCATTAGCACCCAAAATAATGCAAAATTGATGTCACAAACAGAAGAATACTATGGACAGCTACTAAATGTAGCGCACGTACACATGTATACCATCCAAAATAATGCAAAATTAATGTCAACTACAGAAGAGTACTATGGACAGCAACTAAATGTACCTCACGTACACATGTATCCCATCCAAAATAATGCAAAATTAATGTTACATGCAGAAGAGTACCATGGACAACTACTAACGCAAAATTAATGTCGTGCATAGAAGAGTACCATGGACAGCTAATAACAGCAATGCAAAATTAATGTCACGTATACCATGGCAGCTAATAACAGTAATGGTGTGTGACTCTTTTCAACTACCAGGACGGGCACAATATGTAAGATACTGTATCTAAGTTTTGCCATTGGTTTCATGGTAAATAATAATCACTTCAATGTTTCTATTTAATATTGATTTTTGGACCCAATAAATCAAAGTGGTACAACTGGAGAAACAGTATATATTGCTTGAATTTAGAACTAATTTACTTGAATTTAAACATTGCTAGCAATAATGTGATAAAACTAATATTAGTTTATATTTTGACATTTGGATGTGTTCACTTTAATTCTATCAAAATTGATACATCTGCTATGTTTTTCTTTGTTTTTATTATTTTGTCTTTGGGGAATTCTATAGCTTTTTATACTCGGAAAGAAAATTTTACAGTTAACATAAACAATTTCTGACAAATACTTCTTTTAGTGCCTTTTGGTATATGATTCTATTCTATGATTTTGAATTTCATTTTAGTTAGTTTTTTGGTGGGTGATTTCGTTTTAGTTGCAAGGTTTTGTCGACATTTTGTAATTTAGTATGCTTGCATGTTTTCTTATTATGTTTCAGAGTGAGAGGAAAAAGATAAATATGAAAATCCAACATAAAATAGTTCACTTGAAATGTTTAAATACGCCGTTAGTATCTTGGATCTTGTTTATTATGAATCTTCTTCGATAATGTTGTTCACATGCCTTGTGCACTATAACTAGTGGAACCATTTAAGCATGTTTCATCAACCAAACATAGATTGTATATACTCTTTCATTTTCCCTTTAATGTCTTACAATGTATTAATAACTACATGAATAATATTAACAAAAACAAATAAACTAAACAAAGATCATGTTAGGTTTTATACCAAAAGTTTTGACCATTTCATCTTGGTCACTCAACTGAACTGTCCCAAAAGGTGCATGCTTGTCTAGGTAATCATATTCTGCCTGTTAAAGATCAATTTTATCCGATAACTTTAAGGAAATGGTATGAAATAAATGGTTTGATCAGTTGATTGGCAGATAAAACACACTGGCTTAGGTTTGGACTTAAGCAAACATTGTCCAAAATTTCACGTAAAATTGAGAAAACCCATTCTCACGATGGATGGTTTTTATAATTATTATTTTTTAAATCCAATAGTGTACCTGGTTCTATATCATTTAAATTTTGGAAAATGTGACATCAAAATCACTTTTAAATTTGTAATATGTAACTTGAATCATGAAATTGATTCATTCGAAATGGAAAGTGTAAGGTTGAATTTATTCAACCATCTAATTGGCTTTATTCCGTGCCAAATTTGCTTGTAATTCAGCATTTAGTAACCCTGTATTTAGGTGGGATTGATGTAAGGGTAGTGAGTGAGATAGAGTGAAGTTTGCTCAAGAGTGTGCAAGAAAACAGAGACTCGCGGCTGGGACTCGCGGGTGGCTCGCGGCTTCAAGCCGCCAGAAGCAGCACACGTGCCAAGCATGCTGGAAGATGAACAGTCTGCTAGCTGGAGCACTACAGGACAAAACAGGACAACTGGCCATACGGTTATCTCGCGACTGGAACTCGCGACTCAGTCAAGCCGCGAGGTCAAGCCGCGAGTCACCCCTGTTTTGTAAAAACCTGACATTTCACATTCCTCTCCACTCCAGTATAAATACCCCTATTACCCACGATTGAAAGAGAGCTTCCAGAGAGAATTTTGAGAGAGAAACCCTAAAGAAAAACCAGATTGTTTCACCCACAATCTCTACCTTAGAATCTCTTCAAATTCCTCAACTCTCTTCCTCTCCATTGTCAAATCCTTGAGAGGCATTATACCAAACCAGATTCTCACCATCATCATCTTTGTGAGACTGCTGTTTGGATTTCTGGGAAGCAGTTAGGAAGGAGCCAATCTTCATTGGTTGATGCTACGGTGTAGTAGCGGAATCCGGAAAGCTAGAAAAGAAAAAGGTTCGGCGCAACCTCGTTAGAGCAAGAAGCTTGGAGGGCTTAGGTGCACTGGGTAGATTAGGCTTGGAGGGTCTATTGCTGTCCTTGTATCCCAACTATATTTTCTAGTGGATTGATTACCGCTTGGAGGGCGGCGGAGAGGTTTTTCGCCGAGGGCTTCGGTTTCCTCTTCGATAACACATCGCGTGTTGTCTTTGTGTTTGCATCTTCCTTCCTCTATCTTTGCCTTTAAATTATCTGCTGTGGATTTTATTTTGTTATGGCTTAGATAGTATTTAATCAATTTCGTATTATAGCATATGTTAAGTTTCCGCACACTAGTTGTTTGACATATTGCTTGAATTGATTAAGTTGTTATTTGGGGGTCTAAACGTTCAAAAGTGTTTTGTACACGTTTTTTGAACTTTCAATTGGTATCAGAGTAGGTACACTGATTTTGGTTTCATTACCATTGTGTGATCCTTGACTCCCTTTTGAGATGGATAGGTCTCAATCCCTTAATGCACCTCCATATTTTGATGGAAGTAATTATGCTTTTTGGAAGGTTCGAATGAGAGCTTTTCTGTGTTCTATTGATGAATCCGTTTGGGATGCTGTTGAGATTGGTTAGACCAAACCAGAGGCAGCAAAATCCACATGGGATAAGGCAGCACTTGCTGCATCTAATGCTAACAGTAAAGCACTCAATGCTATTTTCTGTGGTGTGTCTCCAGATGAATTTCACAGGATTTCTCATATTACCGTGGCCAAAGAAGCATGGGAGATTCTGGAAACTACCTATGAAGGCACGAAGAAAGTGAAAGACACCAAGTTACAAATGCTGACCACTCGGTTTGAGGAGCTCAAAATGAGTGAGGATGAGTCTTTTGACTCTTTCTATGGGAAGTTAAATGAAGTGGTTGTCGGCAAGTTCAACTTGGGGGAGAAAACGGAGGACTCGAAGATTGTAAGGAAGATCCTTCAATCATTGCCGGAAAGTTTTCGAGCTAAAGTGACAGCAATTGAAGAGAGCAAGGACCTTGATGACATCAAAGTGCAAGAGCTGGTTGGTTCTCTGCAGACTTATGAGATGTCACTGCCCAATCAACGGAAGAGTAAATCTCTTGCTCTAAAGACCATTAATGAGAAGGTGGAAGATCAAGACTCATCGGGAGAAGATGGGATTGACAAAGATGTTGCATACCTTGTCAAAAATTTCAAAAAGTTTTTGAAATTCAAAAATAATGGAAAATTTGATGATAAAAGAAAATTTCAAAGTTCTGGAAGGGAGAAAAGGGAATTCAAAAGGAAAGATGGAAAAGAATCCCAACCTTCACAAGGTGTCACTTGTTTTGAATGTAACGGGCATGGACACTTCAAGAAGGAATGTCCGAATTATTTGAAATCGAAAGGTAAAGTGTATGCCACGACCTTGAGTGACTCGGATTCGTCTGACTCAGAATCTGAAGAGAGCTGTGATGGTGAGGGGAACTATTCGGCTTTTATGACTATTGCTCATGTTGAGTCTTCAGAGGAGCTGAATCTGCTTGTGCAAGACCTTGGAGTACATAGTGATGATGAATCACTAAGACTTTTTGAAGAATCGGATGCTGAAGAAAATGGAAGCACAGCGAATCTTCAGGAGAACTATAACTCACTCTTGGAGAAGTCCGGGGAATACACAAGGGTGGCCAAGGCTGCTGTGAGAAAAATGAAGAAGGCTGAGGAGGACTACAAAAGTCTCCTAATCCGATATAGGGAGGCCAAATGTGAGATAGAAACTCTGAATGGAGAGTTGTCCGAAGCCTACACAAAAGTAAGATTTCTTGAGAGTGAGGTTGTGCAAGCAAATGCTAGAGTAGAGAGGGTCACCACCAAGAAGCTAGATGATGTAATCTCATCTCAAAAGAGCTTCTCAGACAAATCCGGATTAGGATATACCGGAGGAGGTAGTTCGTCTGGAAATGTCAGTAAAGGAGTGAAGTTTGTAAAGTCTGAAGCTCCAGTTGTAGCTAACCTTACTGGTGAGAAGCTCGAGGTGGAGGAGAAGAAGAATTTGGTGAACCAACGGATGTTAAATCCTCGCAAGCAGTTTGCAGGCAGATCTGAATCTCGTGCCAAGTCACGTCCTCGACCACAAAGAGGAACCTATGCGTGCCACTATTGCGGACTTCAAGGGCATACTCGACCAAATTGCCAAAAGCTGAGAGCAAAGAATAGTGCAACTCCTCAAAGGTCAGGAGGACCTAGAAATGACAGAAGAATTTGGGCTGGAGATCAACCTAGAGATCAGAACGGTGAGTCCGGAATGATGAACGTGATGAAGATGATTGGTACATTCACCAACTGCTTGGAAAGCTTCTCACGAAGGTTTGAAAGCCCTAACTCCCGTACCCAATCCTATAAGGAAATCACCCCAAACGCAAGTGACGTGAGGGTGAATAACGGTACTCATGCATAAGCATTACAACATGTCCATGCATTAATACTTCCTATGCTTTGTGACTATGTTTGTTTGTTTTGCTGGCTATTTTTTTTGCGGTTTGATTGTTTGCTTGTCTACTTGTGAATATTTAGTTTTGTCGTATCAATCTTTTTGTTTATTGTGTCAAAAATCCAAAAACCACATAAAAAATTAGAAAATCAAAAAGCTTGATTGACTTTGTTGAGTTTTGTCTCAAAAACTTGTTTTGCCTTGTACCTTTGTGCTAATGGCTTTGTGCATTTTCGAGCATTGCTTGTTCTCATGCACCTATATCACTGTGGGAAAAATCTTGAAATCTTTGTGATTGTTGTAAATAGATCTTCAAACTTGTCATGAATGATTAGTGAATGGTTTTGTTGATCTTGAGACTTGCATAGACTTGTGTCTATATGTAAGGTTGAATTTATTCAACCATCTAATTGGCTTTATTTCGTGCCAAATTTGCTTGTAATTCAGCATTTAGTAACCCTGTATTTAGGTGGGTTTGATGTAAGGGTAGTGAGTGAGATAGAGTGAAGTTTGCTCAAGAATGTGCAAGAAAACAGAGTCTCGCGGCTGGGTCTCGCGGGTGACTCGCGGCTTCAAGCCGCCAGAAGCAACCTCACGTGCCAAGCATGCTGGAAGGTGAACAGTCTGCTAGCTGGAGCACTACAGGACAAAACAGGACAACTGGCCATACGGTTATCTCGCGACTGGATCTCGCGACTCAGTCAAGCCGCGAGGTCAAGCCGCGAGCCACCCCTGTTTTGTAGAATTCTGACGTTTCACATTCCTCTCCACTCCAGTATAAATACCCCTATTACCCACGATTGAAAGAGAGCTTCCAGAGAGAATTTTGAGAGAGAAACCCTAAAGAAAAACCAGATTGTTTCACCCACAATCTCTACCTTAGAATCTCTTCAAATTCCTCATCTCTCTTCCTCTCCATTGTTAAATCCTTGAGAGGCATTATACCAAACCTGGTTCTCACCATCATCATCACTGTGAGGCAGTTGTTTGGGTTTCTGGGAAGCAGTTAGGAAGGAGCCAATCTTCATTGGTTGATGCTACGGTCTAGTAGCGGAATCCGGGAAGCTAGAAAAGAAAAAGGTTCGGCGCAACCTCGTTGGAGCAAGAAGCTTGGAAGGCTTAGGTGCACTGGGTAGATTAGGCTTGGAGGGTCTATTGCTGTCCTTGTATCCCAACTATATTTTCTAGTGGATTGATTACCGCTTGGAGGGCGGCGGAGAGGTTTTTCGCCGAGGACTTCGGTTTCCTCTTCGATAACACATCGCGTGTTGTCTTTGTGTTTGCATCTTCCTTCCTCTATCTTTGCCTTTAATTTATCTGCTGTGGATTTAATTTTGTTATGGCTTAGATAGTATTTAATCAATTTCGTATGATAGCATATGTTAAGTTTCCGCACACTTGTTGTTTGACATATTGCTTGAATTGATTAAGTTTTAATTTGGGGGTCTAAACGTTCAAAGGTGTTTTTACACGTTTTTGAACTTTCAATTGGTATCAGAGCGGGTACACTTGTTGTGGTTTCATTACCTAAGTGTGATCCTAGACCCCTGTGTTGTGGTTGATTGTGTTGGTTTATACCATGCTGAATTGTAGCTTAAGTGTTTGTGAAAATGACTCTATGCATATGTCTGAAAGGTGTCTTACAGATGATCTTGTAGAATTGTTAAAAA
Source organism: Quercus engelmannii (assembly GCA_029955605.1). Lineage (NCBI taxonomy): Eukaryota > Viridiplantae > Streptophyta > Magnoliopsida > Fagales > Fagaceae > Quercus > Quercus engelmannii. The sequence continues at coordinate 106,874,134 of JARPSG010000001.1, read as the reverse complement.
CTAAGAAACATGCTAGAGTATTTGTTCACATGCTGGAATTTCTTGAAAGTCAGAGTCATGCCTTACATTGTAGCATATCTGAATCTAAATCATTGATTAAGAAATATAAAAGAAAGAATAGAACATTGTGTGAGATGATTGAGAATCTGAAAATGAAAAATCAATCTGAAAGAAGCATGAAAACTGATGTTGAGTTTGTATTTGAAGGTCAAGAATGTCTGTCACATGTGAACCTATTTGTGCATACCTCATTGAAGGTGTTTAATGCATGTTTGTGGTATCTTGACAGTGGGTGTTCTCGCCATATGACAGGGGATAAGTCTCTGTTTAAGACACTCAAAGAAAAGGTTGGTGATTATGTGACCTTCGGTGATGGAAGTCATGCTCAAGTCCTAGGCAAAGGAACCATTGAGATACCTGGTTTGCCGCTGTTAAAAGATGTGCTGTACATAAAAGGGCTGAAGGCGAATTTGCTGAGCATCACTCAAATTTGTGATGATGATTTTCTGGTACAATTCTCTAAGAAGGGATGTGTGATCATCAATGAAGAGGGGATTCAGGTATTGGAAGGAAATCGGACTACAGATAACTGTTATGGAATAGTTCCCACGGCACCCATATCATGTAGAAGTGCTCGTGTGGATATGTTGGAGCTGTGGCATCATAGATTTGGGCATGCCAACTTCAAACAAGTATCAAAAGTCTCCAAACTAGAAGCAGTCGAGGGACTTCCTAAGTTTGGAAAAGTGAAGAAGACCGTTTGTGGTGCGTGTCAAATGGGGAAGCAAACTAAGGCAAGTCATCACAAGGTGAATGTGATAGCCACCTCTCGGTGCTTGGAGTTACTTCATGTTGATCTAATGGGGCCTACCAAAACTGAAAGCCTAGGGGGAAAGAGATACATTATGGTTATTGTGGACGACTACTCAAGATACACTTGGGTTGAATTCCTTAGAGAAAAATCAGAAGCTTGTGAGAGGTTGGAGATTCTGTGCAAGAAACTACAAAATGAAAAAGGGATTCCGATAGCCAAAGTTAGGAGTGATCATGGAAGGGAATTTGAGAATGCAAGATTCGAGTCCTTCTGTGAAAAGAATGGAATTAAGAGAGAATTTTCAGCTCCCAAAACTCCACAACAAAATGGAGTGGTAGAAAGAAAAAATCGTGTGATTCAGGAGATGGCAAGAGTCATGTTGCTTAACAAGCAAATACCTCAAAAATTTTGGGGAGAAGCTGTCAACACCTCGTGTCACATTGGCAACAGGATTTTCTTTTGAGTTGGTACAAAGAAGACTGCCTATGAGATATGGAATGGGAAGAAGCCAAAAGTGAAGTATTTCCGGGTGTTTGGAAGTAAATGCTATATCTTGAATGATCGAGAGAATCTTGGGAAGTTTGATGCGAGAAGTGATGAGGGTATTTTTCTTGGCTACTCTACTACAAGTCGAGCGTATAGAGTGTTTAACAAGAGAACAAAGACTGTGATGGAGTCCATAAATGTCAAGATTGATGATGCCTTACCTAAGGTGGAAATGATTGATGATGTAGAAGGGCCGAGCACCAAAGAGACAGATGTTGAGGTAGAAGCTTTGGATATAGAAGGTGAAGAACCTATACCAGAAGTAGAATCGACTCCAATCAATCAAAGAATGGAAACGAGATCGATGTCTAGAACCTCAAGCCCTCTTACTCCTCCTGAAGTTCATCCTCCTATCTCTCGCAGTGAGGAAGTTTCCACTTCAAAAAGGCCATCTTCAAGAGTTATCAAGAATCATCCGGAAAGTAACATCATAGGATCTCTTGATGACGGTCTTCGCCTCAGGAAATGAAACATTCTGCTAGCAAATCATGTAACATATCACTGCTATCTTGCACAGTTTGAACCAAAAAGGGTTGAAGAGGCTCTTCAAGATGAGAATTGGGTTGAGTCAATGCATGAAGAGCTGAATCAGTTTGTGAGGAATGATGTGTGGGAACTTGCTCCACGGCCTGAGAACATTCATGTTATAGGGACAAAATGGATTTTTAAGAACAAAACTGATGAAGATGGAGAGATAATCCGAAACAAATCTCGGTTAGTAGCTCAAGGATACACTCAAGTTGAAGGAGTGGATTTTAATGAATCTTTTGCTCCGGTGGCAAGACTCGAATCCATTCGCATCCTTATGTCCATTGCGTGCACCTTGAATTTCAAACTTTATCAAATGGATGTAAAGTGCGCGTTTCTGAATGGATATCTAAATGAAGAAGTATTTGTTGAGCAACCAAAAGGATTTGAAGATCCTCATTTTCCAGATCATGTACTAAGATTGAAGAAAGCCCTTTATGGCTTAAAACAAGCGCCTAGAGCCTGGTACGATCGTCTTACACAGTATCTTCTAGACAGAGGTTTCAAGAGAGGGTATGCAGATTGAACTCTGTTTGTCAAAAATGATGAAGGTTATCTCCTTGTGGCACAAGTCTATGTAGATGACATAGTGTTTGGGGCAACCATCGGAGATCGTGCTACTGAATTTTCTGAAGAGATGAAGAAGGAGTTCGAGATGAGTATGGTGGGGGAGCTCACATTTTTCTTGGGTCTTCAAGTCAAACAACAGAAGGAGGGTATTTTTGTATCTCAAGAAAAGTATGCCAGAAACATTGTCAAGAAGTTTGGTCTAGAATCCAAAAAACATGCCTCTACCCCCATGAGCTCTTCCACTAAACTGAATGTGGATTCGTCGGGAGTTGAAGTAAGTCCTACATTGTATAGGAGCATTATAGGGAGTTTGCTCTACCTTACAGCCAGCAGACCAGACATTGCTTTTAGTGTGGGCGTTTGTGCCAGGTACCAAGCTAATCCGAAGGAGTCTCATCTGACTGCTGCTAAGCGAATCATTCGATATGTGAATGGTACTGCAAATTATGGTCTGTGGTATTCAAAAGACTCAAATGATTGTCTTGCTGGGTATTCAGATGCTGACTGGGCTGGAAGTGTAGATGATCGGAAAAGCACTTCAGGCGGCTGTTTTTATCTTGGTAACAATCTTGTTTCATGGATGAGCAAGAAGCAGAATTCAGTGTCTCTATCTACTGCAGAAGCAGAATACATCGCTGCTGGAAGTTGCTGCACTCAGCTTCTTTGGATGAAGAAACTACTTCATGACTATGGAATTCCTCAAGAAACGATGTGTGTCTTCTGTGACAACACCAGTGCCATCAATCTTTCCAAGAATCCTGTTCAGCACTCTAAGTCTAAACACATAGAGATACGCTACCATTTCATTCGGGATTTGGTAGAGGAAAGAGTTGTGTGTCTTGAGTTCATACACACCGACAATCAAAAGGCGGACATCTTCACCAAGCCTCTCGATGGTCCACGGTTTGAATCACTCCGTAAGACCATTGGTGTCGGTACAATTCCTTGACTCTCTTGTGTGCTGTGTGCTTCACATATTTCTAATTTGATATAATTGTTTGTGATGTGGCACACACTTCCTTGTTAACCCTTTGTGTAATATGTTTAGTGTTTGTTTGTCCTTCTGTTAATTTTGTTGGTTCTCTCTTTGATTGTTGAATCACTTTTCTTCTTTTATGTCAAAAAATCCAAAAATCACATAAAAACAGAAAATCAAAAAGCTTGATTGACTTTGTTGAGTCGTTTGTCACAAAACTTGTTTTGCCTTGTACCTTTGTGCTAATGACTTTGTGCATTTTCGAACATTACTTGTTTTCATGCACTTATATCTCTGTGGGAAAAATCTTGAAATCTTTGTGATTGTTGTAAATAGATCTTCAAACTTGTCATGAATGATTAGTGAATGGTTTTGTTGATCTTGAGACTTGCATAGACTTGTGTCTATATATCTTCCCACTCTTTATTTTTGTTTTGTTAAAAAGAGCTCACCAAATGTAAATCTCCAAATGAAAAGAGATATTGAGCTGCAAAAGCCTGTCGCACATTCTAGTATTTGACTAGGAAAAAGGGTAAGCGACCTTATATTGAAGTAAATGTTTATTCAAAAAGCCAAAGGCTTATTCCTTAAAGTGAAATATCATATATCACTTTCACAATGAGAGGTGATTGTCTCAAATAGATCAAAAAGATCAATTGTGTTGATTGAAAGTGGAGTCAAATGTAAAGCTCCAAATCATGTTATCAAGTTTATGTGGGAGGTCATATATACATATTTCTATAATTGAGAAGGGTCACATGATCTAGTGCTAATTGTGTATGCCTTGGTTGAATTGATCATTGAAGCTTCACATTAGACGAAGGACTATCTCATTGTTGATATCCACACACAACACACAAGTTTATGTTCAATAAATGCCATATTCATTTGTGTGATTGTACTTGATGAAATGTGTTTTCACATGCTCAATCTTTGTTAATTCAAGCACAAAAAGATTTTTGAGTGTTTTAGGTGTTTTTGGAAAGTATTTTGTTTGAAAATTCTGCAAAATTCAAAACTCCAGTTTATGCCCTGTTTTGGCGGCTCTGTCGCGGGTGTGTCAAGTCGCGAGCCTCAGTCGCACCTTCGCTGGTCATTTTTGGCGACTTGTTCGCGGGTGGAAGGTCCAGTCGCGAGGTTCACTCAGAGATTTTCACGGCTCAGCTCGCGACTCACTCGCGGGTAGACTTTCCAGTCGCGAAAAACACTTAGAAATTTTTTTTATATTTTTGTTCTTGTGTACTTTGGCGGCTTGAGCTGGCGACTGTGTGGCGACTTAATCCAGTCGCGAAAAACGCGTGTTTTGCAGAAATAAGGGCAGTTTTTAAACTTTTTGTTTTTCCCTCGATCTTTTTGTGACTGTTCATTGTCTTTTTCATCTGCTCTTACCCATCACACCGTGTCTCCATTTTCGATCTCCCTTGTTTGCCTTCCTTCAGATCCAAATCGTCGACTAACAGGTATGATATTTCTGTCTTGAACTCTATTGTACTTGTTGTTATGGTTTTCCCTCTGGATTTTTCACATTTGTTTGTGATTTTGTGATGGGTTTCTCGCTCAACTATTTCTCTTTGTCCATGCTTAGCTTATGGAATCTTGTGTTTCTGTTTTTGAGCTAGTTTATTTTGGATGGTTTTTGTGTTCTTCATCATGTGCTTAGCTAGGGTTTGCTCTTTTGTGTCTGCTCTGCTGTGGATGTCGTGTTTCACTGTGATCCTGTATGGTTTCCTGTTGATGTGTTGTTAAGTGTGGGTCCTTTTTCAGCTGATTCTGTGGTTCTTTTTGATCTTCATCTACGGTGTAGTTCGATTTGGACCTTTTTGTGTCCCTCATTGATTTTGACTGTCCATTATCATCCAGTTGTTAGGGTTTCTTTATTGTCCCATTAAACCCTCTGCTAATAAAGCTTGTTGGATTGTGTTCTGTCATTTTCCTTGTTCATATTGCAGACTGGTCATGTCACCATTTAAGAAAGCTGCTGTAAAAGGAGGTAGTTCCAAAGGGAAGGAACCAGTCATAGATGTTGATGATTTCTCACCTCAACCACGAGGGACTCGTTCTTCATCGAAGAGATACGATCCCGACAAGTTCAGATCATATGCAGCCTATCAGTCTTATGAGAATTTCTTTCTTCATGCCACACCATTACTGGAGAGAGCTTTGGATCAGTCATCACTTCATGACACTGACATTCCGAAATGGTTCGCTCACAAGGATTGGAATTACCTTCTCTCTGATCCGGATGACGCGTATGAAGAGTTGGTAAAAGAGTTTTATGCCAACGCAATTGTGGAAGGAGATGAACTTAAGTGCTGGGTTCGGAAAAAGAGCTTTTCTGTTTCTCCTGCATATCTGGCAGAAATTCTTCACATCAACAGACCCATTTTCCGACATTCGCCAGTTTACGATGATCTCTGCCCTGATGAGGAGCTTCTTAAAGAGAGTCTTGGTCCAGATTTGGAGTTCTCGCCCACTGGCAAGTCCATCAGTGTTTCCTCTCTCTCTCCAAAGCTTAGAGTGCTTACAATTGTCATGTTTCACAATTTGTACCCTTTGTCCAGCACTGGGTATATGAACCTTGGACGGGCTTTGTTTCTTCATGATCTAATCTCTGATGTGGAAATAGACATCTGTGCTCATATCTTTCATGTTCTGCGCAAAACGGTTCTTCGAAATGAGTCTCGGATATGCGTTCCTTTTTGCAGTCTAATTTCCCGGATCTTGAAGCTCAAGGGAGTTTATCCAATGGATGATGAATCCCCTATGCCCAAACCAAGTCCAATCAACATGCGCACATTCAATGCGAGCATTGGACATAGTCGGAAGAGAGCCAAACCAGAAACTTCTGCATCTCACAGTGACTCTTAGTTTAGCACTCTCTCCCTCGATGGAAAGCTTGAACGTATTGTATCCTCTGTCCACGAGTTGAGTACAAAGATGTCTGGACTCACAGCTTCTCTACACCATCAAAGCACTCGGTGGGATATGAAGTTTACTTCTCTTCAGACCCAATTGGATCAAATTCAGCGAAAGCTGGAAGAGGATGACTAGCCTATTCCATGACAAAAAGGGGGAGAGATAGTCATGATCAGAGGGGGAGTGTCTTTACCTAAGGGGGAGTGTCTTTACATTCTTCTTCAGTTTAAGTGTTCACTTTATGTTGTTTTGTAAACTGTTATTCAGGTTGTTTGTGTTTGTACCCATGTGCTTATGTAAGCTTTTAGGGTTTATGTTTATTGCATAGTTTGTAGGCTTTATGGTTTGTACCTTGCTTAGTGCAGCCTTTATGCTATGTTGAAATCAGTACTTTAATCTAAATGTTATGCATTTTGGTTTATGTACTGTCACTCTTGTGCCCTTGTAGGATTGTTCCTAGATGCATATGCCTTGTGTGATATGCATTGGTTGAGTGTTGAGCATACAAGTGTCTTGCCTTGCGCATGTCAACTTGTATGTCCTTGTGTTCATTCCAAGTGTGAATGAGCACTGTGATCACTACATTGTGGTGTTCACTTGGTTGATCAAGCCATGGTTTGTTTCATAACTCCATCTTTGCTTGATCACATATTGCCTGTTTCATATGCATTTTATAATTTTCTGCTTACAATGATCATGGTGTATTGTTGTGTTTCAGGAGTATTATGTTCATATGATTCAAGTGCTTCACAGCTTCTAGAGTTAGGTGTGAGTGAGTTTTGTTCAACTGTTCCCAACTCACATGTTAAGTCTAGAGTCTGTTTTAGGGTTTTGTCACGGAATAGCCAAAGGGGGAGATTGTAAGGTGAATTTATTCAACCATCTAATTGGCTTTATTCCGTGCCAAATTTGCTTGTAATTCAGCATTTAGTAACCCTGTATTTAGGTGGGTTTGATGTAAGGGTAGTGAGTGAGATAGAGTGAAGTTTGCTCAAGAATGTGCAAGAAAACAGAGTCTCGCGGCTGGGTCTCGCGGGTGACTCGCGGCTTCAAGCCGCCAGAAGCAACCTCACGTGCCAAGCATGCTGGAAGGTGAACAGTCTGCTAGCTGGAGCACTACAGGACAAAACAGGACAACTGGCCATACGGTTATCTCGCGGCTGGATCTCGCGACTCAGTCAAGCCGCGAGGTCAAGCCGCGAGCCACCCCTGTTTTGTAGAATTCTGACGTTTCACATTCCTCTCCACTCCAGTATAAATACCCCTATTACCCACGATTGAAAGAGAGCTTCCAGAGAGAATTTTGAGAGAGAAACCCTAAAGAAAAACCAGATTGTTTCACCCACAATCTCTACCTTAGAATCTCTTCAAATTCCTCATCTCTCTTCCTCTCAATTGTTAAATCCTTGAGAGGCATTATACCAAACCTGGTTCTCACCATCATCATCACTGTGAGGCAGTTGTTTGGGTTTCTGGGAAGCAGTTAGGAAGGAGCCAATCTTCATTGGTTGATGCTACGGTCTAGTAGCGGAATCCGGGAAGCTAGAAAAGAAAAAGGTTCGGCGCAACCTCGTTGGAGCAAGAAGCTTGGAGGGCTTAGGTGCACTGGGTAGATTAGGCTTGGAGGGTCTATTGCTGTCCTTGTATCCCAACTATATTTTCTAGTGGATTGATTACCGCTTGGAGGGTGGCGGAGAGGTTTTTCGCCGAGGACTTCGGTTTCCTCTTCGATAACACATCGCGTGTTGTCGTTGTGTTTGCATCTTCCTTCCTCTATCTTTGCCTTTAATTTATCTGCTGTGGATTTAATTTTGTTATGGCTTAGATAGTATTTAATCAATTTCGTATGATAGCATATGTTAAGTTTCCGCACACTTGTTGTTTGACATATTGCTTGAATTGATTAAGTTTTAATTTGGGGGTCTAAACGTTCAAAGGTGTTTTTACACGTTTTTGAACTTTCACTATATATCTTCCCACTCTTTATTTTTGTTTTGTTAAAAAGAGCTCACTAAATGTAAATCTCCAAATGAAAAGAGATTTTAAACTGCAAAAGCCTGTCGCACATTCTAGTATTTGACTAGGAAAAAGGGTAAGCGACCTTATATTGAAGTGAATCTTTTTTCAAAAAGCCAAAGGCTTATTCCTTAAAGTGAAATATCTTATATCACTCTCACAATGAGAGGTGATTGACTCAAAAGATCAAAAAGATCAATTGTTATGATTGAAAATGGAGTCAAATGTAAAGCTCCAAATCATTTTATCAAGTTTTGTGGGAGGTCATATATACATATTTCTATAATTGAGATGGGTCACATGATCTAGTGCTAATTGTGTATGCCTTGGTTGAATTGATCATTGAAGCTTCACATTAGACGAAGGACTATCTCATTGTTGATATCCACACACAACACACAAGTTTATGTTCAATAAATGCCATATTCATTTGTGTGATTGTACTTGATGAAATGTGTTTTCACATGCTCAATCTTTGTTAATTCGAGCACAAAAAAGATTTTTGAGTGTTTTTAAGTGTTTTTGGAAAGTATTTTGTTTGAAAAATCTGAAAATTTCAAAAATCCAGTTTTGCCCTATTTTGGCGGCTCAGTCGCGGGTATGTCAAGTCGTGAGCCTCAGTCGCACCATCGCTGGTCATTTTTGGCGACTTGTTCGCGAGTGGAAGGTCCAGTCGCGAGGTTCACTCAGAGATTTTCGCGGCTCAGCTCGCGACTTACTCGCGGGTAGACCTTCCAGTCGCGAAAAACACTTAGAAAAATTTTCAAAATTTTGTTCTTGAGTGCTTTGGCGGCTTGAGCTGGCGACTGTTTGGCGACTTAATCCAGTCGCGAAAAACGCGTGTTTGGCAGAAATAGGAGCAGTTTTAAAACTTGTTTCAGTTTTCCCTCGAACATTTGTAACTGTTCATTTTCTCTCTAAAACTTCCTCCTTTCCAAACACTCTGTGAACCAATTTTCAAACCTCATTGGTGCTTCATTTCCTATTCAAATCATCAAGAAAAGGTAAGGGTTTTTGCTTTCTAAATCTCATTGTCACCTTTCCTGGTTATTCTTGCTGCTTTTTGGGTTGATATTGTGTACGAAATACGTATGAAATGTGAAATGGGTATGGCAGGTCTTGTTTGATATTGTTTTCATTTGTTTTCATGTTGAACGGTCAAAATGTGATTTTCATTGCTCTGATTTTTGCCTATTATTGAGTCTGAAAATCTTTTGTTAAATGGGTTTGGTGTCTATTTGAATTTCTCATTTCACTTGATTATGCATTGTGTCTGATAATGATATTGGGTGTTTTTGGGTATTTGTATCTCAACCTTGTACTCTAATATGGTTGATTGGGTTCTTCATGTTGAAATATTTTTCCTTGCTCACATCTCTGGTGGAGTATTTTGTGTTATCTGCTCTAAATGTTCGAATGCTGTATATGTTTGCATATCATGGTCTTGATAACCTGTCTCAGTGACAGTTGCTAGTTGTTTTGTCCAGCTATGTCTTTGTGCACTATCACCATTTTGCTGCACCTATCACTTTGTGCTCCCGTGTATTGTTGGTAGTTTGGTTGGGACTACAATATCTCCAATTTGTGTTTAAATATTGAGATTTTGTTTACACTGAATCTTGTTGACATTTATCTTGTGTGGTATTGTTGTTTGGTTCTTTGCTGTGGGGTTGTTCTCTTGCAGATGTCTCGTCGATCTTCCAGGGGTAAAGACATTGTTGCTGATGAACCAGCAACACCAGTTGCCAAAAGGACACGTCTATCATCTCAGGCTTCTCAAGACCCCAATGAGGATAGGTTCAGACTTCCTCTGAACTCACATGCCTACTCAAACGTTTTTGACAAGTCAACAACTATAGTGGAACGGGTGGTAGAGTTCAACACCTTAGGGACTACCTTTATCCCTCGTATCTTTGAGAATCGAGATTGGGCAAACTTGTTCGGGAACTTTGATGATCCAATGGATGAGCTGGTCAAAGAATGCTTCTCCAATGCAACTGATCTTGGTCCTCAACTCATTTTCTGGGTGAGAGGAACAGAGTTTTGTGTTACCCCAAACTCCATCGCCGATCTTTTCAACATCGCCAGACCTCAGAATGTAAATCTAACTCCTTATGATGAACGAACTCCAGAAGTTGGAGAAATTCTTCAAATCCTAGGGTCCGATCATGAAGTATCCAGTGCTGGAACATCCATCAGCACCGCAAAGTTTGCACCCGAGCTGACCACACTAAAGTTGATCATGTTCACCAATCTCTACCCCTTGTCCAACACTACATTCATCAATCTTGGGAGAGCTCTGTTTCTTTGTGACCTTATTACAGGAGCTCCCATTGACATATGTGCTCACATCTACTACATCTTGAGGAAGACAGCATGTCGATCTGCAGCTCGAGGAGTTATTCCATTTTGCAGTCTCATCATGAAGCTCATCCTTCGTGAAGGCATTGTTCCTCCAGCAGATGGAAAAATGTTGACTCGTCAACGTCCCATTTCCTTGTTCACTCTTCAAGCCAGCAGAAGTCACTCCTCTAAATCACCAAGGAGTGCTCACATCTCTCCGGTTACTCCATCTGCTCCTGACTCAGAGACACCTGCTCATACCACATCTACATCACGTGCTGTTCCTGAAGCTTCACCGGCTAATATTCTGCAAGCACCGACTGCTCCTCAGACTGATAGAGTCGGCAGTGTACTTGAGCATATTCAGAAACGCGTTGATGAGCTTGTGGCACTTCTCTACTCCACAAACAATCATGTTCAAATGCGTCTCGAAGCTATGGAGAATCAGCTAGATGATATTCAACGAAAGTTGGATGAGAGCCTTTAGCTATTCGTAACAAAAAGGGGGAGAGCATTCAGTAAGGGGGAGAAAAGTTCAAAGGGAAGTGTGCATAGTGATAGGGGGAGTACACACATACACACATACTTCTGTCATACTTTTGTTTTTAGTCTTATCCTCTAAACTTATGGTTCATTTTGTTTGGTTGATACACTATGTTTTTGGTGTATTGTTTCTAACTCTAAACTTATACTCTTGGTTTAAAGTCTAATATATTTTGATGATGTTATTCAGGATGTTTGTGTTTTGTACCCATGTGCTTATGTAAGCTTTTAGGGTTTATGTCTTTTGCATAGCTTGTAGGCTTTATGGTATGTACCTTGCTTAGTGCAGCCTTTATGCTATGTTGAAATCAGTACTTTAATCTAAATGTTCTGCATTTTGGTTTATGTACTGTCACTCTTGTGCCCTTGTAGGATTGTTCCTAGATGCATATGCCTTGTGTGATATGCATTGGTTGAGTGTTGAACATACAAGTGTCTTGCCTTGTGCTTGTTAACTTGTATGTCCTTGTGTTCATTCCAAGTGTGAATGAGCACTGTGATCACTATCTTGTGGTGTTCACTTGGTTGATCAAGCCATGGTTTGTTTCATAACTCCATCTTTGCTTGATCACATATTGCCTGTTTCATATGCATTTTATAATTTTCTGCGTACAATGATCATAATGTATTGTTGTGTTTCATGAGTATTATGTTCATATGATTCAAGTGCTTCACAGCTTCTAGAGTTAGGTGTGAGTGAGTTTTGTTCAACTGTTCCCAACTCACATGTTAAGTCTAGAGTCTGTTTTAGGGTTTTGTCACGGAATAGCCAAAGGGGGAGATTGTAAGGTTGAATTTATTCAACCATCTAATTGGCTTTATTCCGTGCCAAATTTGCTTGTAATTCAGCATTTAGTAACCCTGTATTTAGGTGGGATTGATGTAAGGGTAGTGAGTGAGATAGAGTGAAGTTTGCTCAAGAGTGTGCAAGAAAACAGAGACTCGCGGCTGGGACTCGCGGGTGGCTCGCGGTTTCAAGCCGCCAGAAGCAGCACACGTGCCAAGCATGCTGGAAGATGAACAGTCTGCTAGCTGGAGCACTACAGGACAAAACAGGACAACTGGCCATACGGTTATCTCGCGACTGGAACTCGCGACTCAGTCAAGCCGCGAGGTCAAGCCGCGAGTCACCCCTGTTTTGTAAAAACCTGACGTTTCACATTCCTCTCCACTCCAGTATAAATACCCCTATTACCCACGATTGAAAGAGAGCTTCCAGAGAGAATTTTGAGAGAGAAACCCTAAAGAAAAATCAGATTGTTTCACCCACAATCTCTACCTTAGAATCTCTTCAAATTCCTCAACTCTCTTCCTCTCCATTGTCAAATCCTTGAGAGGCATTATACCAAACCAGATTCTCACCATCATCATCTTTGTGAGACTGCTGTTTGGATTTCTGGGAAGCAGTTAGGAAGGAGCCAATCTTCATTGGTTGATGCTACGGTGTAGTAGCGGAATCCGGAAAGCTAGAAAAGAAAAAGGTTCGGCGCAACCTCGTTGGAGCAAGAAGCTTGGAGGGCTTAGGTGCACTGGGTAGATTAGGCTTGGAGGGTCTATTGCTGTCCTTGTATCCCAACTATATTTTCTAGTGGATTGATTACCGCTTGGAGGGCGGCGGAGGGGTTTTTCGCCGAGGGCTTCGGTTTCCTCTTCGATAACACATCGCGTGTTGTCTTTGTGTTTGCATCTTCCTTCCTCTATCTTTGCCTTTAAATTATCTGCTGTGGATTTTATTTTGTTATGGCTTAGATAGTATTTAATCAATTTTTGTATTATAGCATATGTTAAGTTTCCGCACACTAGTTGTTTGACATATTGATTGAATTGATTAAGTTGTTATTTGGGGGTCTAAACGTTCAAAAGTGTTTTGTACACGTTTTTTGAACTTTCAATTGGTATCAGAGCAGGTACACTGATTTTGGTTTCATTACCATTGTGTGATCCTTGACTCCCTTTTGAGATGGATAGGTCTCAATCCCTTAATGCACCTCCATATTTTGATGGAAGTAATTATGCTTTTTGGAAGGTTCGAATGAGAGCTTTTCTGTGTTCTATTGATGAATCCGTTTGGGATGCTGTTGAGATTGGTTGGACCAAACCAGAGGCAGCAAAATCCACATGGGATAAGGCAGCACTTGCTGCATCTAATGCTAACAGTAAAGCACTCAATGCTATTTTCTGTGGTGTGTCTCCAGATGAATTTCACAGGATTTCTCATATTACCGTGGCCAAAGAAGCATGGGAGATTCTGGAAACTCCCTATGAAGGCATGAAGAAAGTGAAAGACACCAAGTTACAAATGCTGACCACTCGGTTTAAGGAGCTCAAAATGAGTGAGGATGAGTCTTTTGACTCTTTCTATGGGAAGTTAAATGAAGTGGTTGTCGGCAAGTTCAACTTGGGGGAGAAAACGGAGGACTCGAAGATTGTAAGGAAGATCCTTCGATCATTGCCGGAAAGTTTTCGAGCTAAAGTGACAGCAATTGAAGAGAGCAAGGACCTTGATGACATCAAAGTGCAAGAGCTGGTTGGTTCTCTGCAGACTTATGAGATGTCACTGCCCAATCAACGGAAGAGTAAATCTCTTGCTCTAAAGACCATTAATGAGAAGGTGGAAGATCAAGACTCATCGGGAGAAGATGGGATTGACAAAGATGTTGCATACCTTGTCAAAAATTTCAAAAAGTTTTTGAAATTCAAAAATAATGGAAAATTTGATGATAAAAGAAAATTTCAAAGTTCTGGAAGGGAGAAAAGGGAATTCAAAAGGAAAGATGGAAAAGAATCCCAACCTTCACAAGGTGTCACTTGTTTTGAATGTAACGGGCATGGACACTTCAAGAAGGAATGTCCGAATTATTTGAAATCGAAAGGTAAAGTGTATGCCACGACCTTGAGTGACTCGGATTCGTCTGACTCAGAATCTGAAGAGAGCTGTGATGGTGAGGGGAACTATTCGGCTTTTATGACTATTGCTCATGTTGAGTCTTCAGAGGAGCTGAATCTGCTTGTGCAAGACCTTGGAGTACATAGTGATGATGAATCACTAAGACTTTTTGAAGAATCGGATGCTGAAGAAAATGGAAGCACAGCGAATCTTCAGGAGAACTATAACTCACTCTTGGAGAAGTCCGGGGAATACACAAGGGTGGCCAAGGCTGCTGTGAGAAAAATGAAGAAGGCTGAGGAGGACTACAAAAGTCTCCTAATCCGATATAGGGAGGCCAAATGTGAGATAGAAACTCTGAATGGAGAGTTGTCCGAAGCCTACACAAAAGTAAGATTTCTTGAGAGTGAGGTTGTGCAAGCAAATGCTAGAGTAGAGAGGGTCACCACCAAGAAGCTAGATGATGTAATCTCATCTCAAAAGAGCTTCTCAGACAAATCCGGATTAGGATATACCGGAGGAGGTAGTTCGTCTGGAAATGTCAGTAAAGGAGTGAAGTTTGTAAAGTCTGAAGCTCCAGTTGTAGCTAACCTTACTGGTGAGAAGCTCGAGGTGGAGGAGAAGAAGAATTTGGTGAACCAACGGATGTTAAATCCTCGCAAGCAGTTTGCAGGCAGATCTGAATCTCGTGCCAAGTCACGTCCTCGACCACAAAGAGGAACCTATGTGTGCCACTATTGCGGACTTCAAGGGCATACTCGACCAAATTGCCAAAAGCTGAGAGCAAAGAATAGTGCAACTCCTCAAAGGTCAGGAGGACCTAGAAATGACAGAAGAATTTGGGCTGGAGATCAACCTAGAGATCAGAACGGTGATCCCAGAATGATGAACGTGATGAAGATGATTGGTGCATTCACCAACTGCTTGGAAAGCTTCTCACGAAGGTTTGAAAGCCCTAACTCCCGTACCCAATCCTATAAGGAAATCACCCCAAACGCAAGTGACGTGAGGGTGAATAAGGGTACTCATGCATAAGCATTACAACATGTCCATGCATTAATACTTCCTATGCTTTGTGACTATGTTTGTTTGTTTTGCTGGCTATTTTTTTTGCGGTTTGATTGTTTGCTTGTCTACTTGTGAATATTTAGTTTTGTCGTATCAATCTTTTTGTTTATTGTGTCAAAAATCCAAAAACCACATAAAAAATTAGAAAATCAAAAAGCTTGATTGACTTTGTTGAGTTTTGTCTCAAAAACTTGTTTTGCCTTGTACCTTTGTGCTAATGGCTTTGTGCATTTTCGAGCATTGCTTGTTCTCATGCACCTATATCACTGTGGGAAAAATCTTGAAATCTTTGTGATTGTTGTAAATAGATCTTCAAACTTGTCATGAATGATTAGTGAATGGTTTTGTTGATCTTGAGACTTGCATAGACTTGTGTCTATATGTAAGGTTGAATTTATTCAACCATCTAATTGGCTTTATTTCGTGCCAAATTTGCTTGTAATTCAGCATTTAGTAACCCTGTATTTAGGTGGGTTTGATGTAAGGGTAGTGAGTGAGATAGAGTGAAGTTTGCTCAAGAATGTGCAAGAAAACAAAGTCTCGCGGCTGGGTCTCGCGGGTGACTCGCGGCTTCAAGCCGCTAGAAGCAACCTCACGTGCCAAGCATGCTGGAAGGTGAACAGTCTGCTAGCTGGAGCACTACAGGACAAAACAGGACAACTGGCCATACGGTTATCTCGCGACTGGATCTCGCGACTCAGTCAAGCCGCGAGGTCAAGCCGCGAGCCACCCCTGTTTTGTAGAATTCTGACGTTTCACATTCCTCTCCACTCCAGTATAAATACCCCTATTACCCACGATTGAAAGAGAGCTTCCAGAGAGAATTTTGAGAGAGAAACCCTAAAGAAAAACCAGATTGTTTCACCCACAATCTCTACCTTAGAATCTCTTCAAATTCCTCATCTCACTTCCTCTCCATTGTTAAATCCTTGAGAGGCATTATACCAAACCTGGTTCTCACCATCATCATCACTGTGAGGCAGTTGTTTGGGTTTCTGGGAAGCAGTTAGGAAGGAGCCAATCTTCATTGGTTGATGCTACGGTCTAGTAGCGGAATCCGGGAAGCTAGAAAAGAAAAAGGTTCGGCGCAACCTCGTTGGAGCAAGAAGCTTGGAGGGCTTAGGTGCACTGGATAGATTAGGCTTGGAGGGTCTATTGCTGTCCTTGTATCCCAACAATATTTTCTAGTGGATTGATTACCGCTTGGAGGGTGGCGGAGAGGTTTTTCGCCGAGGACTTCGGTTTCCTCTTCGATAACACATCGCGTGTTGTCGTTGTGTTTGCATCTTCCTTCCTCTATCTTTGCCTTTAATTTATCTGCTGTGGATTTAATTTTGTTATGGCTTAGATAGTATTTAATCAATTTCGTATGATAGCATATGTTAAGTTTCCGCACACTTGTTGTTTGACATATTGCTTGAATTGATTAAGTTTTAATTTGGGGGTCTAAACGTTCAAAGGTGTTTTTACACGTTTTTGAACTTTCAATTGGTATCAGAGCGGGTACACTTGTTGTGGTTTCATTACCTAAGTGTGATCCTAGACCCCTGTGTTGTGGTTGATTGTGTTGGTTTATACCATGCTGAATTGTAGCTTAAGTGTTTGTGAAAATGACTCTATGCATATGTCTGAAAGGTGTCTTACAGATGATCTTGTAGAATTGTTAAAAACTAAAAAACATGCTAGAGTATTTGTTCACATGCTGGAATTTCTTGAAAGTCAGAGTCATGCCTTACATTGTAGCATATCTGAATCTAAATCATTGATTAAGAAATATAAAAGAAAGAATAGAACATTGTGTGAGATGATTGAGAATCTGAAAATGAAAAATCAATCTGAAAGAAGCATGAAAACTGATGTTGAGTTTGTATTTGAAGGTCAAGAATGTCTGTCACATGTGAACCTATTTGTGCATACCTCATTGAAGGTGTTTAATGCATGTTTGTGGTATCTTGACAGTGGGTGTTCTCGCCATATGACAGGGGATAAGTCTCTGTTTAAGACACTCAAAGAAAAGGTTGGTGATTATGTGACCTTCGGTGATGGAAGTCATGCTCAAGTCCTAGGCAAAGGAACCATTGAGATACCTGGTTTGCCGCTGTTAAAAGATGTGCTGTACATAAAAGGGCTGAAGGCGAATTTGCTGAGCATCACTCAAATTTGTGATGATGATTTTCTGGTACAATTCTCTAAGAAGGGATGTGTGATCATCAATGAAGAGGGGATTCAGGTATTGGAAGGAAATCGGACTACAGATAACTGTTATGGAATAGTTCCCACGGCACCCATATCATGTAGAAGTGCTCGTGTGGATATGTTGGAGCTGTGGCATCATAGATTTGGGCATGCCAACTTCAAACAAGTATCAAAAGTCTCCAAACTAGAAGCAGTCGAGGGACTTCCTAAGTTTGGAAAAGTGAAGAAGACCGTTTGTGGTGCGTGTCAAATGGGGAAGCAAACTAAGGCAAGTCATCACAAGGTGAATGTGATAGCCACCTCTCGGTGCTTGGAGTTACTTCATGTTGATCTAATGGGGCCTACCAAAACTGAAAGCCTAGGGGGAAAGAGATACATTATGGTTATTGTGGACGACTACTCAAGATACACTTGGGTTGAATTCCTTAGAGAAAAATCAGAAGCTTGTGAGAGGTTGGAGATTCTGTGCAAGAAACTACAAAATGAAAAAGGGATTCCGATAGCCAAAGTTAGGAGTGATCATGGAAGGGAATTTGAGAATGCAAGATTCGAGTCCTTCTGTGAAAAGAATGGAATTAAGAGAGAATTTTCAGCTCCCAAAACTCCACAACAAAATGGAGTGGTAGAAAGAAAAAATCGTGTGATTCAGGAGATGGCAAGAGTCATGTTGCTTAACAAGCAAATACCTCAAAAATTTTGGGGAGAAGCTGTCAACACCTCGTGTCACATTGGCAACAGGATTTTCTTTCGAGTTGGTACAAAGAAGACTGCCTATGAGATATGGAATGGGAAGAAGCCAAAAGTGAAGTATTTCCGGGTGTTTGGAAGTAAATGCTATATCTTGAATGATCGAGAGAATCTTGGGAAGTTTGATGCGAGAAGTGATGAGGGTATTTTTCTTGGCTACTCTACTACAAGTCGAGCGTATAGAGTGTTTAACAAGAGAACAAAGACTGTGATGGAGTCCATAAATGTCAAGATTGATGATGCCTTACCTAAGGTGGAAATGATTGATGATGTAGAAGGGTCGAGCACCAAAGAGACAGATGTTGAGGTAGAAGCTTTGGATATAGAAGGTGAAGAACGTATACCAGAAGTAGAATCGACTCCAATCAATCAAAGAATGGAAACGAGATCGATGTCTAGAACCTCAAGCCCTCTTACTCCTCCTGAAGTTCATCCTCCTATCTCTCGCAGTGAGGAAGTTTCCACTTCAAAAAGGCCATCTTCAAGAGTTATCAAGAATCATCCGGAAAGTAACATCATAGGATCTCTTGATGACGGTCTTCGCCTCAGGAAAGGAAACATTCTGCTAGCAAATCATGTAACATATCACTGCTATCTTGCACAGTTTGAACCAAAAAGGGTTGAAGAGGCTCTTCAAGATGAGAATTGGGTTGAGTCAATGCATGAAGAGCTGAATCAGTTTGTGAGGAATGATGTGTGGGAACTTGCTCCACGGCCTGAGAACATTCATGTTATAGGGACAAAATGGATTTTTAAGAACAAAACTGATGAAGATGGAGAGATAATCCGAAACAAATCTAGGTTAGTAGCTCAAGGATACACTCAAGTTGAAGGAGTGGATTTTGATGAATCTTTTGCTCCGGTGGCAAGACTCGAATCCATTCGCATCCTTATGTCCATTGCGTGCACCTTGAATTTCAAACTTTATCAAATGGATGTAAAGTGCGCGTTTCTGAATGGATATCTAAATGAAGAAGTATTTGTTGAGCAACCAAAAGGATTTGAAGATCCTCATTTTCCAGATCATGTACTAAGATTGAAGAAAGCCCTTTATGGCTTAAAACAAGCGCCTAGAGCCTGGTACGATCGTCTTACACAGTATCTTCTAGACAGAGGTTTCAAGAGAGGGTATGCAGATTGAACTCTGTTTGTCAAAAATGATGAAGGTTATCTCCTTGTGGCACAAGTCTATGTAGATGACATAGTGTTTGGGGCAACCATCGGAGATCGTGCTACTGAATTTTCTGAAGAGATGAAGAAGGAGTTCGAGATGAGTATGGTGGGGGAGCTCACATTTTTCTTGGGTCTTCAAGTCAAACAACAGAAGGAGGGTATTTTTGTATCTCAAGAAAAGTATGCCAGAAACATTGTCAAGAAGTTTGGTCTAGAATCCAAAAAACATGCCTCCACCCCCATGAGCTCTTCCACTAAACTGAATGTGGATTCGTCGGGAGTTGAAGTAAGTCCTACATTGTATAGGAGCATTATAGGGAGTTTGCTCTACCTTACAGCCAGCAGACCAGACATTGCTTTTAGTGTGGGCGTTTGTGCCAGGTACCAAGCTAATCCGAAGGAGTCTCATCTGACTGCTGCTAAGCGAATCATTCGATATGTGAATGGTACTGCAAATTATGGTCTGTGGTATTCAAAAGACTCAAATGATTGTCTTGCTGGGTATTCAGATGCTGACTGGGCTGGAAGTGTAGATGATCGGAAAAGCACTTCAGGCGGCTGTTTTTATCTTGGTAACAATCTTGTTTCATGGATGAGCAAGAAGCAGAATTCAGTGTCTCTATCTACTGCAGAAGCAGAATACATCGCTGCTGGAAGTTGCTGCACTCAGCTTCTTTGGATGAAGAAACTACTTCATGACTATGGAATTCCTCAAGAAACAATGTGTGTCTTCTGTGACAACACCAGTGCCATCAATCTTTCCAAGAATCCTGTTCAGCACTCTAAGTCTAAACACATAGAGATACGCTACCATTTCATTCGGAATTTGGTAGAGGAAAGAGTTGTGTGTCTTGAGTTCATACACACCGACAATCAAAAGGCGGACATCTTCACCAAGCCTCTCGATGGTCCACGGTTTGAATCACTCCGTAAGACCATTGGTGTCGGTACAATTCCTTGACTCTCTTGTGTGCTGTGTGCTTCACATATTTCTAATTTGATATAATTGCTTGTGATGTGGCACACACTTCCTTGTTAACCCTTTGTGTAATATGTTTAGTGTTTGTTTGTCCTTCTGTTAATTTTGTTGGTTCTCTCTTTGATTGTTGAATCACTTTTCTTCTTTTATGTCAAAAAATCCAAAAATCACATAAAAACAGAAAATCAAAAAGCTTGATTGACTTTGTTGAGTCGTTTGTCACAAAACTTGTTTTGCCTTGTACCTTTGTGCTAATGACTTTGTGCATTTTCGAACATTACTTGTTTTCATGCACTTATATCTCTGTGGGAAAAATCTTGAAATCTTTGTGATTGTTGTAAATAGATCTTCAAACTTGTCATGAATGATTAGTGAATGGTTTTGTTGATCTTGAGACTTGCATAGACTTGTGTCTATATATCTTCCCACTCTTTATTTTTGTTTTGTTAAAAAGAGCTCACCAAATGTAAATCTCCAAATGAAAAGAGATATTGAGCTGCAAAAGCCTGTCGCACATTCTAGTATTTGACTAGGAAAAAGGGTAAGCGACCTTATATTGAAGTAAATGTTTATTCAAAAAGCCAAAGGCTTATTCCTTAAAGTGAAATATCATATATCACTTTCACAATGAGAGGTGATTGTCTCAAATAGATCAAAAAGATCAATTGTGTTGATTGAAAGTGGAGTCAAATGTAAAGCTCCAAATCATGTTATCAAGTTTATGTGGGAGGTCATATATACATATTTCTATAATTGAGATGGGTCACATGATCTAGTGCTAATTGTGTATGCCTTGGTTGAATTGATCATTGAAGCTTCACATTAGACGAAGGACTATCTCATTGTTGATATCCACACACAACACACAAGTTTATGTTCAATAAATGCCATATTCATTTGTGTGATTGTATTTGATGAAATGTGTTTTCACATGCTCAATCTTTGTTAATTCAAGCACAAAAAGATTTTTGAGTGTTTTAGGTGTTTTTGGAAAGTATTTTGTTTGAAAATTCTGCAAAATTCAAAACTCCAGTTTATGCCCTGTTTTGGCGGCTCTGTCGCGGGTGTGTCAAGTCGCGAGCCTCAGTCGCACCTTCGCTGGTCATTTTTGGCGACTTGTTCGCGGGTGGAAGGTCCAGTCGCGAGGTTCACTCAGAGATTTTCACGGCTCAGCTCGCGACTCACTCGCGGGTAGACTTTCCAGTCGCGAAAAACACTTAGAAATTTTTTTTAAATTTTTGTTCTTGTGTACTTTGGTGGCTTGAGCTGGCGACTGTGTGGCGACTTAATCCAGTCGCGAAAAACGCGTGTTTTGCAGAAATAAGGGTAGTTTTTAAACTTTTTGTTTTTCCCTCGATCTTTTTGTGACTGTTCATTGTCTTTTTCATCTGCTCTTACCCATCACACCGTGTCTCCATTTTCGATCTCCCTTGTTTGCCTTCCTTCAGATCCAAATCGTTGACTAACAGGTATGATATTTCTGTCTTGAACTCTATTGTATTTGTTGTTATGGTTTTCCCTCTGGATTTTTCACATTTGTTTGTGATTTTGTGATGGGTTTCTCGCTCAACTATTTCTCTTTGTCCATGCTTAGCTTATGGAATCTTGTGTTTCTGTTTTTGAGCTAGTTTATTTTGGATGGTTTTTGTGTTCTTCATCATGTGCTTAGCTAGGGTTTGCTCTTTTGTGTCTGCTCTGCTGTGGATGTCGTGTTTCACTGTGATCCTGTATGGTTTCCTGTTGATGTGTTGTTAAGTGTGGGTCCTTTTTCAGCTGATTCTGTGGTTCTTTTTGATCTTCATCTACGGTGTAGTTCGATTTGGACCTTTTTGTGTCCCTCATTGATTTTGACTGTCCATTATCATCCAGTTGTTAGGGTTTCTTTATTGTCCCATTAAACCCTCTGCTAATAAAGCTTGTTGGATTGTGTTCTGTCATTTTCCTTGTTCATATTGCAGACTGGTCATGTCACCATTTAAGAAAGTTGCTGTAAAAGGAGGTAGTTCCAAAGGGAAGGAACCAGTCATAGATGTTGATGATTTCTCACCTCAACCACGAGGGACTCGTTCTTCATCGAAGAGATACGATCCCGACAAGTTCAGATCATATGCAGCCTATCAGTCTTATGAGAATTTCTTTCTTCATGCCACACCATTACTGGAGAGAGCTTTGGATCAGTCATCACTTCATGACACTGACATTCCGAAATGGTTCGCTCACAAGGATTGGAATTACCTTCTCTCTGATCTGGATGACGTGTATGAAGAGTTGGTAAAAGAGTTTTATGCCAACGCAATTGTGGAAGGAGATGAACTTAAGTGCTGGGTTCGGAAAAAGAGCTTTTCTGTTTCTCCTGCATATCTGGCAGAAATTCTTCACATCAACAGACCCATTTTCCGACATTCGCCAGTTTACGATGATCTCTGCCCTGATGAGGAGCTTCTTAAAGAGAGTCTTGGTCCAGATTTGGAGTTCTCGCCCACTGGCAAGTCCATCAGTGTTTCCTCTCTCTCTCCAAAGCTTAGAGTACTTACAATTGTCATGTTTCACAATTTGTACCCTTTGTCCAGCATTGGGTATATGAACCTTGGACAGGCTTTGTTTCTTCATGATCTAATCTCTGATGTGGAAATAGACATCTGTGCTCATATCTTTCATGTTCTGCGCAAAACGGTTCTTCGAAATGAGTCTCGGATATGCGTTCCTTTTTGCAGTCTAATTTCCCGGATCTTGAAGCTCAAGGGAGTTTATCCAATGGATGATGAATCCCCTATGCCCAAACCAAGTCCAATCAACATGTGCACATTCAATGCGAGCATTGGACATAGTCGGAAGAGAGCCAAACCAGAAACTTCTGCATCTCACAGTGACTCTTAGTTTAGCACTCTCTCCCTCGATGGAAAGCTTGAACGTATTGTATCCTCTGTCCACGAGTTGAGTACAAAGATGTCTGGACTCACAGCTTCTCTACACCATCAAAGCACTCGGTGGGATATGAAGTTTACTTCTCTTCAGAACCAATTGGATCAAATTCAGCGAAAGCTGGAAGAGGATGACTAGCCTATTCCATGACAAAAAGGGGGAGAGATAGGCATGATCAGAGGAGGAGTGTCTTTACCTAAGGGGGAGTGTCTTTACATTCTTCTTCAGTTTAAGTGTTCACTTTATGTTGTTTTGTAAACTGTTATTCAGGTTGTTTGTGTTTGTACCCATGTGCTTATGTAAGCTTTTAGGGTTTATGTTTATTGCATAGTTTGTAGGCTTTATGGTTTGTACCTTGCTTAGTGCAGCCTTTATGCTATGTTGAAATCAGTACTTTAATCTAAATGTTATGCATTTTGGTTTATGTACTGTCACTCTTGTGCCCTTGTAGGATTGTTCCTAGATGCATATGCCTTGTGTGATATGCATTGGTTGAGTGTTGAGCATACAAGTGTCTTGCCTTGTGCATGTCAACTTGTATGTCCTTGTGTTCATTCCAAGTGTGAATGAGCACTGTGATCACTACATTGTGGTGTTCACTTGGTTGATCAAGCCATGGTTTGTTTCATAACTCCATCTTTGCTTGATCACATATTGCCTGTTTCATATGCATTTTATAATTTTCTGCTTACAATGATCATGGTGTATTGTTGTGTTTCAGGAGTATTATGTTCATATGATTCAAGTGCTTCACAGCTTCTAGAGTTAGGTGTGAGTGAGTTTTGTTCAACTGTTCCCAACTCACATGTTAAGTCTAGAGTCTGTTTTAGGGTTTTGTCACGGAATAGCCAAAGGGGGAGATTGTAAGGTTGAATTTATTCAACCATCTAATAGGCTTTATTCCGTGCCAAATTTGCTTGTAATTCAGCATTTAGTAACCCTGTATTTAGGTGGGTTTGATGTAAGGGTAGTGAGTGAGATAGAGTGAAGTTTGCTCAAGAATGTGCAAGAAAACAGTGTCTCGCGGCTGGGTCTCGCGGGTGACTCGCGGCTTCAAGCCGCCAGAAGCAACCTCACGTGCCAAGCATGCTGGAAGGTGAACAGTCTGCTAGCTGGAGCACTACAGGACAAAACAGGACAACTGGCCATACGGTTATCTCGTGACTGGATCTCGCGACTCAGTCAAGCCGCGAGGTCAAGCCGCGAGCCACCCCTGTTTTGTAGAATTCTGACGTTTCACATTCCTCTCCACTCCAGTATAAATACCCCTATTACCCACGATTGAAAGAGAGCTTCCAGAGAGAATTTTGAGAGAGAAACCCTAAAGAAAAACCAGATTGTTTCACCCACAATCTCTACCTTAGAATCTCTTCAAATTCCTCATCTCTCTTCCTCTCCATTGTTAAATCCTTGAGAGGCATTATACCAAACCTGGTTCTCACCATCATCATCACTGTGAGACAGTTGTTTGGGTTTCTGGGAAGCAGTTAGGAAGGAGCCAATCTTCATTGGTTGATGCTACGGTCTAGTAGCGGAATCCGGGAAGCTAGAAAAGAAAAAGGTTCGGCGCAACCTCGTTGGAGCAAGAAGCTTGGAGGGCTTAAGTGCACTGGGTAGATTAGGCTTGGAGGGTCTATTGCTGTCCTTGTATCCCAACTATATTTTCTAGTGGATTGATTACCGCTTGGAGGGCGGCGGAGAGGTTTTTCGCCGAGGACTTCGGTTTCCTCTTCGATAACACATCGCGTGTTGTCTTTGTGTTTGCATCTTCCTTCCTCTATCTTTGCCTTTAATTTATCTGCTGTGGATTTAATTTTGTTATGGCTTAGATAGTATTTAATCAATTTCGTATGATAGCATATGTTAAGTTTCCGCACACTTGTTGTTTGACATATTGCTTGAATTGATTAAGTTTTAATTTGGGGGTCTAAACGTTCAAAGGTGTTTTTACACGTTTTTGAACTTTCACTATATATCTTCCCACTCTTTATTTTTGTTTTGTTAAAAAGAGCTCACTAAATGTAAATCTCCAAATGAAAAGAGATTTTGAGCTGCAAAAGCCTGTCGCACATTCTAGTATTTGACTAGGAAAAAGGGTAAGCGACCTTATATTGAAGTGAATCTTTTTTCAAAAAGCCAAAGGCTTATTCCTTAAAGTGAAATATCTTATATCACTCTCACAATGAGAGGTGATTGACTCAAAAGATCAAAAAGATCAATTGTTATGATTGAAAATGGAGTCAAATGTAAAGCTCCAAATCATTTTATCAAGTTTTGTGGGAGGTCATATATACATATTTCTATAATTGAGATGGGTCACATGATCTAGTGCTAATTGTGTATGCCTTGGTTGAATTGATCATTGAAGCTTCACATTAGACGAAGGACTATCTCATTGTTGATATCCACACACAACACACAAGTTTATGTTCAATAAATGCCATATTCATTTGTGTGATTGTACTTGATGAAATGTGTTTTCACATGCTCAATCTTTGTTAATTCAAGCACAAAAAGGATTTTTGAGTGTTTTTAAGTGTTTTTGGAAAGTATTTTGTTTGAAAAATCTGAAAATTTCAAAAATCCAGTTTTGCCCTGTTTTGGCGGCTCAGTCGCGGGTATGTCAAGTCGTGAGCCTCAGTCGCACCATCGCTAGTCATTTTTGGCGACTTGTTCGCGAGTGGAAGGTCCAGTCGCGAGGTTCACTCAGAGATTTTCGCGGCTCAGCTCGCGACTTACTCGCGGGTAGACCTTCCAGTCGCGAAAAACACTTAGAAAAATTTTCAAAATTTTGTTCTTGAGTGCTTTGGCGGCTTGAGCTGGCGACTGTTTGGCGACTTAATCCAGTCGCGAAAAACGCGTGTTTGGCAGAAATAGGAGCAGTTTTAAAACTTGTTTCAGTTTTTCCTCGAACATTTGTAACTGTTCATCTTCTCTCTAAAACTTCCTCCTTTCCAAACACTCTGTGAACCCATTTTCAAACCTCATTGGTGCTTCATTTCCTATTCAAATCATCAAGAAAAGGTAAGGGTTTTTGCTTTCTAAATCTCATTGTCACCTTTCCTGGTTATTCTTGCTGCTGTTTGGGTTGATATTGTGTACGAAATACGTATGAAATGTGAAATGGGTATGGCAGGTCTTGTTTGATATTGTTTTCATCTGTTTTCATGTTGAACGGTCAAAATGTGATTTTCATTGCTCTGATTTTTGCCTATTATTGAGTCTGAAAATCTTTTGTTAAATGGGTTTGGTGTCTATTTGAATTTCTCATTTCACTTGATTATGCATTGTGTCTGATAATGATATTGGGTGTTTTTGGGTATTTGTATCTCAACCTTGTACTCTAATATGGTTGATTGGGTTCTTCATGTTGAAATATTTTTCCTTGCTCACATCTCTGGTGGAGTATTTTGTGTTATCTGCTCTAAATGTTCGAATGCTGTATATGTTTGCATATCATGGTCTTGATAACCTGTCTCAGTGACAGTTGCTAGTTGTTTTGTCCAGCTATGTCTTTGTGCACTATCACCATTTTGCTGCACCTATCACTTTGTGCTCCCGTGTACTGTTGGTAGTTTGGTTGGGACTACAATATCTCCAATTTGTGTTTAAATATTGAGATTTTGTTTACACTGAATCTTGTTGACATTTATCTTGTGTGGTATTGTTGTTTGGTTCTTTGCTGTGGGGTTGTTCTCTTGCAGATGTCTCGTCGATCTTCCAGGGGTAAAGACATTGTTGCTGATGAACCAGCAACACCAGTTGCCAAAAGGACACGTCTATCATCTCAGGCTTCTTAAGACCCCAATGAGGATAGGTTCAGACTTCCTCTGAACTCACATGCCTACTCAAACGTTTTTGACAAGTCAACAACTATAGTGGAACGGGTGGTAGAGTTCAACACCTTAGGGACTACCTTTATCCCTCGTATCTTTGAGAATCGAGATTGGGCAAACTTGTTCGGGAACTTTGATGATCCAATGGATGAGCTGGTCAAAGAATGCTTCTCCAATGCAACTGATCTTGGTCCTCAACTCATTTTCTGGGTGAGAGGAACAGAGTTTTGTGTTACCCCAAACTCCATCGCCGATCTTTTCAACATCGCCAGACCTCAGAATGTAAATCTAACTCCTTATGATGAACGAACTCCAGAAGTTGGAGAAATTCTTCAAATCCTAGGGTCCGATCATGAAGTATCCAGTGCTGGAACATCCATCAGCACCGCAAAGTTTGCACCCGAGCTGACCACACTAAAGTTGATCATGTTCACCAATCTCTACCCCTTGTCCAACACTACATTCATCAATCTTGGGAGAGCTCTGTTTCTTTGTGACCTTATTACAGGAGCTCCCATTGACATATGTGCTCACATCTACTACATCTTGAGGAAGACAGCATGTCGATCTGCAGCTCGAGGAGTTATTCCATTTTGCAGTCTCATCATGAAGCTCATCCTTCGTGAAGGCATTGTTCCTCCAGCAGATGGAAAAATGTTGACTCGTCAACGTCCCATTTCCTTGTTCACTCTTCAAGCCAGCAGAAGTCACTCCTCTAAATCACCAAGGAGTGCTCACATCTCTCCGGTTACTCCATCTGCTCCTGACTCAGAGACACCTGCTCATACCACATCTACATCACGTGCTGTTCCTGAAGCTTCACCGGCTAATATTCTGCAAGCACCGACTGCTCCTCAGACTGATAGAGTCGGCAGTGTACTTGAGCATATTCAGAAACGCGTTGATGAGCTTGTGGCACTTCTCTACTCCACAAACAATCATGTTCAAATGCGTCTCGAAGCTATGGAGAATCAGCTAGATGATATTCAACGAAAGTTGGATGAGAGCCTTTAGCTATTCGTAACAAAAAGGGGGAGAGCATTCAGTAAGGGGGAGAAAAGTTCAAAGGGAAGTGTGCATAGTGATAGGGGGAGTACACACATACACACATACTTCTGTCATACTTTTGTTTTTAGTCTTATCCTCTAAACTTATGGTTCATTTTGTTTGGTTGATACACTATGTTTTTGGTGTATTGTTTCTAACTCTAAACTTATACTCTTGGTTTAAAGTCTAATATATTTTGATGATGTTATTCAGGATGTTTGTGTTTTGTACCCATGTGCTTATGTAAGCTTTTAGGGTTTATGTCTTTTGCATAGCTTGTAGGCTTTATGGTATGTACCTTGCTTAGTGCAGCCTTTATGCTATGTTGAAATCAGTACTTTAATCTAAATGTTCTGCATTTTGGTTTATGTACTGTCACTCTTGTGCCCTTGTAGGATTGTTCCTAGATGCATATGCCTTGTGTGATATGCATTGGTTGAGTGTTGAACATACAAGTGTCTTGCCTTGTGCTTGTTAACTTGTATGTCCTTGTGTTCATTCCAAGTGTGAATGAGCACTGTGATCACTATCTTGTGGTGTTCACTTGGTTGATCAAGCCATGGTTTGTTTCATAACTCCATCTTTGCTTGATCACATATTGCCTGTTTCATATGCATTTTATAATTTTCTGCGTACAATGATCATGGTGTATTGTTGTGTTTCAGGAGTATTATGTTCATAAGATTCAAGTGCTTCACAGCTTTTAGAGTTAGGTGTGAGTGAGTTTTGTTCAACTGTTCCCAACTCACATGTTAAGTCTAGAGTCTGTTTTAGGGTTTTGTCACGGAATAGCCAAAGGGGGAGATTGTAAGGTTGAATTTATTCAACCATCTAATTGGCTTTATTCCGTGCCAAATTTGCTTGTAATTCAGCATTTAGTAACCCTGTATTTAGGTGGGATTGATGTAAGGGTAGTGAGTGAGATAGAGTGAAGTTTGCTCAAAAGTGTGCAAGAAAACAGAGACTCGCGGCTGGGACTCGCGGGTGGCTCGCGGCTTCAAGCCGCCAGAAGCAGCACACGTGCCAAGCATGCTGGAAGATGAACAGTCTGCTAGCTGGAGCACTACAGGACAAAACAGGACAACTGGCCATACGGTTATCTCGCGACTGGAACTCGCGACTCAGTCAAGCCGCGAGGTCAAGCCGCGAGTCACCCCTGTTTTGTAAAAACCTGACGTTTCACATTCCTCTCCACTCCAGTATAAATACCCCTATTACCCACGATTGAAAGAGAGCTTCCAGAGAGAATTTTGAGAGAGAAACCCTAAAGAAAAACCAGATTGTTTCACGCACAATCTCTACCTTAGAATCTCTTCAAATTCCTCAACTCTCTTCCTCTCCATTGTCAAATCCTTGAGAGGCATTATACCAAACCAGATTCTCACCATCATCATCTTTGTGAGACTGCTGTTTGGATTTCTGGGAAGCAGTTAGGAAGGAGCCAATCTTCATTGGTTGATGCTACGGTATAGTAGCGGAATCCGGAAAGCTAGAAAAGAAAAAGGTTCGGCGCAACCTCGTTGGAGCAAGAAGCTTGGAGGGCTTAGGTGCACTGGGTAGATTAGGCTTGGAGGGTCTATTGCTGTCCTTGTATCCCAACTATATTTTCTAGTGGATTGATTACCGCTTGGAGGGCGGCGGAGAGGTTTTTCGCCGAGGGCTTCGGTTTCCTCTTCGATAACACATCGCGTGTTGTCTTTGTGTTTGTATCTTCCTTCCTCTATCTTTGCCTTTAAATTATCTGCTGTGGATTTTATTTTGTTATGGCTTAGATAGTATTTAATCAATTTCGTATTATAGCATATGTTAAGTTTCCGCACACTAGTTGTTTGACATATTGCTTGAATTGATTAAGTTGTTATTTGGGGGTCTAAACGTTCAAAAGTGTTTTGTACACGTTTTTTGAACTTTCAGAAAGGGTCCTAATTAATCAAAAACAAAACATTGATTATCAAAGTAAATATAATAAATTTGTTGAAAGAGGTCGAATCAAATTAATTAAAATACATAAGGTAAGTTGCAATTATTGAAGTACAAATTAAAACACTCAAAATGTGACAAAAGATTTCTTTTCCTCTTTTAGTCATTTGATTAGCCTTATCTGGGTTAGATTTGTACCTCTTTTAAAAAATAATTCATTGCCAATGTTTTAAAAGATTTTGGATGCTTTGAGGAGAACATGATATAGATGACATTGCAATTTGTAAGGTCGAATTTATTCAACCATCTAATTGGCTTTATTCCGTGCCAAATTTGCTTGTAATTCAGCATTTAGTAACCCTGTATTTAGGTGGGTTTGATGTAAGGGTAGTGAGTGAGATAGAGTGAAGATTGCTCAAGAGTGTGCAAGAAAACAGAGACTCGCGGCTGGGACTCGCGGGTGACTCGCGGCTGGGACTCGCGGGTGACTCGCGGCTGCAAGTCGCCAGACACAGCACACGTGCCAAGCATGCTGGAAGATGAACAATCATGCTAGCTGGAGCACTACAGGACAAAACAGGACAACTGGTCATACGGTTATCTTGCGACTGGATCTCGCGATTTAGTCAAGCCGCGAGGTCAAGCCGCGAGCCACCCCTGTTTTGTAAAACCTGACGTTTCACATTCCTCTCCCACTCCAGTATAAATACCCCTTTTACCCACGATTGAAAGAGAGCTTCCAGAGAGAATTTTGAAAGAGAAACCCTAAAGGAAAACCAGATTGATTCACCCACAATCTATACATTAGAGTCTCTTCAAATTCCTCAACTCTCTTCCTCTCCATTGTCAAATCCTTGAGAGGTATTATACCAAACCTGGTTCTCACCATCATCATCATTGTGAGATAGCTGTTTGGATTTCTGGGAAGTAGTTAGGAAGGAACCAATCTTCATTGGTTGATGCTACGGTCTAGTAGCGGAATCCGGGAAGTTAGAAAAGAAAAAGGTTCGGCGCAACCTCGTTGGAGCAAGAAGCTTGGAGGGCTTAGGTGCACTGGGTAGATTAGGGTTGGAGGGTCTATTGCTGTCCTTGTATCCCAACTGTATTTTCTAGTGGATTGTTTACCGCTTGGAGGGCGGCGGAGAGGTTTTACGCCGAGGGCTTCGGTTTCCTCTTCGATAACACATTGCGTGTTATCTTTGTGTTTGCATCTTCCTTCCTCTCTATCTTTGCCTTTTTATTATTTGCTATGGATTATATTTTGTTTTGGCTTAGATAGTTTTTAACCAATTTCGTATTATAGCATATGTTAAGTTTCCACATACTAGTTGTTTGACATATTGCTTGAATTGGTTAAGTTGTAATTTGGAGGTCTAAACGTTCAAAGGTGTTTTGTACACGTTTTTGAACTTTCAATTGGTATTAGAGCAGGTACACTTGTTGTGGTTTTATTACCTAAGTGTGATCCTAGACCCCTGTGTTGTGGTTGTTGTTTTGGAATATACCATGCTGAATTGTAGCTTAAGTGTTTGTGAAAATGACTCTATGCATATGTCTGAAAAGTGTCTTACTGATGATCTTGTAGAGTTGTTAAAAACTAAGAAACATGCTAGAGTATTTGTTCACATGCTGGAATATCTTGAAAATCAGAATCATGTCTTACACAGTAGCATATCTGAATTTAAATCATTGATTAAGAAATATAAAAGAAAGAATAGAATGTTGTGTGAGATGATTGAGAATCTGAAAATGAAAAATCAATCTGAAAGAAGCATGAAAACTGATGATGAGTTTGTGTTTGAAGGTCAAGAATGTCTGTCACATGTGAACCTATTTGTGCATACCTCATTGAAGGTGTTTAATGCGTGTTTGTGGTATCTTGACAGTGGGTGTTCTCGCCATATGACAGGGGATAAGTCACTGTTTAAGACACTCAAAGAAAAGGTTGGTGACTATGTGACCTTTGGTGATGGAAGTCATGCTCAAGTCCTAGGCAAAGGAACCATTGAGATACCTGGTTTGCCTCTGTTGAAAGATGTGCTGTACATAAAAGGGCTGAAGGCGAATTTGCTGAGCATCACTCAAATTTGTGATGATGATTTCCTGGTACAATTCTCTAAGAAGGGATGTTTGATCATCAATGAAGAGGGGATTCAGGTTTTGGAAGGAAATCGGACTACAGATAACTGTTATGGAATAGTTCCCACGACACCCATATCGTGTAGAAGTGCTCGTGTGGATATGTTGGAGCTGTGGCATCACAGATTTGGGCATGCCAACTTCAAACAAGTAGCAAAAGTCTCCAAACTTGAAGCAGTCGAGGGACTTCCTAAGTTTGGAAAAGTGAAGAAGACCGTTTGTGGTGCATGTCAAATGGGGAAGCAAACTAAGGCAAGTCATCACAAGGTGAATGTGATAGCCACCTCTCGGTGCTTGGCGTTACTTCATGTTGATCTAATGGGGCCTACCGGAACTGAAAGCCTAGGGGGAAAGAGATACATTATGGTCATTGTGGACGACTACTCAAGATACACTTGGGTTGAATTCCTTAGAGAAAAATCAGAAGCTTGTGAGAGGTTGGAGATTCTGTGCAAGAAACTACAAAACGAAAAAGGGATTCTGATAGCCAAAGTTAGAAGTGATCATGGGAGGGAATTTGAGAATGCAAGATTCGAGTCCTTCTGTGAGAAGAATGGAATTAAAAGAGAATTTTCAGCTCCCAAAACTCCACAACAAAATGGAGTGGTAGAGAGAAAAAATCGTGTGATTCAGGAGATGGCAAGAGTCATGTTGCTTAACAAGCAAATACCTCAAAAATTTTGGGGAGAAGCTGTCAACACCTCGTGTCACATTGGCAATAGGATTTTCTTTCGAGTTGGTACAAAGAAGATTGCCTATGAGATATGGAATGGGAAGAAGCCTAAAGTGAAGTATTTCCAGGTGTTTGGAAGTAAATGCTATATCCTAAATGATTGAGAGAATCTTGGGAAGTTTGATGCGAGAAGTGATAAGGGTATTTTTCTTGGCTACTCTACTATAAGTCGAGCGTATAGAGTGTTTAACAAGAGAACAAAGGCTGTGATGGAGTCCATAAATGTCAAGATTGATGATGCCTTACCTAAGGTGGAAATGATTGATGATGTAGAAGGGCCGAGCACTAGAGAGCTCGATGTTGAGGTAGAAGCTTTGGATATAGAAGGTGAAGAACCTATACCAGAAGTAGAATCGACTCCCATCAACCCAAGAATGGAAACGAGATCGATGTCTAGAACATCAAGTCCTCTTACTCCTCCGGAAGTTCATCCTCCTATCTCTAGTAGTGATGAAGTTTCCACTTCAAAAAGGCCATCTTCAAGAGTTATCAAGAATCATCCGGAAAGTAATATCATAGGATCTCTTGATGACGGTCTTCGCCTCAGGAAAGGAAACATTCTGCTAGCCAATCATGTAACATATCACTGTTATCTTGCACAGTTTGAACCAAAAAGGGTTGAAGAGGCTCTTCAAGATAAGAATTGGGTTGAGTCAATGCATGAAGAGCTGAATCAGTTTGTGAGGAATGATGTGTGGGAACTTGCTCCACGGCCTGAGAACGTTCATGTTATAGGCACAAAGTGGATTTTTAAAAACAAAATTGATGAAGATGGAGAGATAATTCGAAACAAATCTCGGTTAGTAGCTCAAGGATACACTCAAGTAGAAGGAGTGGATTTTGATGAATCTTTCACTCCGGTGGCAAGACTCGAATCCATTCGAATCCTCATGTCCATTGCGTGTACTTTGAATTTCAAACTTTATCAAATGGATGTAAAGTGCGCATTTCTGAATGGATATCTAAATGAAGAAGTATTTGTCGAGCAACCAAAAGGATTTGAGGATCCTCATTTTTCAGATCATGTATTAAGATTGAAGAAAGCCCTTTATGGCTTAAAACAAGCGCCTAGAGCCTGGTACGATCGTCTTACACATTATCTTCTAGATAGAGGTTTCAAGATAGGGTATGCCGATCGAACTCTGTTTGTCAAAAATGATGAAGATTATCTCCTTGTGGCACAAGTCTATGTTGATGACATAGTGTTTGGGGCAACCATCGAAGATCGTGCTACTGAATTTTCTGAGGAGATGAAGAAGGAGTTTGAGATGAGTATGGTGGGGGAGCTCACATTTTTCTTGGGTCTTCAAGTTAAACAACAGAAGGAGGGTATATTTGTATCTCAAGAGAAGTATGCCAGAAACATTGTCAAGAAGTTTGGACTAGACTCCAAAAAACATGTCTCCACTCCCATGAGCTCTTCCACTAAACTGAATGTGGATTCGTCGGGAGTTGAAGTAAGTCCTACATTGTATAGGAGCATCATAGGGAGTTTGCTCTACCTTACAGCTAGTAGACCGGACATTGCTTTCAGTATGGGCGTTTGTGCCAGGTACCAAGCTAATCCGAAGGAATCTCATCTGACTGCTGCTAAGCGAATCATTCGATATGTGAATGGTACTGCAAACTATGGTCTGTGGTATGCAAAAGACTCAAATGCTTGTCTTGCTGGGTATTCAGATGCTGACTGGGTTGGCAGTGTAAACGATCGGAAAAGCACTTCAGGCGGCTGTTTTTATCTTGGTAACAATCTTGTCTCGTGGATGAGCAAGAAGCAGAATTCAGTGTCTCTATCTACTGCAGAAGCAGAATACATCGCTGCTGGAAGTTGCTGCACTCAGCTTCTTTGGATGAAGAAATTACTTCATGACTATGGAATTCCTCAAGAAACGATGTGTGTCTTCTGTGACAACACCAGTGCCATCAATCTTTCCAAGAATCCTGTCCAGCATTCAAAATCCAAACACATAGAGATACGTTACCATTTCATTCGGGATTTGGTAGAGGAAAGAGTTGTGTGTCTTGAGTTCATACACACCGACAATCAAAAGGCGGATATCTTCACCAAGCCTCTCGATGGTCCACGGTTTGAATCACTCCGTAAGACCATTGGTGTTGGTACAATTCCTTGACTCTCTTGTGTGTTGTGTGCTTCACATATTTATAATATGTAAGTCTGTTTGTGTTGGGGCACACACCTCTTTGATTAGCTCTTTTTGCAACATGTTTATTGTTTGTTTGTCCATTTGTGAATACTGTTGCTTCTTTTTATGTTTGTTCAATCATTTTCTTCTTTTGTGTCAAAAATCCAAAAATCACATAAAAATTAGAAAATCAGAAAGCTTGATTGACATTGTTGAGTTTTTGTCTCAAAACTTGTTTTGCCTTGTACCTTTGTGCTAATGGCTTTGTGTATTTTCGAGCATTGCTTGTTTCTTTGCACTCATATCTCTGTGGGAGAAATCTTGAAATCTTTGTGATTGTTGTAAATAGATCTTCAAACTTGTCATGAATGATTAGTGAATGGTTTTGTTGATCTTGAGACATGCATAGACTTGTGTCTATATATCTTCCCACTCTTTATTTTTGTTTTGCTATAAAGAGCTCACCAAATGTAAATCTTCAAATGAAAAGAGATATTGAGCTGCAAAAGCCTGTCGCACATTCTAGTATTTGACTAGGAAAAAGGGTAAGCGACCTTATATTAAAGTGAATGTTTATTCAAAAAGGCCAAAGGCCTGTTCTTTAAAGTGAAATGTCATATATCACTCTCACAATGAGAGATGATTGCCTCAAAAGATCAAAAAGATCAAATGTTATGATTGAAAGTGGAGTCAAATGATAAGCTCCAAGTTATGTTATCAAGTTGTGTGGGAGGTCATATATACATATTTCTATAATTGGGATGGGTCACATGATCTAGTGCTAATTGTGTATGCCTTGGTTGAATTGATCATTGAAGCTTCACATTAGACGAAGGACTATCTCATTGTTGATATCCACACATAACACACAAGTTTATGTTCAATAAATGCCATATTCATTTGTGTGATTGTACTTGATGAAATGTGTTTTCACATGCTCAATCTTTGTTAATTCAGGCACAAAAAGATTTTTGAGTGTTTTAGGTGTTTTTGGAAAGTATTTTGTTTGAAAAATCTGAAAATTTCAAAAATCCAGTTTTGCCCTGTTTTGGCGGCTTAGTTGCGGGTATGTCAAGTCGCGTGCCTCAGTCACGTCTTCGCGGATAATTTTTGGCGACTTGTTCGCGAGTGGAAGGTCCAGTCATGTGGTTTACTCAGAGATTTTCGCGGCTCAGCTCGCGACTCACTCGTGGGTAGACCTTCCAGTCGCGAAAAACACTTAGAAAAATTTTTCAAATTTTTGTCCTTGAGTGTTTTGGCGGCTTGATTTGGTGACTTTTTGGCGACTCGTTTCAGTTGCGAAAATCACGTGTTTTGGACATACAGGGGCAGTTTTTAAACTTTTTGTTTTTCCCTCGATCTTTTTGTGATTGTTCATTGTCTTTCTCATCTGCTCTTACCCATTCACACCGTGTCTCCATTTTCAATCTCCATTGTTTGCCTCTTTTCAGCTCAAAATCGTCGACTAACAGGTATGGTTTTTCTGTCTTGAACTCTATTCTACTTGTTGTTATGGTTTTCCCTCTGGATTATTCACGTTTGATTGTGATTTTGTGATGGGTCTTTTAGCTCAACTATTACTCTTTGTCCATGCTTAGCTTATGAAAGCTTTTGTTTCTGTTTTGAGCTATTTTATTTTGGTGGTTTTGTTCTTCATCATGTGCTTAGCTAGGATTAGCTATTTTTGTCTGATCTGCTGTTGATGTCGTGTTTCAATATGATCCTGTGTGGTATCCTGTTGATGTGTTGTTGAATGTGGGTCCTTTTTCAGCTAATTATGTGGTTTTATTTGGACTCCCTCTACTGTGTAGTTCAAATTGGGCCATTTGTGTCCCTCATTGCTATTTTCTAGCCATTTTCATCCAGCTATTAGGGTTTCTTCATTGTCCCTAAATTTCCACTAACCCACTGCTAATAAAGTCTGTTGGATTGTGTTCTGCCATTTCCCTTGTTCATAATGCAGACTGGTCATGTCACCATTCAAGAAAGCTACTGTGAAAGGAGGTAGTTCCAAAGGGAAGGAACCAGTAATTGATGTTGATGATTACCCACCTCAAACAAAAGGGACTCGCTCTTCATCAAAGAGATTCGATCCCAACAAGTTCAGATCATCTGCAGCCTATCAGTCTTATGAGAATTTCTTTCTACATGCCAAACCATTACTAGAAAGAGTTTTGGATCAGTCCTCACTTCATGACACTGACATTCCGAAATGGTTTGCTCACAAGGATTGGAATTACCTTCTCTCTGATCCGGATGACGCGTATGAAGAGTTGGTAAAAGAATTTTATGCTAACGCAATTGTGGAAGGAGATAAACTTAAGTGCTGGGTTCGGAAAAAAAGCTTTTCTGTCTCTCCTACATATCTGGCAGAAATTCTTCACATCAACAGACCAATTTTCCGACATTCACCGGTTTATGATGATCTCTGTCCTGATGAGGAGCTTCTCAAAGAAAGTCTTGGTCAAGACTTGGAGTTCTCACCCAATGGAAAATCCATCAGTGTTTCCTCTCTTTCTCCAAAACTGAGAGTGCTTACAATTGTGATGTTTCACAATTTGTACCCTTTATCAAGCACTGGGTATATGAACCTCGGACGTGCTTTGTTTCTTCATGATCTAATCTCTAATGTGGAAATAGACATCTGTGCTCATATCTTTCATGTTCTGCGCAAAACGGTTCTTCGAACTGAGTCTCGGATATGCGTTCCTTTCTGCAGTCTCATTTCACGGATCTTGAAGCTCAAGGGTATTTATCCAACGGCAGATGAATCTCCTATCTCAAAACCAAGTCCAATCAACATGCGTACATTCAATGCAAGCATTGGACATAGTCGGAAGAGAGCCAAACCAGAAACTTCTGCATCTCACAGTGGCTCTCATTTCAGCACTCTCTCCCTAGATGAAAAACTTGATCGCATTGTATCCTCTGTCCACGAGTTGAATACAAAGATGTTTGGACTCACAGCTTCTCTACACCATCAAAGCACTCGATGGGAAATGAAGTTTACTTCTCTTCAAACTCAATTGGATCAAATTCAGAGAAAGCTGGAAGAGGATGACTAGCCTATTCCATGACAAAAAGGGGGAGTGATAGGCATGATCAGAGGGGGAGAATATTACCTAAGGGGGAGTGTCTTTACATTCTTCTTCAGTTTAAGTTTTCATTTTAAGTTGTTATATTATGTTTTGTAAACTGTTATTCAAGATGTTTTTGTGTTTGTACCCATGTGCTTTTGTAAGCTTTTAGGGTTAATGTTTTTTGCATAGTTTGTAGGCTTTATGGTATGTACCTTGCTTATTGCAGCCTTTATGCTATGTTGAAATTAGTACTTTAATCTAAATGTTCTGCATTTTGGTTTATGTATTGTCACTCTTGTGCCCTTGTAGGATTGTTCCTAGATGCATATACCTTGTGTGTTATGCATTGGTTGAGTGTTGAGCATACAAGTGTCTTACCTTGTGCTTGTTAACTTGTATGTCCTTGTGTTCATTCCAAGTGTGAATGAGCACTGTGATCACTACCTTGTGGTGTTCACTTGGTTGATCAAGCCATGGTTTGTTTCTTAACTCCATCTTTGCTTGATCACATATTGCCTGTTTCATATGCATTTATAATTTTCTGCTTACAATGATCATGGTGTATTGTTGTGTTTCAGGAGTATTATGTTCATATGATTCAAGTGCTTCACGGCTTCTAGAGTTAGGTGTGAGTGAGTTTTGTTCAATTGTTCCCAACTCACATGTTAAGTCTAGAGTCTGTTTTAGGGTTTTGTCACGGAATAGCCAAAGGGGGAGATTGTAAGGTTGAATTTATTCAACCATCTAATTGGCTTTATTCCGTGCCAAATTTGCTTGTAATTTAGCATTTAGTAACCCTGTATTTAGGTGGGTTTGATGTAAGGGTAGTGAGTGAGATAGAGTGAAGATTGCTCAAGAGTATGCAAGAAAACAGAGACTCGCGGCTGCAAGCCGCCAGACGCAGTACACGTGCCAAGCATGCTGGAAGATGAACAGTCATGCTAGTTGGAGCACTACAGGACAAAACAGGACAACTGGCCATACGGTTATCTCGCGACTGGATCTCGCGACTTAGTCAAGCCGCGAGCCACCCCTGTTTTGTAAAACCTGACGTTTCACATTCCTCCCCCACTCCAATATAAATACCCCTTTTACCCACGATTGAAAGAGAGCTTCCAGAGAGAATTTTGAGAGAGAAACCCTAAAGGAAAACCAGATTGATTCACCCACAATCTATACATTAGAGTCTCTTCAAATTCCTCAACTCTCTTCCTCTCCATTGTCAAATCCTTGAGAGGTATTATACCAAACCTGGTTCTCACCATCATCATCATTGTGAGACAGCTTTTTGGATTTCTGGGAAGTAGTTAGGAAGGAACCAATCTTCATTGGTTGATGCTACGGTCTAGTAGCAGAATCCGGGAAGCTAGAAAAGAAAAAGATTCGGCGCAACCTCGTTGGAGCAAGAAGCTTGGAGGGCTTAGGTGCACTGGGTAGATTAGGCTTGGAGGGTCTATTGCTGTCCTTGTATCCCAACTGTATTTTCTAGTGGATTGTTTACCGCTTGGAGGGCGGCGGAGAGGTTTTACGCCGAGGGCTTCGGTTTCCTCTTCGATAACACATTGCGTGTTGTCTTTGTGTTTGCATCTTCCTTCCTCTCTATCTTTGCCTTTTTATTATCTGCTATGGATTATATTTTGTTTTGGCTTAGATAGTTTTTAACCAATTTCGTATTATAGCATATGTTAAGTTTTCGCACACTAGTTGTTTGACATATTGCTTGAATTGGTTAAGTTGTAATTTGGGGGTCTAAACGTTCAAAGGTGTTTTGTACACGTTTTTGAACTTTCACAATTTTCGACCAGCTTTACTCTTTTTTACTCCCTCCCTCTCTTCCACTTCATCCAAATTGGCCATTGAAAAAATATATATTTATTGTCAGTTTCTCTTAGGATGCCTAGGACTAGCTCATCCTGTGGCCACATGATCTAAAAGTTGACTGACCTAAGCACCATCATAGTTGGTAACAAGTTTGTGCAACGAAACCCGCCCCTCATCGATTCGAGTCTCAGTTTCACCTCTCTCAACCTATTAGAGCTGACCAGATAGAATAAAATGGTAGATTTGTTAGATTTCTCCCCCTTTCTCTCCTTTTCTATGTTAGATCAACATAAATTCGATGGAGATCTCACGATATCTGTTCACTTGGTTTTTACCAAAATCGAGTTGACCCATGGAAAATTCGACTCGATCTAACACATAGATATTGACAATAAGTCCATTGAGTTGAGTTAGTTTCAGGTTGGGCACAAACCTGACCAGGACCAACTTGTGGCAATCGGGCAGGTCAGGTCAAGTTAATCAAGTTGCAGGTCAAAAACTGGTCATTTTTAAATGGGTCAATTGAGCTGTGTGTCAATCGGGTTTTGAGTTGAGTTGGGTCGACCTATATTTTTCAAATGAACCTTTTATGATAAAAAAAATTTACAAAAACAAATCAATGGCAAAATTTTTTTTAAAAATGAATAAAATGAATAAAGGAAATGAATTGCACCTAATGCCACTTGTTAATATCCTTCCAATTCTAATAGTTTTGAGCATGACTAAAATTATTTATAGTCGTGAATGCATGATGACAAAGTTTTCAATGTTAATATAATATATAGTATAACTAACGTTATATCTAATGACTCTTAATTTTTAGAAAGGGTATGACTTTTTTTGCGGTGCTCTTTTAAGCCATTGAGGACCTTATATCCTTAGAGAAGAACATGGAACCCTTTGATCATCCTAATTTCGTAAATAACATAATTAACCTTGGTTTGGACGAAGGTGGGGTGGCTAAGAGTGAGTTTTTGGAAGGTGAATTTCAGGTTCATTCAAGAGCCATTCCTTTACAAATTTTATGTAATTTAGAATGTGCAAATCTCATGTTTCAAGTTCTCTTTTTTCCTGGTCTTATAACAATCAAATTGAAAGCTCATTTAGTGTGTAAAACACTAGTAAATGTTTAGACCCCCAATTTAAAAAATACCAACACAAGCTTATACTGAAACAATATATGTGCGGAATAATAAATATAAGCTATACCCAAACAAGCAAACTACTTTAAGCCATAATTTAATCACAACATAGCAGTCATTAAAAGCAAAGAGTAAGGGATAGAAAGAATCAAACGTAAGATAATACTGGCACGAGTTATCGAAGAGGAAACCAAAGAACTCGACGAAAAACTTCTCCACAGCCTTCCAAGTGGTGAAATGATCCACTATAAAATCAGTTGGGATACATGAATAGTAATAGACCTCCAAGCCTAATTTACTCGATGCACCTAAGCCCTCCAAGCTTCTTACTCCAATAGGGTTATGCCTAACCTTGTCTGCTTTAACTTACCGGATCTCGCAATTAGCCCATTGCATCAACTAAAATGAATTGGTTCTCTCTTAAACTGCTTCCCAAACACCAAGGACCTTCTCACTGATATGAATATGGTGAGGTAAGGATTTGACTATAGATCCTCTCAAGGGTATGACAATGGAGAAGGTGAGAGTAGAGGAATTTGGAGAATCAAAAGTATAAGATTGTGGATGAATCAATCTTGTTGTTCTCTAGGGTTTGTCTCTCAAAATTCTCTCTAGAAGCACTCTACATTTCATGACTATGAGGGTATTTATAGTAGGGTATGAGAAGGAACATGAAAAGTCATTTTTCTACAAAACAGGGTGCATTGGCGAGTCACTCACAACCAGGACAAGTCACGAGTTCCAGTCACTAGATAATAGAATGGCCAGACTGTACTTTTTGTCCTATAGCGATCTAGCTGTCTTGACCCTTCAACTTTTTGCATGCTTCAAACGTGTGCTAGATTCTGGCAAGTCACCCCTCACGAGTCAATTGTGAGGCCTAGTTATGAGAAGCCTCTTGATGCACACACTTGATCAATTCTTCACACTCTTTCTCACACAACCCTTACATTATTCCCACCTAAATACAAGGTTTCTAAATGCTGAATTACAAGCAAATTTGGCACGGAATAAAGTCAACACATAGTTGAATAAATTCAACTTTACACAAATGATGCTTGACCGAGAACAATATTCACCTCAATTGCTTCTCTTGCCTTTCTTTCATAGCTAGCTATTTGTCTTTCTTCATTTTTAGTCTAGGGGCTTAAGTATTTTTGGTGCATTTTATTTGACTGTTTTATATAGATAATTTTTTAATTCAAAATAACATTGAGTTCCATTTTATTAAGTGAATAAAGTTTAAAAATGTATTATAAAACTACTAGCCTCATGCTTCACGCATGCGATGAGGCTTTCTTTTTTTAAAATTTATTTTTATAGTGTCATAATTTTTCATTCATTCTAATTTGAAGTTTACACATTTTCTCATTAATATTATGCATTTAGACTACTAATAGAACCAAGAGTGTCATAAGGCTAGCTTCAAAAAATGAACAAATATTACACTTTTATTTTGTAGCCAAAAAAAAAAAAAAAGTGTTCTTATTTTATATATATAAGTGGAT
This sequence comes from Quercus engelmannii, assembly GCA_029955605.1. Classification (NCBI taxonomy): domain Eukaryota; kingdom Viridiplantae; phylum Streptophyta; class Magnoliopsida; order Fagales; family Fagaceae; genus Quercus; species Quercus engelmannii. The sequence continues at coordinate 106,831,540 of JARPSG010000001.1, read as the reverse complement.
AAAGCAATTTGAAAATCAATAGGAGAGTGGCCCCATTTTTTAGGCAATGTTTTAGCGGGAGTTAGAGTTGTATTTTTACCAAATTGTCCTTTAGTTTTGTCTCTACTTAAACATAGGGGTGTAGGGGTATTTTTGAATTAAAAAAAAATTTTGAGGACCACAAACAAAGAAAACCTTTTAAATAGTAATATAGATTATTTTGTGTGTTTTTCATTTATTTATATTTTTATTAATACTGAATGGGTAATAGTTTAAAATTTCATATATTAGTTTAGTTTTGAATTACATTTCTTCTTGAAATGTGAAAATTCTTTGTTTTATATGTTGGCCTCAAAGATATAATCCTATTTTGTTCACTCCGTCCTCCCCATTCTATGTGTCTTTTGTTTGTATTATCTCAAAAAAGAAAAAAGAAAAAAGATAAGTGGTCTAAAGTACCACATCGATCAGTTAGTGAGTGAATTTTCGGTTTATAAGCCTCACTAGTACTTACAAAGGTTAGACCCTTTTGTAAGTGTTAGTATTGTAAGTCTAGTTGTCCCACCCACTCCTTCCCCATTCCCTATATCTTTTGTCTATATTATCTCCCAAAAAAAAAAAAAAAAAAATATCAATCACATCCATTATCTCCACAAAGAGGCCTTTAGTGACCAAGCTAATCTTTTCAATCATAAATGCAATACTAGATTCTTTTCAAACAAAGCTTAATCACATTGTCCTTTTATTATTTTATACTAGTGTGTAATCGCGTACACATGCGTAGGTACATTTAAAAACAATCATAATTATATTTATATAAATATAAATATATATATATATATATATATATAAAATTTAGAATCTGATTAGATCTAGACTCTTCAGTTTATGTACCTAAATAATTCACTTGCCACAAAAATCAAAAAATTAAATGGGACACTTGGCGCAAAATTGAACTTCAATTTACAATCTAATAGAATTTAAACTCTTTGCTTTTCACACCTAATAATTCATTTGACACACAAAATCTCTATATCTATGACCTCTTTGGCAAGATTCATAGCTAGACCACCTTTGCCCAATTTGCTTGATAAAGTTTATACATGAGTGTCACATCCTTTTCATAAGAAATTGTTAAACATTTTTTCTCAATGGTTTTAATAACTTGATTGGGAAGAATGAACAAACTACACCAATAATTTGAATGCTAAAGACTAAAGAGGATTGGTTCTAGTCGTGTAACTTGCCAGCAATGATAGGTGCTTGGAAGTCTAAGAGACAATTCCGCAATTATGAGATTTATCTTCCCAAGAAGAGGCTGACAATGCTTGGCTGGAAGTTTGCTAGAAATTAGGGGTACTCCGATGTACCTTGTAGGCAATTAACCTTAAATGCAGCAATATGGAGATCTGTTTGTTCTTTTAATTCATCAACGACCTAACATAGGAAATTTCACTCTTGCTAGAATGACTCTCAGACTATAGAGATGATAAAAGTCTTGTAAAATCGATTGCGTGATGATTGATAAAACTATCCATATATATATATATATATATATATATATATATATATGTATTATTTAAATAAGGCATATGACTAATCTAATAAGTTATGCGACTACAAGCACACATATGTGAATAGTTTTGTCAATTGTCAGATAGTGAGTTGGAGGAATTTTCCTCCAAACGGATTGAAGATCATAAAAATTAGTTCCATTTAATTTTTCAATTTTACTTAGATTTTTGACTTATAATAATCCTACTAACTATGACTAATGTCTTCTCTAAAAAATATACTCCGTACATATATGACTAATGCAACAAAAATTGAATTAAAATTAGTTTAAAATTTTATCAAAATTCATGTCTGTTATTTGACTATAGAAAAATTGCATTATCAGTTCAGTTTATTGAAACTTACAAAAATTAATTAGTATTTTGATTGATGATAAAAAAAAAAATCATCATTGATTAGATACCTACCAAAGAATTGGATTATATTGTATACTGAGATTCTATTATATCTATATATACATATACATACATATATATATATATATATATATATTTTAAAGTTATTTAATCAAAACCAATGATCCAAAAATAATTTAAAGATGACATGGACGTGGGCTCCCACCAACCTCTAAATATGAGGGTCTCGAACCTGTGTTGTTGTCAAGAATGGAAGTGGGATCTTATTTCCTTTGATTTGCCTCAGTCCATCAAAGACAAAATTAAGTCAATTCCAATCCAAATGTATGGGAGTGGTAGAGACACAGTGATGTGGAAGTTCTCCAAGAATGGAGAATTCACTAAAAATTCAGCTTATCGACTTGCAAATCAAGGTGAAGAAAATGCCTTATAGTTTAGTGGGTAGTGGATTTGGAAATTGGATATTTTACCAAAAATTATAAATTTTCTTTGGTTGTGTTTGCATGGTAGTATCCCAGTTAAGGAAGTGTTAACGGGTAGAGGTATCAATTGTGATAAGTTGTGCCCAATATGTAGAGAACAGAATGAGTCTATTATTCATAGACTTCGTGATTGTGTTTATGCTCGTGATCTGTGGTGAAAATTGGAGGTTCTTCCAACTCACGTCACTTCCTTTGTTGATGGTCTTGAGGCTTGGTTAAAAGCCAAATGTTTGAGTGTGGTGCTGCATAAAGGTTGTATTCCTTGGTGCACTATATTCCTTTATACTATTTGGTCCTTGTGGAAAAATAAAAACTTTGTTGTGTTTGAAAATTCTGTTCCAAATCTAGCACTTGACAAAGTGTGCTTAAGTCAAGTTAAGGAATTTCATTTTGCGTCAGCAAGGTTAAGCAAGCAACTCCAAGGATTGTGATTCCTATTAAATGGTCTAAGCCTCTCCCGAGTTGGTGCAAGCTCAACACTGATGGAGCTTCATTGGGGAACCCAGGTAAGGCAAGTGGGGGAGGGTTGATCCGAGACAGTGAAGGGAGATGGATTTGGGGGTATTCGAGGTTTATTGGGCATACAACAAGTGTGGTGGCTGAATTATGGGCATTGAGATATGGTTTAAATCTTGCTGTTCAGTTGGGAATTGGATGTTTGGAAGTGGAGCTTGATGCTAAAGTGATCGTGGAGATGTTAAAAAATACTAACAGCACTAATGTTAAAGTTTCTCCATTGCTTTTTAATTGCAGATCCCTCTTAGCAAGATTCACACAGGTTCGGGTAGCTCATGTGTATAGGGAAGTGAATAGGCGTGTTGATCTTTTGGCCAAGCAAGGTTGCTGTATGAGGGAGGATTTTGTCATTTTTGAAGTTTCCCTCTCTGCTGAATTAGATAGACTTATTATATTTGATGTGAATGGGTTGTACTATTATACGCAGATTGCCACTACTTTGGCCTCTGTGGCCATTCTATGAGTTTTTTTTGTTGTTAATATATCTGCCCTCTAACCCAAAAAATAAAAAATAAAAAAATAAAAAAGTGGCACAAGCATAACTCCACAAAATAATGCAAATTAGAGTCACCGTCAGAAAGCACCTTGGCAGGTACTAACAGTTATGGTGTGATTGTTTTAAATGTTGAAAGTTAGTTGCCTCACCTTGGCAATGAAAAATTCAAAATCCTGTGGTGCTGAGCAACCCTCCAAGAACAAGAAAGTGGTTGAACATTAATGATCAATTTTTTATAAATGTCACTATAAGTCATACAGGGGACCCATAGCAACGATTATCAAATGCCACTATATCAGACAGGGGACCCATAGCAAAAAATAATACTGGCAATATATCAGAATATTCTGTTATGGAAGAAAAAAAAAAAAAAAAAAAATCAAATAGTGGCATATTCCTTTCATGAAAAGAATATGCCACTATTTGAATGAATTGGAAAGGAATACGAATCTGATCATATATTTGATTATGAAAAAAAAAAAACTCTCAAACTCATTCTCTAAACTCTCTCAATCTCTCACCCCTCTCTCACGACCCACCATCAGACCAATAAAAAAAATAAAAAATCTCAAACTCTCACTCTCTCTCACGCTGATCCATTGTGAGAGCCACGCTGCCGCTGACTCACGCCGCCGAGTGTGCCCTATAGAGAACTTCTAAGGTCGACTTCTTTTATTTCTCATACATTACCCTAGTTATGAATTATGATTCCAAACGATAGGTTTCAAATCGAACTGTGCATTTATCATCCTACAAATATTAGTAATAACCGTAATATAGGTGAACATTAAAGTAATTGAAAAAGGAGAAAAAGAGAAGAGGACAAGGGTGAATCACAACTTATGTCTCTTGCTAACCGTTAACTGTACTATTACTAGCTTTTGGTATTTTATAACTGATTAATTAAATCCACGTTTCAGTTTAAAAACAAAACAGAAAAATAAATAAGTAAATAAAAATCCACTTTTCTGTTTTTTTTTTTTTTTATTGTTTTTTTAAAAATCCACTTTTCACGCGACCAATAATCTTATAATGCGTCTCATTTCTGTTAATCATGGAAGTTTAACCGCACTTATTAATACGGCAACATTTGATTGAGATCTTGTTCTTAGATTTTTTTTATAAGAAAAGTATAAATTGCATCCTCTTGCTCTTATACTTTTCAAAATTAGATTTCTAAACCGACAAAAATGAATTTCTCATTGGGGGACCCAGAGCGTGATAAAGTTTATAAAATAATAGGAAAAGAGATGGCGTAATGATACTATAGAAATGTTTACGTCATATATTATGAAATATGGTGGCACCTGCAGCACTCTCATCTTTATATATCCTATCGGGTAGTTCATTTGAACCACATCAGAGAGTACCTACTTGATAGTTTGCACTTACAGAGCGATACAGGCTCAATATTGTTTCCGCTGCTAACTACCTACACAATCAATAACTGAGGTACGCTTTCATGACATTTACAAAATTTAAGTTCCTTTGTCTATCTATGTATATATTTTTTATGTTCTCGTTATAATTAGCAACTGAAATAATCTTTTTTCTCCTAAATTTTTAATATTTCAATAAGCACCATCCAACTATATATAGTCGCTGAACTTTAACGTGCACTATAGCATGTCTTGCCTCTCACAAACTATACAATAGATCCTGAGATTTTCAATCAATATCGAGCATTGCGTTCATTTACTGTATGTTAATTCGTAATATTTTTTTTTTCCAGTGCCTATCTTTTTCAATTCTTTGAATTAATTTTTAGCTTTGATTTGATTAAAATGTTGATATAAATATCACCACCTTTCCCGAATTTAGGGTAGATTGTGTTTTAGTTTTAAATCTTCGAAGCCAGCACCATGCAAGAATTATTTGCTGAATTTTCTGCCAATATTTATTAATGGACAATAACATGTGTTGCGCCTCACAAACTTTAATTATAATAGTTGCTCCGATTCTCATTTAAAATAATAATTTTAGTATGATAAACTCTCACACATATTGCTACAAATATCTTATAAGATAGAGTGTAACTAATTGTTTATCACTGTCACAAAAATGATAAATCTCCCAGTTTGTCAGTCTTTTAATATGTAATTTCTGTTATATTCTCTTTCCAGTGTTTGCCTTTTTCTTTCAATTAATTCTTAGCTTGAATTTGCATTGGAATGTTGTTATATACAAATATCACAAATGAAAAATCATTGGTCTCGTTTTTAGTATTTCATTTTAAACTTCGTAATATGTCATGTATCTAGTCTCCATCTCTCTTGCTTCTAAATTTTTGTTATTTTATATTAAAAGATGTGTAATTGAAATTTTTGCTTCTAAACTTCGTAACAGTGCTCAATTGAAATTTTAAGAACCAAAAAACTCATTAGGTAAATTTTAGGGATTAATAATGTAGTTTTGCCATATATATATATATATATATATATAATTTTATAAAAGTTTTGTCAATTAAATAAAATATTATGCTTAAAAATTTACATTCCAGTTTTCGTCTTCTTAATGACATGAATCTAAGTGAAATTAAGTCCCTAGATATTAACATCAGTTTTCAAGAAACAAAAAGGCAACAACATCATATTATACCATAGATATCAATACATTACACGTGGATTAAATAGAAAATTTCTTGTAAATATTTTTAAAGCTAAATTAACTATAGTGAGCTTGTGCACCACGCAAGTCATCATCTAGTGTTTCCAATGGTAATGGCTAAGCTAATTGTGTTTTTTATCAGGAAATTTAAGGAAGACAACTCTATAGATGGCAGAAGCAGTGAGTATAGATTCAAATGCTTCAACAGAAATTGAAACTGAAAATACTGAAAGTCAAAAGGAAGCAAACACTACAAATGAAAACAAAAGTCAATATGAAAGGATGGTTATTGCCCTCGAAATAATGATTGAAAAGCCAGAGCCTTCATTTTCATTTAAGTGTCGCACCAAAAGAATTCCATATCACCTTCGCAAAGTGAATGAACAAGCCTACTCTCCTATGGTTATTTCAATTGGCCATTTTCACCACTTCGATGAAAAATTGCAGACCATGGAAAAGTTTAAAGTGTGGTATCTCAAGAGTTTCATGAAACGGGCTAACATAAACTTGAAGAATTTAGTGAGCACTATAAGAGAGATGGAAGAACGCATTTATTGTTGCTATGCAGAGGCTTCGCTTGGCATGGACACAGATGTTTTTTTGAAAATAATTCTGGTAGATGCGATCTTCATTCTTGAGCTTATCTTTAGAAATGGTCAGGGATGTTGGGAAAGTGAAGATCTTTTGATGTTGGACCAAATGACTTTTATCATACGTGACTTGGTATTACTTGAAAACCAGATTCCATTCTTTGTCCTTAAGAAACTATTCAAGCTTGTTTATCCCAAATTGTCAAACTCCTTCTCTTTAATTGATCTAACTTTCAAATTCTTTGAAAGTTTCAATGTTCAAAAAATCCCCCCCAAGAATGTGAAAATAGAACACTTAACCGACCTGATTAGAATCTTTCAGCTACCACAAGTCCTGAGCCTACCGGAAAGACAAACTGGATCTGAAATTGTTACACTTACGTACTCTGCAGCACAACTGCATGATGCAGGAGTAAAGTTTCAGGTGAGTTCAAGCAAATGTTTACTTGACATAACATTTGAATTCAAAAACGGAGTATTGGAAATGCCATGCTTAGAGTTATATGATGAGACCGAAACTCTTATTCGAAATGTAATGGCATTTGAGCAGTATTGTTTTGGGGAAAAAATATACATTAGGGATTACTATTTGTTATTGGATTGCCTTGTCAAAACTACCAAAGATATAGATTTACTTTGCGATATGGGAATCATATGTAATTATCTGGGAGATAACAAAGCAGCAATATCTTTGGTCAGCAAGCTTAACATCAATGTCTCATGGTCAGGCGTAAACCCAAAATACAATCGTATCTACAAAGAATTGAACGCATTCTATGAGAGACCTTCGTACAAACGAAAGGTAAGATTTTGGAAAATTGCTTCTACCATCGCTGCTATCATCCTTCTGTCGTTCACATTCATACAAACAGTATGTTCTATCATCCAAATAGTGCCTATTGTTTGATTGCTTACCAATAAATTTTTTATTAGATACGGTGCAAGTGCATTGTGTGCAATGTGTGGTTAGTACGTGGACTCATGAAGAGTTTAGATTGCTGCAGATTTCTTATCTTCCCTAATTGTCATCTACTTTTTATCTAAATAAAGCTTGGCTAGGATTGTTATCTGCTTTACTTTAGATAGGATTGTTACTTGCTTTTGGATAGGATTCATTGTAAAAGTGTGATGAGAAATTTTACTTCTATAGCATTTCCATTTTCATTGTCTATCGCATTTCTTTTTCAATTTTTGTAAGGCGATATATATGAACATTGATGGAGTTAATAAAAGCTATCAGCTATATTTGCCAAAACTCAGCAAGTAATTGCTGTGAGAGGATTGGTTTTCCCTCAAAGTAGACCAACGTTGTCTCATACCATTTTCTATCCAAACCAAGCAAGAGGGTTTGAGATGAGGAATAGCAATGGTCATGAGAAAATTAATACGAAAAAATTCATTACAAATGCATACCCTATGCAAGGAAAACCATAATTAGTCTTCTTATGATAAGAACATATATGGTGATTTGCTTATTAAATATGTATCACCATGGATACGACCGCTTCCAACCTTTTTTTTTTTTTTTTTGCACCAGAATTTTTTCCTTCAAACATCAGAATTTTATGTTGATATATGTGGTTTAGATTTATTTAGCTCGAATCTGTGTTAAAACACAAGAGCTTGTTCAGACTTCAAAATAAAAACTATGGCTAGATTGCTTTACTCTAACTTGAACTAGGTGCAAAATAAGAGTAAATAAGCACAATAAACTGATAACTCTACCTTAAGCTATATTCATCCATTATCAACAATAAAATGAAAGTTTAAAGAGTAAGGAAGAAAGATGCAAACACAAGATAACATCGAAACGTGTTATTGAAGAGAAAATCGAAGAAGTGGCGAAAATCTTCTTTGTGACCCTTCAAGTCGAAATCGATCCACTAGAGAATAAAATTGGAGTACATGAATAACAAAAAACCCTCCAAACGTAGTCTACTCCATGTACTTGAACTCTCCAAGTTCCTGCTACCAACTTCTCGGAGCCTTGTCTTCTCTAACTTTCCAGATCCCGCAATTTAGCCCGATTGCATCTGCCAATGAATGACACTTTCCAATGCTTCCTAGTAGTACCAAAATCTTACTTTACACTCAATATAGGTGTGGTAAGCGTTTGGGTTAGCAACCTCTTAAAGATATAGAGATGGTGAGGTAGGGGTTAAGAAAAATCACTAGGAAATGTGTAGATGATTGTGGGTATAACAATCTCTAACTCTCAAGTGTATTTTTTGGGATTTTCTCTCAGAAAAACACTCACAATTTGTGGGTAATGAGGGTATATATAGTATGGAAAAAAAATGGATAAAGCAAAACACAACTTTTTACCAAACAGAGACTTTTGCGAGTCTTTTGTAGGTTGGCCTTACCCACGAGACAATCGTGAAAAAGACAGCCTGACACAACTCTTCATCTTCAAGTTATGTGTTCTACACATGGCTCTTTTCACAGGTTGTTTCTCGCGAGATAGTCGTGAGCCAGCTGCAAAATCCACTTAATCAACTTTACTACTACTTTCCCCCGTATTCAATTAATTGAGAACACAATTTTTCATATTACAAACCCAACAAATTTTACTTTAATATCTTTTTATCATATATATGAGATAGTAAATTATGATAAGCATAATACCATTTTCATTAAGGACATAGAACAGTTATGCAAGGAGGACATTTTTTCAAAGCAAAAGGAGAATGTTAGCTGTAAACAACTTATTAGACGTGTCTATCAGGGTATTATTGGCAGGATCTAGAAGTGATTTAGAATTTTTCCCATACGGCCATACCTAATAACTCAGTTACTCTGCTGGGTAATACAACAAGGCAGCAGAAAATGTGATTTAATTTGTAAGTTCAAAGGAGAAGAAACAAACATCTCATCGTTGGTTGATAATTTGCACTTACAGTTTACAGTGCCCTTGTTTCAGCTGCTAGTGCTACACAAACAATAACTGAGGACTGAGGTATGCTTTCTTAACATTATTAATCAATTTCCTCTTAAGTTCCTTAATTTTTCTATCTATCTTTTTATTTAATTTTCTCCTTATTTTTCTTACCGATATCATCTCTTTTTATCCTGAATCTTCACTATGCCAGCACCATAATACAATTATTTGCAATTAACATTAATCAGGCATAGTGGTCATTGACTGTATTTTAATTTGCAATCACCATGATATTTTATTTTCCCTGTTTTTGTCTTCTTCTTTTTTCTTTTTTTTTTTTAAATTAATTTTTAGCTTGGGTCTGCTTTGGATTTTTTTTTTATACAAATATCGCTGATGAAAATATCATCTGTCTCATTTATAGTATTTCACTTTAAACTTTATCAACTATAATATGTCACGTATTTGATTTGATTTGATTTTTTATTTTTCAAATTCTATACTTAGGATGTTATATATCTACTGTAATTAGTGAAGCATAATTAAGTAGAATACTAATGGTAGAAAAGAAAAATTTTATGTCAAATACATGTATTCTATTCTTTGGGAAAGGCAATCTGAGATTAAATAACTGGAATTCCACTAATTTAGTTGTTACTTGTTAGGACAGCTCCTAAGAAAGTGAGGATCAGGATTTGATTTTAGGAGGGACAAAATTATTGTTTATCTATTACAGGTTTTTACACATGATACAATTATTTAATAATTATTTTTAAGTCAGGTACAATTTATGTGAAATTTTGAATTATGAAATTTTGGTTAATATAAATTCATAAAATGATAAATTGGATCATTTTTAAAATTATATTGTGAATAATTGGTAAGTGTGTTGTAGTTCAAGTACTGATATTTCCCGATATTTTCCAATAGAAATTCTAAGGTTCAAAATCTCCTACTCCATTTGCCAAACTATAATAAATAAATAAATAAACTTCACCATTGTTATCAGTTGCTGAGAGTTTCAATTAATATAGGCACTGCGTTCACTAACTCTTAGCTTTGGTTCGATGGAATTTGTCAACACCTTTTCCTTATCTAGGTTATATGGAATTTTACTACCACGTACTTTCCTCCGTATTCAATTAATTGAGAACACAATTTTTCATGTTACAGACCCAAAATTTTTTACTTTAATATCTTTTTTTCATGTATATGAAATAGTAAATTGTGACAAGCACAATATCATTTTCACTAAGTACCTTTTTATTGTATACCGATATCTCAACTTATTGCAAGAATAATTGAAAAAATAATTTGTAAAATTTATTGTGGGGGGAACCTAAACTTATTCCTTACTAAAATGCTAAGGTGTATTATGTGTTGGGTTCCAAATAATATTATCACCAAAATTATCGATCCAAAATGGGAATCACACACAAGAATACAAGTATTTACGTGGAAAATTCTTTCTCTTTGAAGGGAAAAATCATAGGACAAACTCTAAATCTATTCATTGTTATCAAATCAATTACAATAATTCTCAAATTTATGCCTAACTTGAGATCTACTAAATACAATAATAAAACCTCTAGTGTATAACTCACGGCCAAAAAAAATCTCATACACACTAATTATTTATCTCAAAGATGGCAATACTTTGTTCTCTCCTCTCTAATTTTCTTCTCTTCTTCTTTCTTTTTTCCACGTAGCTCTCCTTGCAAGCTATCTCACTCTACGTGGTACCTTAAAAAAAAAAAAAAAAAAAGCTTCACAAATCCTCCTTGATTTTTGCACTCTACAAAAACATTGTGAACAAAATCTAAACCTTGTTGTCTCTCTCTGTGCTATATCCCAAGCAAAAATCACTTTTCTCTCTCTCTCTCTTGGCAGTTTCATGCTCTATTTTCCCTTACCTTAACTCAAATTTCATCATTTGTCTTCTCTTGAGATTGCTCCATCATTTCTCATTCATCTTAATTCTTTCTCTAGCACCTCTCTTTTGTGCAGCTTTGCAACATTTAAAAAAAAAAAAAAAAAAAAAAATCACAAATTCCCCTTGATTTGTGTGCCTTACAAAATACATTGTCTACAAAATCTAAACCTTATTGTCTTTCTCCTTGCGCTACCTCCCAATAAAAAATCCCTTTTTTCTCTCTTGGTTTCATGATCTATTTTCCCTCACATTGATTCAAATTCCATCATCTGTCATCTTTTCTCTTGGGATAGCTTTACCATTACAAAACAACCAAGCTTTGATACCATTTGTTGGGAAGATAGACATATTGGAGAGCTTCCTTGAGTAATTAATATAACATATTGAGCACACTTTAACCCAAAAGACCTAAGCCCCCAATGGGTATGTGCTCAATTATGTTATATTAACCACTTATTCTTCTTATCATTATACAATGTGAAATTTTATTCACATGTATATACCCAACAATATGAGATTATGCCACATCATGTCAATGTTAAATGCTCAAGAAAAAATCTAGGACTACATCATTTTAGAGCATAAATTTATCACAATTTTATTGTAGCAGAATATGAGTGGTGAAGAAAAAATAGTAGGTGTACGTGAATGTAATAAACAGTCAATCACAAGTTACCACATAAAATAATTGTAAAAAAAGTGTGTGATAAAAGATATGATCCTAGAATTACTCCAAGCTTAAGTGGCTAAATGGTTGCAAGCCCAAACTATGTTCCCTTCTTGCTGAGAAAGTTGGTCTGAAGTTTGAACTTTTTATGTCACGTTGTTTCTAAGCCAGGTTGATCGAAGCATTAGCTAACTTAAGATAACTCTATGATATGATTAATATCCAAAGTATATATAATCACATGTCACTAAAGTTTAAAAGGATAAATTATAATTTTGGCAAAAATTCAATTTACCCAAAGTAACTTTGCTCAATTTTCATTTTAGTTCTTTAAATTTGAAAATTGTCATTTTGATCTGATCAGTTTGCTAATCCAGTAATTTAATCCTTTTGTCTCTTGCCATTAGGATTCATCATCTGGAAATTTAAGAAACGCAACTAGGTGGATGAATCGTCAAGTAGGGGAACTCAACAAGAAGCAGACGCTTCAATTAACTATCGTATCAACAGAGTTCCATATTACATTCGCAGTGTGAATCCACAAGTTTACACTCCTATGGTTTTTTCAATTGGCCCTTTTCACCACTTCGATGAAAATTTTAGAAACCATGGAAATGAATAAAGCAGCGTACCTTAGGGATTTCATTGCTCGGGTTGAAATAGAATTGGATGAGTTTGAAAGCATTATAAAGGAGATGGAAGAAACGATTCGCTGTTGCTATGCAGAGACCAGTTCGCGCAGTATGAGCAGTGATGATTTTGTGAAAATGATCTCACAGGATGCGATCTTCGTTTTAGAGCTTTTCCTTAGATATTCTACCGGAATTTGGGATAGAGATCGTCCAGGTGATCCGGTACTAACAAGCCGACGGACGTTTCCTTTATTGATGCGTGACTTGGTATTACTTGAAAACCAGCTTCCGTTCACTGTTCTGGAGAAACTGTACAACCGTGCTTTTGACTCTTAACTCCCCTTCTTTAATTCAGCTTACTTCTGAGTTCTTTAACGATTACAACGTTAAAGCAATGTTCCCCGATAATGTGGAAATACAACACTTCACTGAACTGATGAGAACCTTTCAGCTACCTCTGCGCCCATCAAGAAGGGAGCCTCTTAACTCCAATAATGATGGTTAAACTTCCGGGCTCTGCCACGCAGTTGTATGATGCAGGAGTGAAGTTTGAAGGGAGTTCAAGCATATATATGCTTACTTGACTTACACTATGAAAAAGGAGTGTTGAAAATGCCACGCTTAGAGTTAGATGATCAGACGGAACCTTTGGTTCGAAACGTTGTGGCATTAGAGCAATTTTGTCATTGGAACAACATATATTTGACGGACTACTTTATCTTTTTGGATTCCCTTATAAATACTATCGAAGATATAAACTTACTCTGCGATCGGGGAATCCTGGTTAACCGCCTAGGCGACAACAAAGCAGCATTTTCTTCGGTCAAAAAGCTTATCACCAACATCAAATTGTCAGATATGAACTCAGATTTCACAATAATTTGTGAAGGCTTGAATGAATTTTATAAGAAACCTTTTCACAGATTGAAGGCAACATTATCGGTGACAACGTTAAAGAATCAATATTTCGATAATCCATGGAGAGGTGCTGGTACCATTGCTGCTTGTCTCCTTCTATTGCTCACGCTCATACAAACTATTATGTCTATCTTGCAAGTTGCCAGGGCTTGAGTAATTTGTATGGTTGTTTGATTTCTTCGATCTCAACAATTTTTTTTGCTTTGGCTACTAACGTCAATGCAATTGAGCATTTCATTGAAAAATACATGACTGTTGTGTTTCCACGTCCTTGTGAACGAGTTCTATATTTTTAGATAATAAAACTAGCTAGTAGAAGTTCCCATGTGTTTCAAGATTTTGGTCATGAAATTAAAGAAAATATATAATTCTATTAGAAAATAATAATTAATTTTAGAAATCTCATTTAAGGCACTAATTGTCTAATGATAACATTTTTTAACCAATGGAGTATTCAAAGACATGAAGCAAAACTGTAATAGATGTACAAGAGTAAGGTTTACAAAAATAAAAATAACAATAAATTGAGGAAAAAATTCATTGTCCCTAAAACTACTAGAACAATTGGTAAATTCTCTTTTGAGAAATTTCATTTTAACAATGTAATGAATTAAACATTATTGTTTGATAAAAGAAAATAAAAACAAAACAAAAAAAAAAAGTTCTCGCGTGAGTTTTAAGTTTTGGAAAAAACCAGATCTCTCTCTCTCTCTCTCGTCACAAACGCAACTTAAACAAATTAAAGGTTCAAAACCTGAACAAACCCAATGTTCAAAGCCATAAAAACATGGACTAGCATGTGGCCAACCTAGTCTACACTTCTTAACTATGTTACTAACAAATTGTCAAGATTTATATAAGAACTTAACTAACATGTCTCACACTTATTGAATTTTTATACTACTGACATGTTATCATTTGATTACCAAATACTTTCTCTTACAAAATCACCATCCAAATTAATGCAAAACAAAACTACTCAAATTCTTTTTATTTATTTTTTAATATGTAGTACACATAAAATAAGATATAGTACAAATAAATAGGAACAATGAAGTGGACAACGTAGGCAACTTTCACGTTCCTTTAGCTTGTTCAACTGCCTTCTTGTGTTGCAGTGTTTTTTAGGCCCACTAGACCACTAGTGTTTTTGGACCTTTTTTTTTTTTTTTTTTGCGTCAAAAGTGAGGCATCTAGTTTATGGTTTACTCCCCAAAAAATTTTTTTTTTTTTGGTAAATACAGAGCAATTGCATTAAGAGATAAAAGAAGTTCCACAAACAGGGGGGCCAAGCCTATTACGGTGCTTGCCCAGAAAATCAAAGTTCAAAAGGGGGATAACATTATGGGGAGGGGAATTAAAATAACTATCTCCACCATCACCAGCAACTCCCAATCATGCCAAGGCGTCAGCGTAAGAGTGGGCCTCGCAGTAGCAATGCAACATCCTAACCTGAGGTAGCTGCAGCAACAGGTACCTGCAATCATCAACAAGGCCAGAGAGGTCCCCATTAGTCTTGCTGTTACTAGAGATAAAGGAAGTTGCTGCAGTTGCATCAAGTTCGATCTCTATTGCCTGAGTCTGCAAATCCAAACAAAGGGTGAGCCCCTCCCTCAGCACTCACATCTCAGCTGCAAGACTAGAACTAACCAACATGGCCTTTGCAAAACCCCTAATCCACAACCCATTACTGTCCCTGAGGAGCCCACCACAACCAGATGAAGCACCCTTTCCCCCAAAGGAGCCATCCTTATTTAGCTTGAGCCACCCAACTTCTGGTTTGGACCACCTTACTTGCTTAATTATCTTGTTCTTGATCTCCTCCTAGTTTGCCACACAGTAAAAGAATTCCCTAACTTGCATCTCCACAGCCTGAACAAGATTAGGCCTTGCTTCTTGTTGTTTAAAGGTCAAGTAGTCCTTGTGAATTGCCTGGTGTGGGCTGTGGGCATTTGTGTGAAGCCAACCCGCAAGGTCACTAGAGAAACTCTTACGCAATTAGGCACTCCTTGAGCACATGCAATATGCTTTCTTCATTGTCTGTGTAAAAGGCACACCCCCCTAACCCCTCAATGCCTCTATGAGTCAAGATACTTTTGACAGGTAGGCTATTATGGAGGCATTTTCAAAGAAAAACTTGGATTTTTGGCAGTGTCTTAATCTTCTAGACCCACTTACCATGAAAATCATTAGCA
The DNA here is from genome assembly GCA_029955605.1 of Quercus engelmannii. Taxonomy (NCBI): domain Eukaryota; kingdom Viridiplantae; phylum Streptophyta; class Magnoliopsida; order Fagales; family Fagaceae; genus Quercus; species Quercus engelmannii. The sequence continues at coordinate 106,815,713 of JARPSG010000001.1, read as the reverse complement.
CTTAGGTCTTCTCCAATAGCCAACAAATAAGCATTTCTTGAGTCAAATTCACCATTAATGCTCGAAATCCAACTCAACTGGTCCTCCCTCATTGAGATTCTTCTAAGTAGGGGTGTTCACCAAACTGCATAAACCGCACAAACCGCATAAACCACACAAACCGCACCAAAAATGCTCGCAAAATGGCATAACCGCACCGCACCACAAGTAATAGTGCACCGCACTGCACCACACCACATGGTGCAGTGCAGTTTGTGGTTTTATAATAAAAAAACTGCACCACACCACACCCTCTCTATATATTAATATATTTATTTATTTTTAATATTAAATATATTATTAATAGTTTAATAACCCTAGTTTTCCAAAAAAAAAAAAAGTTTAATAACCCTAGCAAGTGTTGACTAGAAAAGTCAATCCAAAATAAAGAAAAACTAGCTCAATAATTTAAAACTTGGCCCAAAAATGGGGAAAAATTAGTTTTGGGTTGAGTAAGAAAAGCCCAAAATTTGAAAAATATATAGACTTCAAACAACATCTTATACATAGTATCGCACATGTGACTGTAAAAATGAAGTGCGGTACGGTTATAGTTTTGGCTAAACTCTAAACCGCACCAAACTGCACCGCACCGCACATGTGACCGCAAAAACAATGTGCGATGCAATTATGATTTTAGCTAAACCACACCACAAAATGTGGTGTTAAAAATGGCCCAAAATCGCACCGCACCACACCACGAGCACCCCTACTTCTAAGCGTAGTCGCATAAATAGCATTTAGGATATCTGGACTTATTGGGATGGATAGCATATGCAAGTCCTAGCGACCATTTGTGATAACATCCTTAACCATCAAGTTGTCCTCTCCTCTTGCCAGAGGCCCTTCAACTAAAGATCTCAATGTACCTACATTGAGCCACTTATCATGCCAGAAATTGAGACTACTGCTGCTTCCAATAGTCCATTTCACTCCTCTGTCACAAATATCCTTTCCCTTTTCCACAGCAGCCCACACACGGGACTGCCTACCTTTCTTGCTTTGCCTTCGACACTGGTATTTCTTTTGAAGGACCTCAGCCCAGCCCGCACCTCTACTCCTAGTCATTCTCTAGTAGAGTTTGGCTGCAAGTGTAAGTTTCCTTCCCTTGGTATCCTGAATGCCCAAACCACCTCTTGCCTTGGGCTTAGCAATCTTAGACCAGCTCACCATAATGCTACCTTGCTTTTGTACAGGCTTGTTACTTTCTTTGAATAAAATTCTGCAGTTTATCCTTAAAAAAATTAAAAATTAAAAATCATGCCCGTTCTAGTAGTTGAAAACAGTCACACACCATCACTGTTATTAGCTGCCATTGGTATACGTGACACAATTGGCAATTGATATGGCAAGTAAATCAATTTTTTATTTTTCCCTTTGACATGTCAAAGTTTTTTCCATCCAAGAGATAATGGCATGGACCAAACACTACAAAAAAAAGGTTCTATGGCCGCGTTTTTAAAACGCGACTATATATCAAAAAAACGTGGCTATAGCCTATAGCCGCGTTTTTTTAGGCCACGCTTTCTAATGTGGCCTAAAACCTGTGACTATAGGACTGACGGTCCTATGGCCACACTTTTTAACCGCAGCCCAAGACCAGATTCTATAGCCGCGCTTAAAACGTGGCCTAAGACCAGGACCTATGGCCACGTTTAAAACGTGGCTATAGGATCGGACTAATGGCTGCGTTTAAAACGTGGCTATAGGTGACAACTATAGCCGCATTTTTTAAATGTGGCTATAGGACATATTTTTAGCCGCGTTTTGAAAACGCGGCTATAGCCCTTTTTTTCTTTTCTTTTTTTCCCTATAGCCCTTTTTTCTTCAGCACAATGCTGAAGAAAGACATTCACTGTCAAATAAATCATCAAATTCTTATCAATGTAACTCTCCTCAAACGAAATCCTTGTTTTTAATTTCAATTTACTGTATTCCTTACAAGATCTCCACCCACACAGTAAACATTTAAGTTGGGACTCCTAACCTTTTGCTTAGTAAATCAAAATAGGCATTTAACCAAACATAACAAAAAAGAAATCCATATCTGAATATGCTATAAAAGAAACAAGCTTTAAAATGAAATGAAAGATAAAATTGTAATTGCATTAGCCAATTCCAATAGGCCAGAATCTCAGTTTGAGTCACAACTCTATTGCCTAAAAATTTTTGTAATTGCATTAGCCAATTCCAATAGGCTAGAAGTAATCAAAATTGATATTTACTAAGAGACAAATTCAATACATACATAGGGCCTGGGCAGTAGTTAGTCTTGCCCAAGGATCCTTCACCAGTAACTTCTTTACAAAATCTTTCGCACTGTTGCTTATGGTTGGCCATGGTTTGCGGTGAAAATCAGGCTTGTTTCGTAAGACCTGCAAAAGTGAGACAGTTAGATAAGTATACAAAAGGAAACTATGGGGGGAAAAAAGAAGCAATATTGAAGACACAAACTTTATGGTAGATTGAGATAGAAAAGGCTCGACAATTGAACTCATTTTCTACAAATTCACCGAATTGGGTTTTCCACAACTTAATTGCCTCTCTTCCTCTCCCTCACCCCAAGACATCACACACACACACACAAGAACTAAGGTTAAAAAAAAAGTTCAAAGATTGGAAGGATAAGAACTAATATTAAAAATTTTCAAGTTTATAGAATCTTTTTAGAGACTAAGTATTAACAGCCATATGAGATTTAACCATAGTTCACTTTCAAGTGACATAGTCAAGTTGAAGTTGGGTTTTTTCTATGTTCGGCCTACTGATTTTCAAGTAAACCCATTTTCAACGTTATATTGGGCTTGTTAAATTGGTATTGGACCTATTTTTAAAATAAAGAATAACAAACCATTTTGATTAGCCTAAAAACACACAAGTGACTGCCTTCTGAAACATACTAGAATATCTACCAATCATAGTTCATGTAATTTCAACAACACTCAAAAGCATAAATATAGTAGGATAAATATCACAAAACAATAAATACGTACCTTATAAACACCAATAATACCAAGAACTAACACCAGAGCAATTCCAAATCAGTAAAATGTTAAACAATTTGCATAGCAAATCCATGATTAGAGAACTTCAGTAAAAGCAAGTTGTTTTGATCTGATCTTTTTTTAAGGACAAGCGTAATAAGAGCAAACCTATGCATTCAATATAACCAATCCAACTAAATCACCAGTAACCAATCTGATCAAACTCTAAATTCAAGTAAATTCCACTGAAACCTTCAATGTAACTAAAACAATTTTGAAAAATAAAATAAAACCATGAATAGATGATCCAACCAAACCTGAACTCCAAATCAAAATCCATTGAAGCCATAGCAGATGAACTAAAACCGATACAACTGGACCATATTTAAAGAAAATTCCATAGAAACCTCTACAAAGACGGAAAAAAATTTCCAGCTAAAAAACCGATAAACCTAACCAAATCCTTCAAAATCATAGAAGCTGAGATAAAACACTAAAAAACCAATCTAATTAAACTAAATTCCATCAAAACCTCTACAATGCCCCAAACAACATCCTGCTAGAACAACAATAGACAATCCACCCAAAACCTATCAAAACAAAAGTAAATGAACTAAAACAATAGAAAAGTATTGATGTTACAAAAACAATATACAGCTATAACACTGTTGGAGGTTCCAAACAAACCATAGTTCCCTGAGCAAAGTCATTCATCAAAAATTACATATATTAAACAAAATCTCATCAGATTTTACATAACCAGAACATTATCCAGCTTGTTCACCAATATAAGATCCAACCAATCCCTATTCTCCCACCCAAATATAAGCTCAAGCACTTCAAAACCAATTGAAATTCCAATTGAACCCCAAATTAAAAGCAAATCCCATCAAAACCTTTAATCAAAGGAAAAATTAACAGTGATAAAACAAATATAAAAATACCAACAGACAACCCAACGATTTATTCCCTAACAAAAAACTCATGAAAACCAAATTAAATTATTCTAAAACTCCTCATTCCCCCATCCAAAACCAGTCAAAAACCATAAGATTTAAACTAAAACCCATCCAATCAAACTCCCTTTAGCTTCAATCAAACCCTGATTCCCCAACAAAATTCATTGATACCAAAAACAACGGCAAGAGATACTAACCAGAGAAATAGAGGAGATGAAAAGGTTCTAGAAACTCAGTAGGCCAACGGCGGCCCTGAAGCGTCGCGATCGATAACGGCGGCCCTGAAGCGTCGCGATCGACGTCGACCGCCAACGGCGGCGCTCAAGCGTCGCGATCGACGTCGATCGCCAATGGCGACGCTCAAGCGTCGCGATCGATGCTGATCGCGACGCTTGGGCGTCGCCGTTGGTGATCGACGCCGAGCGTTGGCGATCGGCGTCGATCGCGACTCTTTAGCGCTGGCGACCGGCGTCGATCGCGACGCTTCAACGCTGGCGATCGACGTCGATCGCGACGCTTCAGCGCTGGCGATCGACGCCGATCGCGACGCTTCAGCGCTGGCGATCGGTGTGGGTTGGAGTCTCGGCGTCGCCGTTGAGCTTCATCGGCGACGGCTGAGCTCAACGGCGACGGTGTTTGTGGTTTGCGTTTTTTTTTTTTTTTTTTTTTTTTTGGACCAAAATGGCTCTGGGTTGAAATGTTTTGTGGCTTTGGGTTTCTTTTTGGTGTGCTATTACTATTGAATACAGTACGAGGTCCTTAGGCCGCGTTTTTAGCTCAAAAAAACGTGGCCTAAAAACCCGTCTATGGCCCCATTTTTAAAATGCGGCCACAGTTAAGGAAAAGAAAAAAAAAATTGCCAAAAAATAAAATACGAAGTTCCTTAGGCCGCGTTTTTAACTCAAAAAAACGCGGCCTAAGATCCTGTCTATAGCCACGCTTAAAAAACGCGGCCTAAGAACCCGTCTATGGCCTCGTTTTTAAAATGCGGCCACAGTTAAGCAAAAGAAAAAAAAATTGCCAAAAAATAAAATACGGAGGTCCTTAGGCCGCGTTTTTAACTCAAAAAAACGCGGCCTAAGAACCTGTCTATGGCCACGCTTAAAAAACGCGGCCTAAGAACCCGTCTATGGCCCCGTTTTTAAAATGCGGCCACAGTTAAGGAAAAGAAAAAAAAATTACCAAAAAATAAAATACGGAGGTCCTTAGGCCGCGTTTTTAACTCAAAAAAACGCGGCCTAAGAACCTGTCTATGGCCACACTTAAAAAACGCGGCCTAAGAACCCGTCTATGGCCCCGTTTTTAAAATGCGGCCACAGTTAAGGAAAAGAAAAAAAAAGTTTGAACTAATATAAAGTACGGAGGTTCTTAGGCCGCGTTTTTAGCTCAAATAAACGCGGCCTAAGAGCCTGTCTATGGCCCCATTTTTATGAAACGCGGCTTCAGTCTATCTTGAGCCGCGTTTTTTATAGCCACGGCTTAAAAAACGCGGCCCAAGGCCCCCGCGTTTTGTAGTGAAATGGACATAGTACTGAAAGATTATGGACTAAATTGATACAACTGAAAAGTTATGAACAAAATTGACATATGATGTAAAGAATATAGTCCATTTATGTAGTTTACCCAACATTCATTGTAGATCATATATCATAATTTAAAAAAAAAACGTTAGACTTCATATATCATAAATTCAAATCTTATTGTATCTATATATATAAAGAAATAAATATATCAAATGGGTCCAAAAATAATTTTCAAAGTAAGGTGGAGGCAACAAGGTTCCCGCTTTTAAGTACACCCAAAATAATGCCAAATTAATATCATGGGCAGAACAGTACCATGGGCAGCTACTAACTGTAATGGTGGTGCACGATTTTTCTAAACTACAGAGCATGCATGAATTTTAAATTTTTAATGGAGTAATTAACTAATCAGTGGAGGATTCATATCCAACCCCAAAATTTTGGAACTAAAAATTTATTGTTGTTTTTACATAAATGTAAACTAAATGAAATTAGTTTTAAAAATTAATTAAAAGTCAAGTATTTTATTCGACAATAAGAAATTCTATAATTTTGTCATTTGAGTTAATTATAATCCATAATAACAAAGATTCACCATAAATCATATATATCATAAATTCAAATCTACCAACTACCATTAGCACCCAAAATAATGCAAAATTGATGTCACAAACAGAAGAATACTATGGACAGCTACTAAATGTAGCGCACGTACACATGTATACCATCCAAAATAATGCAAAATTAATGTCAACTACAGAAGAGTACTATGGACAGCAACTAAATGTACCTCACGTACACATGTATCCCATCCAAAATAATGCAAAATTAATGTTACATGCAGAAGAGTACCATGGACAACTACTAACGCAAAATTAATGTCGTGCATAGAAGAGTACCATGGACAGCTAATAACAGCAATGCAAAATTAATGTCACGTATACCATGGCAGCTAATAACAGTAATGGTGTGTGACTCTTTTCAACTACCAGGACGGGCACAATATGTAAGATACTGTATCTAAGTTTTGCCATTGGTTTCATGGTAAATAATAATCACTTCAATGTTTCTATTTAATATTGATTTTTGGACCCAATAAATCAAAGTGGTACAACTGGAGAAACAGTATATATTGCTTGAATTTAGAACTAATTTACTTGAATTTAAACATTATTGCTAGCAATAATGTGATAAAACTAATTGTGGGGGGCCGTTCGATCAATAGGCCCATTAAGTTCAGGATTGTTGGGCCTGTGGCCCATCCGAGGATGCATATCCATCCGAGGAGGCCAAGTCAGGTCATAAGGTAATTACTGAAGGGAGTGGTAGTCAATACCACGAGGGTAGAGTTCTATATCCGTCCGAGGACGCCATACTCCTCGGCAGTATGCGTCCGAGGACGATCAGGACGCGACCTTCTTGCAACCAGACCTCAGAACTAAGTCACCACTAAGGATAGAATAACCGACCAAGGATGAAAGAGATAAAGCAAACAAATATCTGTAACTACAGCTGCCTCCGCATTAATGACCTCTCAACCAACTCTCTGGCCGCATTAATGTGGAGGTGATACCTGAACAGTAAGGAAGCAGCCTTACAGCTGCCCATAGGAAGTTCCAGGAGGTGCTAGATGGGACAGAAAGAAATCCTCCGAACCCAACCTACACGTGTGCGGTGAAGATGGAACACAAAGGGGGGTATATAAACTGAAAGAAGAACATGCAGAAAGGAGGAGGGGGAACAGAAAAAGAAAAGAAAGAAAAGCACAGACAAAAGAAGAAGAGCAAAAAGAGAGAAAAAGAACTGTATTGATTACCAAAGAAAACAATCGTTGTACCAACTTTAGACCTTCAATATACGTGAGAGTGAATCTTTTTAATATACAAAAGTTAACCTAGTTCTTTATACCTATGCTCTACAAATCATATTGTTTGGGCCTTTTTACGTACGAACCCAACACTGTTACGGGTCGTTACAAATCGTGTCCTCACACTAATGTTAGTTTATATTTTGACATTTGGAAGTGTTCACTTTAATTCTATCAAAATTGATACATCTGCTATGTTTTTCTTTGTTTTTATTATTTTGTCTTGGTGGAATTCTATAGCTTTTTATACTCGGAAAGAAAATTTTACAGTTAACATAAGCAATTTCTGACAAATACTTCTTTTAGCGCCTTTTGGTATATGATTCTATTCTATGATTTTGAATTTCATTTTAGTTAGTTTTTTGGTGGGTGATTTCGTTTTAGTTGCAAGGTTTTGTCGACATTTTGTAATGTAGTATGCTTGCATGTTTTCTTATTATGTTTCAGAGTGAGAGGAAAAAGATAAATATGAAAATCCAACATAAAATAGTTCACTTGAAATGTTTAAATAAGCCGTTAGTATCTTGGATCTTGTTTGTTATGAATCTTCTTCGATAATGTTTTTCACATGCCTTGTGCACTATATATAACTAGTGGAACCATTTAAGCATGTTTCATCAACCAAACATAGATTGTATATACTCTTTCATTTTCCCTTTAATGTCTTCAATGTATTAATAACTACATGAATAATATTAAACAAAAACAAATAAACTAAACAAAGATCATGCAAGGTTTTATACCAAAAGTTTTGACCATTTCATCTTGGTCACTCAACTGAACTGTCCCAAAAGGTGCATGCTTGTCTAGGTAATCATATTCTGCCTGTTAAAGATCAATTTTATCCGATAACTTCAAGGAAATGGTATGAAATAAATGGTTTGATCAGTTGATTGGCAGATAAAACACACTGGCTTAGGTTTAGACTTAAGCAAACATTGTCCAAAATTTCACGTAAAATAGAGAAAACCCATTCTCACCATGAATGGTTTTTATTATTATTATTTTTTAAATCCAACAGTGTACCTGGTTCTATATCATTTAAATTTTGAAAAATGTGACATCAAAATCACTTTTAAATTTGTAATATGTAACTTGAATCATAAAATTGATTCATTCGAAATGGAAAGGGTCCTAATTAATCAAAAACAAAACATTGATTATCAAAGTAAATATAATAAATTTGTTGAAAGAGGTCGAATCAAATTAATTAAAATACATAAGGTAAGTTGTAATTATTGAAGTACAAAATAAAACACTCAAAATGTGACAAAAGATTTCTTTTCCTCTTTTAGTCATTTGATTAGCCTTATCTGGGTTAGATTTGTACCTCTTTTTAAAAAATAATTCATTGCCAATGTTTTAAAAGATTTTGGATGCTCTGAGGAGAACATGATATAGATGACATTGCAATTTTCTACCAGCTTTACTCTACTCTCTTTTACTCCCTCCCTTTCTTCCACTTCATCTAAATTGGCCATTGAAAAAATATATATTTATTGTCATTTTCTCTTAGGATGCCTAGGACTAGCTCATCCTATGGCCACATGATCTAAAAGTTGACTGACCTAAGCACCACCATAGTTGGTAACAAGTTTGTGCAACGAAACCCGCCCCTCATCAATTCGAGTCTCAGTTTCGCCTCTCTCAACCTATTAGAGCTGACCAGATAGAATAAAATGGTAGATTTGTTAGATTTCTCCCCCTTTCTCTCCTTTTCTATGTTAGATCAACACAAATTCGACGGAGATCTCACGATATCTGTCCAAATTTAGGGAAGATTGTACAATTTTTGTCCAAATTCGGTGGAGGTCAATGGATCTCGTCAATAAACGTTTGTCTATCACTGTTCACTCGATTTTTACCAAAATCGAGTTGACCCATGGAAAATTCGACTCGATCTGACACATAGACATCGACAGTAAGTCCATCATTCTACTACTCGATGGAATCGAGTTACCTTCAGGTTGGGCACAAACCCGACCAGGACCAACTTGTGGCAATCGGGCAAGTCGAGTCAAGTTAATCAAATTGCAGGTCAAAAACTGGTCATTTTTAAATGGGTCAATTGAGTTGTGTGTCAATCGGGTTTTGAGTTGAGTTGGGTCGACCTATATTTTTCAAATGAACCTTTTATGATAAAAAAAATTTACAAAAACAAATCAATGGCAAAATTTTTAAAGAAAATGAATAAAGGAAATGAATTGCACCTAATGCCACTTGTTAATATCCTTCCAATTCTAATAGTTTTGAGCATGACTAAAATTATTTATAATCGTGAATTCATGATGACAAAGTTTTCAATGTTAATATAATATATAGTATAACTAACGTTAAATCTAATGACTCTTAATTTTTAGAAAGGGTATGACATTTTTTACAGTGCTCTTTTAAGCCATTAAGGACCTTATATCCTTAGAGAAGAACATGGAACCCTTTGATCCTCCTAATTTCGTAAATAACATAATTAACCTTGGTTTGGAGGAAGGTGGGGTGACTAAGAGTGAGTTTTTGGAAGGTGAATTTCAGGTTCATTCAAGAGCCATTCCTTTACAAATTTTTATGTAATTTAGAATGTGCAAATCTCATGTTTCAAGTTCTCTTTTTTCCTAGTTTTATAACAATCAAATTGAAAGCTCATTTAGTGTGTAAAACACTAGTAAATGTTTAGATCCCCAGTTTAAAAAATACCAACACAAGCTTATACTGAAACAATATATGTGCGGAATAATAAATATAAACTATACCCAAACAAGCAAACTACTCTAAACCATAATTTAATCACAACATAGTAGTCATTAAAAGCAAAGAGTAAGGGATAGAAAGAATCAAACGTAAAATAATACTGGCATGTGTTATCAAAGAGAAAACCAAAGAACTCAGCGAAAAACTTCTCCGCAGCCTTCCAAGTAGTAAAATGATCCACTATAAAATCAGTTGGGATACATGAATAATAATAGACCCTCCAAGCCTAATTTACCCAATGCATCTAAGCCCTCCAAGCTTCTTGCTCCAACAGGGTTACGCCTAACCTTGTCTTCTTTAGCTTACCGAATCTCGCAATTAGCCCATTGCATCAACCAAAATGAATTGGTTCTCTCTTAAACTGCTTCCTAAACACCAAGGACCTTCTCATTGATATGAATATGGTGAGGTAAGGATTTGACTATAGACCCTCTCAAGGGTATGACAATGGAGAAGGTGAGAGTAGAGGAATTTGGAGAATCAAAGGTATAAATTGTGGATGAATCAATCTTGTTGTTCTCTAGGGTTTATCTTTCAAAATTCTCTCTAGAAGTACTTTACATTTCATGAGTATGAGGGTATTTATAGTAGGGTATGAGAAGGAACATAAAAAGTCATTTTTCTACAAAATAGGGTGCATTGGCGAGTCACTCGCAACTAGGACAAGTCACGAGTTCCAGTCACTAGATAACAAAACGGCCAGACTGTACTTTTTGTCCTATAGCGATCTAGCTGTCTTGACCCTTCAACTTTTTGCATGCTTCACACGTGTGCTAGATTCTGGCAAGTCACCACTCCCGAGTCAATCGTGAGGTCTAGTTGTGAGAAGCCTCTTGATGCACACACTTGATCAATTCTTCACACTCTTTCTCACACAACCCTTACATTATTTTCACCTAAATACAGGGTTTTTAAATGCTGAATTACAAGCAAATTTGGCACGGAATAAAGTCAACACATAGTTGAATAAATTCAACTTTACACAAATGATACTTCACCGAGAACAATATTCACCTCAATTGCTTCTCTTGCCTTTCTTTCATAGCTAGCTATTTGTCTTTCTTCATTTTTAGTCTAGGGGATTGAGTATTTTTGGTGCATTCTATTTGACTGTTTTATATAGATAATTTTTTAATTCAAAATAACATTGAGTTCCATTTTATTAAGTGATTAAAGTTTAAAAATGTATTATAAAACTACTAGCCTCATGCTTCACGCATGCGATGAGGCTTTCTTTTTTAAAATTTTATTTTTATAGTGTTATAATTTTTCATTCATTCTAATTTGAAGTTTACACATTTTCTCATTAATATTATGCATTTAGACTACTAATAGAACCAAGAGTGTCATAAGGCTAGTTTCAAAAAATGAGCAAATATTACACTTTTATTTTGTAGCCAAAAAAAAAAAAACATGTGTTCTTATTTTATATATATAAGTGGATAAAGCAATTTGAAAATCAATAGGAGAGTGGCCCCATTTTTTAGGCAATGTTTTAGCGGGAGTTAGAGTTGTATTTTTACCAAATTGTCCTTTAGTTTTGCCTCTACTTAAACATAGGGGTGTAGGGGTATTTTTGAATTAAAAAAAAAATTGAGGACCCCAAACAAAGAAAACCTTTTAAATAGTAATATAGATTATTTTGTGTGTTTTTCATTTATTTATATTTTTATTAATATTGAATGGGTAATAGTTTAAAATTTCATATATTAGTTTAGTTTTGAATTAAATTTCTTCTTGAAATGTGAAAATTCTTTGTTTTATATGTTGGCCTCAAAGATATAATCCTATTTTGTTCACTCCCTCCTTCCCCATTCTATGTGTCTTCTGTTTGTATTATCTCAAAAAAGAAAAAAGAAAAAAGATAAGTGGTCTAAAGTAACACATCTATCAGTTAGTGAGTGAATTTTCGGTTTATAAGTCTCACTAGTACTTACAAAGGTTAGACCCTTTTGTAAGTGTTAGTGTTGTAAGTCTAGTCGTCCCACCCACTCCTTCCCCATTCCCTATATCTTTTGTCTATATTATCTCCCAAAAAAAAAAAAAAATCAATCATATCCATTATCTCCACAAAGAGGCCTTTAGTGACCAAGCTAATCTTTTCAATCATAAATGCAATATTAGATTCTTTTCACACAAAGCTTAATCACATTGTCCTTTTATTATTTTATACTAGTGTGTAATCGCGTACACATGCGTAGGTACATTTAAAAACAATAATAATTATATATATATATATATATATATATAATTTAGAATCTGATTAGATCTAGACTTTTCAGTTTATGTACCTAATAATTCACTTGCCACAAAAATAAAAAAATTTAATGGGACACTTGGCGCAAAATTGAACTTCAATTTAGAATCTAATAGAATTTAAACTCTTTGATTTTTGCACCTAATAATTCATTTGACACACAAAATCTCTATATCTATGACCTCTTTGGCAAGATTCATAGCTGGACCACCTTTGCCCAATTTGCTTGATAAAGTTTATATAGTGTCACATCCTTTTCATAAGAAATTGTTAAACATTTTTTCTCAATGGTTTTAATAACTTGATTGGGAAGAATGAACAAACTACACCAATAATTTGAATGCTAAAGACTAAAGAGGATTGATTTTAGTCGTGTAACTTGCCAGCAATGATAGGTGCTTGGAAGTCTAAGAGACAATTCCGCAATTTTGAGATTTATCTTCCCAAGAAGAGGCTGACAATGCTTGGCTGGAAGATTGCTAGAAATTAGGGGTACTCCGATGTACCTTGTAGGCAATTAACCTTAAATGCAACAATATGGAGATCTATTTGTTCCTTTAATTCATCAACGACCTAACATAGGAAATTTCACTCTTGCTGGAATGACTCTCAGACTATAGAGATGATAAAAGTCTTGTAAAATCGATTGCATGATGATTGATAAAACTATCCATATATATGTATTATTTAAATAAGGCATATGACTAATCTAATAAGTTATGCGACTACAAGCACACATATGTGAATAGTTTTATCAATTGTCATGTAGTGAGTTGGAAGAATTTTCCACCAAACAGATTGAAGGTCATAAAAATTAGTTCCATTTAATTTTTCAATTTTACTTAGATTTTTGACTTATAATAATCCTACTAACTATGACTAATGTCTTCTCTAAAAAAATATACTCCGTACATATATGACTAATGCAACAAAAATTGAACTAAATTTGTTTAAAATTTTATCAAAATTCATGTCTGTTATTTGACTATAGAAAAATTGCATTATCAGTTCAGTTTATTGAAACTTACAAAAATTAATTAGTATTTTGATTGATGATAAAAATAATCATCATTGATCACATACCTACCAAAGAATTGGATTATATTGTATACTGAGATTCTATTATATCTATATATATATATATATATATATATATGTATGTATATTTTAAGTTATTTAATCAAAACCAAGGATCCAAAAATAATTTAAAGATGACATGGACGTGGGCTCCCACCAACCTCTAAATTTGAGGGTCTCGGACCTGTGTTGTTGTCAAGAATGGAAGTGGGATCTTATTTCCTTTGATTTGCCTCAGTCCATCAAAGACAAAATTAAGTCAATTCCAATCCAAACGTATGGGAGTGGTAGAGACACGGTGATGTGGAAGTTCTCCAAAAATGGAGAATTCACTACAAATTCAGCTTATCGACTTGCAAATCAAGGTGAAGAAAATGCCTTATAGTTTAGTGGGTAGTGGATTTGGAAATCGGATATTTTACCAAAAATTATAAATTTTCTTTGGTTGTGTTTGCATGGTAGTATCCCAGTTAAGGAAGTGTTAACGGGTAGAGGTATCAATTGTGATAAGTTGTGCCCAATATGTAGAGAACAGAATGAGTCTATTATTCATATACTTCGTGATTGTGTTTATGCTCGTGATCTGTGGTGAAAATTGGAGGTTCTTCCAACTCACGTCACTTCCTTTGCTGATGGTCTTGAGGCTTGGTTAAAAGCCAAATGTTTGAGTGTGGTGCTGCATAAAGGTTGTATTCCTTGGTGCACTATATTCCTTTATACTGTTTGGTCCTTGTGGAAAAATAAAAACTTTGTTGTGTTTGAAAATTCTGTTCCAAATCCAGCACTTGACAAAGTGTGCTTAAGTCAAGTTAAGGAATTTCATTTTTGTGTCAGCAAGGTTAAGAAAGCAACTCCAAGGATTGTGATTCCTATTAAATGGTCTAAGCCTCTCCCGGGTTGGTGCAAGCTCAACACTGATGGAGCTTCATTGGGGAACCCAGGTAAGGCAAGTGGGGGAGGGTTGATCCGAGACAGTGAAGGGAGATGGATTTGGGGGTATTCGAGGTTTATTGGGCATACAACAAGTGTGGTGGCTGAATTATGGGCATTGAGATATGGTTTAAATCTTGCTGTTCAGTTGGGAATTGGATGTTTGGAAGTGGAGCTTGATGCTAAAGTGATCGTGGAGATGTTAAAAAAATACTAACAACACTAATTTTAAAGTTTCTCCATTGCTTTTTAATTGCAGATCCCTCTTAGCAAGATTCACACAGGTTCGAGTAGCTCATGTGTACAGGGAAGTGAATAGGCGTGTTGATCTTTTGGCCAAGCAAGGTTGTTGTATGAGGGAGGATTTTGTCATTTTGAAGTTTCCCTCTTTGCTGAATTAGATAAACTTATTATATCTGATGTGACTGGGCTGTACTACTATAGGCAGATTGCCACTACTTTGGCCTCTGTGGCCATTCTATAAGTTTTTTTGTTGTTGTTAATCTATCTGCCCTCTAACCCAAAAATAAAAAATAAAAAAGTGGCACAAGCATAACTCCACAAAATAATGCAAATTAGAGTCACCGTCAGAAAGCTCCTTGGCAGGTACTAACAGTTATGGTGTGATTGTTTTAAATGTTGAAAGTTAGTTGCCTCACCTTGGCAATGAAAAATTCAAAATCCTGTGGTGCTGAGCAACCCTCCAAGAACAAGAAGGTAGTTGGAACATTAATGATCAATTTTTTATAAATGTCACTATAAGTCATACAGGGGACCCATAGCAACGATTATCAAATGCCACTATATCAGACAGGGGACCCATAGCAAAAAATAATACTGGCAATATATCAGAATATTCTGTTATGAAAAAAAAAAAAAAAAAAAAAAAATCAAATAGTGGCATATTCTTTTCATGAAAAGAATATGCCACTATTTGAATGAATTGGGAAGGAATACGAATCTGATCATATTTGATTATGAAAAAAAAAAAAAAAAAAACTCTCAAACTCATTCTCTAAACTCTCTCAATCTCTCACCCCTCTCTCACGACCCACCATCAGACCAATAAAAAAAATAAAAAATCTCAAACTCTCACTCTCTCTCACGCTGATCCATTGTGAGAGCCACGCTGCCGCTGACTCACGCCGCCGAGTGTGCCCTATAGAGAACTTCTAAGGTCGACTTCTTTTATTTCTCATACATTACCCTAGTTATGAATTATGATTCCAAACGATAGGTTTCAAATCGAACTGTGCATTTATCATCCTACAAATATTAGTAATAACCGTAATATAGGTGAAAATTAAAGTAATTGAAAAAGGAGAAAAAGAGAAGAGAACAAGGGTGAATCACAACTTATGTCTCTTGCTAACCGTTAACTGTACTATTACTAGCTTTTGGTATTTTATAACTGATTAATTAAATCCACGTTTCAGTTTAAAAACAAAACAGAAAAATAAATAAATAAATAAAAATCCACTTTTCTGTTTTTTTATTATTTAAAAAAAAAATCCACTTTTCACGCGACCAATAGTCTTATAATGTGTCTCATTTCTGTTAATCATGGAAGTTTAACCGCACTTATTAATACGGCACCATTTGATTGAGATCTTGTTCTTAGATTTTTATTATAAGAAAAGTATAAATTGCATCCTCTTGCTCTTATACTTTTCAAAATTAGATTTCTAAACCGACAAAAATGAATTTCTCATTGGGGGACCCAGAGCGTGATAAAGTTTATAAAATAATAGGAAAAGAGATGGCGTAATGATACTATAGAAATGTTTACGTCATATATTATGAAATATGGTGGCACCTGCAGCACTCTCATCTTTATATATCCTATCGGGTAGTTCATTTGAACCACATCAGAGAGTACCTACTTGATAGTTTGCACTTACAGAGCGATACAGGCTCAATATTGTTTCCGCTGCTAACTACCTACACAATCAATAACTGAGGTACGCTTTCATGACATTTACAAAATTTAAGTTCCTTTGTCTATCTATGTATATATTTTTTATGTTCTCGTTATAATTAGCAACTGAAATAATCTTTTTTCTCCTAAATTTTTAATATTTCAATAAGCACCATCCAACTATATATAGTCGCTGAACTTTAACGTGCACCATAGCATGTCTTGCCTCTCACAAACTATACAATAGATCCTGAGATTTTCAATCAATATCGAGCATTGCGTTCATTTACTGTATGTTAATTCGTAATATTTTTTTTTCCCAGTGCCTGTCTTTTTCAATTCTTTGAATTAATTTTTAGCTTTGATTTGATTAAAATGTTGATATAAATATCACCACCTTTCCCGAATTTAGGGTAGATTGTGTTTTAGTTTTAAATCTTCGAAGCCAGCACCATGCAAGATTATTTGCTGAATTTTCTGCCAATATTTATTAACGGACAATAACATGTGTTGCTCCTCACAAACTTTAATTATAATAGTTGCTCCGATTCTCATTTAAAATAATAATTTTAGTATGATAAACTCTCACACATATTGCTACAAATATCTTATAAGATAGAGTGTAACTAATTGTTTATCACTGTCACAAAAATGACAAATCTCCCAGTTTGTCAGTCTTTTAATATGTAATTTCTGTTATATTCTCTTTCCAGTGTTTGCCTTTTTCTTTCAATTAATTCTTAGCTTGAATTTGCATTGGAACGTTGATACAAACATCACAAATGAAAATCATTGGTCTTGTTTTTAGTATTTCATTTTAAACTCCGTAATATGTCATGTATCTAGTTTCTAACTCTCTCTCTTCTAAATTTTTGTTATTTTATATTAAAAGATGTGTAACAATACGTGAATGGCGAAGTATAATGTGAGCACTCATGGTATAATAAAACAATTTTATTCAGAATATCATCACCTTTCCCTTATCATCTAGGATAGATGGGAATTTTACCAGTCTTTTCCCCCGTATTCTATTATTTGGAAGGCATTTGAGATGCAACTTAGAATTTGATTTTAGGAGAGACAAAATTATTGTTAATCTATTATAGGTTTGTTACACATGATAGAGTTATTTTATGATATTTTTTCAAGTCAAGTACAACTTATATAAATTATAATATTTTGGTTAATATAAATTGATAAAATGAAAAATTATGACATTTTTAAAATTATATATATATATATATATATATATATATATAATTGAAACTTGATAGTAACTAAACTTTTGAGTTTATTAGGTAATCAATTTTATATTTACTATTTATATACATATCTAAATGTTTAAGAATAGGTAATCAGTTTGTTAGTTTTTATCATTTTTGAAAGGCAATGATAATTTTGAGATTAAAACTCAAACCATGACTTGTCACTTTTGGTGAAAGGAACTTGTTATCTCACCAAGTCCCTACATCTAACCCTATTTCAATTTATGTTTTTATTTTTTATTTTTTTAATAATTTTGTCTTCTTTTATTGGTGATTAAAGAAACTCACTGTTCATCACACTCACTCACACACACAAAAAAAACCCTCACACAAAAGGTAATATGAGCTTCGACCAACATGATTTGAATGTTTGGATTGTGTGCCTATTCAAGTCTCTATCTCTTGGAATTATCCACTCTTCTGCCAACACGTTTCATCTGTCACTTATGATCTTCTCATCTTCTCTGCTTTTCACATCTAAATTGCAGAACATTACATTAGATCAATCAATTTACTTTTATTGTATATTTCTCACTGGCTAAACTCTCGAACTTCCTTGAATGCAATCTTGAGCTAACATGCTTTAGATATTCAAAAGATCTCTACAAAATAATTAACATCCATAATGAAAAAATAAAATTCACTTGCAATATTATTCACATGTAAAATTTCTTTAAAATAAAGTTTGGGGTGTTACAATCTAGTCCATTAATAATATATTGGAAAGAATATTATTAATATATACATAATTAAAGTGAAAGTTCAACAATTAAGCAAATCCGTTTTAATTTTGTGTTACACTTTCTTAAATTAGATTGTAAAACTACTCTAATTTTATACCAAGTATCCATACAATTTTAATACTTCCAATTCGCTTAGAGCATTCACATCAACAATTCATGCAAAAAATTCTTTATTTTATTATAAGAACCAACTTTTACTATTTTACTTAATCACTTTTTAAAACACATCATATTAGAGTATTTATTCAACATTCTATTTTATTTATATAATCATTTCTCATTTTTTTATATATTTTTTTCTTTTACATCTCTCTCTCCCCCCCCCCCCCCCGTTTATTTTAGTAACCGTTTCTCTCCTCTCAACCCTCGTGTCTCTCTCATCTTAGCTCTCTCTTCCAATGTCTCTCTCTAAGATCTCTCATCTTAGCTCTCTTTGTGGCAAACAAAGAAATCTCTCTCTATCGCACTTGTTAGAGAATCGGAGACTCGAAGAAAACTGTGTGTGTGTGTGTGTCTCGAAGCTCATCGTTGTCAAATCTCTCTCATCTAAATTTAGATGTTCCACCACCATTGGGTTTGGGTCTCAAAGACAAGTGGGTTGTTGCGTCGTTGATTAGGTTTGGGTTGATGGGTTTTTCGTTGATAGTTTGATTTGTGTCTTAAGATAATGATAAGAGCAATTATCATGGAGTGAATGTCATAAGTTGGACTTTTATTGTAAACATAAAAGTTAAAATAAAAAACTATTATGCAATGGTTTATGCTTTAATTTATATTAGTGTATAGCTCCATACATATGCACGAGTACAATTTTAAAAAATCACAATTATACGGTCTAGATTTTACATTTTTTTAGAAGAGGTTCAAATTGTATATGTTATTAGCTTACACTTTTTTTAAACCATATATTTCTAAAATATATAATAGTTTCTTATTATATATATAATTTAATTGGTTTTAGGCTTTTCGTTTTTGGCACATAATAATTCAAAAACTTAAATGGACATGTAGCAAAAAATTGGACTTCAATCAAAATCCAATTTAGAATCTAATTGGATTTGGACTCTTCGGTTTTTACACTTAATAATTTATTTGACATAAAATAAAAAATTAAATGGGACACGTGGCTCAAAATTGAGAATCTAATTAAAATTTAATTTGATTTTCTCTAAGCTTTGGCTATTAATACATATAGACTAGTGTGTAATCCCGTGCATATGGATGGGTTCAATTACAAAAAATCACAATTATACAGTTCAAATTATACAAGGTATTAACTCACGCATTTTTTAAATCATACATTTCTAAAATATGTAATAGTTTCTCATTATATATATATATATATATATATATATATATATATATATATAATTTAATTAGATTTAGACTTTTCGATTTTTGCACCAAATAATTCACTTGCCACAAAAATTAAAAAGATTAAATGGACACGTGTTGTATAATTGAACTTCAATTGAAATCCAATTTAGAATTTAATTGGATTTAGACTCTTCGATTTTTACACTTAATAATTCATTTTGTACAAAAATTAAAAATTCAATAGGACACGTGGCGCAAAATTAATTGAGAATCTATTTAGATTTTTTCTAATATATATATATATAGAGAGAGAGAGAGATTATTTTATAAAAGTTTTATCAACTAAATAAAATATTATGCTTAAAAATTTACATTCCAATTTTCGTCTTCTTAATGACATGAATCAAAGTGAAATTAAGTCCCTAGATATTAACATCAGTTTTCAAGAAACAAAAAGGCAACAACATCATATTATACCATAGATATCAATACATTACACGTGGATTACATAGAAAATTTCTTGTAAATATTTTTAAAGCTAAATTAACTATAGTGAGCTTGTGCATCACGCAAGTCATCACCTAGTGTTTCCAATGGTAATGGCTAATTGTGTTTTTTTTTTTCAGGAAATTTAAGGAAGACAACTCTATAGATGGCAGAAGCGGTGAGTATAGGAATTCAACAGGAATTAAATGCTTCAAGAGAAATTGAATCTGAAAATACAGAAAGTCAAAAGGAAGCAAACATTTCAAATGAAAACAAAAGTCAATATGAAAGGTGGGTTAGTGACCTCGAAATAATGATTGGAAGGCCAGAGCCTTCATTTTCATTTAAGAGTCGCATCAAAAGAATCCCAGATCACCTTCGCAAAGTGCAGGAACAAGCCTACACTCCTATGATTATTTCAATTGGCCCTTTTCACTACTTCGACAAAAAATTACAAAGCATGGAAAAGTTTAAAGTGAGATATCTCAAGAGTTTCATTGCACGGGCTAACATAAACTTGAACAATTTAGTAAGTACTATAAGGGAGATGGAAGAACGCGTTTCTTGTTGCTATGCAGAGACTTCGCTTGGCATGGACAGAGATGATTTTTTGAAAGTAATTCTGATGGATGCAATCTTCATTCTTGAGCTTATCTTTAGAAATGTTTATGGATGTTGGGAAAGTGATGATTTTTTGATAGAGGACCAAATGGGTTTTATCAGATGTGACTTGTTATTACTTGAAAACCAGATTCCATTCTTTGTCCTTAAGAAATTATTCAAGCTTCTTTATCCCAGTTGCCCAAACTCCTTTTCTTTACTTCATCTTACTTTCAAATTCTTTAAAGATTTCAATGTTCAAGAAATTCCCACCAAGAATGTGAAAATAGAACACTTCACCGATCTGATTAGAATATTTCAGCTACCACAACTCCAGAGCCTACCGAAAAGACAAACTGGATCTGAAGTGGTTACACTTTTGTACTCTGCAACACAACTGCATGAGGCAGGAGTAGAGTTTCGGGTGAATTCAAGCAAATGTTTACTTGACATAACATTTGACTTCAAAAGCGGAGTGTTGAAAATGCCATGCTTAGAGTTATATGATGAGACCGAAGCTCTTATTCGAAATGTAATGGCATTTGAGCAGTATTGTTCTGGGGAAAAATTTTATATTAGGGATTATTTTATCTTCTTGGATTACCTTGTCAATACTACCAAAGATATAGATTTACTTTGCAATAAGGGAATCATACATAATTGTCTGGGAGATAACGACGCAGCAACATCTTTGGTCAACAAGCTTAACATCCACGTCTCATGGTCAGGCAGAAACCCAAATCACAATCTTATCTTCAAAGAATTGAACGCATTCTATGAGAAACCGTGGCACAAATGGAAGGCAACATTAAGGCATCAATATTTCAGCACTCCTTGGAGAATTGCTTCTACCATCGCAGCTATCATCCTTCTGGTGTTCACATTCATGCAAACAGTATGTTCTATCATCCAAATAGTACCTATTGTTTGATTGCTGCTCAATAAATTTGTGCAAGTGCAGTGTGTGCAATGTGTGGTTAGTACGTGGACTCATGAAGAGTTTATATTGCTGCAGATTTCTTATCTTCCCTGATTGTCATCTACTTTTTATCTAAATAAAGCTTGGATAGAACTGTTATCTGCTTTAGTTTGGATAGGATTGTTATTTGCTTTTGGATAGGATACATTGTATAAGTGTGATGAGAAATTTTACTTCTATGGCATTTCCATTTTCATTGTCTATCGCATTTCTTTTTCAATTTTTGTAAGGCGATATATATGAACATTGATGGAGTTAATTAAAGCTATCAGATATATTTACCAAAACTCAGCAAGTAATTGCTGTGAGAGGATTGGTTTTCGCTCAAAGTAGACCAACGTTGTTTCATACCATTTTCTATCCAAACCAAGCAAGAGGGTTTCAGATGAGGAAGAGCAATGGTCATGAGATAATTAACATGAACAAATTCATTACAAATGCATATATCACCAGGGATAAGAACACATATGGTGTTGCTTATTAAACATGTATCACCAGGGATACGACCACTTACAAACTTTTTTTTTTTGCACCTGAATTTTTTCCTTCAAACATCAGAATTTTATGTTGATATACGTAGTTTAGATTTATTTCCATACCTTAAAGGTTTTAAAGAATTAGTTTTACAATTAGAATACAATATTTAAAATAATGTATTAAATTATATCTTTAAAAAATTTTTAAAATCATGCAAGTATTATTTACTAAATTTTATTGACAATATTTATTACAGTTATTCATGCATATTTTCTTAAAAAACAAATAAAATAAAATTGGTAAAACTCTACCTAAATTGAAAAAAAAGTTTTTTTTAGCAAACTTGAAAACAAAAGCTTAAGTAATAATTTTGCATATCGAAACATGAAAAAATTTGAATTTTAAAATATATTATTGAGACCCAGTAATCTTTTAGCGTGGTTGCATTGAATTAAATACCCTGTACTTTTAATTTAGCCATTAATGCCAAATAGCCCCAACCCATAAGAAGCTGCAATTTGCAGAACAAATTGGGCCTGGAGAAATGGGCTGAAAGGCAGAACTCATTCATGACTAAGTTGGGTCATGGTCGAGAATAGATCTAGAGGCTCTGATTATGCTCTCTCAGTTAAGTATAGCCCAATATCTTTTCCTTTTTTCTTTTTTAATGGGAATATCGTTTCCTTTTTAATTTCCTGCGAAACTGTAAATTTATTACAAAATAAATCATAGATAATTTTTAATTTCAAAATAATACTGGGTTTCATTTATTTAATGATTAAGTAAAAAATCATTAATATTAACTAAACAAAAATTGACTATTTATTTCCATACAAAAATCATTAATACTATTTATTTTTTGTTGGATTGCCGAAATTCAATTTCCATTAGATTCTTTTTTTTCGTTAGTTTTCCGTTTGGTTAGTTTACTCATAGTTTATTTTTATTTTTTAAAAAAGATAAGCGTAATCCAAGGGGATTGAACCCTTGTGCAAGGATTATTCCAGATAAGAAGCAACCAGCAGACTACCGCGGAACTTGCTCAACCTATATGGGAACTAAATTAATTTATTCTAAACCTAGTTGGTATTTCAAGTTTTCAAAAACAGAAAAAAAACACACATTTTTTTTATATACTTTCCAAAAATTGATAGTTATGATAACAAGAATGGAAAATTGAAATTATAGTTCATCCACAGTGATGTCAAAATTAATTAATATTAACTAAATAAAAATAACAATTTTGAAAAAACTAGTAACCTTAATTAAAAAGGACAAAGTTTAGTTACAAAAATGGGTTGTAGTCTATGGTTATAACCTTATTCAATAAATTTTTATTGAATTTTGACAAATTCAGCAATGGATTACATCTTCTTTTTATATCCTCTATACTTGCAAAAATTTTAGAAAATTAAATATCAATAACTATATCATCAATAAATTGTTTAAAATTGAAAACTTTTGTAGTTTAAAATTATGCATAAAATATAAGCTTATAGATCATATAGTAAATAATATTCGATTGATACAAAATTTGACATGTGTATTAAAAGCATAAATGACATACAATTCAACGGTTAAATTATCAAAATATGTAGTAATATTTTATTTTATTGAGTAAGGCTACAACCAATTTTGTAACTAAACTTTGTCTAATTAAAAAATTATCGAAAAAAATTTGAATATTTTACAAACATATTACATGAATTAAAAAAGAAGATGATATTGTTAACATTTTTAAATTTAAGATAAATTTTGTTATTTTTTTATATTATTTTAATAGTATATCATAAGAATTTTTTTAGTAATCAAAGTTGGCAATACAAGTCATACTTGCATGATGTGTCTTGAGTTGTATAGCATAATTTTTCCATGACTTTTTTTTTTTCTTTTGAAAATTCATATGGCTCATTATAAATAGATTAAAATTGGTAATATAGTTTAAATTTTTGGAAAATAATATTTTATTTCAAGAGTAAAAATTAAAAAAATACATTTTTTTAATATGTATTAATTTACATCTATTATAACTTGGAATTACTACATTTTCCAATCACAAAAAATACCTAGGGGTATGATGAGTGTTATGCGTTTGTGGTTGAAATAATGTTTTTATCACAGCCCTAGGTATTTTTGTGATTGAAAAATAATTATAAATTACAATGGATGTAAATTATTAATATTTACGAAAAAAAAATATAGAAAAGTCTCTAAGCACGCATACGAGTGCATGCTCAAAGGCTAGTATTATGTAATTATCACGCGCTTCTTATAGGCTTTCTATTTTTTTAAGAGATTACTACATTTTGTAATCATAAAATACATATGATGAATATTGTGCATTTGTGGGTGAAATAATTTTTTTTATCACAACTCTAGGTATTTTTATAGTAGTATCCTCAAGTTTTGTATGGTTGGGATTATTCATACTTATCATGAGTGTACTTAGAAACCCTTCTATTATTTTTCCTAAAGGCTAATGATTTACAGGGGGATCTAGCCTTTTGCCCTTTTTGGGCAAAATATTTGGCATTATGCCCCTATTTTGATACTCGATTATCATATAATTGAATTACTTAAATAACTCAACTATTAAGAAACCGAGTTCTGGGTAGGTTCTTGCCACACTGGTGTTCTAACTTGGCTTTTAGGCAATAAAATATTCCCGCGTTACTGTTTGTAACTCGGCAATGTGGAAACCAAGTTATATACAGAACACAAGAAGGAGTTTTGAATGTAACGTCTATAAAACTGTTTGTCTTCCTTCCTCAATAGTTTCTCTCCCTTCCTCAGTCCGATCAGTAGCCATCGTCAATCCGTTCAGTAGACCCTTCCCAAGTTTAACGCATCTTCAAGTTCTCCTATTTCTACCCGTACCCAAACCAAACCGTTCAGTAGACCCTTTCCGAAGCTCAATCCAAACCCACACCTAACTCATCATAAAACATTTGCTGTTTATGAAATAACCAAGCCCACTCTTGTCTCATGGTATTGTGAACATAAGCACTGTAAGGTTGAATTTATTCAACCATCTAATTGGCTTTATTCCGTGCCAAATTTGCTTGTAATTCAGCATTTAGTAACCCTGTATTTAGGTGGGTTTGATGTAAGGGTAGTGAGTGAGATAGAGTGAAGTTTGCTCAAGAGTGTGCAAGAAAACAGAGTCTCGCGGCTGGGTCTCGCGGGTGACTCGCGGCTTCAAGCCGCCAGAAGCAACCTCACGTGCCAAGCATGCTGGAAGGTGAACAGTCTGCTAGCTGGAGCACTACAGGACAAAACAGGACAACTGGCATACGGTTATCTCGCGACTGGATCTCGCGACTCAGTCAAGCCGCGAGGTCAAGCCGCGAGCCACCCCTGTTTTGTAGAATTCTGACGTTTCACATTCCTCTCCACTCCAGTATAAATACCCCTATTACCCACGATTGAAAGAGAGCTTCCAGAGAGAATTTTGAGAGAGAAACCCTAAAGAAAAACCAGATTGTTTCACCCACAATCTCTACCTTAGAATCTCTTCAAATTCCTCATCTCTCTTCCTCTCCATTGTTAAATCCTTGAGAGGCATTATACCAGACCTGGTTCTCACCATCATCTTCATTGTGAGACAGTCGTTTGGATTTCTGGGAAGCAGTTAGGAAGGAGCCAATCTTCATTGGTTGATGCTACGGTGTAGTAGCGGAATCCGGGAAGCTAGAAAAGAAAAAGGTTCGGCGCAACCTCGTTGGAGCAAGAAGCTTGGAGGGCTTAGGTGCACTGGGTAGATTAGGCTTGGAGGGTCTATTGCTGTCCTTGTATCCCAACTATATTTTCTAGTGGATTGATTACCACTTGGAGGGCGGCGGAGAGGTTTTTCGCCGAGGACTTCGGTTTCCTCTTCGATAACACATCGCGTGTTGTCTTTGTGTTTGCATCTTCCTTCCTCTATCTTTGCCTTTAAATTATCTGCTGTAGATTTTATTCTGTTATGGCTTAGATAGTTTTAATCAATTTCGTATGATAGCATATGTTAAGTTTCCGCACACTTGTTGTTTGACATATTGCTTGAATTGATTAAGGTTTAATTTGGGGGTCTAAACGTTCAAAGGTGTTTTTACACGTTTTTGAACTTTCAATTGGTATCAGAGCGGGTACACTTGTTGTGGTTTAAATACCTAAGTGTGATCCTTGACCCCTTGTTTTTATTTGCCATGGATTGTGCTTTGTATGACTCTTTGCATGATTTGGTTGGTGATGAAAATAACATGCCACATGTTTGTGAAAATGCCTCTATGAGTGTTAATCCTCATAAGTGTGATGACATGTTAGTTGAATCTATGGGTGTTGTTGACAAACTCTTCAAGAAAAATGCTAAGAAGTTTCAAAAGAATTTGAGCAAGTTATTTTGTGAAAAGGATGATTTGATTGCTAAGCTCAATGAATCCAACAAATTGGTTGAGAAATATAAAAAACTTGCTGAAATTTCTCTTGAAAAGCTGAAAGAGTTTGAATGTTTGAATATGGACTTGGATGCTAAACTTGTTTTGTCTAACAAACTTGTTGATGATCTTAAATGTGAGAATGAATCTCTTAAGATGCATGCCAAGTGTTTGATTGCTGAACCCATTAATAAAATGGATGATAATATTTGTTGCAATCATGTTGTGGTACCCGATTTTGTGCCTAGTGTGTGTTCTACCTTAAAGGACAAATCGGTGTACATTCCTCCACATAAAAGAAATCAAAAGGTGGAGAGAAAGGCTGTTAAGTCAAAGCCTTCGTTCAGGTCTCAACCTAAGTTTTTGAATGGATCTAAGTTTGTTCCAACTTGCCACCACTGCGGTGTGATTGGTCATATAAGACCTCAATGTCATAAGTTGAAGAGGGAACAAAACCATGTTGCTAGATCCCTTCCCAAAAAGCCTAGTGGACCTAAACACATTGTTTGTCACCATTGTGGTGCCTTTGGTCATCTAAGACCTCAATGCTCTAAGTTTCATGCTTTTAAAAGAATTAAAAGAAAAGAAAAACTTGAGCTTTTTGGAAGTTGTGCTAAAAAGAATAAACCGGTTTTGAGTGAAAATAGCATGTTGTTAAAGAAAATGTTTAATGCTCTTAACTCCTTGACTATGTGCATCTCCGGTTCTCATTCTTCCAACCCTCGTCTCACTTCTCTTGAGACACTCATTCCAAACAATCGTTCCGTTTGGATGAGGAAGGGTTCCTATGGTTGAGCTTTTGCTCTTTTGGTCCATGATCTAATTCTTTCGATCTTTGTAGGACCCTCCATGCATTAAATGTCATATCTTCATGCATTTTGTGCATCTTGCATTTATTTGTATGCATTGTTTCGTTTTTGATCTTACGTTTATGTTTCTATTTTGTGTGAGTAAAAATCCAAAACCACATAAAAAGTGAAAAATTCAAAAAGTTTGATCGTATTTGTTTGAGCACATATCACATGTGAGTTTGGCCTTGTACCTTTGTACAAATGGCTTTGTGCATTTATGAGCTTAGCTTGTTATTTTTGCACCTATATCTTTGTGGGAAAAATCTTGACATCTTTGTGTGATTGTTGTAAATCGATCTTCAAGCTTGTCATGAATGATTTGTCAATAGTCATGTTGGTTTTGATACATGCGTAGACTTGTGCTTATATCTCTTCCCACTCTTTTATTTTTATTGCTTAAAGAGCTCAATAAATGTAAATCTCAAAATGAAAAGAGATAATGAGCTGCAAAAGCCGTCGCATATACTAGTATTTGACTAGGAAAAAGGGAAAGCGACTTATATGAAATTGTATGATGCCCAAAAAGCCAAAGGCTTGTTCATCAAATTGAAATATCACAAATTTCAGGCATCAATCTCAAAATGAGATGTTTTGATTCAAAATGATCAAATGTTAT
Source organism: Quercus engelmannii (assembly GCA_029955605.1). Lineage (NCBI taxonomy): Eukaryota > Viridiplantae > Streptophyta > Magnoliopsida > Fagales > Fagaceae > Quercus > Quercus engelmannii. The sequence continues at coordinate 106,787,665 of JARPSG010000001.1, read as the reverse complement.
GAACTGTAAAGAAGCCAAATGAAAAGCTTCAATCTTATGTAATCATTTTCTTGTGGGAGGTCATATATGTTCATTTCTATAATTGAGATAGACCACTTGACTTAGTACTAGTTGTGTATGACTTGATTGAATTGATCATTGAAACTTCACTCTAGACTAAGGACTATTCCACATTTGATACACACACACAACACACATGCCTAATGCTCAATGAATGTCTTATTCATTTGTTAGATTGTACTTGTCTAAATGTGATGTGTGTTTGCTCAATCTTATATGGATTAATCCAAAAAGATTTTTGATCATTTTATATGTTTTTGGAAGTTATTTTTATCACTTTTTGTGTTTATGTTTAGTGCCTACTTTGTTTTTCAATGTTTAAACATGTTCTGATTTGAAAAACAGGTGTCAGAATTTTTCGCGGCTCAGCTGGCGACTCGCCAGTCGCGAAACCCCAGTCGCGAGTTCATCCAGAGGCTTTTGGCGGCTCACTCGCGGCTTGCTCGCGGCTCACTCGCGACTCGCGAGATTTTCGCGACTGAAACTCGCGGCTCGCGGCTGAAACTCGCGGCTCGCGGCTTGCTCGCGGCTGAAACTCGCGGCTCGCCCAGTCGCGAAACGCCCAGAAACAGCTTTTTAAAGGGCTTTTTGTGGGAAACTTGTTTAAACCTCTCCCATCCTCTCTAAAACCCCTCTTTCAATATTTTTACATCAAAACCCAATCAATTTGAATGGTTTTTCATTCCATTAACATCTCTAAGGTAATTATAAACTCTTTTCATTGATTTTGATCCTTAGATTATGTTTTGGAGAGTTTTGTGCTCTTGATTGAGATTTTTATCATAGGGGTTGGGAAAACTTAGTTTTTGTTAAATTTCTTCATAGGATTGGTTTATTTTGTTGATTTGCATTGGATGTTGGCCCCTTGTGGCAGAAAGAACATGTATTAAGGGTGGATTTCATGATGTTCATGCATTGTTTCACATTTTTGTTCATAGTGTGCATGCTAGGTGTTTGATAAAATGCTTCTTAGACATTTTCTCGCCTGTTTGGACTCCGATGAGTATCAAACTTTGGGGTTTCTCATGTTTCCTCATTAGGAACATGTTTGGTTCATTGGTTGTGTATTTAACACACCTTACCCCACATGTGCATTTTTCATGCATTGGTCATGCATTGCACTTAGCCACCTCTTGCACACACCTTTGCTACCCTTGTCATGCATTGGTCTATACCTTGCTTTTTCATCCTAGCATGTCATGTCTGTCTTATGCTTTGTAGCATTTTACTTTGTCATGGGTTTGAGCTTCATTTTCTCATTCATCTTGCACCCCTCATGCATCATTAGCATTGTTCATACCTTCATCTCTTGCCCTTGTTTCTTCTTGACCCTTTGTCTATTCCTGACAAAAAGGGGGAGAGTATACTCTAGAGAATATTTCGGAGTATTTTGTCATTTCTATATGACTCTTGTGCACATCCTTAGGGGGAGAAATTCTAATATTTCATAGGGGAGATGCATATACCAAGGGGGAGAAGACATTGAGATAATAAGAAAACTTTGTTTTGAATAAGCATAGGCTTTATGGTGCTTTGAGCTATGTTTTGTGGTTCTCTTCGCATCATGTTTTTGTTTTGGACATGCATACTTCCATATGCTATTGTGCTTCATTAAATGCATGTTCGGATGATCAATTGATTTGCTATGTGATCATTGTAGTCATTTCTATATGACTGTTTTGGTGTTTGATCAAGTTGCTCATATGCTTTACATCATGTTTACTTGATCGCAATTTGCTTGTTACATTATACTTGTCCTTTTATTACTTGCTTTACCTTGAGGGTCTAATGTGTTTTGTGCAAGTGTTTCAGGTTACAAGTATATATGTTCCAAGTGCATCACAGCTTCTCATCACTTTGAAGGGGAGAAACTTTATGCACTTTTAGTTTATATTGTTTAAGTTTTTATTCAATATAATGTGGGTTGTACCCATGTGCTTATGTAAGCTTTTAGGGTTTATGTGTTTTGCATGGTTTGTAGGCTTAGTGGTATGTACCTTGCTTAATGCAGCCTTTATGCTATGTTGAAATCAGTACTTTAATCTAAATGTTATGCATTTTGGTTTATGTACTGTCACTCTTGTGCCCTTGTAGGATTGTTCCTAGATGCATATGCCTTGTGTGATATGCATTGGTTGAGTGTTGAGCATACAAGTGTCTTGCCTTGTGCATGTCAACTTGTATGTCCTTGTGTTCATTCCAAGTGTGAATGAGCACTGTGATCACTACATTGTGGTGTTCACTTGGTTGATCAAGCCATGGTTTGTTTCTTAACTCCATCTTTGCTTGATCACATATTGCCTGTTTCATATGCATTTTATAATTTTCTGCTTACAATGATCATGGTGTATTGTTGTGTTTCAGGAGTATTATGTTCATATGACTCAAGTGCTTCACAGCTTCTAGAGTTAGGTGTGAGTGAGTTTTGCTCAACTGTTCCCAACTCACATGTTAAGTCTAGAGTCTGTTTTAGGGTTTTGTCACGGAATAGCCAAAGGGGGAGATTGTAAGGTTGAATTTATTCAACCATCTAATTGGCTTTATTCCGTGCCAAATTTGCTTGTAATTCAGCATTTAGTAACCCTGTATTTAGGTGGGTTTGATGTAAGGGTAGTGAGTGAGATAGAGTGAAGTTTGCTCAAGAGTGTGCAAGAAAACAGAGTCTCGCGGCTGGGTCTCGTGGGTGACTCGCGGCTTCAAGCCGCCAGAAGCAACCTCACGTGCCAAGCATGCTGGAAGGTGAACAGTCTGCTAGCTGGAGCACTACAGGACAAAACAGGACAACTGGCATACGGTTATCTCGCGACTGGATCTCGCGACTCAGTCAAGCCGCGATGTCAAGCCGCGAGCCACCCCTGTTTTGTAGAATTCTGACGTTTCACATTCCTCTCCACTCCAGTATAAATACCCCTATTACCCACGATTGAAAGAGAGCTTCCAGAGAGAATTTTGAGAGAGAAACCCTAAAGAAAAACCAGATTGTTTCACCCACAATCTCTACCTTAGAATCTCTTCAAATTCCTCATCTCTCTTCCTCTCCATTGTTAAATCCTTGAGAGGCATTATACCAGACCTGGTTCTCACCATCATCTTCATTGTGAGACAGTCGTTTGGATTTCTGGGAAGCAGTTAGGAAGGAGCCAATATTCATTGGTTGATGCTACGGTGTAGTAGCGGAATCCGGGAAGCTAGAAAAGAAAAAGGTTCGGCGCAACCTCGTTGGAGCAAGAAGCTTGGAGGGCTTAGGTGCACTGGGTAGATTAGGCTTGGAGGGTCTATTGCTGTCCTTGTATCCCAACTATATTTTCTAGTGGATTGATTACCGCTTGGAGGGCGGCGGAGAGGTTTTTCGCCGAGGACTTCGGTTTCCTCTTCGATAACACATCGCGTGTTGTCTTTGTGTTTGCATCTTCCTTCCTCTATCTTTGCCTTTAAATTATCTGCTGTGGATTTTATTCTGTTATGGCTTAGATAGTTTTAATCAATTTCGTATGATAGCATATGTTAAGTTTCCGCACACTTGTTATTTGACATATTGCTTGAATTGATTAAGGTTTAATTTGGGGGTCTAAACGTTCAAAGGTGTTTTTACACGTTTTTGAACTTTCAAGCACTATTTTGCAGATTCAGATTGATTGGATAGCTGAACTCATCTTCCAATACCAAGCAACGACCCATAGTAGTGAACACATCGTGAGGCCTATAGAGTTGTGGGTTGCCAGAACCAAACATTGACACTGAATACAATAACATCAAATGATCAAGTTAATAGCGTGCATCAACTGTTGGTAAATAATGTAATGCTGCATAAGATGGTACATGACAAAGACATTCATAAATTTGTGTACTATTACATGCTAAAAATGAAATACTAACACTCAAATTTGACCATAACCATTAGACGTTGTTGTTAATGTCTACACGTTGTGTGCAATACAAAATGTTGTTCTTAATGTCTAACCAATGATGAGTATGTATATTCAACTTTTGCAAATATAAAGATTAACTATTTATTAGTTTTAGCAAATCTAAAGATTTTCATTTTTTGTCAATGAAATTTACACCAGCAAAGACTCAATATAACCCAATGTACACACATAAGACTTATCACCGTTTCTATAGCTTATTGTACATTTCTTATAACATCAAACAACACCAAACAACTAATATAACCCTAATCTACTCACATAACACTCATTCAAGAAAATACCAAAGCACAAGTAATACAACCTATTAAATGAAAATTCTTTTCTAACAAAAAACATACATTATGATTGATAAACTTTTATAATATCTACAACTACGTTTACCAACATAATAAAATTCTCTATGTATTTCAAAGAAGAAAATGAGTTTCTTACCTGAGATGATAGAGAGATAACACCAACTTTTGACAGAAAATTCTTAAAATAAGGAGAATATCTGAAAATGATGAGGAGAATTGCATGAGAAGTAGATATAGTAGAAGAATTCGATTATAAAAGAACCGAGTAACATTAATAACACGATTTCCCATTAATCGGGTTCAGCTTCACGTGCAAACAACTAATGTGAAATGGTGTCAGAATAGCAGAAAAACTCGATTATACCAGAGCCGAGTAAAATTAATAACTCGATTTTAATTTGATCAGGTTCATAGTACTCATTTTCTTTATTGCCGAGTTACAAACAGTAACGCAGAAATTTTTTATTGCCCAAAAGCCAGGCTGGAGCATCAGCATGGCAAGAACCTGCCCACAACTCGACTTGCTAATAGTCGAGTTATTTAAGTAACTCGATTATACAGTGATCGAGTATCGAAACAGGGGCATGCCCCTATATAGTTTCGAAACAGGGGCATAATGCCAAATATTTTTCCCAGAAGGGGCAAAAGGCCAGAATCCTCATGATTTACATTCACTAGTCGCTAACCCGTGCGATGCACGGGAAAGCTATTGAAAGTTCAAAAACGTGTACAAAACACCTTTGAACGTTTAGACCCCCAAATTACAACTTAACCAATTCAAGCAATATGTCAAACAACTAATGTGCGGAAACTTAACATATGCTATAATATGGAATTGGTAAAAACTATCTAAGCCAAAACAAAATATAATCCACAACAGATAATAAAAAGGCAAAGATAGAGAGGAAGAAAGATGCAAACACAAAGACAACACGCGATGTGTTATCGAAGAGGAAACCGAAGCCCTCGGCGTAAAACCTCTCCGCCGCCCTCCAAGCGGTAAACAATCCACTAGAAAATACAGTTGGGATACAAGGACAGCAATAGACCCTCCAAGCCTAGTCTACCCAGTGCACCTAAGCCCTTTAAGCTTCTTGCTCCAACGAGGTTGCGCCGAACCTTTTTCTTTTCTAGCTTCCCGGATTCCGCTACTAGACCGTAGCATCAACCAATGAAGATTGGTTCCTTCCTAACTGCTTCCCAGAAATCCAAACAGCTGTCTCACAATGATGATGATGGTGAGAACTAGGTTTGGTATAATGCCTCTCAAAGATTTGACAATGGAGAGGAAGAGAGTAGAGGAATTTGAAGAGACTCTAATGTATAGATTGTGGGTGAATCAATCTGGTTTTTCTTTAGGGTTTCTCTCTCAAAATTCTCTCTGGAAGCTCTCTTTCAATCGTGGGTAAAAGGGGTATTTATACTGGAGTGGGAGAGGAATGTGAAACGTCAGGTTTTACAAAACAGGGGTAGCTCGCGGCTTGATCTCGCAGCTTGACTAAGTCGCGAGATCCAGTCGCGAGATAACCGTATGGCCAGTTGTCTTGTTTTGTCCTGTAATGCTCCAGCTAGCATGACTGTTCATCTTCCAGCATGCTTGGCACGTGTGCTGCGTCTGGCGGCTTGCAGCCGCGAGTCACCTGCGAGTCCCAGCCGCGAGTCTCTGTTTTCTTGCACACTCTTGAGCAATCTTCACTCTATCTCACTCACTACCCTTACATCAAACCCACCTAAATACAGGGTTACTAAATGCTGAATTACAAGCAAATTTGGCACGGAATAAAGCCAATTAGATGGTTGAATAAATTCAACCTTACAATCTCCCCCTTTGGCTATTTCGTGACAAAACCCTAAAACAGACTTTAGACTTAACATGTGAGTTGGGAACAGTTGAACAAAACTCACTCACACCTAATTCTAGAAGCTGTGAAGCACTTGAATCATATGAACATAATACTCCTGAAACACAACAATACACCATGATCATTGTAAGCAGAAAATTATAAATGCATATGAAACAGGCAATATGTGATCAAGCAAAGATGGAGTTAAGAAACAAATCATGGCTTGATCAACCAAGTGAACACCACAAGGTAGTGATCACAGTGCTCATTCACACTTGGAATGAACACAAGGACATACAAGTTAACAAGCACAAGGCAAGACACTTGTATGTTCAACACCCAACCAATGCATAACACACAAGGTATATGCATCTAGGAACAATCCTACAAGGGCACAAGAGTGACAGTACATGGGCACAAGAGTGACAGTACATAAACCAAAATGCAGAACATTTAGATTAAAGTACTGATTTCAACATAGTATAAAGGCTGCATTAAGCAAGGTACATACCATAAAGCCTACAAACTATGCATAAAACATTAACCCTAAAAGCTTACAAAAGCACATGGGTACAAACACAAAACATCCTGAATAACATCATCAAAATATATTAAAGTTTAAACCAAGAGTATAGGTTAAGAGTTAGAAACAACTATACACCAAAACACAGTGTAACAAACCCATAAAAACATTAAATAGTCCAACAAACATAAACCTAAAACCATAAGTTTAGAGGATAAGACTAAAAACAAAAGTATGACAAAAGTATGTGTGTACTCCCCCTATCACTATGCATACTTCCCTTTGAAACTTTCTCCCCCTTACTGAATGCTCTCTCCCTTTTTGTCACGAATAGCTAAAGGCTCTCGTCCAACTTTCGTTGAATATCATCTAGCTGATTCTCCATAGTCTCGAGACGCATTTGGACATGGTTGTTTGTGGAGTAGAGAAGTGCCACAAGCTCATCAATGCGTTTCTGAATATGCTCAAGTACACTGCCGACTCTATCAGTGTGAGGAGCAGTCTGTGCTTGCGGAATACTAGCCGGTGAAGCTTCAGGAATAGCACGTGATGTAGATGTGGTATGTGCAGGTGTCTCTGATTCAGGGGCAGATGGAGTAACGGGAGAGATGTGAGCACTCCTTGGTGATTTAGAGGAGTAACTTTTGCTAGCTTGAAGAGTGAACAAGGAAATGGGACGTTGACGAGTCAACATTTTTCCATCTGCAGGAGGAATAATGCCTTCACGAAGAATGAGCTTCATGATGAGACTGCAAAATGGAATAACTCCTCGAGCTGCAGTTCTACACGCGGTTTTCCTCAAGGTGTAGTAGATGTAAGCACATATATCAATGGGGGCTCCTGTAATAAGGTCACAAAGAAATAGAGCTCTCCCAAGATTGATGAATGTAGTGTTGGACAGTGGGTAGAGATTGGGGAACATGATCAACTTCAGTGTGGTCAGCTCTGGTGCAAACTTTGCTGTGCTGATGGATGTTCCTGCACTGGATACTTCATGATCGGATCCTAGGATTTGTAGAATTTCTCCAACTTTTGGAGTTCGTTCATCGTAAGGAGTTAGGTTCACATTCTGAGGTCTAGTGATGCCGAGAAGATCTGCGATGGAGTCTGGGGAAACGCTAAACTCTGTTCCTCTGACCCAGAAAATGAGTTGAACTCCAAGATCAGTTGCATTGGAGAAGCATTATTTGACCAGCTCATCCATTGGATCATCAAAGTTCTCGAACAGGTTTGCCCAATCTCGTTTCTCAAAGATCCGAGGGATGAAAGTGGTCCCTAAGGTGTTAAACTCTACCACCCGTTCCACTATAGTAGTTGACTTGTCAAACACGTTTGAGTAGACGTGTGAGTTAAGCGGAAGTCTGAACCTATCCTCATTGGAATCTTGAGATGCCTGAGATGATAGTCGAGTCCTTTTAGCAACTAGTGTTGCTGGTTCGTCAGCAACAATGTCTTTACCCCTGGAAGATCGACGAGACATCTGCAAGATAACAGACCCACAGCAAAGAACCAAACAATAGTACCACACAAGATAAATGTCAACAAGATTCAGTGAAAAAAAATTTCAATATATAAATACAAACTGAAGATAGTGCAGACCCAACCAAACTTCCAACAATACAAAGAAGCACAAAATAACAGGTGCAGCAAACTGGTGATAGTGCACAAAGACATAGATAGACAAAACAACTGACAAAACTGTCAATGAGACAGGCTATCATGACCATGATATGCAAACAGATACAGCATTCGAACATTTAGAGCAGATAACATAAAACACTCCACAAGAGATATGAACAAGGGAAAATATTTCAACATGAAGAAACAAATCATCCACACTAGAGCACATGGTTGAGAGACACACATTATGATATCTTAAAAACTTAGTAATCAATACCGAAATCCAACATCAATACTCAAGCAAGTGAAATGAGTAAGTCAAATAAACACCAAATCCATTTAAGAAAAGATTTTCAGACTCAACAACAGGCAAAAATCAGAACAATAAAAAACACATTGTGACCGCTCAACATGAAAACAGATGAGAACAATAGCAAACAAAACACGCCATACCCATTACACAAAGAGAGAAGTATTTCGAACACAATATCAATCCAAACGGTAACAAAAATATCCAGGAAAAGGAAAATGAGATTGAGAAAGCAAAACCCATACATTTTCTTGATGATTTGGATAAGAAATGAAGCACCAATGAGGTTTGAAAAATGGATTCACGGAGTGTTTGGAAAGGAGATAGTTTAGAGAGAAGATGAACAGTCATAAAAGTTCGAGGGAAAACTGAAAAAGGTTTAAAAACTGCTCCTGTTTCTGCCAAACATGCGATTTTCGCGACTTGATTAAGTCGCCACACAGTCGCCAGCTCAAGCCGCCAAAGCACTCAAGAACAAAAATTTGAAAAATTTTTCTAAATGTTTTTCGCGACTGGAAGGTCTACCCGCGAGTGAGTCGCGAGCTGAGCCGCGAAAATCTCTGAGTGAACCTCGCGACTGGACCTTCCACTCGCGAACAAGTCGCCAAAAATGACCAGCGAAGATGCGACTGAGGCTCGCGACTTGACATACCCGCGACTGAGCCGCCAAAACAGGGCAAAACTGAATTTTTGAAATTTTCAGATTTTTCAAACAAAATACTTTCCAAAAACACCTAAAACACTCAAAAATCTTTTTGTGCTTGAAATAACAAAGATTGAGCATGTGAAAACACATTTCATCAAGTACAATCACACAAATGAATATGGCATTTATTGAACATAAACTTGTGTGTTGTGTGTGGATATCAACAATGAGATAGTCCTTCGTCTAATGTGAAGCTTCAATGATCAATTCAACCAAGGCATACACAATTAGCACTAGATCATGTGACCCATCTCAATTATAGAAATATGTATATATGACCTCCCACAAAACTTGATAACATGACTTGGAGCTTTACATTTTACTCCACTTTTAATCATAACATTTGATCTTTTGAGGCAATTACCTCTCATTGTGAGAGTGATATTTGACATTTCACTTTAATGAACAAGCCTTTGGCTTTTTGAATAAACATTTTCTTTAATATAAAGTCGCTTACCCTTTTTCCTAGTCGAATACTAGAATGTGCGACAGGCTTTTGCAGCTCAATATCTCTTTTCATTTGGAGATTTACATTTGGTGAGCTCTTTTTAGCAAAACAAAAATAAAGAGTGGGAAGATATATAGACACAAGTCTATGCATGTCTCAAGATCAACATAACCATTCACTAATCATTCATGACAAGTTTGAAGATCTATTTACAACAATCACATAGATTTCAAGATTTTTCCCACAGTGATATAAGTGCATGAAAACAAGTAATGCTTGAAAATGCACAAAGCCATTAGCACAAAGGTACAAGGCAAAACAAGTTTTGAGACAAAAACTCAACAAAGTCAATCAAGCTTTTTGATTTTCTAATTTTTATGTGATTTTTGGATTTTTGACACAAGAAACAAAAAGATTGATAAGACAAAATTAAAAAATGCACAAGTAGACAAGTAAACAAACATTGTCACAAAGCATAGGAAGTATTAATGCATGGACATGTTGTAATGCTTATGCATGAGTACCCTTTTTCACCCACACGTCACTTGCGTTTGGGGTGATTTCCTTATAGGATTGGGTACGGGAGTTAGGGCTTTCAAACCTTCGTGAGAAGCTTTCCAAGCAGTTGGTGAATGCGCCAATCATCTTCATCACGTTCATCATTCCGAGATCACCATTCTGATCTCTAGATTGATCACCTGCCCAAATTCTTCTATCATTTCTAGGTCCTCCTGACCTTTGAGGAGTTGCATTATTCTTTGCTCTCAGCTTTTGGCAATTTGGTCGAGTATGCCCTTCAAGTCCGCAATAATGACACACATAAGTTGCTCTAGGACCTCTTTGTAGTCGTGGGCGTGACTTGGCACGAGATTCAGACCTGCCCACAGATTGATTACGGGGATTCAGCATCCGTTGGTTCACCACATTCTTCTTCTCCTCCACCTCGAGCTTCTCACCAGTAAGGTCAGCTACAACTGGATCTTTGGCCTTTACAAACTTCACTTCTTTAGTGACATTTCCAGATGAACTACTTCCTCCGGTATATCCCAATCCGGATTTGTCTGAAAAGCTCTTTTGAGATGAGATAACATCATCTAACTTCTTGGTGGTGACCCTCTCTATTTTAGCATTTGCTTGCACAACCTCATTCTCAAGAAATCTCACTTTTGTGTAAGCTTCGGACAACTCACCATTCAGTGTTTCTATCTCACATTTGGCCTCTCTATATCGAATTAGGAGACTTTTGTAGTCCTCCTCAGCCTTCTTCATTTTTTTCACAGCAGCCTTGGCCACCCTTGTGTACTCACCCGACTTCTCCAAGAGTGAGTTATAATTCTCTTGAAGATTTGCTGTGCTTTCATCTTCTTCAGCATCTGATTCTTCAACAATTCCTAGTGATTCATCATCACTATTTTCTCCAAGGTCTCGTACAAGCAGATTCAACTCATCTGAAGACTCAACATGAGCAATAGTCATAAAAGCTGAATAGTTCCCCTTTCCATCACAGCTCTCTTCAGATTTTAAGTCAAACGAATCCGAGTCACTCAAGGTCATGGCGTACACTTTACCTTTCGATTTCAAATAATTCGAACATTCCTTCTTAAAGTGTCCATGCCCGTTACATTCGAAACAAGTTACACCTTGTGTAGTTTGGGATTCTTTTCCATTTTTCTTTTTGAATTCCCTTTTCTCCCTTCCAGAACTTTGGAATTTTCTTTTATCATCAAATTTGCCATTATTTTTGAATTTCAAGAACTTTCTGAAATTTTTGACAAGGTATGCAACATCTTTGTCAACTACATCTTCTCCCGATGAGTCTTGATCTTCTACCTTCTCATTAATTGTCTTAAGAGCAAGAGATTTACTCTTCCGTTGATTGGGCAGCGACATCTCATAAGTTTGCAGGGAACCAACCAGCTCCTGTACTTTGATGTCATCAAGGTCCTTGCTCTCTTCAATTGCTGTCACTTTAGCACGAAAACTTTCTAGCAATGATCGAAGGATCTTCCTTACAATCTTTGAATCCTTCGTTTTCTCCCCCAAGTTGAACTTACTGGAAACCACCTCATTTAGCTTCCCATAGAAAGAGTCAAAAGACTCATCCTCACTCATTTTGAGCTCCTCAAACCGAGTGGTCAGCATTTGTAACTTGATGTCTTTCACTTTCTTCGTGCCTTCATAGATGGTTTCCAGAATCTCCCATGCTTCTTTAGCAATGGTAATGTGAGAAATCCTGTGAAATTCATCTGGAGACACACCATAGAAAATAGCATTGAGTGCTTTACTGTTAGCATTAGATGCAGCAAGTGCTGCCTTATCCCAAGTGGATTTGGCTTCCTCTGGTTCAGTCCAACCAATCTCAACAGCATCCCAAACGGATTCATCAATAGAACACAGAAAAGCTCTCATGCGAACCTTCCAAAAAGCATAATTACTACCATCAAAATATGGATGTGCATTTAGGGATTGAGACCTATCCCTCTCAAAAGGGAGTCAAGGATCACACAATGGTAATGAAACCAATAGCAGTGTACCCGCTCTGATACCAATTGAAAGTTCAAAAACGTGTACAAAACACCTTTAAACGTTTAGACCTCCAAATTACAACTTAACCAATTCAAGCAATATGTCAAACAACTAGTGTGCGGAAACTTAACATATGCTATAATATGGAATTGGTAAAAACTATCTAAGCCAAAACAAAATATAATCCACAACAGATAATAAAAAGGCAAAGATAGAGAGGAAGGAAGATGCAAACACAAAGACAACACGCAATGTGTTATCGAAGAGGAAACCGAAGCCCTCGGCGTAAAACCTCTCCACCGCCCTCCAAGCGGTAAACAATCCACTAGAAAATACAGTTGGGATACAAGGACAGCAATAGACCCTCCAAGCCTAGTCTACCCAGTGCACCTAAGCCCTCCAAGCTTCTTGCTCCAACGAGGTTGCGCCGAACCTTTTTCTTTTCTAGCTTCTCGGATTCCGCTACTAGACCGTAGTATCAACCAATGAAGATTGGTTCTTTCCTAATTGCTTCCCAAAAATCCAAACAGCTGTCTCACAATGATGATGATGGTGAGAACCAGGTTTGGTATAATGCCTCTCAAGGATTTGACAATGGAGAGGAAGAGAGTAGAGGAATTTGAAGAGACTCTAATGTATAGATTGTAGGTGAATCAATCTGGTTTTTCTTTAGGGTTTCTCTCTCAAAATTCTCTCTGGAAGCTCTCTTTCAATCGTGGGTAAAATGGGTATTTATACTGGAGTGGGAGAGGAATGTGAAACGTCAGGTTTTACAAAACAGGAGCGGCTCGCGGCTTGACTAAGTCGCGAGATCCAGTCGCGAGATAACCGTATGGCCAGTTGTCTTGTTTTGTCCTGTAGTGCTCCAGCTAGCATGACTGTTCATCTTCCAGCATGCTTGGCACGTGTGCTGCGTCTGGCGGCTTGCAGCCGCGAGTCACCCGCGAGTCCCAGCCGCGAGTCTCTGTTTTCTTGCACACTCTTGAGCAATCTTCACTCTATCTCACTCACTACCCTTACATCAAACCCACCTAAATACAGGGTTACTAAATGCTGAATTACAAGCAAATTTGGCACGAAATAAAGCCAATTAGATGGTTGAATAAATTCAACCTTACAGCTATTATGTATAAAAGTGTAAACTATTTTTTTTTTCTCTTCCTCTTTGATTGTACATTAGGATTCCAATCTTTTAGTTTCTTATCCTAGATATAAAATATTATTCTTGATATGAAACATTAAATTACATAATAAAAAATAGAAATCAAACTTAAGTTTAAAATAAAATGAAAAATTAAATCTTTAACATCCTCAACTATGCATAAAATGTATGAAACACAAATTTAAAGAACTACTTAATCAATATTTCAAATAAATTGAAAGACAACTTTAAAGTGTTTTTTGTATCTTCTTTCTTTGTTGCTTTGTAGTGGTCACTGAATATGTCCTTTTATTTTCCTTGAGTATAGATGTTGGTGTGAGTTGCACATTACTATGAACATTAACTTTTTGAAATTTTGTAGAATCACAACCTTGTTCACTTGATAAGTTGCTGCTACATTTATTTTAAGTATCACTGATGTGAAGCCTAGCAATAGAATAGGTTGAGGAATGTATTACAACATATACAAGTTAAATATCTAATTGTTAATATTTGTCTATTTAGTATTTCGTCTCAATGCCACTTGGTTCATGATATTTGCACGGGTTTTTCTAATCTTTGAAATTAGCAGTCTCAAGAATTTCCAAATCAATATAGACTCTTGTTCCACTTGTTGATGAAAAATTATACTCTCCTGCAATGCACAAGATTCATTAAAAAAAAGTACAATTAAATTATAGATTCAACTAAAGCTGTACAGTTTCAAATATATTTGTTCATCTTGTCTTAATTTCTTGGTTTGAACATAACCACCTGATGTGTCAACACCAACCTTTGGTCAGTTAAAAGCAAAATGAACTTTAAGCTAATAAAGGAGAAATAACAAAATATTTCTCTATTTCTCTTGGTCATGCGGTTAATTCAGCTTGAGGTATTAAAGCTGACCTAAAGATTCAATATTGAATATGACATCGGTGAAATGACCTGTAAGACCGCCCAAGTATATGTAATTGGTATGAAAAGAAGAATTGAGTGAGCCTCGTATATAAGGTGCCATGAGATATTAGTTTATCTTTTGTGCATATTTTAGTTGTAGTGTTCAAAAAGGTGTGTGAATTAGTGACCTGAAGGTCCAATTGTTTGTGTGGTACTTGTACCATAGTTATGTCCTTGAATTTCTATGCTTATGATAATAGTGTGTTTAGGAGGAAAACTTTGTTGCCACTTACAAGCACAATCTTATGAACAGCATAATGCCTCATGCACAGTTCATGAGGCTGTTTTCAACACATAACACATCTAACTTGCAAAAAGAAATATTCTCAGATTTTCTATGAATAGTATGGCACACATTTAAAGCCCTGATTCCATTCTTTGGCTTATTTGTGATAAGATATCTAGGTGCTAATTTTATACAAGGCAATGAAGTAGTGCTTCTAAGTACTTCCTTGAAAGTCATTTTCAAATGATGAAACATATAAGTACAGGTAACTGTGCCCCCAACAAGCTAAAATAATATATCAAATGCATGCACAAACTTCAACCTGCACAAACATGCATACATACCCCACATATTCTACCAAGCCAGACTTATTAATAAAAAAACTGAACTACAACAACATAAAAACTTCAAGAAAACTTACAAGTTGAGTACTATCAGAACTTAGTTGGGAGGCCCTCAACGGTTCTTCTGTTGAGTTTTCTTGACCTGAGGAAGGGGAAATATACATAACCCTAAGCTTGCACTCATCTATAGCCTTTCCACTGTCCTTAGTAAACTGGATTCAATAGTAAACATCAACTGTACAACATCAGTATTATTTCAACAGAATATGATCAAGCTAGTCAAACAGAGGCATAACTCTCAAAATCAACGTTCTTACAGAATCTTGTGGAAGAATATCAACATCAGTATTCGGAGGCACTATTGTACCCTGCAAAAGAAATTTATCTTTGCATTGCATATCTGGAGGATATTCTCATTGGGCTTGGAGTGTGACTGCAAGTCAAGAAGTTTGTTAAAGGTAGCAATAAAAATAAGAAAATCTTCAGGGATTATTGGAGAATATTTTAAGAACAAACATTGTGATGGTTCACAGTGTGCAACCAAGTGGCATATGCTTAGTTAGTGCCATCTAATACACTTCTCAAATCAAAAGCCAACCATCACCCAATAGGTATTCATTGATTGGCCAATCACTACTTTGCTCATGTCTATATGTTGGGCAGTTTCTCCCAAAGATATGTTCAATAGATTATCAAAAGGTCATTACTTGTAGGGGGAAAAAAGATCTATCAAAAGATTTTTGCAAGGTATTAAAAAGCACCTCTCGTGATGCATGAGCCCCAAGGATCTACAACTCCAGTATTGGGCAGCACAAAGTAATGTTGGCAAATAAAGAGAGTCCCATTCAAACTATATATATGCTAGCGTTAGAACAGCCTCGTATGTGGAGCCTTTTAAAACATAATTATAAATGTTCATTAAGGGTAACAAACTCTAATCTTAATGCACAAACCCACCATAAAATAAATCATTAAAAAAATCAAACCTACTTCTCAAAGGGAATCATATCAAAATCTCACCATCAATACCAATCCCAATATCAAACATATGAAATTGAGAAAATAAGGCTAACAAAACATCTCACTCTGATTAAATCAACAACACAACATCACATTCCCTACTTATCTTCTTCCTTACCACTCTCCATGTATTATGACTTCTAGAACAACAAAAAATCACTTAAAAATTTTATCAAACGGCTTGTGTACGTGTAAGAAAAACAACACTTAATGAAAAGAGAGAATTTTAAAAAGAAAAGAGAGTACCATGTTGCAGCAACACCATCATCAATATAACCAAGGGTTGTTTTTTCTCTCAAGGCCTGTGCAAGCTCCTTTGTGCCTAAAAATTGAAAACATAAAATGTGTTTTTGTAGGTACCTATGTATTTTTGATACCACATAAACAGGTAAGTTAGGTTATGAAGTTAAAAGATTTCATGTACATACTCCATATTAAAAGGTACTATGACACCACATAAACAAGCATGTTCAGTTATGAAGTCAAAAGATTAAAAATCTGTAATATGCCTTTTGATTTTGCATAATGATAGAGGTATTCATTAAAGCTTGCTATTTGTTAAGTCTCTCTCAACCCTCTCTCTGAATCTCTGCCTCAAATTTATAATATCTAATAGCATGCCCAAGAATCATAGAACAAACACCTGAGCATTCTATCAAACACATGTTCAGCAATCTCAAACAACTCTACTAACCAACCCCAACCTTCAAAAAAAATTCCCACGGAATCCAAAATAGCGGCAACCCCAACATAACATTCCATAGGCTATCATCTAAGAAGTCCCAGAGATTATAATAATTTATAAAAATGGAAAACCAATGTAAATGAAGACGACAGTAACACTATATATCAAACCAAAACAAACCCAGAATTGAAATCAAATAGAAGAATCCCAAGAAACCAAAAATCCAATAAAAATTGCATAACCAAAAAAAGGGAAAAAGAAAATCCAAGCCCATGTAAAATGAAGATGAGAAAAACACTATATGAAAGTTCAAAAACGTGTACAAAAACACTTTTGAACGTTTAGACCCCCAAATTAAAACTTAATCAATTCAAGCAATATGTCAAACAACAAGTGTGCGGAAACTTAACATATGCTAACATACGAAATTGATTAAATACTATCTAAGCCATAACAAAATAAAATCCACAGCAGATAATTTAAAGGCAAAGATAGAGGAAGGAAGATGCAAACACAAAGACAACACGCGATGTGTTATCGAAGAGGAAACCGAAGTCCTCGGCGAAAAACCTCTCCGCCGCCCTCCAAGCGGTAATCAATCCACTAGAAAATATAGTTGGGATACAAGGACAGCAATAGACCCTCCAAGCCTAATCTACCCAGTGCACCTAAGCCCTCCAAGCTTCTTGCTCCAACGAGGTTGCGCCGAACCTTTTTCTTTTCTAGCTTCCCGGATTCCGCTACTACACCGTAGCATCAACCAATGAAGATTGGCTCCTTCCTAACTGCTTCCCAGAAATCCAAACGACTGTCTCACAATGAAGATGATGGTGAGAACCAGGTCTGGTATAATGCCTCTCAAGGATTCAACAATGGAGAGGAAGAGAGATGAGGAATTTGAAGAGATTCTAAGGTAGAGATTGTGGGTGAAACAATCTGGTTTTTCTTTAGGGTTTCTCTCTCAAAATTCTCTCTGGAAGCTCTCTTTCAATCGTGGGTAATAGGGGTATTTATACTGGAGTGGAGAGGAATGTGAAACGTCAGAATTCTACAAAACAGGGGTGGCTCGCGGCTTGACCTCGCGGCTTGACTGAGTCGCGAGATCCAGTCGCGAGATAACCGTATGCCAGTTGTCCTGTTTTGTCCTGTAGTGCTCCAGCTAGCAGACTGTTCACCTTCCAGCATGCTTGGCACGTGAGGTTGCTTCTGGCGGCTTGAAGCCGCGAGTCACCCGCGAGACCCAGCCGCGAGACTCTGTTTTCTTGCACACTCTTGAGCAAACTTCACTCTATCTCACTCACTACCCTTACATCAAACCCACCTAAATACAGGGTTACTAAATGCTGAATTACAAGCAAATTTGGCACGGAATAAAGCCAATTAGATGGTTGAATAAATTCAACCTTACACTATATATCAACTAAAACAAACCCAGAATTAAAACCAAATAGAAGAATCCCAAGAAACCAAAAATCCAATAAAAATTGCATAAAAAAAAAAAGGAAAAAGAAAATCTAATTACAAAAATTTAATGTGTACCATCTTAAGAAAAGTAAAACCATTTTAAGCATGTTTTCATCAAATCAATTCTTATCAAACTAATATAGATAAACATACACTTTTCATTTCTCTTAATGTGTTAACAATCTATTAATAATGAAATGAATAATATTTAACATAAACAAATAAAATAAACAAGGATCATGCCAGGGTTTAAACACAATTTTTTTGATCATTGCATCTCTCTCACTCAATTCAACAGTCCCAAAAGGTGCCCCTCCGTTCAGGTAATCATATTTTTACCTATTAAGATCAAATGGATCCAATAACTTCATGGTAAATTGGTAATGGTAGAAAAGAAATGCTTTGATCGGCAGATAAAAACTCACTTGATTTGGTTTGGATTTAAACATTGTCCACACTTTCACATAAAATAGAGAAAATCCATTCTCACCATGAATGGTTAGAATTTTTTTTTTATAAAAAAATCCAGTACTATATTTGGTACTACATCATTTAAATTTTAATGTAACATCAAATTTGTCTTTAGATTTATAATATTGTGACATCAAATTTTAATTTTATATAATGTAATATCAAATTTATAATCCAATACTGTCTTTTTCTTTCAATTAAATCTTAGCTTTGGTTCGGTTGAAATGTTGACACATATGTCAACACCTTTCCCTTATCTAGGTTATAATTAAATGGAACTTTACTACCACTTTCCTTCGTATCCAATTGATTGAGAACACAATTTTTCATGTTATAGACCCAACAAATTTTACTTTAATATCTTTTTATCATACATATGATAGGGACGGAACTACAAGGGGGGCAGGGGGGCCAAGGTCCCCCCATGGTTTTTTTAAAATTTCTATTTTAATATTAATAAAATCATAAATTTTATAGATTTATATGTAAATATACTTATCAGCCCCCCTAAGATTTGAAGGATAGAAAAAATACTAATGATTAAGTTAATGTTCAGCTTAGATTCTCCATGATACAGTTGTGTACGTGGCTTCAAAGAAGATTTAATATTTGCTTTGCTGTCGTGATTTAAAGATGTTTAAATTTTTAGTTGTTGTGTTTGTATTGATTTTAATCCACTCTCTTTGTGTTAAACTTTGGATCGGAATGAGAGAAAACTGAAATTGTTTTCATTGAATTGATAGACATTACAACTCTGTTTAAATATATACAAAACAGAGTAGAAAGGAGAAGGAAAAATTAACTAGTCAACTTGCACAAACTGAAATTAACAATCTAGCAAACTATTGAAGCAACCAATCACAAGATGAGATGTGGCTACTCTAACTAGTTAAATATAGAGACCTAACAACCTAAAGTTTCACATAATATAAGAACTTGGACAAACTTGCAGAAACCTTCATTTTTTACACTTTGTACCAATACATTATAGTTAACAATGCAATAAAAAATTTTCCTTTTCTCAACAAAAAAAGAAAGAGTTAATCCTCTCTTGAAATAGCCCAATCAACATCTAGGGATATAAAATTGGCTTCAATTTTATAAACTGAAACTGGAAGATGATCTCTTGAAGGATTTTTGATTTTATACACTGTGATATTTAGTATTCAAAGATGAATTATGAAAATTAAAAGAACGCTGGTTCACTTTTAATAGATTAGTCTATTGTAATGTATTAAAATGTTGATTTTTCATGATTTCTTTTTTCATACATTGGCCCTCCTCACTCTATATCCTAGATCCGTCCCTGATATATGAGATAGTAAATTATGATAAGCACAATATCATTTTCATTAAGGACCTAGAACAGTGATGCAGAGAGGACCTTTTTTTCAAAGCAAAAGGAGAATGTTAGCTGTAAACAACTTATTAGACGTGTCTATCAGGTATTATTGGCAGGATCTAGAAGTGATTTAGAATTTTACCCATACGGCTATACCTAATAACTCAGTTACTCTGCTGGGTAATACAACAAGGCAGCAGAAAATGTGATTTGTAAGTTCAAAGGAGAAGAAACAAACATCGCAATATCGTTTGTTGATAGTTTGCACTGACAGTTTACAGTGCCCTTCTTTCATCTGCTAGTGCCACACAAATAATAACTGAGGACTGAGGTATGCTTTCTTAACATTAATTAATTTCCTCCTTAAGTTCCTTAATTTTTCTATCTATCTTTTTATTTAATTTTCTCCTTATTTATCTTATAGATATTGAAGGTTCAAAAAACGTGTACAAAAACACCTTTGAACGTTTAGACCCCCAAATTACAACTTAATCAATTCAAGCAATATGTCAAACAACTAGTGTGCGGAAACTTAACATATGCTATCATACGAAATTGATTAAATACTATCTAAGCCACAACAGATTAAAATCCACAGCAGATAAATAAAAGGCAAAGATAGAGAGGAAGGAAGATGCAAACACAAAGACAACACGCGATGTGTTATCGAAGAGGAAACCGAAGCCCTCGACGAAAAACCTCTCCGCCGCCCTCCAAGCGGTAATCAATCCACTAGAAAATATAGTTGGGATACAAGGATAGCAATAGACCCTCCAAGCCTAATCTACCCAGTGCACCTAAGCCCTCCAAGCTTCTTGCTCCAACGAGGTTGAGCCGAACCTTTTTCTTTTCTAGCTTCCCGGATTCCGCTACTAGACCGTAGCATCAACCAATGACGATTGGCTCCTTCCTAACTGCTTCCCAGAAATCCAAACAGCAGTCTCACAATGATGATGATGGTGAGAACCTGGTTTGGTATAATGCCTCTCAAAGATTTGACAATGGAGAGGAAGAGAGTTGAGGAATTTGAAGAGTCTCTAAGGTATAGATTGTGTGTGAATCAATCTAGTTTTTCTTTAGGGTTTCTCTCTCAAAATTCTCTCTGGAAGCTCTCTTTCAATCGTGGATAATAGGGGTATTTATACTGGAGTGGAGAGGAATGTGAAACGTCAGGTTTTTACAAAACAGGGGTGGCTTGCGGCTTGACCTCGCGGCTTGACTAAGTCGCGAGATCCAGTCGCGAGATAACCGTATGGCCAGTTGTCCTGTTTTGTCCTGTAGTGCTCCAGCTAGCATGACTGTTCATCTTCCAGCATGCTTGGCACGTGTGCTGCTTCTGGCGGCTTGCAGCCGCGAGTCACCCGCGAGTCCCAGCCGCGAGTCTCTGTTTTCTTGCACACTCTTGAGCAAACTTCACTCTATCTCACTCACTACCCTTACATCAAACCCACCTAAATACAGGGTTACTAAATGCTGAATTACAAGCAAATTTGGCACGGAATAAAGCCAATTAGATGGTTGAATAAATTCAACCTTACAATCTCCCCCTTTGGCTATTCCGTGACAAAACCCTAAAACAGACTCTAGACTTAACATGTGAGTTGGGAACAGTTGAACAAAACTCACTCACACCTAACTCTAGAAGCTGTGAAGCACTTGAATCATATGAACATAATACTCCTGAAACACAACAAGACACCATGATCATTGTAAGCAGAAAATTATAAAATGCATATGAAACAGGCAATATGTGATCAAGCAAAGATGGAGTTATGAAACAAACCATGGCTTGATCAACCAAGTGAACACCACAAGGTAGTGATCACAGTGCTCATTCACACTTGGAATGAACACAAGGACATACAAGTTAGCAAGCACAAGGCAAGACACTTGTATGCTCAACACTCAACCAATGCATATCACACAAGGCATATGCATCTAGGAACAATCCTACAAGGGCACAAGAGTGACAGTACATAAACCAAAATGCATACCATTTAGATTAAAGTACTGATTTCAACATAGCATAAAGGCTGCAATAAGCAAGGTACATACCATAAAGCCTACAAACTATGCAAAAGACATAAACCCTAAAAGCTTACACAAGTACATGGGTACAAAACACAAACATCCTGAATAACATCATCAAAATATATTAAACTTTAAACCAAGAGTATAAGTTAAGAGTTAGAAACAATACACCAAAAACATAGTGTATCAAACCCATAAAACCACTAAGAGTACTTAAAACATAAATATTTAGAGTTTGACATGACTCCCCCTCAACACATTACTCCCCCTTAAGGGCTGCTCTTCTGCTTCTCAATCGATCATCAATGTCATTATCAACAGAAACATCTCCCCCTTTTTGTCAAGAATGGCCAAAGGGTCAGTGTTCAGGCTGAGTGGTGAAGCTACTAAGTTTTGCAGACAAAACATCAATCTGATCCTGCATAGCTTTCATCCTCTCAGAGTGCTCAGTCTGGACTTCTCTGATCCCATCAAGTCTTTCCAGAATGATTTGAAAAGCATCTTCATTACCTTCATCACCTTCATCTTCTTCTCCTGGAAGTCTAACACTTATCCTTTTGCAGGTAAGTTTGTTAATTGCAGAAGGTGTGGACATGGGACTGATGTCTTGTGGGATAGGAACACCCTTCCTTCTAAAAATCCTCATTAGCAAACTGGGAAAGATCAGTTTTGGCCTAGAGGTTGTTCTTGTCTCATCCACAATGGTGTCATATATGTGGGAACTTATGTCTATGAAGTTCTTTTCTTTGAGATCCATCAGAAAGACTGCTCTAGCACAATTGATGGTAGTCAACTTCTTAATGGGATAGAGGTTAAACATCATGATGATTGTTAGACACCTCATGTCCACTGGAAAGGCAGTGGTATTCAAACATTTTCCTTCTCTCTGCCCACCTATCCTTTGTTGGACTGTTTCAATGGAGACACTCCTATCCTTGTAGTTGATAAATTCCTCATCATCTAATCCTTCAAGTCCTAATGCATCATCTATGACATGAGCATCCAAAATGAATTCTTTACCTCTAACCCAGCAACTTAACTCATTCTCCTTTATCACAGCATTTGAGTAAAATTCCCTAATCAGGGGTTCACACACTACAGGGAAATCACTCAGAAGTTTTTCCCATCCTCTTCCTTCAAAACAACTTGGGATAAAGGTTTGTCTCAAATCCTCCAAATCTACAAATCTTTCTTGAATAATTCCTGCACTCATGAAGTTATCCCTGTATCTCTCAAAATGATGAACTGACCTAAATAGCTTAGAATCCATTTTCAACCTTTTGTCAGCCTTCTTTGCAGGAGTTTTCTTCTTAGGAGGTGAGGGAGCCATCTGTGATCAATCAGAAGAGGTCACAACAGTACAGAGCAATATATGTGTAAAACAAGTCAGTCTCATGTAATTATCAAAGAGATATCATCCATACAAATGAACTTGAAGCATTTAAACACAAGCTACTTAGATCAATCACATGGAAAAGCAAGCCTAAGATAGGAAATACACATAAAAGCATCAGATATAGAAACTAACTTAAAGGCAGTTATAAGTCAATGAGACAAAAACTGGAAAATGATATGACACATAAACAGTATTGTGCAGCACACATATGCTCCCAAAAGATTAACACAAAAGAGCAGGCATATTTAGCACATTAAACTCACAGCCCAAAAAACAAAGGAACAATTTGAAACAACTCAACAGCTCAAAGATCAGTTAAAATCAAAGAATCACATAGCTAAGCACAGAATGAAGAGTAATAGTGAAACAACTAAGAACAAATCATATTCTAGCAGCAGTATTCGCAATCTAAGCATGAACAAGGAGCAAAATCCGAACCACAAACCCATTTCTAAATCACAAATATATGCGAAAGATCAAGGGGAAAAGCACAAAATCAAGTAGAAAAGAGTGGCAGAACTGAAAACCCATACCTGTGACTTGAAGATTTTGAGCTACAAGTATGCAACAATGGAGATTAGAAATGGGAGCACGGAGTGTTTGGGAGGGAGAAGATGAACAGTCACAAATATTCGAGGGAAAAACTAAAACAAGTTTTAAAACTGCTCCTATTTCTGCCAAACACGCGAATTTCGCGACTGGATTAAGTCGCCAAACAGTCGCCAGCTCAAGCCGCCAAAGCACTCAAGAACAAAATTTTGAAAATTTTTCTAAGTGTTTTTTGCGACTGGAAGGTCTACCCGCGAGTAAGTCGCGAGCTGAGCCGCGAAAATCTCTGAGTGAACCTCGCGACTGGACCTTCCACTCGCGAACAAGTCGCCAAAAATGACCAGCGAAGGTGCGACTGAGGCTCGCGACTTGATATACCCGCGACTGAGCCGCCAAAACAGGGCAAAACTGGATTTTTGAAATTTTCAGATTTTTCAAACAAAATACTTTCCGAAAACACCTAAAACACTCAAAAATCTTTTTGTGCTTGAATTAACAAAGGTTGAGCATGTGAAAACACATTTCATCAAGTACAATCACACAAATGAATATGGCATTTATTGAACATAAACTTGTGTGTTGTGTTTGGATATCAACAATGAGATAGTCCTTCGTCTAATGTGAAGCTTCAATGATCAATTCAACCAAGGCATACACAATTAGCACTAGATCATGTGACCCATCTCAATTATAGAAATATGTATATATGACCTCCCACAAAACTTGATAACATGATTTGGAGCTTTACATTTGACTCCACTTTCAATCATAACAATTGATCTTTTTGATCTTTTGAGTCAATCACCTCTCATTGTGAGAGTGATATATGATATTTCACTTTAAGGAATAAGCCTTTGGCTTTTTGAATAAACATTCACTTCAATATAAGGTCGCTTACCCTTTTTCCTAGTCAAATACTAGAATGTGCGACAGGCTTTTGCAGCTCAATATCTCTTTTCATTTGGAGATTTACATTTGGTGAGCTCTTTTTAACAAAACAAAAATAAAGAGTGGGAAGATATATAGACACAAGTCTATGCAAGTCTCAAGATCAACAAAACCATTCACTAATCATTCATGACAAGTTTGAAGATCTATTTACAACAATCACAAAGATTTCAAGATTTCTCCTACAGTGATATAGGTGCATGAAAACAAGCAATGCTCGAAAATGCACAAAGCCATTAGCACAAAGGTACAAGGCAAAACAAGTTTTGAGACAAAAACTCAACAAAGTCAATCAAGCTTTTTGATTTTCTAATTTTTATGTGGTTTTTGGATTTTTGACACAATAAACAAAAAGATTGATACGACAAAATTAAATATATTCACAAGTAGACAAGCAAACAATCAAACAGCAAAAATAGCAAGCAAAACAAACAAACATAGTCACAAAGCATAGGAAGTATTAATGCATGGACATGTTGTAATGCTTATGCATGAGTACCCTTATTCACCCTCACGTCACTTGCGTTTGGGGTGATTTCCTTATAGGATTGGGTACGGGAGTTAGGGCTTTCAAACCTTCGTGAGAAGCTTTCCAAGCAGTTGGTGAATGCACCAATCATCTTCATCACGTTCATCATTCCGGGATCACCATTCTGATCTCTAGATTGATCTCTAGCCCAAATTCTTCTATCATTTCTAGGTCCTCCTGACCTTTGAGGAGTTGCACTATTCTTTGCTCTCAGCTTTTGGCAATTTGGTCGAGTATGCCCTTGAAGTCCGCAATAGTGGCACACATAAGTTCCTCTAGAACCTCTTTGTGGTCGAGGACGTGACTTGGCACGAGATTCAGATCTGCCTACAAACTGATTGCGAGGATTTAACATCCGTTGGTTCACCAAATTCTTCTTCTCCTCCACCTCGAGCTTCTCACCAGTAAGGTTTGCTACAACTGGAGCTTTAGCCTTTACAAACTTCACTTCTTTATTGACATTTCCAGACGAACTACCTCCTCCGGTATATCCCAATCCGGATTTGTCTGAAAAGCACTTTTGAGATGAGATAACATCATCTAGCTTCTTGGTGGTGACCCTCTCTACTCTAGCATTTGCTTGCACAACCTCACTCTCAAGAAATCTTACTTTTGTGTAAGCTTCGGACAACTCTCCATTCAGAGTTTCTATCTCACATTTGGCCTCCCTATATCGGATTAGGAGACTTTTGTAGTCCTCCTCAGCCTTCTTCATTTTTCTCACAGCAGCCTTGGCCACCCTTGTGTATTCCCCGGACTTCTCCAAGAGTGAGTTATAATTCTCCTGAAGATTCGCTGTGCTTCCATCTTCTTCAGCATTCGATTCTTCAACAAGTCCTAGTGATTCATCATCACTATGTTCTCCAAGGTCTCGCACAAGCAGATTCAGCTCATCTAAAGACTCAACATGAGCAATAGTCATAAAAGCCGAATAGTTCCCCTCTCCATCACAGCTCTCTTCAGACTCTGAGTCAGACGAATCCGAGTCACTCAAGGTCGTGGCATACACTTTACCTTTCGATTTCAAATAATTCGGACATTCCTTCTTGAAGTGTCCATGCCCGTTACATTCGAAACAAGTGACACCTTGTGTAGGTTGGGATTCTTTTCCATCTTTCCTTTTGAATTCCCTTTTCTCCCTTCCAGAACTTTGGAATTTTCTTTTATCATCAAATTTGCCATTATTTTTGAATTTCAAAAATTTTTTGAAATTTTTGACAAGGTATGCAACATCTTTGTCAACCACATCTTCTCCCGATGAGTCTTGATCTTCCACCTTCTCATTAATGGTCTTTAGGGCAAGAGATTTACTCTTCCGTTGATTGGGCAGTGACATCTCATAAGTCTGCAGAGAACCAACCAGCTCTTGCACTTTGATGTCATCGAGGTCCTTGCTCTCTTCAATTGCTGTCACTTTAGCTCGAAAACTTTCCGGCAATGATCGAAGGATCTTCCTTACAATCTTCGAGTCCTCCGTTTTCTCCCCCAAGTTGAACTTGCTGACAACCACTTCATTTAACTTCCCATAGAAAGAGTCAAAAGACTCATCCTCACTCATTTTGAGCTCCTCAAACCGAGTGGTCAGCATTTGTAACTTGGTGTCTTTCACTTTCTTCGTGCCTTCATAGGTAGTTTCCAAAATCTCCCATGCTTCTTTGGCCACGGTAATATGAGAAATCCTGTGAAATTCATCTGGAGACACACCACAGAAAATAGCATTAAGTGCTTTACTGTTAGCATTAGATGCAGCAAGTGCTGCCTTATCCCATGTGGATTTGGCTGCCTCTGGTTTGGTCCAACCAATCTCAACAGCATCCCAAACGGATTCATCAATAGAACACAGAAAAGCTCTCATTCGAATCTTCCAAAAAGCATAATTACTACCATCAAAATATGGAGGTGCATTTAGGGATTGAGACCAATCCATCTCAAAAGGGAGTCAAGGATCACACAATGGTAATGAAACCAATATCAGTGTACCCGCTCTGATACCAATTGAAGGTTCAAAAAACGTGTACAAAAACACCTTTGAACGTTTAGACCCCCAAATTACAACTTAATCAATTCAAGCAATATGTCAAACAACTAGTGTGCGGAAACTTAACATATGCTATCATACGAAATTGATTAAATACTATCTAAGCCACAACAGATTAAAATCCACAGCAGATAAATAAAAGGCAAAGATAGAGAGGAAGGAAGATGCAAACACAAAGACAACACGCGATGTGTTATCGAAGAGGAAACCGAAGCCCTCGGCGAAAAACCTCTCCGCCGCCCTCCAAGCGGTAATCAATCCACTAGAAAATATAGTTGGGATACAAGGACAGCAATAGACCCTCCAAGCCTAATCTACCCAATGCACCTAAGCCCTCCAAGCTTCTTGCTCCAACGAGGTTGAGCCGAACCTTTTTCTTTTCTAGCTTCCCGGATTCCGCTACTAGACCGTAGCATCAACCAATGACGATTGGCTCCTTCCTAACTGCTTCCCAGAAATCCAAACAGCAGTCTCACAATGATGATGATGGTGAGAACCTGGTTTGGTATAATGCCTCTCAAGGATTTGACAATGGAGAGGAAGAGAGTTGAGGAATTTGAAGAGTCTCTAAGGTATAGATTGTGTGTGAATCAATCTAGTTTTTCTTTAGGGTTTCTCTCTCAAAATTCTCTCTGGAAGCTCTCTTTCAATCGTGGGTAATAGGGGTATTTATACTGGAGTGGAGAGGAATGTGAAACGTCAGGTTTTTACAAAACAGGGGTGGCTCGCGGCTTGACCTCGCGGCTTGACTAAGTCGCGAGATCCAGTCGCGAGATAACCGTATGGCCAGTTGTCCTGTTTTGTCCTGTAGTGCTCCAGCTAGCATGACTGTTCATCTTCCAGCATGCTTGGCACGTGTGCTGCTTCTGGCGGCTTGCAGCCGCGAGTCACCCGCGAGTCCCAGCCGCGAGTCTCTGTTTTTTTGCACACTCTTGAGCAAACTTCACTCTATCTCACTCACTACCCTTACATCAAACCCACCTAAATACAGGGTTACTAAATGCTGAATTACAAGCAAATTTGGCACGGAATAAAGCCAATTAGATGGTTGAATAAATTCAACCTTACAGATATCATCTCTTTTAATCCTAAATCTTCAATTATGCCAGCACCACAAAACAATTATTTGCAATTAACATTAATCAGGCATAGTGTACATTGAATGTCTTTTAATTTGCAATCACCATGATATTTTTATTTTCCCAGTTTTTGTCTTTTTTCTTTTTCTTTTTCTTTTTTTTTCCAATTATTTTTTAGCTTGGGTTTGCTTTGGATTTTTTATACAAATATCACTGATGAAAATCATCTGTCTCATTTATAGTATTTCATTTTAAACTTTATCAACTATAATATCATGAGTTTGTTTTGATTTGATTTTTTATTTTTCAAATTCTATACCTAGGATATTATCTACTGTAATTAGTGAAGCATAAGTAGAACACTAATGGTAGAAAATAAAAAATTTATGTCAAATACATGTCTTCTATTCTTTGGGAAAGGCAATTTGAGATTAAATAACTGGAATTCCACTAATTTATTTGTTAGGACAACTCCTACAGAAAGTGAGGATCAGGATTTGATTTTAGGAGCGAGGGACAAAATTATTGTTTATCTATTACAGGTTTTTACACATGATACAATTATTTAATAATTATTTTTAAGTCAGGTACAATTTATGTGAATTATGAAATTTTGGTTAATATAAATTCATAAAATGATAAATAGGAGCATTTCTAAAATTATATTGTGATATATATATATATATACACACGCACATTTGAAATTGATGGTTAACATGAAAACAATACTAAAATTTTAAGTTTACTATGAAATCATTCTTATATTTATTATTTATATCCAAATCTAAATGTTAGAGAATAAATTATTACGTTCAGAATTTGTACTAAGAATGGTTATTCATTGAATTTTCTTACCGAAATCATATCTCTTTATCATTCTTACCAAAATCATATCTCTTTATCCTAAAACTTCAATGCCAGCACCATCCAACAATTATTCATTGAATTTTCTGTCAATATTTTATTAACGGACAATAACATGTCTATTATAAACTTGATAATAATTACGAAGTATGTTGCAGTTCAAGTTCTGATATTTCCCGATATTTTCCAATAGAAATTCTAAGGTTAAAAATCTCCTACTCCATTTGCCGAATTATAATAATAATATAAATAAATAAATAAAACTTGACAATTGTTATCAGTTGCTGAGTGTTTCAATTAATATAGGCATTGCGTGCATTGACTCTTAGCTTTGGTTCGATGGAATTTGTCAACACCTTTTCCTTATCTAGGTTAGATGGAATTTTACTACCACGTACTTTCCTCCATATTCAATTAATTGAGAACACAATTTTTCATGCTACAGACCCAAAAAATTTTACTTTAATATTTTTTTTTCTTCATGTATATGAAATAGTAAATTGTGACAAGCACAATATCGTTTTTACTAAGTACCTTTTTATTGTATACCGATATCTCAACTTATTGCAAGAATAATTGAAAAAAAAAAATTGTAAAATTTATTGTGGTAGGAACCTAAACTTATTCCTTACTGAAATGCTAAAGTGTATTATGTGTTAAGTTTCAAATAATATTATCACCAAAATTATCAATCTAAAATAGTAATCACATATAAAAACACAAGTATTTACATAGAAAAATCTTTCTCTTTAAAGGGAAAAGTCAGAAGACAAACTCTGAATCTATTCATGATCATTATTATCAAATAAATTACAATAATTCTTAAGTTTATGCCTAACCTGAGAGACTTACCAAATACAATAATAAAACCTCTAGAGTATGTCTTATGGTCAAAGAAAATCTTATTGTTTTCTTTACTCTCAGACACACTAATTATTTATCTCAAAGGTAGCAATATTTTGTTCTCTCCTCTCTAGCTTTCTTCTCTTCTTTCTTTTTTCCACATAGCTCTCCTTGCAAGCTATCTCGCTCTATGCGGTACCTCTTTCTCTAGTACCTCTCTTATGTGTGGCTTTGCAACATAAAAATAAAAAAAATCACAAATTCTCTTTGATTTGTGCGCTTTACAAAAAACTTTGTCCACAAAATCTAAACCTTGTTAATAAAATCTAAACCTTGTTATCTCTCTCCTTGTGCTAAGCGAAAATCACTTTTCTCTCTCTCTCGGTTTCACGATCTATTTTCTCTTACCTTGACTCAATTTCCATCAATTGTATTCTATCCTCTTGAGATAGCTCCATCATTTCTCATCCATCTTAATTCTCTCTCTAGAACCTCTCTTTTGTGCAGCTTTGCAACATTAAAAGAAAAAAAAAAAGCTTCACAAATTACCCTTGATTTGTGCGCCTTACAAAACATGTTGTCTACAAAATTTAAACATTGTTGTCTTTCCCCTTGCGCTACCTCCCAATCAAAAATCCCTTTTCTCTCTCTTGGTTTCATGCTTTATTTTCCTTCACATTGATTCAAATTCCATCAACTGTCTTCTTTCACACTAGATAGCTTTATTGAGTAATTAATATTACATATTGAGCACATTTTAACCCAAAAGATCTAAGCTTCCAATGGGTATGTGCTCAATTATGTTATATTAACCACTCATTCTTCTTATCATTGTTCAATGTGGGACTTTAGTCACATGTGTACACCCAATAATATAAGCTTTTGCCACATCATGTCAATGTTAGACACTCAAGAAAAAAATCTAGGACTACAACATTTTATGCCATAACTTTATCACAACTTTGATGTAGCAGACTGTGAGTGGTGAAGAAAAATTAGTAGGTTTATGTGAATGTGATAAACAGTCAATCACAAATTACCACATAAAAAATTGTAAAAAAAGTGTGTGATAAAATATGTGATCCTAAAATTACTCCAAGCTTAAGTTGCTAAATGGTTGCAAGCCCAAACTACGTTCCCTTCTTGCTTTTTTTTTTTTGAGATAGTTTTAACCTATGGCGTCCGCTTCTAATAATAGATTTTTATCATTAGACCAAGACACCAATCGGTTTTTGGTATAGGCGGGGATTGAACCCTATATCTCTTTTTCAACCATCAAAGATTTTACCAGTTGAGCTAACTGGAACCCACGAAGCATTAGCTAACTTAAAATAACTCTATGTATGATTAATATCCAAAGTATATATAATCATATGTCACTAAAATTTAAAAGGATAAATTATAATTTTGGCAAAAATTCAGTTTACACAAAGTAAATTTGCTCAATTTTCATTTTGGTTCTTTAAATTTGAAAATTGTCATTTTAATCTAATAAGTTTGCTAATCCAGTCATTTTAGTCCTTTTGTCTCTTGCCATTAAGATTCATCATCAGGAAATTTAAGAAACGCAAGTAGATGGAAGAATCATCAAGTAGGGGAACTCAACAACAAGCAGACGCTTCAATTATGATGTCGCGGAAGCCTAAAGAAAAGCACACACGATGCTCTCTTTGATGGACAGAAACTAAACTGTTAGTTCCTGTTAGTAAACCTCGAATCCACGAGGGGTTCCTTGAATCCACAAGGTGATAGGTCTAGAATCCACCAGAGAACACAATAGACACAAGTTTGAATTTTTATTGATAATAAACTCTGAAAAACGTTTACAGACTTAAGGGCCTATTTAAGGGCTCCTTAAAACTTGATAAACAAGAAAATATAATCCAAAATAACTCCTAATTGAAACGTAACCATAATAGGAATCAAATTTGACCTAAAAAGCATTAAATGCACCCAAAAAAAGGAAATAAATCACCTAAACCTAAAATAACGTTTTTTTACATAAAAATACCAAAAAATAATAAATTACAATAATTAAATAGTAAATTGTGTCCTACATCAAACCCCTCCACTTGAAACAAACTCGTCCTCGAGTTCGTCTTTGAAATTTGAAATCGCCCATGCCAAGAGAACAAATACTTTGAATACTTCATCTTCTTTGTCTTCTTGCCAAACTTGAAAGTCATTAATTGGGCAACTTGAACTTGCTCTCCCTTGATCTTCATGTAATTGACAATAGTCACCAAATAAGAGTCAATGATCAAATCAAATCTTTCCACCCCAATAAAATCAATAAACTTTGTTTCGGTGTCTTCCAATAAAATAATAGGAGTTTGAATGTTGCAATCATCTAACTTGATTTCATCAAGATCGTTGACAACTTCCTCTATAATTACTTCTTTAATGGTCTCTACTATCTCAACCTCAAGATCTTTCTCTATAATGGGGTCCTCATTAATCTCCTTCACAATCTTGATTTCAGGTTCTTCTTCTATAACAAGACCTTCATAAATTTCCTCAGAAATCTCTATATTTTCTTCTTTGACTTCTCCATATTCTTCAAGAACAATATTTGCTTCAACATGTAATTCTTCCTTTAGCGGTGGAATATTTGGCTCTTCAAAATAATTCAAGTATGAACTTCTTGGCCAATAATAATCTTGTATTGTTATACGACAAGATTTCTTCACAATCCAAAGGATAAAATTTGATAGCAAGCATCTTTTTCATCCTTGGCCATGATCGAATTTTGTCCTTACCTTGTCGGATTCTATTAGATTGAACTCATTCCCACCAACATAAGGCATACTTACTAAGTTTATACAAAGCAAGTCCAACTTTTCTCTCATAACAAATATTCTCATAGTCAAATAAATCCTCTAGATCAAGTAACCAATCAAGAAAATCTTCTTTTAAAAAATAACCATTAAAACTTGCAATTCTCTTATAAGGTCTATATGAAATTTGCTTACTAATAGGTTGCCCGTGAGTTATGTCTCCATTGCAGTTATCCCTATTGTTTCCATTCTTCAACGGCGCCATCCTAGCATAGATATTTGTGAGTGCTTGTTGTGGTGGTGGTTACCGTCTCGCCGGTTAGCAATCAGACCAGGGTAAGTCAAAGCTCTGATACCAATTGATGTCGCAGAAGCCTAAAGAAAAGCACACACGATGCTCTCTTTGATGGACAGAAACTAAACGAGAACACAATAGACACAAGTTTGAATTTTTATTGATAATAAACTCTGAAAAACGTTTACAGACTTAAGGGCCTATTTAAGGGCTCCTTAAAACTTGACAAACAAGAAAATATAATCCAAAATAACTCCTAATTGAAACGTAACCATAATAGGAATCAAATTTGGCCTAAAAAGCATTAAATGAACCTAAAAACAAGGAAATAAATCACCTAAACCTAAAATAACGTTTTTTTACATAAAAATACCAAAAAAAATAAATTACAATAATTAAATAGTAAATTGTGTCCTACATCAAATTAACTACCGTATCAACAGAGTTCCATATTACATTCGCAGTGTTAATCCACAAGCTTACACTCCTATGTTTATTTCAATTGGCCCTTTCCACCACTTCGATGAAAATTTAGAAACCATGGAAATGCATAAAGCAGCATACCTTAGGGATTTCATTGCTCGGGTTGAAATAAAATTGGATAAGTTTGAAAGCATTATAAAGGAGATGGAAGAAACGATTCGCTGTTGCTATGTAGAGACTAGTTCGTGCAGTATGAGCAGTGATGATTTTGTGAAAATGATCTTGCAGGATGCCAGTGGCGGATGATCAAAGGGACTAGAAGGGGCCTAGGCCCCCCCAAATATTTTGAAAAATATCATTTTTAATATATGATGTAATTATATTTAGAAGTAGCTAATTGGGAAAATACAACTTGGCCCCCTTTATTTATTATTAAATTTTTAAATACTTTTTAGTGTAAGCATAGTCAACAAATAATTAAGTAATAATCTTCTCATAATATATTTTAAGAGTGATGATGATGATGATATATATATATATATATGTGTGTGTGGGTGTGTGTGTGTGTGTGTGTGTGTGTGTATTATACTGTTGTTATTAGTTGTATATAGCATTTCCACCCTCTAAAGGCCAATGAGCCCTATTTCAATGGGCACCTCCTTCCCTCGCAAGTGCTAGGGTGTAGGGTGAGGTCATGGGTTCAAGATTCATTGGGTTTGTGTGTAACTTATCTATAAAACAAAAAGAAGCATTTCCACCCTCTGAAGATGTCCTTAACTCGAGGCACTCGTTTTTAATATAATGAAGATGTCAGTTCCAAAGATTCAAGAATTTGCTAGTATGATTTAGTAAGGTATGATATTATATTAAGCTATATATATATATATATATTAACTAAGTGACTTATCAAAAAAAAAAAAAAAATAACTAAGTGTTTTCTTTGTCAGATAGTGACTGTTCCCGATAGAGGAGCTCAGATGAATCCTCGTGGTGATCTCATTCAGGTATGCTGGATCTAAAACTATCTGCTTTTCTCCTATACATGTTTCCATTTTATGTGATTATATCTGGTAAGTCATAGCCTCATAGGCAGAAGGAGCACTCCATTGCTTTTGGAGTTGACAATTCCTGGAGAACTTGGTGCTATGCCAGGAACTTGCCACATGAAATTGCTGAAAATAGTTTTTAAATATTTTTAAATAAATGTAGCTTTACTAGGAGCTGTGGGAATGTGAATTTTAAACAGTTAAATATTTTTGACAGGTTGTTAGTTCCAGAATTATGTTTCCTTATGGTTGTTGCTTGTGCCTCTTATAACTAGTGATGATTCACAGATGGATACCAAAAATATAATTTTCATTTGTGGTGGAGCATTTGTTGATTTGGAGAAGAAAATTTCAGAGAGGTAATACCCTTTACTTGTGCTGGGTGTTTAAAAAATTTACTGTTGTTGGCTACTCCTTAAATGTGAGTTCTAATCATTTATATTCTTTTTCGGTTTTTCCAGACGACAAGATTCTTCCATTGGCTTTGGAGCTCCAGTTCGTGCAAACATGAGAACTGGTGGATCAACCTATGCTGCAGTGACATCCTCATTGTTGGAATCTGTGAGAATCTACCAATATGATTACAGGATTTTTTGATATTCATATTGATTGCAGTCTGCTTTTATATTTTCTGTGCAATGCATATTCTGTCCTTTCATTATCTAGCCTTATGGGTTTTTAATGAACTTGTAGGTAGAAAGTAGTGATCTTATTGCATATGGCCTCATACCTGAATTTGTTGGAAGCTTTCCAATTTTAGTGAGTTTGTCAATTTTAAATAAAGACCAAATTGGTCAGGTGTGTTCTGTCACTTAAATGTTTAATTTATTAATTTTTTTCTGTTGTCTATTACTTTTTAGGGCCTTAATATGCTCACTCAGTATTAGAGGGATGGATGTGGTTTTGTACTTGCAGTTTTGTAACTTTAGTCTGCCTAATTTGCTCAAACTCCGAAATGTTTTATCATGTCTGTTTTATACAATAATCATATGATGATGCTTCTAAAGTCATTTTGCTTCTACCAGGCAGTAAATCTAAAAATTAAAGTCTAGAATTTGTTGGTTTGTCCCTTTTTTGTTGACGAGGAAGTAGTTAACTTGTTTTGGTTTATTTATGCAAGATAGGTCCTCACAAGTACAAGAAGATGTTCAGCATGAACAATGTAAGCTTTTTGAACCATTTCTTCTGTGGTCAGTACTTTTTATTCTTTCTTCTACCTGGTGTATGGTCTCAAGCATTTGATGCAGATATGGTAACCCTCTATGTGGTACTATTGGTACTGCTTGTCTGTCTATAGAATTTCAGGTAAAGTTACATTTTACTGAGAATGCTTTGAGATTGATTGCAAAGAAAGCAATGGCAAAGAACACCGGTGCCCGAGGTTAAGAATTGAGAGCCATATTAGAAAATATTCTAACAGAAGCAATGTTTGAGGTATACTTTGGTCCTAGTATCTACCCTAGTCCTTATAATTGTATGCAACTATTCCTTTTGGTTTTTGTTTTTGTTTTTCTCCCCCCTTTTCGAGCAAAGCAACCTTTCAAGTTGAATAGGCTCCTCTTTGGGATTGATTGGGTCATGGCATGTTTTGTTGCAAACTTATTATTTTGTTGGCATCACTGGCTTGGGAAATATAATTCCAACATTTGGAAATTGGTTCCAAGCTGCATGATGTGAACTATTTGGACTGAATGCAATAGGTGTTCTTTTGAGGATATTAAGAAATCTTTGGCTTAGTTGTTAGATTTGTGCCAACAAACTCTCTTGGATTGGTCTCGGTATTGGGGTTGCTTGGACTGTTCTACTCTTATTGATTTTCTTTTGTCTCTTAGATCCTATTTGGGACTAGCTTATTTGCTTCAGCTTATTTAGTTTTTAACTTCTTTTTGGTATTATTTATGGGTCTCATTAAACTTTTTGATACTATTCATGGCTCTCATTGTACTATTAAGCTAACTTTTAACTTCTTTTTTTTTATACTTTTAGCAAAAAGTTTTCAATTTCAGCTAAACTAGTCGCTAACCCGTGCGATGCACGGAAAAGCTATTAAATATGACTTAGAAGATTATTCAATCACACACACAATCTTCTATTTTTTTTCCTATTTGATTTGATTTATTCTTTCTATTTTTTTCTCTCTCCTATCTTTATCTTTAATCTTTATTTAATTTTTATCTTTTTCTTTTATCCACCTTAGAAGTTAATACCTGATTAAAAAAAAATTCTACACCCTTAAGTGTTTGTTTAGAAACAGTTTATTTAGTTGAAACTGAAATTTTTTTGTTGAAAGTACCTATGATATTGGGAAAAAAAAAAAAAAGAAGCTAAATAGTTATTAAAAAAAAAAAAAAAAGCTTTTTAAACCAAGCCGTAAGCTAAATGTATATCTATATATTAATTTAGACTTATAAAAAAAAGTTTGTCTTATCTCCAATACTTTTTTAATTGAAATTTTCTTTTTCTTTTTTTAATGAGAAATTGTCATATCATCCACTTATTAAATAAAATGTGGAGATTAAAACTCACTACCATTTATTATTGTGTATTTAAAATAAAAAAAATTTTATATTAAAAAAGTATTGAAGATAAATTAAACCCACTAAAAAAAACTATATTTATGATTTATCTACTCTACTACGTGTTAATATCTTTTATTTTTCCTTTTTACTGTCTTCCCTCTTTTTTCTTCGCATATTATCTTCTTTACTCCATAGCTGGCTTCAGCCACTGACACACGTTACCTCTCCACACTATTTGACACACTACTCCACATCCACAAAGGGTAAATTAAGATCTAATTTCAAATAAAAACATATATTTCACTCTCTTTTAGTCTTTCCTCATACAAGTTGCAGATCTCTCTTTGTTTCCTTATATAACTGGCAGCCATTGCATCAAGTATTGGTCCATGGACGAAGGTTTCTTTCAGCAGCAATGGCCGAAGTCCTTTCTGCTTGGTAAGGGACAGTGTTTTTGTGTTTAAATTAGTGCCAGTCAAAGTGCCGGTACGAAATATATTGGCTGTACCAACCAGGACAGTCCCATATCTACTCCCTTGGTTGAAAGGCTGAGAAAAGAGAGAGACGGTAGCTGCTTCGAAGGAGGGAGAAGAGAGATGAGAAGAGAGATTTTTTTTTTTCAAGAAGTATCGGGATTTGTAATTTGTATTTGATGGGAAAAAAAAGATATTTATTATTATTTTTTTAATAATGCTGATGTGTATAAATGTGAGAGCTCTAAAGGTTTTGGTTTTATATGTATATATAAATAAACTATTCTTAAACGGACCCTTAGAATAGTTTAATGATTATTTGCCCTTTGTTTTCTGTTTGTTCTTTGTTCACTATTGTGAACTTTGTGTATCTTTTATTCTTTTCCTTATTAATAATAATTCCTTATTACCTATCAAAAAAAAAAAAGAAAAAGAAAAAAAGAATAGGCCCCTCTATGCTACAATCCGAAGTTGGTTTTTGAATCAACTTGAGACCCCTTCATGGTATGGGATGATGTCCTGTCACTATAAAAGAGATAATATTTCTTGCTCATTTGGCAGAATGTTGCTAGTGACAATCTCGTAATGGTACTGAGTTTGGGAGCTAATGCTGACCAATTCAATGAAATGATCAGTTACCTGTCTAGGGGAAAAAGGCCTTTGTATTCTGATTAATTTGTTCTGTCGCTCCATACTGTTGGGAAAAATTCTATATTACTGTGAATAAATTTTAGCAAGCACAGCGGAAGCACAACCACACAAAAACACAAAGATTTACGTGGAAATCCTTTCTCCTTGAAGGGAAAAACCACGGGACAAATTCCGAATAATTTTACTATATAAAATAGAGATTACAACACTTAGAGATACAACTTAAGTAAAAAAAACTCTCTTTTTCTTTTCACTCACTGCTCTCTTCCTCACTGTGTATTTTCTCTTACTCTCTCTATTTTTCTCTTCTCTCTTGCTTGCTCTCACTCACGCAGCTCTTCAAGACTGCACTAGTCCTCACACTTTGGGACTTTCACTTCTTTTCTTTTGGGACTTCACTTCTTCAGCCCTCTCTGCACTGGCCGAATGGCCTCTATTTATTTCTTCATCTTTTTCTTCTTTTCTTCCTTTCACACTCTTCACATCAAGTCACAATAAGTGCAAGCCACTTACTTTGACTTTACTTCAACCAAAATCTCTTTCTTTAGCTCTCATTGGCCGAATGGCCTTGCTTGTTTCTTTCCTTTTTCCTTTCAGCTCTGCCATACCCGAATGACCATGCCTTTTACTTCTTTCTTTTCTTTCTTCCTTCCAACGTGTATGCCACAAGTTTAACATCACATAATCATTTATGTGGCTTGACTTTTGTACATCCCTTCATAAATGTTGTTGGACTTTTGTACATAATTGAGGAAAAGATGAACCTAACTCTTCTCTTTCGGACAAGCTTCTCCAGCAATCCCATTTCACTTTGCTGACTTCTCAGCACTTGTCCAACAAGCTCATTTAATGAGCTAAGACAAAGTGTGGGCTGGAACATGGTGCAGTGCACCCAACACATACGACCTTAAATAAATGTTAGCTTTCAGCTTGAAGGTCTATTATGACAATTTATCACTCCCTAATGGAAGCATTCTTTTCTTCTCATTTTATGTATGATTCCAGACATCAGGGTGGAAAATGATACTATAAATGCAGTTTTGGTTGAAGAAGAGGCTGTTGGATCTGAGGCTGCTCCTGGATGTGGGTCAAAAATACTTCATGATGATGGTGCATTCAATCAATTGCTTCATGACACAAAGTTATGGGATCTCATGGTGTTTTTTTGGCCTTTTTACTGTTATTGTTTTTCACCGCTGCAAAGTAAAATGATAAAAATAATGGGACTAATATAATACTGACATAATCTAAGTGTTCTAAAGTTTGAGTGGCTTGAAAGCTGAGTGGACTGTCAGCATGTCTTAAATTTCGTCTAGATCTGAGCTTATTGATTTTATCATTTTGATGACTAATAGCATTTTAAGGGACAGAATAATATACAAGAGATGAATTTGGGATAAAAGATAATTTCTAGAAGGTAATTTAAATTTAAATTTGCGGCTGATGAGTTCTAGCTCAAATGGCACATAAGAGTCACAACTAGAATCATTGTAGGCAGAGAAAAGAAAAAGGCAAGAAAGAGTAGCATCTTGCTGAAGACAAAAGAAAGGGAACAATCGAATTAGTCTAGTGCATTTGTGTTAGGTTAGGGTCTGCAAGGATGATTCAACCTCACAACTAGAATCATTGTAGACAGAAAAGAAAAAGGCAAGAAAGAGTAGCATCTTGAACACAAAAGAAAGGGAACAATCTGATTTGTCTCGTGCATTCGTGTTAGGTTAGGGTCCGCAAGGATGATTCAACCTCACAACTAGAATCATTGTAGACAAGGAAAAGAAAAAGGCAAGAAAGAGTAGCATCTTGAATACAAAAGAAAGAGAACAATCTAATTTGTCTAGTGCATCCGTGTTTGGTTAGGGTCTGCAAGGATGATTCAACCTCACAACTAGAATCTTTGTAGACAAAGAAAAGAAAAAGGAAATAAAGAGTAAAAAGCATGAAAGACGAGAGATAAAGAGAGAAAAGGGAGCATGTACAAAAAGGAGCAAATTTCTAGCTTATATAATTCGTTTATGGGATAGTTTGGAGACACAACAAAATTGTATTTCATCTACCAAAGTGACAAAAGGTCTCTGCTGGTGCCTTCCTTTCATCTTTCCGTGGCATAACAAAGTTGTATTGCTGTATAAGGTGCTATATATACGCTCTTCTTTCTTGCTCTCTCTTTTGAAGTGTTATTCAATTCTCTATTGTTAGTAATTAATTTGATAATATCTATTATGCTACAACAATATTGTCCGGTTCTCTTCATAAGGAGAACTTGTGTTCGAATCTCTACCTCATTTGTTGTAAGTAATGTATATATACACAATTCTTATACTAATATAGCACAAAGTATTGGTTTAAGTGAGTCTATATCCCAAAATTTGATTGATTTCAACCTTTTTATTATTCCTTGTTTTTGTAATTTGGTCGTGCAAGAGTGAGGATCTCTAGAAAAGAATTTAAAGATTTAAAAACGTTCTTCTGCTTAAATGATCAATTAAGAGGATGGGTCTAGTAGGCTTGAACAACCTCTCCAGTTCCGTAAGGCAGGTCATGTGCCGACATTTCAAGGCTAATGCTATGTTTGGAAGTTTGGAGGAAGAGGAGAGTAGAGGGGGTAAGAGGGGAGGAGAATAGAAGGGAATAGTTATCCTCCACCTTATTTGGATATTTTTAAAATTAAGTAAGAGGGGGAGGAATAATTAACCTTTTTATAGTTTGTAATTTTGTTAATATGATAAGGGTAAATTTGGTAATTTATTTGGTAAAGTAATTCTATACTCTACTCTCCCTCTAAATCTCTCCAATTTTGGGAGAATTAAAAATGAGGGGTTAGAAGTAGTTAGGACCTCTCCAAACTCCTCCAAATCTCTTCTCCTCTTCCCTAAAAAAAAAATCCAAACAAGGTAATTTAAATTATTCTCCTTCCCTTTACTCTACTCCCCTCTACTCTTCCTCCGCCCAAACAAACTATAAGTTTGAGTCAATTTGGTCTGGTTCAAGTGACAGGTTCTTATGGGTATTGCCGGCAATTAATCTAGTCTAGCCAGTCCTGAACAATCACAGTCGTATTTTATTTTTTTTCCTTTCCTCTTGAAAAAGAAAAAGGGTTAAAAAGGAAAAATCATACAAAATATATTTTTTTAGGGTTAGACTTTAATTCCTTTATTTTAAAAAAATGACATATTCATACATATCAAAATTAACACTTGTTAACAAAGGTGCTAACTTCTATGGTTTTTTTTTTTTTTTTTTGAGAAGATGGTAATTCCTATAGTTATTTGTAAGATTTATTTTAATTTCATTTCCTTAAATACTAACATTACTTTACTTGGCACTTGGCACTTTAATGGCATATATTTTGTGTTTTCTTATATAATTCAATCTTGATATTTGAGCTTTCGATGTTACAACAACTGACTTATCTAATGAAATTAAATTTCTTGATAAATATAAAGAAAGCACAAAAAAATAAAATATATATTATACAAACTAGATAGACACATAATCGGAAGTAAAGCCCAAAAAACAAATTCAAATAATCAATGGTGGCTTCTTCTCTTTTTTTTTTGTTTTGTTTTTTTTTTTTTTTTAATGTTTAAAAAATAACTACAAGCGAGTCCTAATTTTCCTTATATTGATAAATTTAATTTCTTTATATAGGTAAGTTGTCGTAACAACGGAAGTTCAAATACTAAGATTGATTGTGAAAATTAAGAGTGTACGGCAAATCCACCAATCATTTATTCGGAATGCTAAAAAAATTATGTGATTCTCTTTTATTAATACTAGTATGTAACTCTATACATATGCACGAGTACAATTAAACCATGCATTTCTAAAATATATAATAGTTTCTCTTTATATATATATATATATATATATATATATATATATATATATATATATATATAATTTAGAATTTAATTGAATTTAGACTTTTCGATTTTTATACTCAATAATTCACTTACTACAAAAAATTAAAAAAAAAAATTAGAGAGGCATGTGGCACAAAATTGAACTTCAATTGAAATCTAATTTAGTAGTTAATTAGATTTAGACTCTTTGATTTTTATACTCAACTAGTGTGTAATCCTGTGCATGTGCACAGATACAATTAAAAATAATCACAATTATTTGGTTCAAATTATAGTTTTCTTGAGAAAATATTGAAATTATACATTATATTAGCTTACACATTTTTTAAACCATAAATTTATAAAATATGTAATGGTTTTTGATTTATATATATATATAGAATTTAATATTGATTTAGACTCTTCGGTTTTTGCACCCAATAATTCATTTGCCACAAAAATTAAAAAATTAGATAGACATATGGCGCAAAATTGGACTCCAATTTAGAATCTAATTGGATTTGGACTCTTGGATTTTTAAACTCAATAATTCACTTGGCATAAAAATTAAAAATTAGATGGGACTCATGATGCATAATTGGACTTCAATTGAAATTCAATTTAGATTCTAATTTGATTTTCTCTGAGTTTTGGTTTTTAATATATATTAGCTTGTAACTCTATGCATATACATTGATACACTTAAAGATATACAATAAGATACATATTATAAATCCTATATATATAATTTAAATACTATTGATAGCCATTTTTATATTTTGTTAACTATCCATATTTATTTATTTTTTTTTATTGCTTCTTAATTTTAGTTATTGTGAAGCACTTTTTTTAAAATGTAAACTATCCATATATATATATATATATATATATATATATATATATATATATATATATATATATATATATTTTTTTTTTATTGCTTCTTAATTTTAGTTATTGTGAAGCACTTTTTTTTAAAATTTTTATTTTACAATTCATTTATTCTAAACTCTTTGGTTTTTGTATTCAATAACCCACTTTGATGAATATTTATGATGTGATCTCATATTTGATTTTAAAATTAGAAAATAAAACTCTCAAAAAATAAATAATTTAGGACAAAGGGCGCAAAATTGGACTCTAATTTGAAATTTTAATTTAACTTTCTTTGAGCTTTGCCTACCTCTACACGCACACATGCGTGCCTATTCTTTTTTTTACTTCATCAATTTGATTCTTTCAGTGGATGTTAGGATTCTCGTATTGAAAAGAATTATAAATTCTAGGAATTAGAACCGCAAGAATATAAGAGTTGCCATTCTATTTTATTTTTATTTTTATATTGATAATTGTAATCAACACAAATTAAATAGATAAAACAAAGAAATTCCCAATTTATAACTAGAAAATTTCTCTGGCTCTTGGCGAATTCAGAGCTAAAATTTCGAAATTAGAAAGGCCAAAATAGGAATAGCACTTGA
Source organism: Quercus engelmannii (assembly GCA_029955605.1). NCBI lineage: Eukaryota > Viridiplantae > Streptophyta > Magnoliopsida > Fagales > Fagaceae > Quercus > Quercus engelmannii. The sequence goes on along the minus strand of JARPSG010000001.1, from coordinate 106,743,969 downwards.
TATTATAAGAAGTGTCTAGAAAATATCATATTCATAAAGTAGAAACCCAACAAAATTGACCCAACCCAACGCCTCAGGTTGGTTTGGGTTGGAATTTTATTTTGAGTCTCGGGTCGAGTTAATAATTTTTTCAACCCATTTAACCCAACTCAACCTACCATATATATAAGTTCATTTGATTGCTCTTATTTTAATTCTTTAATTTGATTTATTTTTGTATTTTGAGAATTAGTTTCAATGAACTTGAAAATTTGCAATATAATTTAGAATCATTATGTTGTAATAATTTATTAAAAAATAATTAATTGATTAATGAAATTCCAATTTTTTACTAGGCATAAAACATGTAACCATAACCCATTGACCTAACATATATACACAACCTGAATCACGTGGGTTGAGTTCTATACATGTGATGGGTTGGGGTTATGTTAGGAATTTCTCAACCAGACATGTTTAAGCCAGGTTGAAAAAACTCTCCAACCCAACCCATGTACTCTCAATCTAGATAGGCCATTAGTGAAAATATTATTGACTTGAAAAAGATCTCCAAAACTAATAATAAGAACTAAGAAAACCCAAGAAATAGGCAACCACGCATAAATAGAATATAAAAAATTTAGATGCCCTAGAACTAAGAAAATTTAGATGTTGCATCGGGAAAAGTTCTCTGAAAAGTCCTTACAGGCTTTATCATCACGGAACCTGACATGTGAGGGGGGAGAATCAGAAGAAGATGCCCTGGACCGAAGAGGGTTCCGGGACGGAGCAGATTTCCGTTTAGGTGCCATAAAGCAACTAACGAAAGAAAAAGAAAAAGAGAGGGACAAACAAAAAAGCACCAAACAGTTTAATATCAATAAGATAGAAATGAAATTGGTACGTATACATGAGAAATGCATGAACATGTGACATGTAACATTAAAAATATCATGGGCTTAGTCCAATCCAAACCTACCAGCACATAAGCTTGCAACAAAGTAAACACACATCTAAAATGCATGAATCATTGTTAAAATGCAAATGTGATGCAATGCATGATGATTTAAACTCATTTAAACAAAAACCAACCCAAAATTTTGTGAAAAACTCATCAATTTTGAAAAACCCCAAATTTTTTGAAACAAATCCCAAAAGTTAGGTCATAAAGATGAAATGCATGATAAGATGAGTGAAATGATATCATACTAGAGGAAAAAGAAGATCTTTAGGCCGAAAAGTTTTTGGGTTTGAGGTTTAGAGAGAGAGAGATGAGTTTGGGAAGGTGAGGAGACAAGTTTTGTCGAGAGAGATCAAGGAGAAATGAGAGAAAATCGTGCTGATCCTATATATAGACAGCCACGATTCTCGATGGATCGAGAGGTGTCGAGAATTAAAACTCGATGGATAAAGTTATCGAGCATCTATCAAGAGATATCCACAGCAAAAGAACCTCAATGGATCGAGAAGCTATCGAGCATACAAAAACTTCCTCGATGGATCGAGAAGCTGTCAAGACTAAATCTCAAAAACTTCGATGGATCGAAATTGCGATAACAACTATCGAGAAAGGAAGCTCAAGAGGCTCGATAGATAGCCTAGCTATCAAGAGGTATCGAGAAGCTGTCGAGATTGCTTAAAATAGTTTTTCAGAGAAGAGAAAAACACGGATATGAATGCAATCAAGCATGCTACTCAACCAAAAATCCAATCAACATTTTAAGCTCTCAAAAACATCTCTCAACAATAAAAATGTCAAGCATTTAGATCCAAAACACACACACTCATACTAAACAAGTCTAACCAATTTTATATTTCAAAAACAAGCCAAGACAGTTTAGTGAGCATACATTAACACATGTATTCCTTATGATGGCCAAATCACATTGTATTTGCACATGTATCATAAGTAGCAAAGAACATTGCGTATTATGTGTGAAAAAACATCGCAAGATTGCATAAGTGTTTATATATTATGACGATTTGAGATATGAGAAAATCATTTTAACTCACACACAATCATAACTGTTTGATGGGGACTATCACCTTCGAGGTACATCCTATAACTCCCACATCTCCTAGAAGACATGCTTGCAATTATATTTAAAGTATTTTGATTCTTTTTGCTTTAATTTTTCTTTGTATATTTTCTTTTTAAGCATATCATGCATGGACATATAAGAGAGAGAAAAGAAATACCCAATGATGTTAAGCTTTTGACATTGCACTTTTGCTACACCGTAATATACAGATGTCATTTCATGATTGACGGGCAATAGTGGTGAGATGATTATTTATGCCTTTCTCTTAGGATTTTCTAGTCCTTCTCGTCAAAAAGAGTAATACGAGTGTTAAACATAAGAGATTACTTAATCTTACTCATCACAAACACGTGCCACAAAGCTCACTTACTTAATTGTGTATAGAGATACTCATCTAAGCTACAAAAGATACAAAGTTTAGAAAACTTTGTTTCAATGGCCATCCAAGGTACACAAGTACCAATGTATACAAACACACTATTTTTGTATTTTTCTGATTTTTCAAGTTTTTTTATTTTTATTTTTATGAAAAACAAAATAAAGCAAAAATGAAAACAAAAAAACAAAAAAATGTTAACCAAAGTAAAGCATAAAACTAGATTGACTCAAAACATGAAAGCAAAACACACAAGTAATGCAAGCAAAAAATAGAGGGAGAGAGAAAAGTGACAAAATCATTTTGAGCATTTTTTTCTTCCACACATTGGAAGAACATTTCTGATTCACGAATCCTTGATCCAGCGGTAAGGGGGAAGAATTAAAACCGTTCAAGTTCGAAAGGAACATGAGGGCTTTGAGTAGATTTCCAAGAGGAGCAAAAAAGGATGGAAATTGATTATGGTTTCTAGATGAGATCATACTGTTGCTCTGTTGAGTGGCTAGCCACTATAAAAATTAGGTCGTGTATGTCCGATTGCTCCACAATGATGGCAAAGATGCTACTTCTTATGTTTAGACTTTTGAGTATTGCCTTTCTTAGCCCTAGGTTTTTAGTCTCTTTCTTAATAAGTTTAGGGGGTGCTCCTAAGATAGGTTTACCTTTGTCTATGTTCTCACTAGCTAAAACAGTTTTGACATCAATATTTTCAGATTCAACATTATTAGCAAGAGAAACAAAAACAGTAGTACTAGAGGAAGCAATGTTAGGTGAAGAGAAATCATATCCTAAACCAGTTCAATCAGATGTAGATTTTTGAAGGCTGAGCATCTCATCAAGCTTTGCATTTGAAGTGCTTTCCAGATGAGCTATAACTTGAAACAGCTCTGCTTCAAGCTTCTTGGTCTTCTTAGCCAAGAAATTATTTTCAAATCTTAGTGCTCCAATGGTCTGATTTGCGTGGTCAAACTTCGTGGAGATTTTTTCTCGTTCAAACTCTACATCACTGAGCTTCTTGGTGGCCAACCTATACAACTTCTCATGCTTTTGCGAGACTTTGTATAATTTTGCATAGGCTGTGTGGATGTCATCTTGTTCATCCATCTTTTCAAACTTGGACTCTACCAAGTCCTTTTCTTCATCCACATCTTCAATAATCCCCTTAGTAGGATTTACAGTGGCAGTGAAGGTATTTAGGATTCCATCATCGTCATTATTCAAATCATTCTCAAGTTCGGTGTCACTCAATGTAGCAGTAAGTGCCTTACTTTTCCCAAAGGTCTTGAGATACGTAGGGCACTCTTGTTTCATGTGTCCAAAGCCTTGACACCTGAAACACTTAGGTCTTGAGGGAATAGTATACTGACTGCCATCCCTAGTATCCTTCTTCCCTTTGTCTTAGCTCTTGAACTAAGACGAACTGGACTTCTTGCGATCTTTGTCAAATCCTTTAGCATTGGCATTCTTCATAAACTTTTTGAACTACCTTGTGATATAAGATTTCATTTTAAAATCTTCATCATCTAAAGACTCATCAATGTCACTGCTCTTAGCCTTTAATGCCATGCTCTTAACCTTACTAGATTTTCCAATCCTTGTCAAACCCAACTCATAGGTCTGCAAATTGCCAACCTGCTCTGTTAAAAGAATTTTGTCAATATCCTTAGATTCCTCAATTGCGGTGATCTTGACGTGAAATCTCTCGAGTAGTGATCTGAGCACCGTTCTAATAATCTTGGGTTCGGGAATGGTTTCCCCAAAATTAAAGACTGAGTTCACTATGTCCTTAAGCTTGGCATAGAACTCATAGAATGACTCATCCTCCTCCATCTTGATCTCTTCGAAGCTTGCAGTGAGCCTCTAAAGTTTCGAATCCTTAACAACTTTGGTTCCCTCATTAGTTGTCTGGAGAATGGTCCATATTTCCTTTGCTGTTTCGGTAGAGGATATCTTCTTAAACTCCTCATTCTCGATCGCATTGAATAACACATTCAATGTCCTACCGTTGAAGTTAGCCACCTTGATCTTAGCATCATCCCAATTGGCGGGTAGTTCCTTTGGCTTGGTCCAGCCTATCTCCAAAGCTTGCTACACCTTTTCATCTAATGACTGCTAGAAACCTCTCATGCGTACTTTCTAGTAAGCATAGTTAGTGTCATCAAATAAAGGAGGTATAATCAATGATTGTCCTCTATTTATGACGACATGGGTCAATGAATCACACAGCAAAGATTAACCCTAATCAGAGTGTGCCTACTCTGATACCACTTGATAAGCTAAGAATGTATTGACCCCTTGTGATAAATTAACCAATTGATTTAGCCAAATTAATTAATTAATTCAATTAACATGAAAAATGCGTGGTAGCACAAACAAATCACCAACTAAGTAGATATGTAGTGGAAAATAAAGTTGACATGGTAATTTGTTTACGAATGGGGAAAACCTCTAAGACAAAAACTCTACAGGGTGATTTTAAGGTCGCCACTCTCGAGAATCCACTATTATCACAACAAATGGTTACAAGTATAGGAACCCCAATACTTTATATCAACCTATAGTTGAACCCTTACCCTAATACCCAATTGGACTTGTTATGTAGTGATAATCTCTCATTTTCAATGCACGGCCCCTAGTACGTGACTAACCAACAGATCCTAGTACGCGGCTTACTCACCAACTTCAGAAAGATGTTAGTTGCAAAGTTCTTAAGTTCATCAATAAGATGAAGATCACGAAACTCCTTGGTCATAAAACCCAACGGTGTATAAACATAGCAACTTCTTCAAGAGAAAGATGAACTAGGGCAAATTCTGTCTTTGGTCACAATTTGCATGAACAAAACTTTGCCTCACACTTGCGCCACCTTTGACGACTCTTAAAATAATCTTTATATGTGTTTAGGATTGTGAGAAAAGAAAACCTAAACATGTATACACGGATTAGTGTGAAGTCAGATATGAAAAACTGATTTTCATAAATCTCGATAAATAGCTTATCTATCGAGAAGCTGTCAAGCATCGAGTTAAAGCTACCTTTTAATCCTCGATAGATTCTATTTATCGAGCTAGTTGTCAAGTTTTAAAATCTAGCACTTCTTCACTTGATTCTTGGACAGATTTGCATGACTTTAATACTTGAACTTGAAACCTTATTCCTTGAAGTATTAAACACATCCTAGATCTATCCAATTACAAGTAAAGTGCGTTTTGTCAAAGGATTAGCCAATTCTAAATGACATATGTTCTTAACATGATTTACATATGTCCTAACAGATACATGGTTCTAAATTTTGGCTAAGATGCCAATAATATTAAATTTTGGCTCAAACTAAATTAAATACTACTCGTAACTCTATATCTGGCAAAGCTTTAGGTCTAGTATTTCTAGTGCATTGGACCTGTAAGGTTGAATTTATTCAACCATCTAATTGGCTTTATTCCGTGCCAAATTTGCTTGTAATTCAGCATTTAGTAACCTTGTATTTAGGTGGGATTGATGTAAGGGTAGTGAGTGAGATAGAGTGAAGTTTGCTCAAGAGTGTGCAAGAAAACAGAGACTCGCGGCTGGGACTCGCGGGTGGCTCGCGGCTTCAAGCCGCCAGAAGCAGCACACGTGCCAAGCATGCTGGAAGATGAACAGTCTGCTAGCTGGAGCACTACAGGACAAAACAGGACAACTGGCCATACGGTTATCTCGCGACTGGATCTCGCGACTCAGTCAAGCCGCGAGGTCAAGTCGCGAGTCACCCCTGTTTTGTAAAAACCTGACGTTTCACATTCCTCTCCACTCCAGTATAAATACTCCTATTACCCACGATTGAAAGAGAGCTTCCAGAGAGAATTTTGAGAGAGAAACCCTAAAGAAAAACCAGATTGTTTCACCCACAATCTCTACCTTAGAATCTCTTCAAATTCCTCAACTCTCTTCCTCTCCATTGTCAAATCCTTGAGAGGCATTATACCAAACCAGATTCTCACCATCATCATCATTGTGAGACTGCTGTTTGGATTTCTGGGAAGCAGTTAGGAAGGAGCCAATCTTCATTGGTTGATGCTACGGTGTAGTAGCGGAATCCGGGAAGCTAGAAAAGAAAAAGGTTCGGCGCAACCTCGTTGGAGCAAGAAGCTTGGAGGGCTTAGGTGCACTGGGTAGATTAGGCTTGGAGGGTCTATTGCTGTCCTTGTATCCCAACTATATTTTCTAGTGGATTGATTACCGCTTGGAGGGCGGCGGAGAGGTTTTTCGCCGAGGACTTCGGTTTCCTCTTCGATAACACATCGCGTGTTGTCTTTGTGTTTGCATCTTCCTTCCTCTATCTTTGCCTTTAAATTATCTGCTGTGGATTTTATTTTGTTATGGCTTAGATAGTATTTAATCAATTTCGTATTATAGCATATGTTAAGTTTCCGCACACTAGTTGTTTGACATATTGCTTGAATTGATTAAGTTGTTATTTGGGGGTCTAAACGTTCAAAGGTGTTTTGTACACGTTTTTGAACTTTCAATTGGTATCAGAGCGGGTACACTTGTTGTGGTTTTATTACCTTAGTGTGATCCTAGACCCCTGTGTTGTGGTTGATTGTGTTGGTTTATACCATGCTAAATTGTAGCTTAAGTGTTTGTGAAAATGACTCTATGCATATGACTGAAAGATGTCTTACTGATGATCTTGTAGAATTGTTAAAAACTAAGAAACATGCTAGAGTATTTGTTCACATGCTGGAACTTCTTGAAAGTCAGAATCATGTCTTACATAGTAGCATATCTGAATCTAAATCATTGATTAAAAAATATAAAAGAAAGAATAGAATGTTGTGTGAGATGATTGAGAATCTGAAAATGAAAAATCAATCTGAAAGAAGCATGAAAACTGATGATGAGTTTGTTTTTAAAGGTCAAGAATGTCTGTCACATGTGAACCTATTTGTGCATACCTCATTGAAGGTGTTTAATGCATGTTTGTGGTATCTTGACAGTGGGTGTTCTCGCCATATGACAGGGGATAAGTCTCTGTTTAAGACACTCAAAGAAAAGGTTGGTGATTATGTGACCTTCGGTGATGGAAGTCATGCTCAAGTCCTAGGCAAAGGAACCATTGAGATACCTGGTTTGCCGCTGTTGAAAGATGTGCTGTACATAAAAGGGCTGAAGGCGAATTTGCTGAGCATCACTCAAATTTGTGATGATGATTTTCTGGTACAATTCTCTAAGAAGGGATGTTTGATCATCAATGAAGAGGGGATTCAGGTTTTGGAAGGAAATCGGACCACTGATAACTGTTATGGAATTGTTCCCACGGCACCCATTTCGTGTAGAAGTGCTCGTGTGGATACGTTGGAGTTGTGGCATCACAGATTTGGGCATGCCAACTTCAAACAAGTAGCGAAAGTTTCAAAACTTGAAGCAGTCGAGGGACTTCCTAAGTTTGGAAAAGTGAAGAAGACCGTTTGTGGTGCGTGTCAAATGGGGAAACAAACTAAGGCAAGTCATCACAAAGTGAGTGTGATAGCCACCTCTCGGTGCTTGGAGTTACTTCATGTTGATCTAATGGGGCCTACCAGAACAGAAAGCCTAGGGGGGAAGAGATACATTATGGTTATTGTGGACGACTACTCAAGATACACTTGGGTTGATTTCCTTAGAGAAAAATCAGAGGCGTGTGAGAGGTTGGAGATTCTGTGCAAGAAACTACAAAACGAAAAAGGGATTCCGATAGCCAAAGTTAGATCATGGGAGGGAATTTGAAAATGCAAGATTCGAGTCCTTCTGTGAGAAGAATGGAATTAAGAGAGAATTTTCAGCTCCCAAAACTCCACAACAAAACGGAGTGGTAGAGAGAAAAAATCGTGTGATTCAGGAGATGGCAAGAGTCATGTTGCTTAACAAGCAAATATCTCAAAGATTTTGGGGAGAAGCTGTCAACACCTCGTGTCACATTGGCAATAGGATTTTCTTTCGAGTTGGTACAAAGAAGACTGCCTATGAGATATGGAATGGGAAGAAGCCAAAAGTGAAGTATTTCCGGGTGTTTGGAAGTAAATGCTATATCCTAAATGATCGAGAGAATCTTGGGAAGTTTGATGCGAGAAGTGATGAGGGTATTTTTCTTGGCTACTCTACTACAAGTCGAGCATATAGAGTGTTTAACAAGAGAACAAAAACTGTGATGGAATCCATAAATGTCAAGATTGATGATGCCTTACCTAAGGTGGAAATGATTGATGATGTAGAAGGGTCGAGCACCAAAGAGGCCGATGTTGAGGTAGAAGCTTTGGATATAGAAGGTGAAGAACCTATACCAGAAGTAGAATCGACTCCCATCAACCCAAGAATGGAAACGAGATCGATGTCTAGAACATCAAGCCCCCTTACACCTCCGGAAGTCCATCCTCCTATCTCTCATAGTGATGAAGTTTCCACTTCAAAAAGGCCATCTTCAAGAGTTATCAAGAATCATCCGGAAAGTAATATCATAGGATCTCTTGATGACGGTCTTCGCCTCAGGAAAGGAAACATTCTGCTAGCTAATCATGTAACATATCACTGCTATCTTGCACAGTTTGAACCAAAAAGGGTTGAAGAGGCTCTTCAAGATGAGAATTGGGTTGAGTCAATGCATGAAGAGCTGAATCAGTTTGTGAGGAATGATGTGTGGGAACTTGCTCCACGGCCTGAGAACACTCATGTTATAGGCACAAAATGGATTTTTAAAAACAAAACTGATGAAGATGGAGAAATAATTCGAAACAAATCTCGGTTAGTGGCCCAAGGATACACTCAAGTTGAAGGAGTGGATTTTGATGAATCTTTTGCTCCGGTGGCAAGACTCGAATCCATTCGCATCCTCATGTCCATTGCGTGCACCTTGAAATTCAAACTTTATCAAATGGATGTAAAGTGCGCGTTTCTGAATGGATATCTAAATGAAGAAGTATTTGTTGAGTAACCAAAAGGATTTGAAGATCCTCATTTTCCAGATCATGTACTAAGATTGAAGAAAGCTCTTTATGGCTTAAAACAAGCGCCCAGAGCCTGGTACGATCGTCTTACACATTATCTTCTAGACAGAGGTTTCAAGAGAGGGTATGCAGATCGAACTCTGTTTGTCAAAAATGATGAAGGTTATCTCCTTGTGGCACAAGTCTATGTTGATGACATAGTGTTTGGGGCAACCATCGAAGATCGTGCTACTGAATTTTCTGAAGAGATGAAGAAGGAGTTTGAGATGAGTATGGTGGGGGAACTCACATTTTTCTTGGGTCTTCAAGTTAAACAACAGAAGGAGGGTATTTTTGTATCTCAAAAAAAGTATGCCAGAAACATTGTCAAGAAGTTTGGACTAGACTCCAAAAAACATGCCTCCACCCCCATGAGCTCTTCCACTAAACTGAATGTGGATTCGTCGGGAGTTGAAGTAAGTCCTACACTGTATAGGAGCATCATAGGAAGTTTGCTCTACCTTACAGCTAGTAGACCGGACATTGCTTTCAGTGTGGGCGTTTGTGCCAGGTACCAAGCTAATCCGAAGGAATCTCATCTGACTGCTGCTAAGCGAATCATTCGATATGTGAATGGTACTGCAAACTATGGTCTGTGGTATTCAAAAGACTCAAATGATTGTCTTGCTGGGTATTCAGATGCTGACTGGGCTGGCAGTGTAGACGATCGGAAAAGCACTTCAGGCGGCTGTTTTTATCTTGGTAACAATCTTGTCTCATGGATGAGCAAAAAGCAGAATTCAGTGTCTCTATCTACTGCAGAAGCAGAATATATCGCTGCTGGAAGTTGCTGCACTCAGCTTCTTTGGATGAAGAAATTACTTCATGACTATGGAATTCCTCAAGAAACAATGTGTGTCTTCTGTGACAACACCAGTGCCATCAATCTTTCCAAGAATCCTGTTCAGCATTCTAAGTCTAAACACATAGAGATCCGCTACCATTTCATTCGGGATTTGGTAGAGGAAAGAGTTGTGTGTCTTGAGTTCATACACACCGACAATCAAAAGGCGGACATCTTCACCAAGCCTCTCGATGGTCCACGGTTTGAATCACTCCGTAAGACCATTGGTGTCGGTACAATTCCTCGATTCTCTTGTGTGTTGTGTGCTTCACATATTGATAATTTGATATATTTGCTTGTGATGTAGCACACACTTCCTTGTTACCCCTTTGTGCAATATTTTTTTTTGTTTGTTTGTTCTTCTGTTATTTTTGTTGGTTCTTTCTTTAATTGTTCAATCAGTTTTCTTCTTTTATGTCAAAAATCCAAAAATCACATAAAAATTAGAAAATCAAAAAGCTTGATTGACCTTGTTGAGCTTTTGTCTCAAAACTTGTTTTGCCTTGTACCTTTGTGCAAATGGCTTTGTGCATTTTCGAGCATTGCTTGTTCTCATGCACCTATATCACTGTGGGAAAAATCTTGAAATCTTTGTGATTGTTGTAAATAGATCTTCAAACTTGTCATGAATGATTAGTGAATGGTTTTGTTGATCTTGAGACTTACATAGACTTGTGTCTATATATCTTCCCACTCTTTATTTTTGTTTTGTTAAAAAGAGCTCACTAAATGTAAATCTCCAAATGAAAAGAGATATTGAGCTGCAAAAGCCTGTCGCACATTCTAGTATTTGACTAGGAAAAAGGGTAAGCGACCTTATATTGAAGTGAATTTTTTTAAAAAGCCAAAGGCTTATTCCTTAAAGTGAAATATCTTATATCACTCTCACAATGAGAGGTGATTGACTCAAAAGATCAAAAAGATCAATTGTTATGATTGAAAATGGAGTCAAATGTAAAGCTCCAAATCATGTTATCAAGTTTTGTGGGAGGTCATATATACATATTTCTATAATTAAGATGGGTCACATGATCTAGTGCTAATTGTGTATGCCTTGGGTTGAATTGATCATTGAAGCTTCACATTAGACGAAGGACTATCTCATTGTTGATATCCACACACAACACACAAGTTTATGTTCAATAAATGCCATATTCATTTGTGTGATTGTACTTGATGAAATGTGTTTTCACATGCTCAATCTTTGTTAATTCAAGCACAAAAAGATTTTTGAGTGTTTTTAAGTATTTTTGGAAAGTATTTTGTTTGAAAAATCTGAAAATTTCAAAAATCCAGTTTTGCCCTGTTTTGGCGGCTCAGTCGCGGGTATGTCAAGTCGCGAGACTCAGTCGCACCTTCGCTGGTCATTTTTGGCGACTTGTTCGCGAGTGGAAGGTCCAGTCGCGAGGTTCACTCAGTGATTTTCGCGACTCAGCTCGCGACTTACTCGCGGGTAGACCTTCCAGTCGCGAAAAACACTTAGAAAAATTTTCAAAATTTTTGTTCTCGTGCTCTTTGGCGGCTTGAGCTGGCGACTGTGTGGCGACTTAATCCAGTCGCGAAAATCGCGTGTTCTGCAGAAATAAGGGCAGTTTTAAACTTTTTGTTTTTCCCTCGATCTTTTTGTGACTGTTCATTGTCTTTTTCATCTGCTCTTACCCATCACACCGTGTCTTCATTTTCGATCTCCATTGTTTGACTCCTTTCAGATCAAAATCGTCGACTACCAGGTATGATATTTCTGTCTTGAACTCTATTTTACTTGTTGTTACTCTATTTCCCTCTGGATTTCTCACTTTTGTTTGTGATTCTGTGATGGGTTTTTAGCTAAACTATTTCTCTTTGTCCATGCTTAGCTTTTGGAAACTTGTGTTTCCGTTTTTGAGCTAGTTTATTTTGGATGGTTTTTGTGTTCTTCATCTTGTGCTTAGCTAGGGTTTGCTCTTTTGTGTCTGATCTGCTGTTGATGTCGTGTTTCACTATGCTCCTGTGTGGTTTCCTGTTGGTGTGTTGTTGAATGTGGGTCCTTTTTCAGCTAATTCTGTGTTCCTTTTGATCTTCATCTACAGTGTTGTTCAATTTGGGCCTTTTGTGTCCCTCATTGATTTTGTCTGACCATTTTCATCCAGCTATTAGGGTTTCTTCATTGTCCCTATATTTCCACTAACCCACTACTAATAAAGCTTGTTGGATTGTGTTCTGTCATTTCCCTTGTTTATGTTGCAGACTGGTCATGTCACCATTTAAGAAAGTTGCTGTAAAAGGAGGTAGTTCCAAAGGGAAGGAACCAGTAATTGATGTTGATGATTTCCCATCTCAACCAAGAGGGACTCGCTCTTCATCAAAGAGATTCGATCCCGACAAGTTCAGATCATATGCAGCATATCAGTCTTATGAGAATTTCTTTCTTCATGCCAAACCATTACTAGAGAGAGCTTTGGATCAGCCCTCACTTCATGACACTGACATTCCAAAATGGTTTGCTCACAAGGATTGGAATTACCTTCTCTCTGATCCGGGTGACGCGTATGAAGAGTTGGTAAAAGAATTTTATGCTAACGCAATTGTGGAAGGCGATGAACTTAAGTGCTGGGTTCGGAAAAAGAGCTTTTCTGTCTCTCCTGCATATCTGGCTGAAATTCTTCACATCAACAGACCCATTTTCCGACATTCACCGGTTTACGATGATCTCTGTCCTGATGAGGAGCTTCTCAAAGAAAGTCTTGGTCCAGACTTGGAGTTCTCGCCAAATGGCAAATCCATCAGTGTTTCCTCTCTTTCTCCAAAACTGAGAGTGCTTACAATTGTAATGTTTCACAATTTGTACCCTCTATCCAGCACTGGGTATATGAACCTCGGACGGGCTTTTTTTCTTCATGATCTAATCTCTGATGTGGAAATAGACATCTGTGCTCATATTTTTCATGTACTGCGCAAAACGGTTCTTCGAACTGAGTCTCGGATATGCGTTCCTTTCTGCAGTCTCATTTCACGGATCTTGAAACTCAAGGGAATTCATCCAATGGATGATGAATCTCCTATGTCCAAACCAAGTCCAATCAACATGCATACATTCAATGCGAGCATTGGACATAGTCGGAAGAAAGCCAAACCAGAAACTTCTGCATCTCACAGTGACTCTCAGTTTAGCTCTCTCTCCCTAGATGGGAAACTTGAGCGTATTGTATCCTCTGTCCACGAGTTGAATACAAAGATGTCTGGACTCACAGCTTCTCTACACCATCAAAGCACTCGGTGGGATATGAAGTTCACTTCTCTTCAGACTCAATTGGATCAAATTCAGAGAAAGCTGGAAGAGGATGACTAGCCTATTCCATGACAAAAAGGGGGAGAGATAGGCATGATCAGAGGGGGAGTCTTTACCTAAGGGGGAGTGTCTTTACATTCTTCTTCAGCTTAAGTTTTCACTTTACGTTGTTTTGTAAACTGTTATTCAGGATGTTTGTGTTTTGTACCCATATGCTTATGTAAGCTTTTAGGGTTTATGTCTTTTGCATAGCTTGTAGGCTTTATGGTATGTACCTTGCTTAGTGCAGCCTTTATGCTATGTTGAAATCAGTACTTTAATCTAAATGTTCTGCATTTTGGTTTATGTACTGTCACTCTTGTGCCCTTGTAGGATTGTTCCTAGATGCATATGCCTTATGTGATATGCATTGGTTGAGTGTTGAACATACAAGTGTCTTGCCTTGTGCTTGTTAACTTGTATGTCCTTGTGTTCATTCCAAGTGTGAATGAACACTGTGATCACTATCTTGTGGTGTTCACTTGGTTGATCAAGCCATGGTTTGTTTCATAACTCCATCTTTGCTTGATCACATATTGCCTGTTTCATATGCATTTTATAATTTTCTGCTTACAATGATCATGGTGTATTGTTGTGTTTCAGGAGTATTATGTTCATATCATTGTTATTAATACCGTTTCGGAGCCCGTTTCGGTTTGTCCAGTGGAATGGAATATTTCGGTACCGACCGATTTCGGCGTACCGTTTCAGGGTGTTTCGGAGTTCTTAAAAAATAATTTATATATATTCTTGTAGAACATAAAATTGTCAATTCTAATAAATAAATAACTAAATATCAAATAATACAAATTATTTAGTCTTAAGTCTTAAGTCTTAAACAAAAAAAACTCTTAAGTCTTAAACATCAATAACTTGAAATATAATATCAATTTAACATCACACAATAAGAAGATTACAAGACAATAACTAAATATCAAATAATACAAGATTTACTCCTCCTCTTCATCATCATCCATGAGAGAAGGATCAAATTCATCATCAAAAGAACTCCCAAATATAACTTTTTTATAATAAAAAAAAAAAAAAAATTAATAATAGGCCAAATCCGGTACCGGCCGAAATTTGCATCTCGCCCGGAATTGACCGGAATGACCGGAATGGACCGAAATGGCCCGAAATTTGACCCGAGGTGGAACGTGGGGTATTCCGGTACCAGTTTGCATACCGGTACAAAAAATTTCGGCCGTTCCGGCCGGAACGGAACGGAATCAATAACAATGGTTCATATGATTCAAGTGCTTCACAGCTTCTAGAGTTAGGTGTGAGTGAGTTTTGTTCAACTGTTCCCAACTCACATGTTAAGTCTAGAGTCTGTTTTAGGGTTTTATCACGAAATAGCCAAAGGGGGAGATTGTAAGGTTGAATTTATTCAACCATCTAATTGGCTTTATTCCGTGCCAAATTTGCTTGTAATTCAGCATTTAGTAACCTTGTATTTAGGTGGGATTGATGTAAGGGTAGTGAGTGAGATAGAGTGAAGTTTGCTCAAGAGTGTGCAAGAAAACAGAGACTCGCGGCTGGGACTCGCGGGTGGCTCGCGGCTTCAAGCCGCCAGAAGCAGCACACGTGCCAAGCATGCTGGAAGATGAACAGTCTGCTAGCTGGAGCACTACAGGACAAAACAGGACAACTGGCCATACGGTTATCTCGCGACTGGATCTCGCGACTCAGTCAAGCCGCGAGGTCAAGCCGCGAGTCACCCCTGTTTTGTAAAAACCTGACGTTTCACATTCCTCTCCACTCCAGTATAAATACCCCTATTACCCACGATTGAAAGAGAGCTTCCAGAGAGAATTTTGAGAGAGAAACCCTAAAGAAAAACCAGATTGTTTCACCCACAATCTCTACCTTAGAATCTCTTCAAATTCCTCAACTCTCTTCCTCTCCATTGTCAAATCCTTGAGAGGCATTATACCAAACCAGATTCTCACCATCATCATCATTGTGAGACTGCTGTTTGGATTTCTGGGAAGCAGTTAGGAAGGAGCCAATCTTCATTGGTTGATGCTACGGTGTAGTAGCGGAATCCGGGAAGCTAGAAAAGAAAAAGGTTCGGCGCAACCTCGTTGGAGCAAGAAGCTTGGAGGGCTTAGGTGCACTGGGTAGATTAGGCTTGGAGGGTCTATTGCTGTCCTTGTATCCCAACTGTATTTTCTAGTGGATTGATTACCGCTTGGAGGGCGGCGGAGAGGTTTTTCGCCGAGGACTTCGGTTTCCTCTTCGATAACACATCGCGTGTTGTCTTTGTGTTTGCATCTTCCTTCCTCTATCTTTGCCTTTAAATTATCTGCTGTGGATTTTATTTTGTTATGGCTTAGATAGTATTTAATCAATTTCGTATTATAGCATATGTTAAGTTTCCGCACACTAGTTGTTTGACATATTGCTTGAATTGATTAAGTTGTTATTTGGGGGTCTAAACGTTCAAAGGTGTTTTGTACACGTTTTTGAACTTTCAGGACCCGTTATAATGATGATATGTGACTAAAAGTAGACATGTGTCACCTTCTTCACGGGTGACACAAGCCAAGTCCCTCCATACCTAATCTTAGGGCTAATAGCATTCATACTTTCATGCATAGATAGATTAAAAATTAAGTTGTTGATGTTATTATCAACATCTTCAATGGTTTATCATAAGTTAGTAATTTGCTTGAGTAAGACAGTCAAGTTTGAAAAGAGAAGGGTAAAGAACATTATTGCCATAATTTTAGGGCCAAATTAAAGTTTATTTGAATTATTGATTGGATGTTGACGTAGGTAAACGGTTTTATAACAAATGATTAGCTAACGAAGGTTAGTGCATGGATCAATATAATCAGGAAGGAAACTAGTGGATTTTGAAAATTAGAGAATCAAAATATAAGTTCCAATAAAACTTATTTTTGTATATTTATATAAAAGAAGAAGAAGAAGAAGAAGAAGAAGAAGAAGAAGAACATATTACACATCAAACAATAAGAAATGAGTACTGCTGCCATCATGTATAAGATTTCTTTCATTTACCTGTTTATTCTAGAATAGGTTCTTACTTCCTAGCATGAAATTCAAAGGGCAGCTAAGGCCCCTAGCTATCTATTCTATATTGGTAATGCTAGTGAATTTGTTTTGTCATCAGGAAAATACCAAATTGAAGTTGAAATAGATGGGAAGAATTATGACAGAAAAGGCAGAAATTCAAAGGAAAGCAAGTGCATCCACTGAAATTCAACATCGATGCATACAAGTGATAAATGACGTTCAAGAAGTGTTAGAAAATTTGGAGTCTCCCTTATCATTTATTGAGTGTTGCATCTACAAGGTTCCAGATCATCTTCGCAAATTGAAGGAAGAACACTACACTCCTCAGGTTATTTCAATAGGGCCCTTTCACCATGACAACAGAAAATTACAAACCATGGAACAACTTAAATTTAGATACCTCAAGTATTTCATTCAGCGTGTTGACAATTTTGATATAAGTTTGGAAGATTTAGTCAGTACTATAATGGAGTATGAAGAAAGTGTCCGTCGTTGTTATGCTGAGGCCATCGAACTTAGCAGTCATGATTTTGTAAAGATTATTCTAGTGGATGCCATCTTCATTCTTGAGTTGTTCTGGAGAGACTTCTTCAATGAGTTGACGAGTGAAGACAATGGTGCATGTCTAGAAACATGGTTGACGAGTGCTATAAGGTTTGACTTGATTTTACTTGAAAATCAACTTCCATTCTTTATTTTGGAGAAACTATTTGATCATGCCTTTGCCTCTCACCCAAGCTACGTCAGGTCCTTAATTCAAGTCATGACATTTTACTACTTTGATAATTACAACACTCAACGCATAAGTTATAGTCCCCATTTGAAAATGAAACACTTTCTCGATTTGCTTAGAACCTTTTGGCTACCTCCATCCGAAAAGATACCAAAAAGAGGCAATGACGTAGTTAAACATTTGCATTCTGCAACCCAATTGCATGAGGCGGGATTGTCGTTTAAGAAAGATTCAAGCAGTTGCTTATTCGACATAAACTACACAAAGGGAGAGCTGAAAATGCCACCTATAACATTAGACAAATCCAGCGGGGCTCTTTTTCGAAACCTTTTGGCTTTGGAGCAATGTCACTATTCAGATAAAGCATACATTACTGATTATTTTTTTCTATTGGATTCCCTTATAAACACTACCAAAGATGTGAATTTACTTGTTCAAAAGGGGATCTTGGTTGACTCGCTAAGAAACAGTGATGAAGTTAGAAATTTGGTGAACTGTCTTGTCGAAAATGTGATATGTGTCGACATGAACTCCAAATTTTATCGTGTCTGCATGGAGTTGAAGGCGTTCTATAAGAAATCGTTTAAAATCCCTTGGGATAGTTGGATGGAAACTTTGAGACGTGAATATTTAAACACTCCTTGGAGAACTGCTTCCACATTTGCTGCCATTATCTTATTGGTGCTCACTTTGTTACAAACTATATATACAATTTTCCCAAAAAAATAGGTTCATACCTTATGTATCGATAATATTATTTGGATTGCTCGTTGTTTCATTGTATTGTATTGTATTGTATTGTATTTTTATTTATTTATTTTTTTTTTGCGGAGAAATACTTTCATTCTATTGATGATTTGTTATTTGTTATTACGATTAATGCAGTTGAACTTTCCATTATAAAATACTAGACTTATTTTATTATACTCTCTTTTTCTCTTTAACATTAAACGTCAATCACATTACAAGATAAGCTTGAACTTCTTGTTCTTGTTCTTTTTTTTTTTTTTTGGCTGCCATTGTAATTCAAATTCTCAATAAAACTTTTTATTTTGATTTTTAAACGTTTGATCCAAGTAAGCTATAATATAAAAGCGACTTTGCGGAAGGGCACGTTCGTATTGAAATTAGCAAAATTTGCACCCACAGCCCGAAAGTAAGTTGTTTGAGTTATATAATATAAAAGTAGTAAGTAGGGGATGCTTAACTCTTGGCATTGACATTGTTATATATGTTGCATAAGTTAATCAACTAGTAAAATTAATTGATATACGACAACTTTAAATAGAGGTTTTATGTCACATGATTTTTTAAATTTTTTTTGAGATAGCTTAATCTAATAAGTGTACATGAGTGAAGACATTTTGATTGTAAGACAACATATTCCTAGGAACTTGGATTAATTTGGATTTCCCCCATATCAAACGCTACCTAAGTGTATGTGTGTAAAGTCACTCTTAGAAACTTGAACTCCAACCTTTAACCCCTACACCGTACACCACACAAATGCTTTTACTTATGGAGTTACCATCATACTTTAGACTGATTTCCAAATAACGTAAAAGGGGAAAATTAAAATATTGTTTCCATTCTTTAAGTATATATGAATTTCATTTTTGTCCTTCAATTTTAATTATTTTTATTTTATCCCCAAATGATTTAAATTGTTACCCTTTTTATTCTTAAACTTCAAAAGGTTTTTTTTTCCCTTCAATTCCTAAACCACTGAAAAAAAAAATAAAAGGTTCTTTTTTGTTTTTTTGTTTTTATATTTGTTTAAACTATTAAAAATATATCTTTTAACTGTTTAGGTACGAAAAATATATATATATTTTTTTAAGTTGGAGGATGAAAAATAAAAACAATGCAAATGTTGAGTAAAAAAAAAAAAAAAAGACATATTTTTTAAAGGAAAATGTTAATGAAGGCTTTAAAGACAAAAATTTTCTCATTTTCCAGCGCGTGTTGTTGTTAGTTCAGTTCGTCTCCTCTCTGTCCATTTCCAAAACAAACTTTCGAAAACATGTTTTCGATTCTCCGAAGCAGCAAAACGAAAACGAAAGCAGCGTTTTCAATTCTCAAGCAACTCACCACCCAAAACTCCCTCACAAATACAATCCTAGGGTTCCCATTTTCCCAACAACAACAACAAAAAGCGACGTCGTCTTCCTTCTCATCCTCATCATCACCATACGACCACATCAGAGCCAACGCGAACTGCCCACGCTGCGAGCACCAAATGCCGTTACTGTTCTCGAACCGCCCGTTATCTATAACGGCGCGAGAGCCGAACGGCGTGTACCAGGCGCTGAACCTGTGCCCCAATTGCAAAACGGCGTTCTATTTCAAGCCGTTTAAGCTGGAGCCATTGCAAGGTAGCTTCATCGAGATTGGGAGGGTGAAGAGTGACAGTGTGGACTCGGATGGGAATAGCGAGAAACGTTTGGGTAGTTTTGGAAAACCAAAAGTTTGTAAGGAAAAAGAGGCGGAGGAGGAGGAGGATGATGATGGTGAAACGGCGTCGTGTTTGGGGAAGAAGGACTTGCCCACGCCTAAGGAGATCGTTAAGTTGCTCGACCACTTCGTCGTTGGCCAAGAAAGAGCCAAAAAGGTTTTCTTTTTATTTATTCATTTATTTATTTTTAACACCAATTTTAGTCCATATCAAATTTAATGTGATTGCATTTTAGTCCTTAAACTCTAATGTGTTTAATTTTATGAGACGGGGACTAAAGGTAAAGTTTAAAGGGATTGTTTTTAGTTTTTAACCAATTTAAGGTGATCGCTTTTAATCCGTAATGTGTTTTACAGGGTGATGATGTGTTAGGTTTTAGTTTAAGTACGTCATCTAATTAAGGGACTAAAAAAAAATAAAGTTTAAAGTGATCATTTTAATCTCTAATGACTTGAAACTTAAAAGTGATCGTTTTTAGTCTCTTGTGAGTTTAAAAATGCACTTTTAGTCTCTAATGTGTCTAATGGTGTGAGGACGAGTCAATTTTTAGTTTAGCCGTGTTATAGGAAGCGATCACTTTAAACTTCAGGACTAAAATTGATCATGAGATAAAAGTTTAGGGACTATTAGCATATTTTGACTCCCCTATTTTGATATCTTATTTTATTCTTAATATTTATGTGGTTTAAGAATGCTAGAATTGTATAAAAGAAAAAGAAAAGAAAAAAAAAAGGAATGCTAGAATTGTATATGGATTGCATAATTAACTTTCATGGACTATACAATACATAATTGTCAGTGTTTTTATTGAAATGTGTGTTTATGTGACAGGTGCTTTCAGTGGCTGTTTACAACCACTACAAAAGGATACATGATGCTTCCCCTCATAAGAAGTTAGTCCTTATTTTCTTTGCATTGAGTTAGCTTTTAATCTTTACAATCTTCTAGGGGTTTATACTGGTGGTTTTCAGTTTTGCTAGAGGGGTCTGTCTTGTAATGCGGTTTCAAACCACAGCTTTTTAAAACTTTAGGTACAGTTTTTTCAAACAGCCCCAATATTAAAAAAAATTGAAACATAAGTTGTACTGAACAGGCACAAACCAGTTGCTGTCTTTTCAATTTTCGATGATAGTAATAGTTAGATGGATGTACATCAAATGCTGCTGCTTTATTTACTGAATTCATGCATCTGAATACCAGGTCAGGCATTGAACGGGGTACTAACGAAGTTGAAAATGAGGACAATGATTCTGTCGAGCTGGAGAAGAGCAATGTGTTGCTGATGGGTCCCACTGGCTCAGGTATTTATATGATGTCATTTTTTTGAGGTAGTTAGTGCGAGGAGGGCTAAGAGGTTTGATTTATGTATTTTTACCATGACTGTAAGGATAGGGAAGACGTTACTTGCAAAAACACTAGCTCGTGTTGTGAATGTGCCATTTGCCGTTGCTGATGCAACAACATTAACACAGGCAAGTTCATTGCTTCATATGGATATCTTCCTGTCTGTCTGGTAATAAGAGAGCTACCAATGTATGGAGAGCTACCTAATTTACACCTTATCAGAAAAAAATGGACATTGGACTTTCATTACATAGTTACATACATCTTTCAAGTTATCTCATAGATCTTAACACTTGCCCCAGACCAAGTTCTAGATCATAATTGCTCTACTGAATAACCAAGGACTGGATAGATGAGAGAAACAACTAAGAATAGACATCTAGTTTCACTAATTACTTAACTGTTTTTGGGGCTCCTTGTTGACACTCACGATTTTGATAGCCATACTAGTGATTTGGAGTTCTCTTGATTTATAAATAGTGAATTTTAAGTCTTTTCCTTTCCATGGAGAATGCGGGGGTTTGGCCCAGATAAGGTTTGTTAGAAGCCAGCAAGGAATAGAGGATTTCAGGTTAGAGGGTATTATAGCGCCTTCTACCCTCCTACTCTCGTTTCCTTTCCATGGAGAATGATATGGCAATCGAAGGTTCCTCCAAGGGTGGCTTTCTTTTCTTGGTCTGCTTCCTTAGGTAAGGTCTTAACAACAGACAACCTTCGTAAAAGACGAGTGATAATACTTGACTGGTGCTATATGTGTAAGAGGTGTGGGGAGTCGGTGGATCATCTTCTACTTCACTGCTCCATAGCTTGGGAGTTGTGGTCTTTGGTTTTCTGCTTGTTTGGTATTCAATGGGTTATGCCTCATACTGTTCTTGAGTTGTTTGAGGCTTGGCAAGCAAAGTTTGGGCGCCATTGTCACATTGACGTGTGGAAATTAGTGCCTCATTGCTTGATTTGGTGCATTTGGCGTGAAAGGAATGCTAGAAGCTTTGAGGGCTGTGAACGTTCTTTGCTGGAGATTAAGTCTTTTTTCTTACACACTCTCTTTGAATGGAGTGTGGTCTTTTCTCATTTTTCTTGTTCTTCATTTTCTTTTTTTCTTGACCGTTATTCTTTTGTTTCCTGATTTGTGTCCCCATAGTACATCCCTAATGTACTTGGTTTGGCAATCTTTCTATTATTAATAATATTCTTATGTTATTTATCAAAAAATTTTTTTTTTTTAAGTCTTTTATGACTACTGATTTTGGTGCAGGTAAATTGCAAATACTGTATGTTCTATTATACTTCTATTCTTGTGCCTCCTTTTCTTTTTTATTTTTTATTTTAATTTATATATCCTATTGAATTTTCCAGTCATTGCATGTTGCAAGTAAATGTTTTGATACATATTGTTGTACTCAATAAATGTTTTTGTTATTTGCTGAATTCATGTGAAAAATTCAACTAATGCTCTCTTTTTGTCTCTCTCTAGGCAGGTTATGTTGGAGAGGATGTGGAATCAATATTGTATAAGCTGCTCGTGGTATGGTCATATGATATTTGATTTTTATGTTATACAGACTTTTTTTTTTTTTGTTGGTTGAGTTATAGAAATTTACAAATAAAATGGGACAATCTAACACAAAGAAAGTGTACTAGAAAGTTTTCTAGTGAATGACAATTTGAAATTCATGCAATGAATTAAAAAAAAAAAAGAAAAAAAAAAAAAGGAGAATGGAAGACATATCTTTGAAAAGCACACATCTATTCCACAGCCCTCTCAAAAAAGAGTATTTGAATGACAAAACCATATGCTCCAACCCCTCAAAAGCCTGACTGTGATGTCATAGTGGAACAACCATCTACATTTGAACACTATGATGTCAATTGATGACTCAGGTGAGACCTAGGGCTTGTTTGGTTGCTATTTTTTAGAATAGACAACTACTTTTTGTATGGAAATTTTTTCTGTTTTTTCTAAAAACTAGTGTATGGAAATGCTAACTTTAGAATTGAAGGAAATGGGAAAGATATTTTTGATGTTTTGTTAGTTCATGAGAACAAGTGATGAAGTGATTTTCATGCCTATGAACTGTGCAAATAAATGCATTGTAAAATCATATTATAAAAGTGTCGTTATTTATCTGTTTTTTTCAAATCCCAAACCCTTATTGTTCATCCCATTTCATTTTCTTTTCAATCTCCTCTCTTACTTTGTCTCTCACAGCAATCTGGGCTCCTCCTCAATGACTGTTGGTGGCCTTCTATTACCACTTCAAGCCCTCAACCACCTTGTCCTCCCTTCTCAACTCCCATATCACCTAGTCAAATCCCCAACTCCAATCCCAGTCCCAATAATTTTCTTTCATTTCTTCAATGCCCATGAATGTGTGGTGCAAGATATTTTTGGGTGATTGAAGGAGTGCAAGGAGGTGGCAGCGGAGGACAATATGATGACTTTGGAGGAGTTTTTGGCCAAGGCTAGGGCTGGGCCCTTGGAGGAAGAGGTGGACTCCCTGCAGAGAGCTTGTTTGGAGGACTGTTTGTGCCTTGAATCCCATCTTGCCACCAAACCCCTTTTGAAGGTTCCATTGTGGTCTTTGTAAATGAGGTGGAGGTGGAAGACGGAAGAGGGAAGAGGGTTTGGTCATAGGTTGGAACCTTAGGGTTATATCGAGGTTGTGGGTCACGTAGGTGTAGGGTAACAAGTAATGAGGGTGGGGTGGATTGGTTTTGATGTTTCGTTGGGGGTGGGGATGGGTGAGTACCTTGTATATCCAATCCTTTTTTCTTTTTCTTTTTTTTGTTTAAAAAAAAAAATTGAGAACCCCATAAAATTGTCTTTCATTCTCATCCCGAAAAACAAGATTATGAAAATGATTTTCAGAAAACTTTCACAAACAGATCTTGATAGTTCCTAGTTTTTCTTTTTCCCGTTGTCTATTATATAAATTTCATTTTTTTTTTTTGGGTTCTATTCTAATTACTTATGTTTTGGGTCTCCTTTTGTCAATGGTAAGTTCCTGATAAGTTGTGGTACAAAAACCCCAATGCCAAAGTGGCAAGTAAATATCTAATATGGTCACACAATCAGACGCTATTGTATTTCTTTTGTTGCATTGCTGACATGCCAATATGCATTTTCACACTCAGTTTTTGAACTTGTCCTCAATGTTTGTTTGTTTTTGTTTTGCCTGTAGCCTTAACTCACAAAACTTATATACTGGATTTTCTGATTGGTGTTTAGGAAGCTGAGTTCAATGTTGAAGCAGCTCAGAAAGGCATTGTCTATGTTGATGAAGTTGATAAGATTACTAAGAAGGTTTTGTGATGTTAATAGATGGAAAAGCACACTTAAATATCTCTATGTGTTATTTACAATAATCAAAAACGAATTTTGTGCAGACTGAGAGCTTAAATGTTGGCAGAGATGTTTCTGGAGAGGGTGTTCAACAGGCATTGCTAAAAATGTTGGAAGGAACGGTGCGTCAATAAATTACCCTTTTCCTTTTGTCTGATTCCTACCTCTTTAATTCTTGGAAGAAGTAGGTTATTATTATTATTTTTCAGTTTTTACATTTTTATAAGTTCAATACATTGGCATCAGGATATCTGTAGTCTTCCTAGTTTGGAAATGGGTAAAAACTTAGGTACAATACCTTAGTTATAGTACTTTAGGTTCTCCAAATTAAATTCAAACACTTGGGTGGATTGAATTTAATTATCCTTGGAGAAGAAAACACTATTTGTGTTTTATTGGTTGATGCATCCAAGTGTTTCAATTTAATTGGAGAGCTTATTGTAATGCACCTAAAGTACTGTATCTAAGTTTTACCATTTGAAAATATAATAGTTGGAACTTGGCATTATTCTTGAACAAGTCACCTCACTACCTTAATTTTTTTCACTGTTGATAGCTCCCCCTCTCTTTTTAGAGCTTTGGTTTTTCATGCTTTCAGTGAATTACAATCTTGCATATGTGCTGATGCATTATGTATTTTCATATTCCATTTTTTTAATCCTTGTAGACATCCCAACTTTTGTATATCAACTTCACTTATATATTGATCTGGATTGGTATGCCAAAATGATAGCATTTGCCATTTTGTTGGAGTTTAGCATGAATTTTGGAATTGAAAGTCCAGTAATGGTTATTTTTGTAGTATCGTCAATGAATCCTGGCTCAAATGCACTTCCTTTTCTCACAAATGTGGGCAGAGGGTGAGGTTGTGCGTTCAAAACCCAATAGGTGAGGTGTATGTGCCAGCGAAAAAAGGGCTGTAAAATTTTAAATTTCATTTTGACTTGTTTAGTAACTCAAATGGGCAAACAATTGTTTCTGTTACTGTGAAGAATCTTGTGCATGGGAGAGGACTGCATTCCTTGGTTAAATGTCAGGCTATCAATAAAATTTATTAATCATAGAACTATTTGTATCATCACATATTACATTAAAAGTTTCTTGGCTTAGCCAAGTTGCCTTAAAAATTACATTATTAGTTTATTACACAAAGATGTCCATTGATAAGAACAGGACTGCAAACACTATCGTGATACTGGAGTTGGAAAGGGCATAGTGTATTGACGGAAAAGTTTAGGTAATCCCATGATAGCGGGTGTGGCTCTTACAATATAGAAAATAAAGAATAGGAGGTCGCTACTAAATTCCTAAATGGCCCACCAAATTTTAGGGAAACTGATTTTTCTCATTTCTTGGGGATGAAAATCAAAATTTTCTAATAAAAGGGGGGGGGGGGGGGGGTTGTTTACAAGCACCCAATAGATTTTAAACCCATGTCCTCAACTTCCGTGTCATTCTTATGTGGGAGGAAGTGCCATAAACTTTAAGGATTTGTTTGGGAGCTCATAAGGGAAAGGAATGGAATGCAATGGAATAGAATGTATTTAAGTAAGGGAAATGAATGGAAAAGAATGGAATGAAATGGAAGTAAGTAACCTTAATCGGATGTTTTAAAATTGAGGAATGGAAAGGAATGAAAATGAATGGAATGTAAGTAATCTTGTTTGGGAGTAACATAGAGGGAATGAAATGAAATCATTTTATAATAATATTACTATTATATCCTTATTTTAAAATAAATGGTTGAATATATAGGGGTATTTTGAGAGTTTTAGTAAAAAAATCATTAAATTTAATTCTATTTCTTCCTATTCCTCCTAATTTTAGGGGGAATGAAAATTTGAGATTTTAAGAGAATATAGAGGAATGAGTGTTCCCTTCTACTTATTCCATTCCCTTCCACTTAAACTCCCAAATAAGGGAATGAACTTTCCATTCCCTCCATTAAAACTCTTAAACAAGAGAAAGGAATAATATTCTAAAATTATTTTTTTCATTCATTTCCATTCCATTTCCTCCTCCCAAACGAGGCTTAAGTTGGAATATTTAAGAAAGCTACTCAAAGGCTGATGGATGGTTTGGAGTTGAAGCAACACCAGAAAACTGAGAATCTAAGGTTATGTTTGGTAACAGTTTTTGTTTTCTATTTTCAAAAACTTGTTTTTGGGAATATAAAGTAAAAACAGTTTTCTTGTATTTTTGAAATTAAAAACGTGTTTGGTTAGTTGAAATTAAAAATAGTTTTTTGAAGATAAAAATAGAAAATACTAAAATATGTTGTTACTAAGATTTGAACTTTAATGTTAACTCATTAAATGAGACAGATACATTAAATTAAGAAAGTGTTTGGATTCAAATTATCCTGTGTTTGCGTTTTCTGCTCTTTTTTTTTTTTTTTTTTTTTTTTTTTCATGCATTTTGCTTTAGGGGACAATTATCACTGTTCACGCACTGTTTATATACTGTTCATACACTGTTCATGGGACCCACATCCACTTTATTTAGAAAAAATATTAAAAATGGATCCCACGGTACTATTCACACATTTAAAAATTATTTTGTTATAGTGTTTTTAGTTTTCAGCAAAATAAGTTGTATCCAAACGGATCCTAAATGTGTATTTTCATTGACTTTTGAAAATTAGAAACTGAAAATAGCCTTTTGTATGTTTTCAGTTTCCTTTACAAATTGAGTTTTGAAAACAATTTTTGTTTTTTGTCTATTTTGGGTTGCCAAACAAGTTTTTTTAGTTTCAAAAGTAGAAAATTGTTTTTGAAAACAAAAAATAAGGGGGAAAAACAATTACCAAACATACCCTAAGTTGTCATCCGGGGGTTGTAAACGGTATCCATGAACAGGAACTAGTAGAGTAGATTTTATGTATATGGAGTTTTCAATTCTATTTGATGACAGACTTGCTAGAGTTTTGTAGGATGGGATTTTTAAGGTTAATAGTGGGTGAACACGGTCTTGTTGTGGCACATTTCAAGAAAGTGATAGAAAACCTTGGAATCTCTCGTTCGCAAGGTTTTGCCTTGTATTTGTCACTTTATCACAAGTAAATATATTGATTAGAAGCTACCCCTAGGCGACCCTACCCTAGCTCATGAAAATAAAAACAGTTTTGGCCTGTTGGCAATGAAGGTTTCATCGTTATAGGAGTTTACAAATCTGGAAGGCTGTTTCATTTTGTGTATTGTAGACAAGTTTTGATGGGGTTCAACATTCTAATCATATTATTAAATAATCTCATTTGAGATTCTTGTCTGCTTGGATGGATTTTTTTGTGCAGCATCCCTTTATTGTCTTTTTAAGATTTATTAGATCTTCTGAATTTCAGATCATAGTTCTTTAAGAGCAGTTTGGTGTGCATATTGTGTATGTGAACTATTTTCTTCAAATATTTTGCTTAACATTAAAAAGAAAGTACACATATGGTGGTGTGTGGATAACTTGAGTGAACTAAGAATTGAAAGAGTTGAGTCCATGAAAGGTTTAAGGACTTGATGGGGTCTTTGAACACATAACAGGGAGCTTTAAGTAGAATTTTATAATCATTTTGGTTAAAAAAAGGGAAAATATAATGTTGTTATTAATTGTATATAGCATTTCCACCGTTTGAAGGCCATTGAGCCCTAGTTCAATTGGCACCTCCTTCCCATGCAAGTGCTAGGTCTAGGGTGAGGTTGTGGGTTCAAGACTCATTGGGTTTGTTTGTAACTTACCTATAAAACAAAAACAAGCATTTTCACATCTGAAGATGTCCTTAACACGAGGAACTCACTTTTAATATAATGAAGAAATCAGTTCCAAAGCTTCGAGAATTTCTTGTTTGATTATGTATGGTATGATATTATATTAGGTTATATATATGTTGACTAAATGTTTTCTCTGTCAGATAGTGAGTGTTCCCGATAGAGGAGCTCGAAAGAATCCTCGTGGTGATTTCATTCAGGTATGCTGGATCTAAAACTATATGTTTTTCTCCTATAATTGTTTCCATTTTATGCAATTATATCCGGCGAGTCATAGCCTCATAGGCAAAAGGAGCACTCAATTGCACTTGGAATTGACAATGCCTGGAGAAATTGGTGTTACACCAGGCTCTTGCCACATGAAATTGCTGAAAATAGTTTGTAAATATTTGAAATAAATGTAGTTTTACTGGGAGGTGTGGGAATATGAATTTTAAACAGTAAAATATCTTGGACAGCTTGTTATTTCCAGAATTGTGTTTCCTTATAGTTGTTACTTGTGCGTCTTATAACTATTGATGATTCACAGATGGATACCAAAAATATACTCTTCATTTGTGGTGGGGCATTTGTTGATTTGGAGAAGACGATTTCAGAGAGGTAATAATACCCTTTTCTTGTGCTGGATGTTAAACAGAAATGTTTACTATTGTTGGCTTCTCCCTAAATGTGAGTTCTAATTATTTACATTCTTTTTCTAGACGACAAGATTCCTCCATTGGCTTTGGAGCTCCAGTTCGTGCAAACATGAGAACCGGTGGATCAACCAATGCTGTAGTGACATCCTCATTGTTGGAATCTGTGAGAATCCACCCAATATGGTTACAGAATTTTTTGATATTCATATTGATTGCATTCTGCATTTATATTTTCTGTGCAATGCATATTTTGATTCCTTCATTATCTAGCCTTATGGGTTTTTAATGAACTTGTAGGTAGAAAGTAGTGATCTTATTGCATATGGCCTCATACCTGAATTCGTTGGGAGATTTCCAATTTTAGTGAGTTTGTCAGCTTTAAATGAAGACCAACTTGTTCAGGTGTGTTCTGTCATTTAAATGTTTTAAATATTAAAAATTTTGTGTCTGTTACTTTTTAGGGCCTTAACATGCTCACTCAGTTTTAGAGGGATGAATGTGGATTTGTACTTGCAGTTTTGTAACTTTAGTTTGCCTAATTTGCTCAAACTCCAAAATGCTGTATCATGTCTGTTTTATACAATAACGATATAATGGTGCTTCCAAAGTAGTTTGGTTTCTACCAGGTTGTAATTCTAGAAATTAGAAGTCTAGAATATGTTGGTTTGTCCCTTTTGACAAGGAAGTAGTAACTTGTTTATGGTTTATTTATGCAAGATAGGTCCTCACTGAACCAAAAAATGCTCTTGCTAAACAGTACAAGAAGATGTTCAGCATGAACAATGTAAGCTTTTGAACCATTTCTTCTGTGGTCAGTGCTTTTTATTCTTTCTTCTACCTGGTTTATGGTCTCAAGCATCTGATGCAGATATGGTAACCCTCTATGCGGTACAATTGGTACTGCTTCTGTCTATAAAATTTCAGGTTAAGTTGCATTTTACTGAGAATGCTTTGAGATTGATTGCAAAGAAAGCAATGGCAAAGAACACTGGTGCCCGAGGTTTAAGAGCCATATTAGAGAATATTCTTACAGAAGCAATGTTTGAGGTATACTTGGGTCCTAGTATCTACCCTAGCCCTTATAATTTGTATGCAACTATGCCTTCTGGTTTTTGTTTTTGTTTTGGGCCCCCCCCTCTTTCAAGCAAAGCAACCATGCAAGTTGAATAGGCTCCTCTATGTTGCAATTCCAAGGTGGTTTTTGAACCAACTTGAGAACACTTCATGGTATCGGATAATGTCCTATCACTATAAAAGAGTTCATTTACATATATTCCCTGCTCATTTGGTAAAATGTTGCTAGTGACTAGCTGTTGTAACTAGTGACAATCTTGTAATGGCACTGAGTTGGGGAAAAGGCCTTTGTATTCTGATTGATTTTTCCTGTTACTCCATATGACCTTAAATAAATGTTAGCTTTCACCTATCAAAAAATAAATGTTAGCCTTCAGCTTGAAGGTCTATTATGACAATTTATTACTCCCTGATGGAAACCTTTTTTTTTTTTTTTTCATGTATAGATTCCAGACATCAGAGCGGAAAATGATACTATAAATGCAGTTTTGGTTGATGAAGAGGCTGTTGGGTCTGTGGCTGCTCCTGGATGTGGAGCAAAAATACTTCATGATGATGGTGCATTCAATCAATTGCTCCCAGACAAAAAGTTCAGGGATCCCATGGTACGTTTTACTATCATGTCCGCCCCATTACCCAAGTTACCCTTCTCAATTCTTTAAAAAAAGAAAAAAAGAAAAAAAAAAGAGAGATTACTCTCTACTTTTTCACTGTTACTGTTTTTCACTGCTGCAAAGTAAAATGATAAAAATAATGGGACTAATATAATACTGACATAACCTAGAGTTCTAAAGCTTGAGTGGCTTGAAAGCTGAGTGGACTGTCAGTGATTTCGTCCTGATCCTTATTGATTATTATCATTTTGATGACTAATAGCATTTTAAGGGACAATAATATACAAGAGCTGAATTTGGAATAAAAGATTATTTCTAGAAGAAAATTAAAATTAAAATATGCTGCTAATGAGTTCTAGCTCAAATGGCACATTCTTTCCTTGAAAAACATGGTCGGAGTTAAGGTTGTAGCTCAAAACCAGCTGTATACGTGTGTGACTGATCTGAAGGGGAAAATGTATAACCTAAAAATGCAGTTGAGAGCATTACCAAATATGAGACCTGTTGATGCATTACCACATACTGTCTCGTGAACAACCTCCTCATGGACTTTATGATAACACGCCTCTTTAATGTATAGTATAACTAGTGTTAAAATCTAATGACTTAATTTTTGGAAAGGGTGTGGCTTTCATGTGGTGCTCTTTTGAACCATTGAGGGCCTTATGACCCATAGAGTCTAGAGAAGCACATCCCTTTGATCCTCCCAATTGCTTAAATAACATAATTAACCTTGGTTTGCAGGGAGGTGGGGTGTCTGAGAGTGAGTTTTTGGAAGGTGAATTGCATGTTCAGTCAAGAGCCATTCGTTTATAAATTTTATGTAATTTAAAATGTGTAAAGAACATGTGTGTATTCACAATCATCAAAGAAAATAAATTCATGTTTCAAGTTCTCTTTTTCCTGGGTCTTCTAACAATCATCTAATGAAGCTTGTCGAGAACTAGATTCACCTCAATTGCTTCTCGTGCCTTTCTTTCATAGCTGGCTGTTTGTCTTTCTTCATTCTGAGTCAAGGGGATTGGTTATTTGTGGTGCATTCTATTTGACTGTTTTACTTGGATGGATTTTTAATAGGTAAAATATGACTCACCAACAGTGTGTCCCACTGATTTTTCTTTACTTTTTAATTTATTTTGGGAATTTTGTTAAAGTTGTAGGTGGTATATTGTTGTGTTACAGATATATGTAACATCACTCTCATATGCATTTGGAACCATAGCATGTGGGTGTCTATTGTCCAGTGTCAAGTTTTACTTACCCAATGAACAGATGCTAGTTGAAAATACATGCTTGATTTGTCTCCATAGGGATTACAAAATGATTTGGATAGCAAAAAGATGATGGATTGAGAAAAGAATGTCATCATATAAGATGGATTGCAAGCGCAACTTATTTTGCAATGAGTGGTCCAACCAAATAAGATTTACAACCCAAAACTACAATGGACAGACTAGGCTAAAGCCTAAAAACAGAGTTAAACACTCCTCATTGACAACATTAAAGCCTATTCAAGGGTAAGTCCTTGATGCCCCTACAAAACTCAACCCGAGATTTAACAACATTATGTACCGTAACACATGTTTGAATCCAAATATGATAAATTATGGTAGCTAAAGCAACTTTCCACATTAACCCTCAAAGGCTGAAACTGTTGTCCTTTAGATTCCTTATGCCCTACTAAAGGATGGTCAGCAGGCAAAATTATCCACGAATTGCAAATTTTGAAATGCACACAAGATCCTTTTAGCAAAAGAACGCTCAAACAATATGTTGTCTCTACTGTCCATATAGTTTCTTCAAAAGACTCCCTTATAAGCCCAACTAAAAAGCCTGTCCCTAGTAGTTAGCCTATTTAGACAGCTTTCAATCTACCGAGTTAATTCTCTACCTCTACTTGGAATGGTCTTCTCTGAACCTACACCGAGTCTCTAGTCTAGTTGGTTTCCACTTTCCACCTCCATTGGTCATCCTTAATAACACTGGAAATCTTTGCATCAAAAGAGCTGGCAACATCTTATATTAATCTGTGACCAAATTTAAGAATGAGAAAGATTTAGATAATTTCTTCTTTACCTGACCCAAAGCATATCTTCAAAGATGATTTCTTCTTTACTTATCTAAGAAATTTTGGATATTAAGTAGAGGAGAGGCCAAGGAAGTGTAACCCAAATTTGCAACTCGTGAAGCACCGCCTGGACTCATCGAGACAACTCACTCTATCCCTTTCTCTCCACCGCACAATGTCTTATCTCCTCCATCCAAACGATGATGATTGTTCACCGCAGGGGAAGAACATGATCCCCAACTTGGTCTAGGACTCACCCGATTTAGTCATCAACATGTTCAGTAATGATATTCTCCTCTCTCATTGAATTGGATTACTTTCATTCTTAAGATCTTTGTTCAATCTGTGAACCAAACAAACTAAAAAATATTTTCATGTTGTAGAGCCCGTTCTAAATGCAGTTGGTTGTACTCTGATGAATTATGTGAAAAAGAAGCAAATTTCTTAGATAAAATTGAAATTGATAAATTAATCCAAAAAGGAAAATTCATTGCATTACAAAAGTTCTTGATATCAGAAGGTGGAGTGCAGGATTTAAAAAGAAAGATAAGGGATAAAGTGGGAAAAAAGAGGAACAGAGAGAAGAGACAAGTATTGTTGGCTTTACTGGTTTTCTAGCATTAAAAAAGAAAAAGAACATAAAGAAACGTTTTAAATGCTGTTTGCTGAGATGGTTAAGTAAATGAGTGGCTGAAATATAAGAGGGGTATATAGGGAACAATAAGATTTTCCTACAAGTCCAAGAAGAATTGCAAGGAACCTCTACTACGGACTCCTATTCTTCAATAGATGAACATGCACCAATGCTACTCAAATGGAACTAGGCATAGCAAAAGGTTCCATATATGCTTCATGAATGTAGCTTTATTTCAGTCTCCACTCCTTTATTTTAGTAATTTGATTGGGAAGGATGAACTACACCGGTAAATTTGAATGCTAAAGATGATTGATTTAGTAGTATCACCTGGTCATCTAAATTGAATATTGTCCCAAAAATTCAAAAAATAAAATGGTCATTTAACTAATTCCTAGCTGGTTGTTCCTCCAAAAAAAAAAAAAAAAAGGCTCATTTTTCTCACAAGTTCCTAAGTGTTACACTTTATTGATATCATGTTGTTTATGCCAAGCTTTATAATTCAACAAACAGCTCTTAATGTTTTTAACGGAGATGTTCAACGTTCAAATCTCTCATTCTCCAATTATCAAATTATCAAAAAAAAAAAAAAAATTGTTTATTAACTTATTTGACTTTAAAAATATATATATATTGAAATTACTGTTTGGCTCACCCCAAAAAAGAGAAACAAAGAAATACTCTTGAGTTGGGCACTTGAGTTATTTGCTAATTGGGACCCAAGTTAAAAATTCTAAAACTTTGGGATTTATATGTTACCGTATCATTGTTCCAATTACAATTAAACAATTTGTTTGGGTGCCTTTTTAAAATTTTATATTTTACTCCGCAACACAAGTGAAAGAACATTGGGCGTATTACAAATAAATTTGGGAGAGTTTTATTTATTTATTTACTTGGCAACAATAATTAGTTTTTAGATAGATTAATAATGGATATATGATTAGAAAATAAATATGATTTTCATATTATTTGTATATGATGGGATATCAACTACAATATTTGACTTTTCTAACTATGAATATGTCAAAACTAGGTTTCAAAACAAAATAGAGAACGATTTTTTTAATGAACTCTTTAATTTTGTACACTGAAAGAGAAATTGCAGCAATATTTATTACAGAATCAATCATAAATAAATTTTGAAGTCAAAATAACATTAAATTCCATTTTAATAAATGATTAAGTTAAAAAATTATGAGATTGGTATTTTGTGCATTTTCTTTTATTTATTTTTTTATTCATACTGTATAGATAATAGTTTAAAATTTCATATATATTAGTTTTAGTTTTGAATTACATTTCTTGTTCTTGAAATGTGAAAATTCTTTGTTTTTAAATTGTTGGTCCCCCAAAGATGTAATCTTGATCCCGTCCATAGACATAGAGTAATAAGTCCTATCATCCTTAATAAGGCCGGAAATCTTTGCACCGAAAGAGCTGTGTAGCATCATATATTAATAAAGGGTGATTATATTCCCATCTCTTGAGGTTTGAAAGAACGATACTCCACCTCAAACTTGAAGGAAAAAAGCACTTTCCTCTCTTGAGGTTTGAAGAAATTAACACTCTCTCCCTTCCCTCCTATTGTTTATATATATATATATATATATATATATATATATATATATATATATATATATATATTTATTTATTTATTTTGGATAGGACTCCTTTTGTTTATATTAGTATGAAATATTCTAAATTTTTATAAGAATCTCTTAACAAAAGTTTAACCATAGTTAGTAAAAACATAATTGATAAATTTAGAATAGAAAATGAAAATTTTATCAAGCACTAAAATACTTGCAACATAAAATTTCCCCAGTCTACATAACCAGTTGAAAAAAGAAAAAGAAAAATAATAAGCAAAATTCACACTTAATATTTTAAAATACACTTCAATTAAAAATTTAAAACAATAATTTTTAATTACGAAATAAGATAATTTTAGAAACTTGTCTATGACCAAATTTAGGAAATAGGAGTTCTTCATTGTCCCTGCTTATGTGTACCATCTTAGGAAAAGTAAATTCATTTTAAGCATGTTTTCATCAAATCAATTCTCATCAAACTAATATAGATAAACAGAGACTTTTCATTTCTCTTAATTTTTTAACAATCTATTAATAATGAAATGAATAATATTTAACATAAACAAATAAAATAAACAAGGATCATGCAAGGGTTTAAACACAAATATTTTGACCATTGCATCTCGATCACTCAATTCAACAATCCCAAAAGGTGCACCTCTGTCCACGTAGTCATATTTTTACCTATTAAAGATCAAATGGATCTAATACCTTCATGGTAATGGTAGAAATGAAAGGCTTTGATTGGCAGACAAAACTCATTTGCTTTGGTTTAGATTTAGGTAAACATTGTCCACACTTTCACATAAAATGGAGAAAATCCATTCTCACCGTGAATGGATAGAATTTTTTTATAAAAAAAAAAATCCAACAGTATACTTGGTACTACGTCATTTATATATTATATAATGTGACATTAAGTTATTTTTAGATTTGTAATATTTAACTTGAGTCATGAGATTGATTCATTCGAAATGGAGAGAATCCTAATTAATCAATTAAAAAAAAGAAAAAAGAAAAAGAAAATAAATCCTAATTAATCAAGAACAGAATATGGATTGTCAAAATAAATATTGTAAATTTGTTGAAATAATTTAAATCAATAAATTAAAATATGTGTAGTAGGTTGTCATTGTTGGGGTATAAAATAAAACCCTCAAAATGAGACAAAAATATCTTTATTCCTTTTTTAGTCATTTAATTATCCTATTTTAGGTTAGATTTGTTTCTCTTTTTAAAAATGATTCATTGTCAACATTTCTAAAGGTTTTTTTTAAAAAAAAATAATGTAATGTTATTTAACATTTTAAATAATGCGGTACAAAGTACTCTATTGAAAATAGAAGATAAATTCTTAACCATGAGTGAAGGAAATGGATGCTCTCCATTTTATGTGAATTTGTGGTCAATTTTTAATTAGTCCAAACCAAAGAAAGTCTCATAAAAAATAAAAAAATAAAATAAAATAACTAAAGAAAGTGAATTTTATCTGCCAATCAAAAGCATTTCTTTCCGACCATTTTCTTGAAGTTTTTGGATCACATTGATCTTTAATGGGCAACTATGATTACCTTGACCATTAGATGTGCATCTTTGGGACCGGTGAATAGACTCAATAGAGAGACCAAGATGCAAGGGTCAAATTTTTTTTCGTTTAAACGCTTTTATGGTCCTTGTTTATTTAAAATATTATTCAATGCTCAAATGGTTTTTTTTTTTTTTTTTGGCTTGGTAAGTGCAGGGATAGAATCCCCAAGCAACAGGAACCCAAGTGCCACTTGGCTACGAGGCCACTGACAATGCTTAAATAGTTTTACACTAATATTTTTCGTAAGATGTATGGTAGACATAAGTGGGGACAATGAAGTGGACAACAAAGAGCAACTTCACGTTCTTTTAGTTAGGAACAAATTGAACATTAAATGTTCAACTACATTACAACTAATTAGTTATTAGCCGTCTTTATCAAAAAAAAAAAAAAGTTGTTAGTTTTCGCTTATCACTCATGCTCAACATTTAAAACTGGAACCCACTCTAGTAGTTGAAAACTATGATTGTTTCTAGCTGCCCATGATACTCTTTTAAGATGCATGGTAGATATAAGTGGGGACAATTAAGTGGACAACAAAGAGCAACTTCACGTCCTTTTAGCATAGGAACAAATTGAGCATTAAATGTTCAACTAGCTTGCAACTAATTAGTTATTAGTCATCTTTAGCCAAAAAAAAAAAAAAAAGTTGTTAGTTTTCACTTATCATTCATGCTCAACATTTAAAACTGGAGCCCGCTCTCGTAGTTGAAAACTATGATTGTTTCTAACTGCCCATGGTACTCTTTTGTCAACGACATTAATTTCGCATTATTTTTGGCGTACGAATTAGTGGGTGTCATGTTGAGTCCACCTCATCCTTAAATTATTTATGGACCAGTTTGTCAAAAGCTATGTCTAGCTTAATGTAAAATGTTTTTAGAGTGTAAAATATTTTTAAGTGAAAT
Source organism: Quercus engelmannii (assembly GCA_029955605.1). Classification (NCBI taxonomy): domain Eukaryota; kingdom Viridiplantae; phylum Streptophyta; class Magnoliopsida; order Fagales; family Fagaceae; genus Quercus; species Quercus engelmannii. The sequence continues at coordinate 106,706,629 of JARPSG010000001.1, read as the reverse complement.
AGTTTTTAAGAAGGAAAATAGTTTTAGGTGTTTGGTTACATCTAAAAAAATAGTTTGGAAAATATTTAAAGGTATTTGGTTGTGTTCTAGAAAATTCTCTAAAAAAGACATTCTCACACATTCAACAAAGATGTTTAAAATTTAAAGTTCTAGTTCCCCAATTATCAAATTATAAAAAGAAAAATTGTTTATTAACTTATTTGACTTTTTTGTTAAAAAAAAAAATGAAATTACTGTTTGGCTCTCCCCAAAAAAGAAAGACTGTGTTTGGCACTTGAGTTATTTGCTAATTACAACTGACCGATTTTTTTGGGTGCTTTTTTAAAATTTATTTTTTACTCAGTAACACAAGTAAAAGAACATTGGCCATATTACAAAATAAAATTATTGACCGACTGAAGCTGAGTGGTTTCGAATTTTTATTTGCGTTTTGGAGTTTTAATTTTTATTTTTATTTTTAACTTGGCAATTGTAGGGGCGACTTTTGGGGCCCAGGCCCAGCAAGTAAGTAGTTCTGGCCCAAAAGTCCCCAGACAATGAATTTGTAGAGAGTGGGTTACAGAATTAGGACTAGACGAAGTGAACGTCAGTTAGACGTACGCCATGCAACATGTTGAACGTGAGAATATTCCATTTACGTTTAATGTGATATCGGTCCGAGGAGACGTATAAGTGCACCTCTTGCTCTGTTTACAGACTACCGAGTTCTTTCACCTTTGTCTCTTTCTTTTTTCTTAATTCTCCGATCCCCTCTTCATGGGGATCTCCTTCTCTTATATAGCCTCCTTAAATTGATAAGGACCTTACACTTGTTAACCATCTGGACCTTCACTTGAGTGCCTGTCCCATCGGACATCTTCCTTATCTTTCTGTGAGTTGCACTGGCCAATGTAACACTGTTCGCCTGTCTTCTCCACATTAATGCGGCTGAAAAAGTAGCTTTCTTGCATTTAATGCGACAGTTGTGGCTTCTCCCTGATGTCTTACATTTTCTTCTTTCCTGCTGTGTGAGGCTCACCGTCCTACCCACGTTCACCTGGATGGGTTCTTCACTGTGGAGGGGACGCATATTGGGCCCATATTCGTGTGTCCAAGGAGGCATTCCTCCTCGGACGTCTTTTAGATCAAACCGTGCTCAACAGGGTTGGGCCAGAAGTCACTTGGGCCCCTATTCCTCGTTGGGTCATGGTTAGGCTTCGTGTGGGTCCCCAGGCTCATTTGTTGATTTTGGGAATTTCATCCCTACAATAACCCCTCAAAATTCCGGCTCCTTCTTTCTTGTCTGAGGAGGAAGGGCGGGATTTTGACATTCATAGGATTATTTACTGTGGGTCCCTGCTTCACTTGCGTGGAGGTATGCTTCTCACGTGCCTCATTAATGACGGAGGTGGTTGATGACCCATGCGGCGCTAATTATTACTTTTAGCGGTTTTATATATTTTGATCCGACGGTTGGACGCTAGATCAACGGTTGGGATCATTTCCGTTTCCCTAGGTGGGAAAATGTCTGTCCGACTTCTCCTAGATACATAAGATTTTCAAAGGCATTTCCTTCTCGTTTTTGGACAAGCACTCGAGCGCTCAGAGCACTCTCGCACTCTCCCTTTTAAAGCGTTCAAGCCTTCGCAATCGTCCCCTTGAAGATTTCCTGCAAGTTCCTCTCCCGTAAGTGTACATTCCTTTTCCATTGCCTTTTCCGGCATTACTCCTTAAGTAAATCGTCTTCGCGTCACCTAGGATTAGGGGGATGGGTAAGCTTGACAAATTGGTAAATTCCTCGGCCGGTATGGAGGGCTTCAGGGCCAAATACCGTATTCCGCCGGAGGTAGGTCTAAAGTACTGTTCAAGTAAATCGTCTTCGCGTCACCTAGGATTAGGGGGATGGGTAAGCTTGACAAATTGGTAAATTCCTCGGCCGGTATGGAGGGCTTCAGGGCCAAATACCGTATTCCGCCGGAGGTAGGTCTAAAGTACTGTTCTCTGGAGGAGATCATAATCAAGAGGAGAACGGGGCAGGTCGCCATTCCAGTGATAGCCTTTGTGGAAGGAGGAATGACCATCCCTATGGGGAGGATAACTAGAGATTATTTGCGTGGTCATAGGTTGGCCCCTCACCAATGCGTCGCGAATATGTTCCGGATCCTGGGGTGCATAGAGGTCCTGAACAATCAGATGAACCTCGGCCTTACGTGGCATGACGTGGTTCATCTATATGAACTGCACAGCCTCGGCGACTCATATTACTTGAAGTCCAGGTCCGATGAGGTGAGGTTAATATCCTGCCTTCCCAAGTCCAACAAAGGCTTGAAGGACGACCTTTTGATCCTTTCCGAACAGTGGCACGACGGTCTTCACTGCCCAGTCAAGGCAGGAAAACCAGGTGGGGCACCATAGAGTTAGATCCCTTGGAAAGGATTTTAGTTTTGATCTTTCCCCCCCCCCCCCCCTTTTTTTTTATTGTTTCGATTCTGACTTTGTTTGTTTGCCTCCTCGGATTAACATAACCCTCTCTTCGGACCTTGCAGACAAGGCGCATACGACTCCTCGACTAAGTTTGGTCAACGTCCAGGCACTTAATTTCCTTCTAAGGTCTGAGATTTTTGTGAGTGCAGACGGGCAACTGCGGGCTGCTCCTCTGATTTTGGACTACGTGCCCCTTACTCGTGCTCTAGTGGAGCTCGGCCAAGCAATCAGGGCTGGTAGTCCGCGATTGGCACGGATCAATGTCTCCGTACCAGGTTTCCTTGCTTCGAGAGATTTACCTCCCGTTCAGCTGCCTGCTCAGCGTGCCTTTCCCGCAGTGGTTGTCCCGGTGGAAGAAGCTGGTTCCTCGCACTTGTCTTTGGAGGATCAGATAGACCAGTTCCACTTCGTCGAGGAGGGAGAGGTGTCGGCCAGGATAGTAGAGCTCTCGGATTCTGATTCAGATTTAGACCGCGCCTCGGCAGCCCCTGCCCTTGGTTTAGTAACCGCACAAGTTGGTACCAGCCAAGAGCTTGAAGAAGAAGGAATGGACCTGAAACAAAGGTCTGGTCTCAGGGGCCTCCTCTCCAATAGGAACAAAGGGCAGTCCTCCAAGGATGTCCCGAAGGAGCAGCCGTCCTCCAAGGCTCCTCCTCCTCCTCCTTCCACGTCGGATGCGGCACTATAGCCTATGCCCAATTTAAGGTGAAAAAGGCCTGTGGGGGAGTTGGAGGAGGGTGAGGTTGGTCAAGAAAAAGCCAAACCTCAGAAGAAGGGCAAAGAGACCAAGGAGCCCAAAGAGAAGAGGACCAAGTCCATTGATAGCCGAGACGAGGCGGCTATTCAGAGGGAACAACGAATATGGTCGCCGCGGCTCGAACTGGATGGCGCTCCAATTTCTTGGGATGCAACCTTGTGGGAATCCCAACGACGGGAGGCGTCATTCTTGGTTGAGGCTCTGTAGCAGCCTCTTCTTTTGCCTCCCGACATGAAGGGGCTCCGGGATACTCAGCAACCAGAACTCTTCATGTCGCTGAAGAGGGACATGGCAATGGTAAGCGAAAACTTTTACTATCTCGTTCTCTTGTTACGCATCCATTTATTCACCATTCTCTTTGATTAAGCCTTTACTTTCCTGGTGTAGGTCACTCAGCAAATCTTCGTTGCTGAGGAGTGGGCCAAAAAGGCACGTGAGGACCTTCATAATGAGGCTCAATCCCGCCGCGTTGCCGAGAGGAATGCTGGCGACCTCAAGAAGGAAAACGATAGCCTGAGCCATGAAGTGAAGGAGGCAAAGAAGGGCCGGGCGAGCACGGAGGCCGGCCTTAAAAATGCTACTAAGCAGGCTGAGGATCTGCGCCTACAGCTTCGCTAGTCCGAGGAAAATCTTGCGACAGAGAAGCAGGCGGTTTCAGATCTCAAGGCCGAGCTTGCAAAGGTCAAGGGGGAGGCCCGTCTGGCCAGGGAGGCAACCGAGAAAGCAGTGGCAGCCTTTTATGATCGCGGGGTCAAGGATACTGAGGTCAGGCTGGCCGAGGAGGTGGCTACTGTATGTAGGGAATACATTACCCTGTCTTGGGGTGTAGCCTTGGACCGGGTGGTAGTCCCAGCGGATTCTGACCTTAGGAAAACCGAGAATATCTTTTTTCCTGAGGACGTTCGTGAAATCCCTAACGAGGTCGCACCTGAAGAGCCTCTCCCAACGAAGGCTTTAGCCTCGGACTCCGCTATGCCTGAAGCTAGGGATACGCAGCCGGCCGTGAAGGACAAGTTGCCCGAGGACAGTCTCTCAATCAGAGAGGTTGTTGCACAGGCCAAGGAGACTGTTCCGGGCCCACAGCCAGCAGACGACCAGCCCGGGCCTGCTCAGGGATCAGATTTAGGAAAGTAGTGTAGGATCTTCCTTGTTAGACCCTTTATATTTTGTTATGTTTAATGGTTGTAAAAGGATCGTTTTGGGGATTTTAATGAAAGGTGTCGTTTCCCTTTATTCTTGTTGTTTTACTTTCTCTTCTGTTTTCATCATAAATGGATGTTTGTTCTGCCATTAACTGCTGACAACCAAGCATAAGTGAATGAATGTGTAAATAATGATAGTCAATAATTTAGACAAAATTGCAGCGAGGCTAATTTCCCCCAAGTCTGTGGTTCGAGGAGCCAGGCAGGACTTGGGTTCTGTCTAACACGTATTGAAAATTGCTGCGAGGTTAATTTCCCCCAAGTCTGTGGTCCGAGGAGCCAGACAGGACTTGGGTTCTGTTTAACACGTATTGAAAATTGCTGCGAGGTTAATTTCCCCCAAGTCTGTGGTCCGAGGAGCCAGGCAGGACTTGGGTTCTGTTTAACACTTAGTGAAAATCGCGGCGAGGTTAATTTTCCCCAAGTCTGTGGTCCGAGGAGCCAGGCAGGACTTGGGTTCTGTTTAATACTTAGTGAAAATCGTGGCGAGGTTAATTTCCCCCAAGTCTGTGGTCCGAGGAGCCAGGCAGGACTTGGGTTCTGTTTAACACTTAGTGAAAATCGCGGCGGGGTTAATTTCCCCCAAGTCTGTGGTCCGAGGAGCCAGGCAGGACTTAGGTTCTGTTTAACACTTAGTGAAAATCGCGGCGAGATTAATTTCCCCCAAGTCTGTGGTCCGAGGAGCTAGGCAGGACTTGGGTTCTGTTTAACACTTAGTGAAAATCGCGGCGAGGTTAATTTCCCCCAAGTTTGTGGGCCGAAGAGCTAGGCAGGACTTGGGTTCTGTTTAACACTCAACCCAAGTAGCTGTACAGTAACACGGCGTTAAGTATGGTGTCTTTCATTAATAACAGTACCTTTTCAGATTATTTACATTCCATGGACGTGGTACTACATGTTCATCCAAATCTTCCAAAAAGTATGCCCCAATGCCGGCTACGGAAGTGATACGGTATGGGCCCTCCCAGTTTGGTCCAAGCTTTCCCCATGTAGGGTTCCTCGCAGTGCCCAGGACTTTCCTCAGCACTAGATCCCCGGGCGTCAAGGGCCTTGACTTCACCTTGGCGTCGTAGCCCTGTTTGAGCTTTTGCTGATAGTATGCTAAGTGAATCATTGCACTTTCCCTTTTTTCTTTGAGGAGATCCAAGCTTTTTTCCAGAAGGCTGTTATTAGCAATGGGGTTGAAGGCAGTAGTCCTCTAGGTTGGGAAGTTTATCTCCAGTGGGATGACAACCTCGGCCCCGTAGGTCAATGAAAAGGGGGTTTCTCCCATGGACCTGTGAGGCGTGGTGCGGTATGTCCACAAGACGTGGGCCAACTCTTCAACCCACCTCCCTTTCGCATCGTCCAACCTCTTTTTCAGTCTGTTCATTATGGTTTTATTGATGGCTTCCGCCTGCCCATTACCCTGTGGGTAGGCCGGGGTGGAGTATTGATTGATAATTCCCAGCTCATTACAGTACTCTCTGAAGGCTTTGCTGTCAAACTGGAGGCCGTTGTTTGAGATCAGGGTGTGTGGGGTCCCGAACCTAGTGATGATATTTTTCCAAACAAACTTCTTGACATCGACGTCCCTGATGTTTGCCAGCGCTTCAGTTTCGACCCACTTTGTGAAGTAATCGGTGTCGACGAGAAGAAATTTCTTGTTATCAGCCGCTTTGGGGAATGGTCCTAGTATGTCTAGGCCCCATTGTGCGAATGGCCAAGGGCTGGACAGCGGGTTAAGTTCTCCGCCCGGCTGATGTATGTTCGGGGCGAACCTTTGGCACTGGTCGCACTTCTTCACATATTCTAGAGCTTCTTTATGCATGCTCGGCCACCAGTAACCCAGCGTCGTGGCCCTGTGGGACAGGGACCTACCCCCCGTATGGCTTTCACAAATCCCTTCGTGTAACTCCTCCAGGATGAGTTCTGTAGCCTCTGGGTGCACACACAGCAGGTATGGCCCTGAGAATGAGCGTCAGTAAAGTTTGGAGTCCTCGGACAGCCAGAATCGAGAAGCTTTCCTCCTGATTTTATTAGTCTCAACCTTATCATCTGGCAAGGTGTCGCGCTTTAAGAACAGCACCAGAAGGTCCATCCAGCTAGGTCCTGCTCCGACATTGTGTACCCGAATACCGTTGGCCTTCTTTGTTGTTGGGCGGCAGAGATCTTCAACTAAAATAACCCACGGAAGGGGCTGAGCCGAGGAGGTGGCCAGCGTTGCGAAAGAATCAACGTGGGTGTTCCCACTCCTGGGTATATGCGTTAAACGGAAGTCATCGAAATGGGTCTGCAGGTGTTTAGCCCGGGTAAGGTACCCTTGCATTCTTTCATCCTTCGCTTCCAATTCCCCATTTACTTGTCCCATAATGAGTCTCGAATCCGAGAATATGCTTGCGCATTTTTCACCCAATTTCCGGATCATTGACATCCCTTCCAACAGTGCCTCATACTCGGCTTCGTTATTCGTGGCAGAGAATCCGAGCCTCAACGACTTTTCTATGGTTATCCCTTCAGGAGAGACTAGAACGAGCCCTACCCTTGAGCCCCTTTGGTTTGCTGCACCATCGATGTGTGCTCTCCACCAATTGTGTTCATGCTGAGAGACCGTGCTGATCAGTTTCCCATCAGCACTTGGTGACCCTGACATTTCCATCCCTTCTAAGGTGGGCTCCGCAAATTCAGCTACTAGATCGACGAGGACTTGACCTTTTATGGCGGTGCAAGGCATGTATCTAATGTCGAAGGCGCCCATGATTGTTTCCCACTTAGCTATTCTACCTGTGTAGTCGGCGCTGCGGAGGACTGATTTCAGTGGGAGTTGAGTTAGCACAACTACTGTATGTGCCTGAAAATAGTGGGGGAGTTTCCGCGTGGCTTGTACGACGGCCAATATAGCTTTTTCGAGGGGGAGATTCCGGGTCTCTACCTCCTGCAGCGATTTGCTTACGTAATACACGGGTTGCTGCATGCCGTTGTCTTCTCAGATTAGCACTAAGCTTATCGCATGAGAGACTACTGCGATGTATGCGAACAACACCTCGTCGGCATCGGGACTAGACATGATCGGTGGTCGGGCGAGGTATTCCTTGAGCTGTTGGAAAGCTAAAACACACTCCTCAGTCCACTGTGCAATAGGAGGAAGAAAGGCCTGCATCTGTTCGCTAAGCGGGAGATGAAACGATTTAAAACAGCTATCATGCCGGTAAGCTTCTGGACCTCTTTGGGATTCCGAGGAGGCTGCAGGCTATGAATGGCTCTTATTTGGTCAAGGTTAACTTCTATTCCTTGGTGGGTCACCATATAGCCCAAGAGCTTTCCTGATCCCACCCCAAATGAACATTTGGATGCGTTCAGTCGTAGCTTGTACTTTCTCAGAATTTGAAAGACTTCACCGAGGTCTCTGATGTGGTCGGCCACCAATTTGCTCTTTACTACCATGTCATCTATATACACTTCAACGGTTTTACCCATCTGCTATTCAAACATCCTAGTCATCATCTTCTGATAGGTCGACCCGGCATTCTTCAAGCCAAAGGGTATCACCTTATAATGATAGTTTCCAACTGGGGTGACAAAAGCAGTTTTTTCTTGGTCTTCGGTAGTCAGGGATATCTGATGGTAGCCTTGGAAAGCGTCCAAAAAACTCATTCGGGGGTGTCCGACAGTCGCATCTACCAATCGGTCTATCCGCGGCATTGGGAAAGGATCCTTCGGGCAGGCCTTGTTTAAGTCCGTGAAGTCTACACAGACCCGCCAATTCCCGCTCTTCTTCTTTACCACGACTGTGTTTGCTAACCATTCGGGGTAGAATACTTCCTTGATAGCCCCATCTTTCTTCAATTTTGCGACCTCTTCTCTCACAACGTCTGCATGTTCTTTTGACGGCCGCCGAGGAGGTTGCTTCTTTGGTGTTATGGCCGGGTTAACATTAAGGTGATGGCATATGAGATCTGAGTCAACCCCGGGGGCTTCATAGGGATCCCAGGCGAATACGTCCTCATTCCGTCGAAGAAAATCAATTAGCGCTGACTTCTCCTGTGCTGGTAATTCCGAGCCGATCTAAAAAAACCTCTCAGGGTCTGATCCGACAAGTACTTTCTCCAGCTCCTCACAGTTCACCTCCATGGCCGGTCCTCCACTACCCGCAGTTGGGACCGGGGTCATTGATTGCTATAAGCCGCTCTTGGCTGAAGTGGAAGGTTCCCTATTTAGTCGTCGTGAGATTGCCGACACCATGCATTGCCTAGCCATTCCTTGATTCCCTATTATTTCTTTGACTTGACCTCCTGACGGATACTTCGCTTTTTGGTGCAAGGTTGATGGCACAGCCCCTAGTGCATGAAGCCACGGCCGGGCCACAATAGCTGTGTAGGGGGAGTATGCATCTACGACAATGAAGTTCACTTCTACCACGTCTGAGTCTGTTTGCACAGGCAGCCTAATCATGCCTTTCGGGATGACGATTTTTCCTTCAAAGTTGACCAGAGGGGAATCGTATGGCGACAGGTCTTCTAGCTTCAAGTTCAACCCCTTATACAAATCGGGATACATTACCTCCACGGCGCTGCCCTGATCAACTAACACCCTTTTCACGTCATAACCTCCTATTCTGAGCGTGACGACTAGGGCATCGTTGTGGGGTTGAAGGGTTCCTTGCTTGTCTTCCTCCGTGAACCCGATCAATGGCGTGGCACTCACTTTGGCTCTCTTGGATTCCCTTTCGTCTGGCTCAGTTGGAAACCTGCCAACTGACATTACTCTGAAAGGGCTGGAACCGGTCCTCCCAAGTGCGGCAAGAATGACATTGATTGTGCCAATGGGTGGCCTCAATGTGCCTTGTCTAACATTTGACTGTTCAGGGCGGTGTAATAGATGCCTCAACTTTCCTTCTCGGACAAGTCGATCCAAATGGTTTTTCAGATTCCTGCAATCATCGGTGGTGTGACCGGGCTCCTGATGGTACGCGCAGTACAGATTCTGATTGCGTTTTGAAGGATCGCCTGCCATCCTGTTCGACCACTGAAAGAAGGGTTCGCACTTCACCTTCTCCAGGATCTTGTGCAATGGTTCTCGGAACACAGCATGGATTGCCTGAGCCCCAATAGGTCCGGACTGTTCCACGTAGTCTCTTCTCGGCCTGTTACTGCTGTTAAAGCGGTCCGACTTGAAGTCCCTCCTCTCTTGAGGGACAACCTTCGCTTTACCCTTCCCCATTTGCTGGTCCTCCTCGACCCTTTTGTACTTATCTATTTTGTCCATGAGTTGGTGCACGCTGGTGACTGGCTTCCCAGTGAGGGACTTTCTTAAGCCATGCTCTGTCGGCAGGCCCCTTTTGAACGTATTAATGGTGACATCATCGTAATTTCCTTCTATCTCGTTGTATATTTCCCAGTATCTGTTTGAGTAGGCCTTTAGCGTTTCTCCTTCCCGCATGGACAATGATAAGTGGGAATTGAGGGGCCGAGGGACTCTAGTGCTGGTGACGAAGCGGGAACCAAAAGCCTGCGTTAGCTGTTTAAAGGAATCTATGGAATTCGGCTGGAGGGAATCAAACCATCTCATCACCATGGGTCCCAAGCTGGATGGAAACACCTTACACATTAGCGCCTCATCCTTGGAGTGGACGGCCATCCTCTGGTTGAATTGGCTTACATGCTCCACTGGGTCAGTCCGACCATTGTATATGGCAAACGCTGATTGATGGAACCGTCGAGGAAGCACTGCCCTCTCTATTCTACGCGTGAATGGCGACTGGGAGATGCGATCCAGGGCCTTGCTCATGGCATCATTGGCCAGGCCTTGGTAAGATGGGCTTTTGTGGCTGCGTTTGCGAGGCCGCTCTTCCTCATAGGAAAATGTCTCGCTTGGAGGGGTTTTTGACCTTCGCCTGTATTCGCCATCCTCATCACTGCTAGTGTCCGAGCTAGGTGAAGGACGTTTTCGCTGCACTCGACGCAGCTTCTTCTTCAAATCATTTATCTCTTGCTGTAGAGCCTTTGGCTCGTTCTGCTTATGGGATGCATGATCTTTCCCTTTTGAGCGGCTTCTACTCGTGTGAGAGGTGTTCACACTGCCCTCTCGTTGATTATCTTGGTCCTTCCCTCGTTCTAGATTTAAAAAGTTGTCCTGCCGTTGAGATTCTGCACGTCCGGTTTGGCGCGGACCTCATCCTTCCATCTCTTACTGTTTCACTTGTCGAGACACAAGTTCTCCCCACAGATGGCGCTAATTGTAGGGGCAGCTTTTGGGGCCTAGGCCCAGCAAGTAAGTGGTTCTGGCCCAAAAGTTCCCAGACAATGAATCTGTAGAGAGTGGGTTACAGAGCTAGGACTAGACGAAGTGAACGTCAGTTAGACGTACGCCATGCAACATGTTGAATGTGAGAATATTCCATTTACGTTTAATGGGATATCGGTCCGAGGAGACGTATAAGTGCACCTCTTACTCTGTTTACAGACTATCGAGTTCTTTCACCTTTCTCTCTCTCTTTTTTCTTAATTCTTCGATCCCCTCTTCATGGGGATCTCCTTCTCTTATATAGCCTCCTTAAATTGATAAGGACCTTACACTTGTTAACCATCTGGACCTTCACTTGAGTGCCTGTCCCATCGGACACCTTCCTTATCTTTCTGTGAGTTGCACTGGCCAATGTAACACTGTTCGCCTGTCTTCTCCACATTAATGCGGCTGAAAAAGTAGCTTTCTTGCATTTAATGCGGCAGTTGTGGCTTCTCCCTGATGTCTTACATTTTCTTCTTTCCTGCTGTGTGAGGCTCACCATCCTACCCACATTCACTTGGATGGATTCTTCACTGTGGAGGAGATGCACATTGGGCCCATATTTGTGTGTCCAAGGAGGCATTCCTCCTCGGACGTCTTTTAGATCAAACCGGGCTCAACAGGGTTAGGCCAGAAGTCACTTGGGGCCCTATTCCTCGTTGGGTCATGGTTAGGCTTCGTGTGGGTCCCTAGGCCCATTTGTTGATTTTGGGAATTTCACCCCTACAGCAACAATATTTAGTTTTTAGTTAGATTAATAATGGATATATGATGAGGAAATAAATATGATTTTCATATGATTCAACTACCATATTTGACTTTTCTAACTATGAATATGTCAAAAACAGGTTTCAAAATAAAATAGAGAATGATTTTTTTAACAAACTCTTTGATTTGTACATTGAAAGAGAAATTGCAACAATATTTTTTATAGAATCAATCCTAAATAAATTTTGAAGTAATAAAAAAAATTAAATTCCATTTTAATAAGTGATTAAGTTAAAAATTTATGATACTGTTATTTTGTGCATTTTCATTTATTTATTTTTTAATTATACTGAATAGATAATAGTTTAAAATTTCATATATTAGTTTAGTTTTGAATTACATTTCTTGTTCTTGAAATGTGAAAATTCTTTGTTTAATATTGTTTGTCCCTCAAAGATACAATCTTGATTCCGTTCATACACTGAGCTATTGTTTTCAATCATATCATAAAATAAGAGATTATTTCTTTAAAAACTAACAAAAAGAATATCAACCTCAATATCCATAATCCATCATCTCATTGGCAGGTACCTGATAACTGGGCCAATCCTTCATCTATATGCGAAGGCCCTCATGACCGACCTAAACCTTTCAATCATAAAGTTTCAGCAAAAGACAAAAAATTCTTATAAACCCATCTAAAAAGCTTGTAAGCCTGTCCCTTGTAGTTAGCCTATTTAGACAGCTGGCAGATTCACAATTCTCTATCTCCACTTGGAATAATCTGTTTTGAACTTGCACCAAGTTCTCTGATCAGTTGGTTGGTTGGTTTGAACGGACTTGGTTGAGGTGCTATTGCAAGAGGAAAGAGTTGAGAAGGTAAAGTGGTGAAAATGTTGAAAGTTAAAAATTTTGATCGAAGAGTTAGTATTGCACTAGATCGCAATCCGATTTAATAACCTACATTGGTCATCCTTAATAACATCGTAAATCTTTGCATCAAAAGAGCTGTACAGCATCATGTATTAATCCAATAATCCTTGACCAAATTTAGGAAATAGAAGTCCATCTGGATACCATGAATCATGCCGGAAAAACAAGGAGTTCCCTTGTCCTATTTTGTGCCGAAGGAAAGGTCTAGCAACATGAGATTTTCCTACAAGTCCAAGAAGAATTGCAAGGAACCTTTACCACCCATAAAAACTCGTATTCTTCAATAGATAAACATACACGCATGCTTCCCAATGGAGCTAGGGCAAAAGGTTCATTTTATATATGCCAAATCCCTTTTTTTTTTTTTTTTTGGTAACATTTCACATAAAACTTTCACCCCAAGAGCTTTTGTGGTCACATTAAAAAAATCTTAAAATTTTCTCAATGGTTTTAATAACTTTCTTGGGAAGGACAAACAAACTACACCGGTAAATTTGAATTCTAGAGAAGATTGATTTGAGTAGTGTAACCTAGTCATCTATATTGAATATTGTCCCAAAAGTTCAAAAAATAAAATTGTCATCTAACCAATTCCCAGCTGGTGTTCCCTTTCAAAACAAAAAATAAAAAATAAAAAACTCATTGTACGCAACAAGATTATAATTGTTATTGAACTTGTTTAATAACTTATTTAATATTATTGTTATTATTATTCAAAAAACTGCTAAGTTTTTTTATTTTTCCCCCAAATGAATTTTGTGTTTGGCACTTAAGCTATATGCTACTCGGGACCTAAAGTTAAAAATATTATATTTTTGGGATTTAGATGTTGACTTCAACTAAATGCTTTGTTTGGGTTTTTTTATTTATTATTTTTTTTATTTTTTATATAGTATTTTTTGATTGGAAATGAAATTAAAAGAACATTAGACACATTTACAAAATATAATGTTGAGATTGAGGCAATAGTTTCAAACTTTTTAATTGGAATTTTTATTTTCATTATTTTGTGCCATTTCATTTATTTATATTTTAAAATTTTATATATTAGTTTAGCTTGAATTTTAGTGTATTTTTCTTGTACTTGAAACGTGGAATTTTCTTTTTAATATGTTAGTCCCCAAAGATAAAATATCACAACTCTTTTCAATCATTTCATAGAACACGAGATTTCCTTATTTAAAAGCCAACAAAAGAAAATTAACCTCAATATCCATAATTCATTCTCTCATTGGTAGGTTCTAAATAACGGGATCAATTCATTATTCACCCAAGATGGAGGTGATATACCATGCATTCGCGTGTGGGGTTCACCTCAATGTGAGAGGAAAGAAACATGCATCCCATGTATGTTATATTTTCTTCCCAAAATGACCGAACTAATAATCTTTTCAATCATAACATGCAATTATTGCCCCCAACTTTGACACAAAAAAGTCCAAAAAGCTGTGGGGCGGAGCAACACTGCAACGTAAAAAGGCAGTTGAACATTTTTAATGTTGAATGTGTTCCCATTCTAAAGGAACGTGATGTTGTTTTCATTGTTGTTCACTTCATTGTCCCTACTTATGTGTACCATCTTAAGAAAAGTAAAACCATTTTAAGCATGTTTTCATCAAATCAATTCTCATCAAACTAATATAGATAAACATACACTTTTCATTGCTCTTAATGTGTTAACAATCTATTAATTTTGAAATGAATAATATTTAACATAAACAAATAAAATAAACTAGGATCATTCAAGGGTTTAAACACAAATTTTTTACCATTGCATCTCAATCACTCAATTCAACAGTCCCAAAAGGTGCACCTCTGTCCAGGCCAGGTAATCATATTTTTACCTATTAAAGATCATATGGGTCCAATAACTTCATGGTAATGCTAGAAAAGAAAGGCTTTGATTGGCAGATAAAACTCACTTGCTTTGGTTTGGATTTATTTTTTTGCTTTGGTTTGGATTTAAGTAAACATTGTCCACACTTTCACATAAAATGGAGAAAGTCCATTCTCACCATGAATGGTTAGAATTTTTTAATTAAAAAAAATCAATATTATACTTGGTACTCTACATCATTTAAATATTATATAATGTGACATCAAATTCATCCTTAGATTTGTAATATTTAACTTGAATCATGATATTGATTCATTGGAAACAGAGAGAATCCTAATTAATCAATTAACAAAAGAAAAAAAGAATCCTAATTAATCAAGAATAGAATATGGATTGTCAAAATGAATATTGTAAATTTGTTGAAATAATTTAAATCAATAAGTTAAAATATGTGTAATAAGTTGTCATTGTTGGAGTATAAAATAAAACACTCCAAATGAGACAAAAATATCTTTATTCCTCTTTAGTTCATTTAATTATCCTATATTAGGTTAGAGTTGTGTATCTTTTTTAAAATAATTCATTGTCAACGTTGTTAGAGGTTTTTTTTTTTTAAAATGTAATGTAATTTAACATTTTAAATGGTGTGGTACAAAGTACTCTATTGAATAGAAGATAAATTCCTAACCGTGAGTTAAGGGAATGGATGCTCTCCATTTTATGTGAATTTATGGTCAATTTTTTACTTAAGTCCAAACCAAAGAAAGTGTCTCATAAAAAATTAAAAAATAAAATAAAATAAGTAAAGAAAGTGAGTTTTATCTGCCAATCAAAAGCATTTCTTTTCGACCATCTGCTTGAAGTTTTTGGATCACATTGATCTTTAAACGGTAAATATGATTACCTCCATCATTAGATGTGTACCTTTTGCGACAAGTGAATAGACTCAATAGAGAGACCAAGATGCAATGGTCAAATTATTTATTTATTTTCATTTAAACTCTTTTATGGTCCTTGTTTATTTTAAGTATTATTCAATGCTTAAATGGTTTTACATTTACACTTTTCGTAAGATGTATGGTAGACATAAGTGGGGACAATGAAGTGGACAACAAAGAGCAACTCCATGTTCTTTTAGTATAGGAACAAATTGAACATTAAATGTTCAACTATCCTGCAACTAATTAGTTATTAGTCATTTTTATAAAAATTAAAAAAAAAAGGTTATTAGTTATCGCTTATCACACATGCTCAACATTTAAAACTGGAGCCCACTCTAGTCGTTGAAAACTATGATTGTTTCTAGCTGCCCATGGTACTCTTTTGTCAATGACATTAATTTCACATTATTTTTGGCGTATGGATCAGTGGATGTCATGTTATTCCACCTCATCCTCAAATTATGAAAGCTCAAATTAGTGTGAAACACTAATGTTTGTTTAGATCTCCAATTTTAAATTACGGTTTAATTGTTTTTACTCTAATTTATTTAAATGTGAAATAAAAGTAAATAAAGCGCAATAAACGGAACTACTCTAGTGCATAAACATGAACAATAAACAATAAATGTGAAGTACAAGAGTAAGGAAAGAGAGATGCAAACACAAGATAACACTAAGATGTGTTATTGAAGAGGAAATCGAAGAACTCAGCGAAAAACCTTTTCACGACCTTCTAAGTCGAAATTAATCCACTAGTGAATAAGTTGGAGTACATGAATAACAAAAGACCTTTCAAGCCTAGTTTACCTAATGTATTTGAGCCCTCCAAGCTCTTACTAGCTTTTCGAATCCCACAATACCGCTCGATTGCATCCAACAAGACTCACCGACTTCTTTTGGCAAATCCCTAAAACTTCCCAACCTCCAAAATACTCTCTGCACTCTAAAAGGTGTGGGTTATGTTTGGGTACAAATCTCTTCTTAAGGTATGATAATAGGAGAAGAAAGGAGAAAATGCTACAATGATTTCTCATTAAGGATGAGTAGCTCTCTCTCTAAAAGGTGGGTGTGTTGTGTTGTAAAAACCTATCTGGGGTTTTATCTCTTAATTGCCTCCTTTACTTTTGTGGATAATGAGGGTATATATAGTATATGTGAATGGTAAGAAGGTCACACTTAAAAGTCCTCTAGGCAGAAAGTTTCGCAGGTATCTCATGAGATGGCCTGTCTCGCGAAATATTCGCGAAATGTAGCATGCCACTTGACTTTTCAGCTTTCAGCATATACTTCTCACGTGGCTTTTTCGCAAAAACCTTTACTCACGAACTTCTTGCGAGCTAGTCACGAAACTACATTATTCTTCATTGTATGCTTGATTCTTCACCAACTTAATACTAAATCCAATACGATAAAATCCCATAAAATATAAGGAAATAAATTAATGCAATTACAACACTTTTTGTCATGGAATAAAGTCAAGATAAAACATAGTTGTAAATCACAACTTTACAAATTATTTCTAGACCAATTTGTCAAAAGCTATGTTTGGCTCAATGTAAATTGTTTTTAGAGTGTAAAATATTTTCAAGTGAAAATAGTTTTTTTTTTTTTTTTGAAGGAAAATAGTTTCAAGTGTTTGGTTACATCCAAAAGAATGCTTTGGAAAATATTTGAAGGTGTTTGGTTGTGTTTCTAAAAATCTTCTAAAAAACACAATCTCTCACATTTTCTTAGCTTCTAAACAAATATTATAATAGAAAATCTCAATATACAAAGTATAAACCAAGGAAAGAAAAAGAAATTCAATCTTTCTCAAAACTAAAGAAAAAGAAATTCAATCTTTCTCAAAACTAAAGAAAAAGAAATTCAATCTTTCTCAAAACTAGCACCAATCGTGAGAGAGAGATCGATTAAGAGAAAGAGAGAAGTACAGGTGGTGACATTGTTGGGTGGGTTTGAAGGTAGCAACAAGGAACTTTAGGCAACATCGTCGAGCTTGAGGCGATTGGTTTTAGTAGTGTAACCTGCCAGCATGATAGGTACTTGGAATAAGAATTTATGTGATCAATGTTCTCAATAAGAGGCTGACAATCCTTGGCTGAAAGTTTGCTAGAAATTAGGGGTACTCCAATGTACCTTAGAGGCAATTTACCCTAAATGCCACAATATGGAGATTTGTTCCTTTAATTCATCAGCCAACCTAACATAGGAAATTTCACCCTTGCTGGAATGGATCTCAAACTAGAAACTAGAAAGACGATGAAATTCCTGTAAAGCATCATTAATAATCTGATTAGCAGAGATATTGGATACCAAAAAAATCAATATATCATTTGCGAAACACAAGTGAGATATACATGTAAAGGTTTTGTTTTGTATTTTTGTTTTTGTTTTTATAAATTTTTTATGAGTAAAAAATAAGTAGGAGGAAGCAATCAAAGTGGCTTTCTTACATGGGTGAGACCATAATAACACCTTACCTGATGAATTCAGGCCTATAGATAGGAAAATTGGTAGCCATAATTGTTATCCTAAACCCATGAGGGCACTAGAGGGAAATGAGCAAGACGTGTGGGTTTTATTTTAAACACTTCCTATTTTGAAATTCAAACTTGAGTCATCCACCCCCAAAACCACTTGAGAGTACATCTATTGACCACTAGACCACCATCTTCGGTAGTAGCTAAACACTTAAATATTCTTCAAATAAAATTTTAATATCATATTCCTTGAATGTAAGCAAAAAATTTCTAACAACTTTATCATCCTCAAAATATTTTCATACATCCCTTTGTGACAACATTAGTTCCAAACTCAATAACGTATTCTGTCTTATCTAGAAATAACAGAAAAATTTAGTTCCATTTAATTTTTCAATTTTACTTAATTATTGACTTACAATCCTACTAACTAGGATTCACGCAACAAAAATTAAAATGAAAGTAGTTTAGTTTATTTATTTATTTTTTATTTATTAAAATGTAGGCATCTTACCTGGACATATTGGTTCATAAATAATTTGAAGATGAGATGGACGCAGTATGGCACCCGTCAATATGTACTCCCAAAAGGGTGAGACGTAGGTCCAGCACTGGACTTGTTAAAATAGTGATATATGTCCAAAAATGGACATGTGTTATTATCTCAACAGATCCATTGTAATTGAACACTGAACCCAATCCTCACCGCTCCTCAAATAATATGAAATTAATTTCTCTACCGTGGGCGGATACCAACAATCATGGTGTGTGATTGTTTTCAACTACCAATCGTCAGTCATACATGTCATCAGTTTTTTTTTTTTTTTTTTTTTTTTTTTTTTTTTGAGACAGCACATGCCATTTGACTGACCTCTCTTCCCGTGTGACTAGGAATGCCCAGTGACAACCTCTCAATTGTCACCGCCTGGCCTCTCTTGCTACCATGGTAGAGAAAAGAGTTGTGACAAATTCAGTAGTCTTGGAAAAATTGGTCGGAGGAGATGGACGCAGCAAGGCACCCACCAATACGTACTCCCAAAATTATACGAAATTAATGTCACGAACAGAAGGGTAGTACTATGGGCGGATACCAAAAACCATGGCGTGTGATTGTTTTCAACTACCAGAGCGGAGTGGACACCAGTTTTAAACGTTGAATGTGTTGTACAACTAATAACTACTTGGAAAAGTTGGATTTAAACGTTGAATGTGTTGTATAACTAATAACTACTTGGAAAAGTTAGAGTCTGTTTGACATATATGTTTAAATATATATTTTTAATTTTTAAATAATATTATATATTATTTTATATTGTTTCACACATATATATTTTCAAAAAATATAAACAATGATACAAGAATAATGTTACCAAACGACTCCTTAACCTTTAAAAACTTTTTATGAAAAAATTGAGAAACAAACTCACAGAGGAAAGGAAAAAAGAAAAAATTAATTGAAAATTTTAACAGTTTTTTATATTTTTAAAAAAGTCATGTCAAAATTATTTTAAAATAATTTATTAATAAATATTCTAAAAGCACCCGTTAACAAAACTTGTATCTAATTAGTTGCCTCACCTTGGACACAAATGATGACAAAAGTCCACAAAGCTGTGGGGCTGAGGAACAATGCAACGCAAGAAGGCAGTTGAACGTTAATGTTCAATTTGTTCCTGTACCTAAAGGAACTTTTTTTTTTTTTTTTTTTTGAACGAAAGGTAGAAAATTTATTGAATCAAACTCATGATAATACAAGTAAGGCCAAAGCTACACTAGCTTGACTTGTGTTGGCGGGGAAAAAGGGGGGGGGGGGGGGGGGGGGGAGGGTGGGGTGGGTAATGACTACACCCTCTGTCATGACCCCGAGGGAAAAAAATACAGTAGCGTAATTCTACATCAGCTCTCAATTTTTTTTTTTTTTTTTTTTTTTTTGTGTTAACTATAGATTATTTTCTTAATTAATTAATTATTTTGCTTTATTTAATTTTATTTTGCATATTTTCATTTTTAAATTAAAGCAGCTATTTTTTAATCATTTCTTCAATGCAAGACGACTTTTTTTTCAAACGAAAAGGACAATCCTAATTGAATTCTCTGAACCCAGCTACTACCATCGGCTAAATTCAGATCGGGTAGGTATTGTAGCCGGTACAATTGATCCACTCCCCAATCACAAACTTTTTATTTTTTTATTTTTTATTATCCTTACTTTTTAAATTTATCTTTTTTAACTCTCAATTTCAACCTTTTATAACTATTACATCAAGTGCAGTATCTTAAATATTGAATTGTCTCTCGTCTCAATCCGCATTGGCCAACCTGGCTCAATGATAAGAAAGTATATGACGCAATGTTACTGGCGAATGATGACGTAATATAATGATTTAAGAGATATTTGTAGCAGTTGTCTTATTTATATATCCTTATGTATGGCCTTAATTTGATCGCAGTGAGAAGTGAGCAGAACCATTCATATCCTTTCATCGCATCGTTTATTGATAGTTTGCATTCACAGAGAGAGTCATTATTTCAGCCTGCTTGTGCCACACAAATAATATATAATTGAGGTAAACTTCCATAACATTTCCTATTTAAATTCCTTTGTCTATCTATTTACTTATTTTCTCGTTATTAATCTTACCGAAATCATCTCTTTCTATCCTAAATCTTCAATGCCAGCACCATCCAACAATTATTCACTGAATTTTCTGTCAATATTTTGTTAAGGGACAATAACATGTCTATCATAAACTTGATAATAGTTGTGAAGTATGTTGTAGTTCAAGTACTTATATTTCACGATGTTAATTTTCAACAGAAATTCCAAGGTTCAAAATCTACCTTCTCCAATTGCTAAATTATTAAAAAAAGAATAAGAAAAAGAAAAAGAAAAACTTCAACTTTTTTTTTTAATTAGACTTGACCATTGTTATTAGTTTCTGAAAATTTCAATTAATATAGGCCTTGCGTTCACTAACTGCATTCTCATTTGTGAGCATTTTTTTCCTAGTGCCTGTCTTTTTCTTTCAATTAAATCTTAGCTTTGGTTTGGTTGAAATGTTGACACATGTCAACACCTATCCCTTATATAGGTTAGATGGAATTTTACTACTGCTTCCCTTCGTATTCAATGATTTGAGAACATAATTTTTCATGTTACAAACCCAAAAATTTTACAATATCTTTCTATCACATATATAAGATAGTAAATTGTGACTAGCACAATATCATTTTTACTAAGGTTTATCATTCTTATCATTTTTATTGTATGCCAATATCTCAACTTGTCGATTGAATACTTGAAAAAAAAAATTATAAAATTTATTATGGTAGGACTAGGAACCTAAACTTATTTCCTTACTGGAATGCTAAGGTGTAATATGAGCTTTTGCAACATCATTTCAATATATTAGATACTAAATAAAAAAAATAAAAAATAAAATCAAGAACTATACTATTTTATGCCATAATTTTTTTACAACTTTGATGTAGTGAACTTTAAGTAGTGGAGAAACAAAATGATAGATTTATGTGAAGAAAAAATGTTGGATTTATGTAAAAGTGATAAGCAATCAATTACATGCTACAACATAAAATAGTTGTAAAAAAAGTGTGTGATAAAAAATGTGATCCTAGAATTACTCTAAGCTCAAGCTGCTAAATGGTTGCAAGCCCAAACTATATATGTTCCCTTCTTGCTGACAAAGTAGGTATAAGCTAGGTTTGAACCTTTTATGTCACGTTGTTTCTCAGCCAGGTAGATAAGCATTAGTTAACTTAAAATAACTCTATAATATGATTAATATGCAAAATATATAGGATAAATTGTAAATTACATTCTTAAAGTTTAAGGGCATTTGGATTTTACACACTTCAGAATTTGGATTTTACCGTCTAAATTTTAGGAGTATTTTTATTTTATTCCCTAAAGTTTAGGAGTGTTCATATTTTACACTTTAAAGTTTCAGAATTTGGGGGTGAAAATTCTAAATATTTCCAAATTTTAGAGGGTAAAATCCAAATTTTAAAACATCAGGATATAAAATCCAAACACCCCAAATTTTAGGGAATAAATTCTAAATTCTGAAATTTCAGGATGTAAAATCTAAATACCTTTAAACTTTAGGAGTGTAATTTGTAATTTACCCAGTATAATCATACGTTACTAAATTTTAAAAGGATAAATTATAATTTTGGCAAAAATTCAATTTACTCAAAGTAACTTTGCTCAATTTTCATTTTAGTTCTTTAAATTTGAAAATTGTTATTTTGATCTATTAAATTTGCTAATCCAGTCATTTTAGTCCTTTTGTTAGCCTTAAAATGACATTGTTTTACCGACTTTAGCATTAAAAAATAATTTAAATAATATTATATCAATTTAACCAACCCCCATAGCCAAAAAAAAAAAAAAAAAAAAAAAAAAAAAATCTAAAAAACCCAGTAAATATAAACGATGACGTCCCGAGAGGCTCTCTTAAGTCTTATATATCTTCGTCATCAGGAAATTTAAGAAACGCAACTAGATGGAAGAATCAGCAGGTAGGGGGATTCAGCAACAAGCAGACACTTCAACAGAAAATCAAAATCAAAGTACTGAATCTCACAATGAAGCAAACACTTCAAGTGGAAATGAAAATCACAATACAAGGTTGGTAGATAACATCACAGCACAAGTTGAAAGCTTTTTGGTTTCATCAGTGTTATCTAGCTTTGGTATGATTCGTATCAACAAAGTTCCTCATCACATTCGCGGTGTGAATCCACAAGCTTACACTCCTATGGTTGTTTCAATTGGCCCTATTCACCACTTCAATGAAAAATTACAAACCATGGAAAAGCAAAAAGTAGGGTACCTTTTTTCTTTCATTAGTCGGGTTCCAATAGAATTGGAGAAGTTAGTAATCACCATAAGGGAGATGGAAGAAGAGATTCGCTGTTGCTATGCAGAGACTAGTTCGCACAGCATGAGCAGTGATGATTTTGTGAAAATGATCTTGCTGGATGCGATCTTCATTTTAGAGCTTTTCCATAAATATTCTGCCGGAGATTGGGATAGAGATGATCCGTTGCAACCAAACCAGTGGATGCTTTCTTTTGTGAGGCTTGACTTGGTATTACTTGAAAACCAGCTTCCATTCGCTGTTCTTGAGGAACTATTCAACCTTGCTTTTGTCGATGACTCAGACTCCCTTCCTTTAATTCAGCTTACTTTTAACTTCTTTAAATGTTTCAATGTTCAAAATATGGACCCCGAGAATGTGGAAATAGAACACAACATGACCGATCTAATTAGAGTCTTTCAGCTACCTCCAGCTCCAAACCCATTATTAAGAAGGCCTACAAGAATGATGGTTACACTTTGGTACTCTGCAACGGAGTTGCATGATGCAGGAGTAAAGTTTGAAGTGAGTCCAAGCAAATGCTTACTTGACTTACGCTATGAAAAAGGAGTGTTGAAAATGCCACGCTTAGAGTTACTTGACCAGACGGAAGCTTTTGTTCGAAACATTATGGCATTTGAGCAATTTTATCATTGGAATAACGTAAACTTCACGGAATACTTTATCATTTTGGGTTTCCTTATAAAAACTATAGATGACATAAACTTACTCTGCGATGCGGGAATCCTGCTTAACAACCTAGTCGACAACAAAGCAGCATTATTTATGGTCAAAAATCTTGTCACCAATATCACATGCTCAAGTATGGACTCAGATTTCACACAAATTTGTAAAGAGTTGAATGCATTTTATAATAAACGTTTTCACAGATGGAAGGCAAGATTATCGGTGACCACGTTAAAGAATCAATATTTCAATAATCCATGGAGAGGTGCTGGTACCATTGCTGCTTGCCTCCTTCTATTGCTCACGCTCATACAAACTATTATGTCTATCTTGCAAGTTGCCAAGGCTTGATGAGTAATTTGTATGGTTGTTTGATTTCTTCGATCTCAGCAAATTTTTAATCTTTGGCTATTAACGTCAATGCAATTGAGCATTTCATTGTAAAATACATGACTGTTGTGTTTCCACGTCCTTGTGAACAAGTTCTATATTTTTAGATAATAAAACTAGCACAAGTTCCCATGTGTTTCAAGATTTTGGTCATGAATTTAAAGAAAATATATAATTTTATTAGAAAATAATAATTAATTTTAGAAATCTCATTTAAGGCACTAACTGTCTCATAATAACATTTTTAGATCCTTGTAATGAAGTTTTTACATCAGTATTGTGTATCTAATGGAGTTGCAACGAGTTTTGTGAGTGAATTGCAATTTTATTTTCAATAAAAAAAGAAAAGAAAAAAGAGAGATACTATCAATCCTGTATTTTGTCAATTCTCGTTTTTCATGCCAAATCCCAATTTAAACCAACATTTTCAAAAGTTTTAATTTTGACCCCACAATAGAGAGAATGTTAAATTTCACATAATTTGTCCCAATTGGATGTAAGATTTTCCAATTTTGCTTGTCAAGAGTCAAAATGATCAAAATGCTCTTTATTGGTCAAACTTTGATTGAATTGACCGATGGTCTAAGTAAAAAATTTCACTTAACCACCAAAATTCATTATTTTACATCAAAACTAATATTGCCAAATACTTTTTCTTAGTTTGACCAAATTTAATCAAGGTCAACTAGAGTTTGATCTTGATTTGACAAAAAAATCAACTATTTGATTGGGATAAATTTTAGCCCACATTATAAAAAATTAAATTTTCCCTTGAAAATGATAGCTTGCAGGTCCAGATCAAATTTAAAACAAGATGTTGCAAAAATAATGAAAAAAATGATCAAAACTTAGTTGCTTTTGAGACCAAGTGTAATACAACTTGATTATAATTTAATCTCAACTAAATTATAATCAAATCACCTCTGTTTGGCCTAAATTAGGAATCATTGGAAAGGTCTCATTTCTAATTTCAATTTGGTATGCTTGATTGCCAAAAATATTTCTTTGAATTGAAAGAATTTAATGAAATACCAATATGATATTTTGTGCCAAAAAAATCTCTATTGCTCACGCTCATTTCCACTCTAGGCCATTTTCATGGGATTTGGGCCAAGCCTAGTTCCTCGTACCATCTTTTTAGGTCAACATCTCCAACCTATGAAACCTTTTAGAGGACTACCTCCCTATATAAATGATGGGATCTATTGTGAATGATTTTGGTGACACATTATTTAATTTGCCATTACATTCTTAAATTGGTTATTTGTGGATTTTTAAATTAGCATTATTAGATTAATTAATTAGCTTGGCAATATCTTGAAAATAAACAATAGGTTCAAAATCCGAACATTTATATTTTTATATTTTTATGTTTTAGAAATTTTTATTTTTATTTTTTTATGAAGTTCTTTTTAGTGGTTTGGTTAATTCTTTAGTCCTTTATACGATGACAAAGTCCTTTGCTAATTAAACTAACTGAAGCCCATGCTAACATTTCAACACATATTAGAGAAGTTTTTATTTTATGGATATCGTGAAAAGATGTTTTACTTCATCTATATGAAAATTTATCGGTTGAAGGAATGCAGGAGTAGATGTAGTTTAAGTATCTCCCTCTCTATGGTTACAAGTTACAACGCCAGTTAACAGTATTTAACTGATGGATCGAGAGCAGATGTAGTTAATTTCTTCTTTCTTCTCGTATTTCTTGTAGTTCAACGCTCAATATATCTGCATACACCGCGTTCTATTGAAGTTCTCAATGAGGAGATAAATGGCACCAACGATTTATTCTGAAACCATGCTCTAATTTCTTACTAGAATACATCTCCATCACCTCAAGCAACATTGAGGACTTAATTTATATTTTTGGATACTCAAAAGAAATTTAATCTTATCTAAATGGAAATTTATTTTATTAGAGAAATTCATCGTCGAGTCCAGGAGAAGATGTATAGTTTAACTGTTCAAAATTACATGATGGAACTATATATACTCATGAGGCCCGACCATATATGTACTGTACCCTCACTTCCCTTCTCTTTTTTATTCTCTTCTTTCTTGTCCATTGCATGCAACTATATATTCGAGTGGTGTTCCAATTTTCTATTACAACGTGATCTTTTTACCTGAAAGGCCAACTGCAATCTTCATGGCTTTCTTACGTACGGGACTTCTCGATCGTCATTAATTAAAAAACACTTCGATCGGCCAATTATTTACCTAAAACACACCTCAGTTCTCCATCCATGGACATCCTGGATCACCACCCTCTATCAACTTTTGAATTAGCAAAAACTTCTTTTAATTATCAATTGAGTTGAAATTGAGTCGGGGATATTACAAGTTGGGTGAGTCTACAAGATCTGGACCTAGTTAATGATGTTATATATTAGGACATATTGGAAAAATATCGAAAACTTAAATTTACGAGTTAAATTGGATCTAATTTATATTAATTTGAAAAAAAATCTAATACTAGAAAGACGCCGTTTTGTACTTGACATTCAATTTAATATCAAGTCCATCATCTTGAAAAAAAAAAAAACCCTCAGAACGACGTACGGTAGTTTTGTCATGTAAGCCAATAAGCCTTATATTCGACATCGATTCAATTGTTACTTCCATCATCTTCTTTCACCTCTCACATACACAGTGAGTGTTTATACTATCCATACTCTGTATTTGTTGTTATTAATTTTCCAGTACTATCTTATTACGTTTTCTTTATTCATTTTTGTAATTATATATGGACAGAATATGCGCAGTGACAAACACAGAAAAATCGCATAAATTCAGCAAAAAAAGACAAATCGCATAAATTAAAAATTCCATATTCTTGAGCACCAAATGTGGTGGTTTCATAAAATATGGACACTATACCCAACAATGACATGAACACTTCCATTCCCTTAAAAATTGATTTCAATTCTAGTGATATCAAAGAATTTCTTCGCCTAACATGTTCTATTTCGTGCAGTGCTCTCTTTCACCTTCTTTCACATTGAATGTTGTAATATGGTAGTTAGTAAGCTTCAACAGGCACTAGATAGGTGAGCTTTTACCATCAATGACTTAGCCCCACAACACCATGGTCAACCTTGTTGGCCAATCCAGGTGATCACATGCCTCATAACTTGGGGGCAAAGAGCTAAAAGCCGAAAAGATATGGATCGTGGGAGTTGGGACTTGCCCACAATGATACGTGCTTGCATGGAAGTCTAAGAGGCAATTATGTGATCAACTTACTCAAGAAGAGGTGCACTTCCGATTGGGTCACGACTTTGATACCATCTGTCATAATCTCATCCCAACTATAGGGATATGTCTTTTTGAACTTCGTAAGGTCATAAGGATTTGTTTCAAGAAGAGATGGATCATCCCAACTATAGGGATATTGTCTTTTTGAAATTTGTAAGGTTACAAAGATTTGTTTCGAGAAGAGGTTAACAGTCGCACTTACAGCTGAAGCACGGTTCTGAATCTTTTGTCACGACCCTATTCCAACTGTCGTGATATTGTCTTTTCTGACTTCATTGGGCTATAAGGATTTGTTTCATAATAGTTGGAAAAATGCATTTATATACACATTGAAGGAATGACACCCCTTATGGTTAAGCATAATACCATGTGCTTCCTCAAGTGATATGAAACTCTTGAGATTGGGACTCTATTTCATTACACTTAACTATTTCAATTAATAAAACCATTCATCTATATTATTTGAATAAGTGGATTGGAAGAATTTTCATGTGTTGGATAATTTTATCGATAGAGCATTCCCATCAGTTGTTCTATAAAAAAATGTCATTTTGATACATCAAAAGCCTACTTTATTATTTTAGCACATCATTTTACAACATATCATTTATCACATGTTTTATTTTTCAATCTCATACGTTAAAATAATATATATATCACATTAAGATATCATTAAAAAAACTTCATATAGTAATATATATTACACAGTCCACCACCACCACTGCTCATAGAACACCACCACCACCACCACTACTCATAGCACACCACCACCACCACTGACCATAGCACACCACCACCACTACCCATAGTAGCCCACCCCTACAACCACCGCAATCCACCACCGCCGACAACCATAACCAAAACCCAAAATCAAAACCAACCCACTACCACCGACCACCATATCTAAAATTCAAAATCAACCAAACCACCAAAATTAGCCCACACCCACCGCTATAACCCACCAACATTAGCCCATCACAACCCATGAAAATCAACCCACCCATTGCCATAACCCACAACCCATGAAACTCAACCCACATCCACCAAAAAAAAAAACCAAGGTGATCTGAGAGTGTAAGGTGGACGGTGATCTACTCTGCCCATCCAAACCCACCCATTGCCCAACCTGTTAATGACATATTTTGTGTAATTGGCTAATCTTTTGACAAAATGCACTTTACTTGTAATTGGGTAGATTTAGGATGTGTTTAATACTTCAAGAAACATGTTGTTCAAGTCTAGTATTAAAGCCATGAAGATTGGACCAAGAAACAAGTGAAGAAAAGCTATTCATTAAAGCTGGACAGATATCTCAACACCTGCGGACAGATATCTCGACAGCTACTCGACACCTTTCGACAGCTGCAGACAGATAGCTCGACACCTCTTGATAGTTGGTGGATCAATTGAGAAAGCTCCTATCTCCTCGACAGCTCCTCGATAGCTTCTCGATAGCTGTATCTGTCGAGGTTTAAAACTTGACACCTGCTCGACACCTACTATCTATCGAGGTTACGGAAATCAGAATTTTCAAATTTGATTTTTAGGCCAGGCTTTTGTATTTGTGTAGGGTTTCTTTTCTCACAACCCTAGACCTATATAAAGCTTATTTTAGAGACCGTCATATAAGAGAATACAAGGAGGACATATGCAAAAGGTGACCGATGCCTTATTCTCTCTGAAATCAGAATTTTCAAATTAGATTTTTAGGCCAGGCTTTTGTATTTGTGTAGGGTTTCTTTTCTCACAACCCTAGACCTATATAAAGTTTATTTTAGAGACCGTCACATAAGAGAATACAAGGAGGACATATGCAAAAGGTGACCGATGCCTTATTCTCTCTGAAAGAAACTACTACATTTTTTGCGCCTTAGGGTTTTGTAACCAAGTACTTCTTGATCTTTATTGTTGATGAAGTAAAGAACTTTGCAGCCAACATCTTCTTCTAGTTGGTGATTAAGTCGCGTACTGGAATCCGCGCAATTGGTTAGTCATGTATTGGGATTCGTGCATCAAAAGGGTAGCGTTAATATATTGAAGAGTTCAGAGGTTCTGAAGCGATAGAAAGTTTCTGCTATAAGTTCATCTACAGGGATTGTAGAGTCTAGGGACAAAGGTTTTGTACTAGATTTGAAACTTCTCTTTTCTATAGTGGATTGCTTTTTGGGAAGGTTTTTCCCCAGGTTTTTTTACTGTGAAACTGGTTGGTTTCATTGGTTTTCCTAGGCTATTATATCTTGTCTTATTTATTTTTCCGCTGCATGATTTTAACATGATATTGATGTTTGTTTGATTTAACAAGTTTTATTGATAATAAATCTAATTAACAACTTGGATTTAAAACTTGTTAATTCTATCAACTAGGGTCTATATTTCCAACAAGCGGTATCAGAGCGGGTTCACTCTGATTGGATTAATTTTCTGAGTGTGATCCTTGACCCCTGTTGTCATGGATCGTGGATATTTTGATTTCTCCTTTATTTGATGGAACTAATTATACGTACGGGAAAGTTCGTATGAAAGTCTTTTTGCAAGCTCTAGGTGAACAGGTATGGCAAGCTGTTGAAGTTGGGTGGATTAAGCTAAAGGAAGCGCCAGTGGATTGGGATGATGCAATAATCATAGCGGCAAATTTCAACAGTATGACCTTGAATGCTTTATTTTGTGGGGTGACTAATGAAGAATTCAAGAAAATATCATCCATAGAAGTTGCCAAGGAAGCATGGACCATTCTTGAAACCATCTATGAAGGTACCGAGGCAGTAAAGACTGTGAAGTTTCAATAACTCACTAGTAGTTTTGAAGAAATAAGGATGGAGGAGGATGAGATCTTTGATGAGTTCTATGCCAAACTCAAGGATATTGTGAATTCTGCCTTCAACCTTAGAGAATGTATTGCAGAATCCAAAATTGTAAGGAAAATCCTTAGGTCCTTACCTGAAAGATTCCATGCCAAGATCACTGCCATTGAAGAAGCAAAGGATATTGATCAAATTCCTTTGATTGAGCTTGTAGGGAACCTTCAAACCTATGAGATGGGATTAGGCTCAATGGGAAAAGGTGGAAAGAGTAGAAACTTGTCTCTTAAGGGTATAGAGGAAGAGATTGAGGACTCTGAAGATGAAAATGAAAGTGAAGATGAAGATGATGATGAGGATCAGGATCAGGATTAGGATCTAACCTTCATAACTAGAGAGATTATCAAGCTTCTTCAATTTAGGAAGAAGAATAAGGCAAACCTCCTAGGAAATCTAAATCCTCTAGGAAGGGCAAGAATGAGAAACCCCTTATTCAGTGCCATGAGTGCAAAGGCTTTGGTCATATGAGGATAGAGTGTCCAAACTACCTCATGAAGGAAAATACCAATGAGTCAAAAGATAAAGGGTTGGTTGCTACCTGGAGTGATACCGAGGATGACTCTTCTGATGAGTATGTGGGTGAATGTAGTCACGTTATGGCCTTTGCTGCCACAACTGATAAGGTGACTGTGGGGAGTGCTAGTGACAGTGAGGATTCTTCTGATGATGAAGTATCCAAAAAGATGACCCTTCAGGAAGCCTATGATAAGCTATGCACTAAAGTCATAAAATTTGAAAAGACTTCTCATCTTTGTAGAAAAGAGCTTAATGAGATAAAAACTGAAAAAGCTGATCTGTTAGTCAAACTAGATGAGACTACAAGGTTAGTTAAGACTTTTGTTGTGGAGATATCTCAAATGGTCATAACACGCATGCACTTATGCAATCTTGCAATGTTTTTCACACACAACACGCAATATTCTTTGCTATTCTTGATACATGTGCAGATACAATGTGATTTGGCCATCACAAGGTTTTACATGTATTAATGTATGCTCACTAAAATGTTTTGACTTGTTTTTGAAATATAAAATTGGTTAGACTTATTTAGTATGTGTGTGTGTTTTTGAATCTATGAGCATAACATTTTTCTTGTTGAAAGATTTGTCTTTCACATGTTTTGCATCTTTCTATTATCTTGTCATCCATAGCATCTTGTTTCATTACATTCATACATTTTTATGGATTTCTTGTACCCCCTTGATCATCTTTGATCATCTTTATGTTTCTTGGGTGAAGCATTCTAGCTTCTTGTACCCTTTGTCAATCATGACAAAAAGGGGGAGAAATTGTGGTGGATATGTGATTTCTTTGGTAAGATTCTACATGTTAGGGGGAGAAATACATTCCTTTGTAAGGGGGAGATGTGTTTCATCTTGTTAGGGGGAGTGCTTACCTCTTTCTTCTTGTACCTTAGGTCTTGTGACCACTTTTGACATACATTCTACTTATCCTCTTTATATGTTGATGTATGTTTCTTTCACCTGCCTCTACATGTGTTGTTTCTTTTCTCCCTTTATACAAATGTTTCTTATATTTGTATGTAATCTATTAATTTTGTTTCACACAAAGATGCCTTGATGAGTTTTGTTTAAAGTATTTTAGAAATACAGGTTGTCAAAGTCTACTTGCCATAAACTCTCTTCTTGCAAAGTTTTTCAAGAGTTTGTGTTAGGATAGATTTTATTGTATTCAACAAGTGAATATGAGTTGAGTGATTTATGACTTCTCTTATATGTTTATTTGTTTTTTGTAGTTTTGTCACGGATTGCCAAATGGGGAGATTGTTAAGGACATATTTTGTGTAATTGGCTAATCCTTTGACAAAATGCACTTTACTTGTAATTGGGTAGATTTAGGATGTGTTTAATACTTTAAGAAACATGTTGTTCAAGTCTAGTATTAAAACCATGAAGATTGGACCAAGAAACAAGTGAAAAAAAGTTATTCATTAAAGCTGGACAGATAGCTCGACACTTACGGACAGATAGCTCGACAGCTACTTGACACCTCTCGATAGTTGTGGACAGATAACTCGACACCTCTCGATAGTTGGTGGATCGATCAAGAAAGTTCCTGTCTCCTCGATACCTCCTTGATAGCTTCTCGATAGCTTCTCAATAGCTGTATCTGTCGAGGTTTAAAGCTCGACACCTACTATCTATCGAGGTTACGGAAACCAGAATTTTCAGATCTGATTTTTGGGCCAGGCTTTTGCATTTGTGTAGGGTTTTTTTTTTCTTACAACCCTAGACCTATATAAAGCTTATTTTAGAGGCCATCACATAAGAGAATACAAGGAGAACATATGCAAAAGGTTACTGATGCCTTATTCTCTCTGAAAGATGCTACTGTGTCTTTTGCGCCTTAGGGTTTTGTAACCAAGTGCTTCTTGATCTTCATTATTGATGAAGTGAAGAACTTTGTAGCCAACATCTTCTTTTAGTTGGTGATTAAGTTGCGTACTGAGATCCACACAATTGGTTAGTCACGTATTGGGATTCGTGCATCAAAAGAGTGGCGTTCATATATTGAAGAGTTCAGAGGTTCTGAAGCGGTAGAAAGTTTCTACTGTAAGTTCATCTACGGGGATTGTAGAGTTTAGGGACAAAGGTTTTGTACTAAATCTGAAACTTCTCTTTTCTATAGTGGATTGCTTTTCGGAAAGGTTTCCCCTCAGATTTTTTACTGTGAAACTGGTTGGTTTCATTGGTTTTCCTGGGTTATCATATCTTGTCTTATTTATTTTTCCGCTGCATGATTTTGACATGATATTGATGTTTGTTTGATTTAACAAGTTTGTTTGATAATAAATGTAATTAACAACTTGTTAATTCTATCAATTGTGGTCTATATTTCCAACACAACCCCCCCATCAAACCACAGCCAAAAAAGTGAACAAAGAAAAGAAAAAAAAAAAAACCTGAAGCAAAATAGAGAAGACAGATGATCGACGGCGTCAAGTGGTGGTTTTTGGTGAGATCGGTGGCGTCAAGTGGTGGCCTTTGGTGATTGGCATGCTGTGGAAGAGGAATAGAGAAGACAGAGATGAGAGAGAAGACAGAGAGAGAGAGAGAGATATCTGTGATGAGGAAAGAGAAAAAGTAAATAAAATAAGAATATAAATTTTTGCAATTTTTGTCCGTACCGTCTCATATTTGAGACAATACTGTAGTGGTGTGCCAAAATTTTTGGCATTTGAAATACCTAATGAGGATTGGTTTTTGGTGTTTGGTGTGCCAAATGCCAAATATTTGGTATTTGGCACACCTGATGGTAATGCTCTAAGAGTTGGAAGGATTTTTCTTCAAACCAGTTTTAAAATAAACTTTTTTTCAAATTTTAATATCTTGTTTGTTAATTAAAAGGAAAAAATTTCTGATGACTCTATCATACTCAAAATATTTTCATACATTCCTTTTCTGACAACATTAATATTTTTGACAAAAGATCCAAAAATAATTTAAGGATTACGTGGACAAAATGGGGCTCCCACCACAAAATAAAGCCAAAATTAGAATCACTGACAAAAAGCACCTTTTCGGCTACCAACAGTCATGGGGTAGCCTACAAGAGTGGGCAATGTTTTAAATGTTGAATGGAGTATTTATCCAATTAATTTGTTCCTCACCTTGGTCCAATTTGTTCCTACACTAAAGCAACGTGACGTAAAGTTGCTTGTACTTGTTCACTTCATTTTCCGTGTACACCCTCTATCTTAAGAAGTTTCATCAATATTTCAATCCTCATCAAACCAATACAGATAAACATACATATTTCAATTCTCTTAATTTCTTAGAGCACTAGGAATAGGGATGAAAAAAACACCTATTTTACATACTCAAATACTACTTTATCTATTCTACCAACTCATCCAACAATACACTTAAAATACCAATTTTTATTTTTACATACAACCTAATAAAGTAATATATAAACTACCTAATAAAAAAATAAAAATTAAGAAGAGAGAGATTGTGAGAGGAAGAAAGAGTGTGTGAGAGATTAAAAAAGTAGTTTTTTCTTT
The DNA here is from genome assembly GCA_029955605.1 of Quercus engelmannii. Lineage (NCBI taxonomy): Eukaryota > Viridiplantae > Streptophyta > Magnoliopsida > Fagales > Fagaceae > Quercus > Quercus engelmannii. The sequence goes on along the minus strand of JARPSG010000001.1, from coordinate 106,672,938 downwards.
ACAATCTCATGAATAGTAAGGTTGCAACTAGCTAGGATGGATAATTTTTTAGGTTTACATACTCCGATGGAGTTTGCTTTTAAGGATCTAGTTGCTAAAATAACAACAGGGGGATACAATGAATGTGGGTGGGTATGGAGGAACTAACAAAGGATTGGAAGAAACTGTTTTTATCTAGTAAGGAGGAAAACAAGTTTGATTTGTCAAAGAATAAGAAAATGCAGACGTATACTTTAGCAGCAAAGTTCTTTACGCGGCGATCTGTAAACATTAAGGCGGTAGCAAAACTTTCAAGCCTCTTTGGCGCACGAGAAGGAAGTTTGAAGTCAGCAATGCAAGGGATAATATATTACTTTTTGCGTTTGAATCTGATGAGGATATTGAAAAGGTCCTTATGGGAGAACCTTGGGCATTTGATCGACATTTGGTGGTTTTCCAAATATATGATATGTCTTCTTCGATTGAGAACCTCCAATTTAACAAGGTATCCTTTTGGATTCAGATTCATAATCTGCCATATTCCCTACTGTCAAGCGAGGTGGCAAGCAATTTAGGTGAGACATTAGGAGAGGTCACGGTGCCAAAAGATCATACTGAAATGAGGGGTGGTAATTTTCTGAGAGTGAGAGTGGCCATTGATGTATCGAAGCCATTATGTAGAGGTCGGCAGATTAAATTTGATGAGAATGAAGAAGGTTGGGTTTCCTTTATGTATGAAAGGTTACCCAATCTATGTTATTGGTGTGGCCATCTCACTCATGATGACAAGGATTGTAGTCTATGGCTGCGGAGTCGCAGAACACTATCACCAAGCAACCAACAATTTGGTCCATGGCTGCGTGCTAATCAGTATAATCCAATGAAGAAGACAATCGTGGAAGTCCAAGGGTATGAAAAAGCAAGTGCAGAAGCAAAGTATAAGGAGGAAGGGCTTAATAAGGTGGTGGACAAGAAACAAGGAATACCAATGAGGATGAAGAGGACTGAAAAGGCTGCCAACGGTGGTTCAAGCAGTGTAGTTACCGGTGAGGCCGTGACAGCAGGGGGGAATCAATGTTCAGCAGATTTTACGGAGGAATTAAAGGCAATTGATGAGGCAATAAACGGAAGTATCGGAACCCAACATCCACACGTAAGTCAACCTGAAGTAAATGTGGCTAATAATGGAAAGATGATGAGTATGGAAATTGTGGAAAGCAAGGAAAGTGGAACGGATCAACATGGTGCGGAAATAAAAGATATCCCACGTTTACAGAAACGTATGGAACAAGGAGATTTAATGAAACCAGAATTTTGCATGGGATGGGTGGAAAAAGAAAAAACAAATAAAGGAAGAAAGAGTGAGATCATGAGGAAAACGGCAGGTAGTGATTTGGGCTTAATTAGGCCCATGCAGGAGGAAAGGGCTCGGCCTAAAGGAACATGGGTTAGAATTAACAGACCGGTTATGGGAAAAGAGGAAATAACAGAGCAGAAAGAGGGGCCCAAATGGAAAAATAATATGCAACAAACGTGTTAGAACTGAGCAAGAAACAAAAGACTTAAGCTTGCTACTGGCTTCGGAATTTGGATCAATGGAGGTTGCTAGGCAACCCTGTCGGGTCCAATGAATCTATTAAGCTGGAATTACCGGGGACTTGGGAACCTCCGGATAGTTAATGCCTTGAAAGAGGTAATAAATAAAAAAAGATCCCACAATGGTCTTCCTCATGGAGACTAAGTCGAACGAGGATTGGATGATTATGGTCCGGGATAAATGTGAGTTCAAGAATTGTTTCTTTGTGGATAGTAATGGTGCAAGTGGAGGTCTAGCGCTACTTTGGAAGGAGGAGATTCGTTTAGACATCCAAACTTACTCACAAACACACATTAATGCTCTCGTGGAAGGTGAAACAGATTCAGGTTGGTGGCATTTTACAGGATTTTACAGCAATCCGGATACTTCGAAGAGATCAGAATCTTGGACAAAGTTGAAACAGCTGAGCCACATGTCTCCTCTACCATGGCTGGTCATTGGAGACTTCAATGAATTAACAAGGATATCTGAGAAGGAAGGTGGTAGTTCTAGGCCTAGGCAGCAAATGATGGGCTTTGTGGAGACAATTGACTATTGCAGATTGAAGGATATAGGATTTATAGGTCCATGTTTTACTTGGCTGTATCAGAAAAAGGACGGGACTCAAATACGTGAGAGGCTTGATCGAGCATTGGCCACGAATGAATGGACAAACCGGTTTCCAATGGGTAGATTGTATCTTCTTACATCCTCAGCATCAAACCATTCACCATTGCTGCTTAGATTCACCAATAAAAGAAGGAAAAGAAGATCGAGGAGGTTGTTTAGATTTGAAAAAATGTGGTTAAAGGATCCGAGGTGCGAGGCAGTGGTGTTAGAGGTGTGGAAAGAGGGGCTGACTTCTATTTCAGATTACCTATTGGTATCATGCTTAGATCAATGTCGGGCGAAGCTTGAGGCATGGAATAAGACCGAATTTGGGCATGTTGCCTAGAAAATAGCTGTATTGCAAAAACACTTGGAATGGCCAGAACTACAGCCAGCATCTCCAAGTAATATCCAAGACATGAGGAATACAAGGATGGAGTTGAATGGGTGGCATGAGAAAGAGGATGCTATGTGGTTTCAAAGATCAATGATTAGTTGGTACCAAGATGGGGATAGAAATACTTGTTTTTTCCATGCAAAAGCATCAGTTAGACATAAGAAAAATATGATGGAGGGGCTGCTGGACTCAAATGGATGTTGGCAAGATGATGAAGACCGAATGGGAGAGATGGTGGTGGATTACTATAAAGAGCTTTTCACAACCAGTGAGCCGAATGATTTCAATGAGTTGCTGCATGCTATTTAGCCAAAGGTGACACCAACCATGAATCAGAAACTTGTAAGGGATTTTACGGAGAATGAAGTAAGAATAGCACTAAAACAAATGCACCTACTAAAAGCTCCTGGACCGAATGGTATGCCTCCTTTATTTTTTCAACATTTTTGGTCGAATATTGGTGATGTAGTCACAAAAACCATTCTTGATTTTCTACATAATGGTTTAGCACCCCTTAATTTTAATGAAACTCATATAGTCCTTATTCCAAAAATTAAAGAGCCAAAATGTGTGACTGATTATAGACCTATTAGTCTTCGTAATGTGGTTTTTAAAATTACATCCAAAGTAATAGCTAATAGGTTGAAGAAGATACTACTATCCATTATTAGTGACACCCAAAGTAAATTTGTGTGCATGGAAGGTTGATCACCGATAATGTTTTAGTAGCTTTTGAGTCCATGCACCACATTCGTCATAAAAAGGGTGGCAAGAAAGGGGAAATGGCTTTTAAATTAGATATGAGTAAGGCGTATGATAGAGTAGAATGGGTGTGCCTTGAAAAGATTATGACAAAATTGGGGTTCGAGAAAAAATGGAGGAATCTGATAATGAGATGTATTTCATCAGTGTCATACTCTGTTAGAATAAATGGAAATCCAAAAGGGCATATTATTCCTACAAGGGATCTACGACAAGGAGACCCTTTATCACCTTATTTATTTCTTTTATGTGCAGAAACTCTATCAGCCCTAATTAAGAAAGCAGTGGATAATGGAGAGATGGAGGGATTGAGTATTTGCAGAAGTGGACCAAAAATTTCACACCTTTTCTTTGCGGACGACAGCATTATTTTTTGTAAGGCTTCAATTGAAGAGTGCAACACCTTACAAAAAATCCTTGCAGTCTATGAGAAGGCATCCGAGCAATAGCTAAATAGAGCCAAAACATCATTGTTTTTTAGTAGCAACACTCTAGATGAGGTGAAGGAAGAAATCAAGAATAGATTTGGGGCGCAAGTCATTAGGCAACATGAGAAGTACTTGGGATTACCGTCTCTTGTGGGAAGAAATAAATGAAATTCGTTTAAGGAAATCAAAGAAAGGCTTAGCAAGAAATTAGTAGGGTGGAAGGAGAAACTCTTGTCAAAAGCAGGAAAAGAAGTGTTGATTAAGGCTGTAGCTTAAGCTATACCTACGTACACAATGAATTGTTTTAAAATACCCGACTCTCTATGTGATGAATTGACTAGCCTGATTTGCAATTTTTGGTGGGGTCAGAAACAAAATGAGAGGAAGATGGCGTGGATCAGTTGGGACAAATTATGTGAACCCAAGGCAGCCGGTGGAATGGGTTTTCGACAACTAAAACAATTCAACCTTGCACTACTTGCTAAACAAGGATGAAGACTTCAAACAATGCAGGATTCCTTATTAATCAGTTGGGACAAATTATGTGAACCCAAGGCAGCCGGTGGAATGGGTTTTCGACAACTAAAACAATTCAACCTTGCACTACTTGCTAAACAAGGATGGATACTTCAAACAATGCAGGATTCCTTATTATATAGGCTGTTTAAAGCACGGTATTTCCCTCGTACTGATTTTATACATGCCTCACTTGGTACAAATCCATCGTACATGTGGAGGAGTATTATGGTGGCTCAGTATTTGGTGAAGGAAGGAAGTCAGTGGAGTGTAGGTAAGGGCACATCCATTCGGGTTTGGGGTGATAAGTGGCTACTGTCTGCTTCAACGTACCAAGTAGTATCTCCTAGATTATTTTTTAGTGCAGAAACAAAGGTGTGTGAGTTAATTGATCCGAAGTCTACATAGTGGAAAGCATACGTGATTGATGCTCTGTTTCTCCCACATGAGGCAGAGTGTATTAAAAGCATACCATTGAGCATACAGCCACCGGATGATAGAATCATATGGGCAGAAAGTGCAAACGGTTTATTCACTATTTGTAGCGCATACAAGTTGGCAATGAACCTTTCTCGGCCTACCAATTATGGCTCCAGTTTAGATGAGAGCCAAACTAAAAAATTTTGGAAGCTACTATGGCTGATACAAGCACCACATAAGATCTGGCATTTTATATGGAGGGCATGCCAAGATATTTTACCGACAAAGATGAACCTAGTACGAAGAAAGATACTGCAAGATGATTGCTGTAGTGAATGCCATGAAGAACCCGAGACATCAGGACACTTATTTTGGAGCTGCCCGAGAGCTAGAGAAGTATGGAGCTATACAAAGATCCATTTTGGTATAGCTCTAGATAAGATTCACTTGTGCTTTGATTTAATATGGCACATGATTATGGAGGGAACGTATGATGAGTCAAAGGTGGCGTTGGTTGCAGCAATAGCATGGGCAATTTGGAGTAATAGAAACGAGGTGCGTAATGGAGGAAAAAAGAAATCAGGTTACGAACTGGTGCAGTGGACTTCCCGTTATCTCAAGGAGTATTACGCTGCTCTTGATCGACCAGCCACGGTTCTAGAAGTTCAAGTAGCGAGGTGGACACCTCCACCACTAGATAGATACAAAGTTAACGTAGATGGAGCGGTCTTCAAAGCATAGAAAGCAGCTGGAGTTGGTGTCTTAATTCGGGACTGCCATGGCCAGGTAATTGCAGCAATGAGCAAGAGGATTAATGCACTGTTGGGGCCGTTGGAAACTGAGGCAAAGGCTGTTGAAGCAAGAGTTCAGTTCGCAAGAGATATTGGCATACGGGACATTATCCTTGAAGGGGATTCCCTAACAATTGTAAATGCTCTTTGTGGTAACACCTCACCTCCCTGTTCAGTGGCAGCAGTGGTAGCAGGTATCAAGGTCTTGAGTGGTTTTGTAAGCCGGGTGGAATTTTCACATGTCCGTAGACAATGTAATAGACCAGCGCATTTGTTAGCAACGCATGCGACTGGTACTGTTGATTTTATTGCTTGGTTAGAAGAGAACCCTTGCTTTATTGAGCAATCTCTTCACCATGATGTATTGAATTTGAACTGATTTATTTAATGAAAGTTGCAATTTCCTATCAAAATATATATATTTAACATAAACAAATAAAATAAACAAGGATCATGCAAGGTTTTAAACAATTATTATTTTTTCGTTGCCTCATGGAGACACAGGTGGAAATCACAAGAAACATAATGCATTTATCTTGAGATAATAACCATTAAATCCAATTTGAATGCTCCGTAAAACTTGATTGACAAAAAAAACTTGTTAAAAAATATCTTAATATATTTTAATAACCTACTATAATAAAATCTTAATTTTACTAGAAAAGCATTAAATTAAAAACACATAAATTCAAGGAAATACTAAAAGAACTGGGCCAATCCATTGTTTATATGCAAAGGTATTTAGAGCACTATCATCAGGTGTGCCAAATGCCAAATATTTGGCATTTGGCACACCAAACAACAAAAATAGACCCTCATGAGGTGTGCCAAATGCCAAAAAATTTGGCACACCGCTACAGTACCGTCTCAAATATGAGACGGTACGGACACAAATGCTGTAATTTTTTTCCTTATTTTATTTGATTTTCTCTCTCCTCGCAACACATCTCTCTCCGTCTGCAACATAGTTCTCTCTCTCCATCTCTTTCTGCGTTTCTCAGAATTCTCACACTCTCTGTCTCTCATTTCTCGCACCGATCGTCTCGTTTTTTCTCCTTTTTTATCTCTCCATCTCTCCGTCTCTGTGCCTCTTTTTTTTTTTTTTTCCTGAGAAGGCGATTTCGATCTGAAGCAGAGCTCGCTGATTGAAGCTCGCCAATCTGAACCTCTGCTCGTCGTCCTCCATAGTCGCCAATCTTTGCTCATTGTCTTCTACAATCGCCGTTCTTTGCTCGTCGTCCTCCACAGTCGCCATTCTTTGCTTGTCATCCTCCACAGCTCTCGCCACCGATCTCGTCGCCGATGGTTGGTTGAGTTTGGTCATTGATTGATCTGTTGGGTTGGGGTTTTGTTGAAGATTTTGAGTTTTTATTTTTTTTATTATTTTTTTTTTTGGTTGAGGTTTTTGGATTTGGAATTTGTTGGAGGATCCGATGATTGTGGTTATAGTTTGTGGCGGTGGTTGTAGCGGTGGTTGTTGTTGTGGCGGTGGTTGAAGCGGTGGCTATTGGACCCGGTGGCGACTGGGTTGTGCATTTATATTTTTGCTGTGTTTTGGGTAAATATATTATTTTAATGTATAGGAAATATTATTTTAATGTATAGAATTGAAGTATAGAACATCTGATAAATGGTATGTTGTAAAATGATGTTCTAAAATGATAAAGTGAGTTTTTGGTGTGTTAAAATGACTTTTTTTTAGAGAGCCGATGAAAATGCTACAACATATCTGTTATTTTCAATCAAATCATGCAATACGAGATTTTTCAAATAAAGCTATTGCATCTTCTTGCTTTCACACTATAAGATGTATCCTTATAGGGGACAAGAGGTGACCTAACATTCTGAGATATAATTGCAGTGGTCATGTATATATATATATATATATATATACTTGTGGGCTTAATTGATTTTGCGACAACCATACATCAAATCGTTTGTTGATATATTAGTGTGCACTTACATGGTCATTCCTTCAGCTAGCTGATATTCAAATTATCTGAGGTAGACTTTTATAACATTTATTATTTAACAATTATTTTCGAAAATTTCTGTCAATATTTAATGGACAATGAAATATCTTACCTTGCTCTCATAAATTTGATAATAGTTGCCAAGATTTGAGAAGATTACATTATAAATTCCCTAAAAGAAAATACATTTAAATTGTAAACTAAATATGTAAATATGTATAAAAAAATAATAAATAAAAAACAAACTTCTTTTATTTTTTGCATTAAATTGTGAGTTCAGTATTAATATTAACAATTTACGTGCTCTATAAAATTAGGTTTAATTACATTTTAAGTCCCCAACATTTGAACTATTTTTCAAATCGGTCCTATCTTTTGAAATGTTTCGTTTTAGTCATTGTGCTTTTAAGTTGTGTAAAAAATATCTTTGCTTTTAACTCTTGCTTTGGTTTTGAGTATAGATTATTAACAATATCTAAAAGATTTTGATAGCTAGGAAGGAGGGATGATATTAATTATTTTAAATACTTTGTTTGCTTATTTTACCTCTATTTGGAGAGTGAAAATCAAACCAAAAGTTAACAGAATGTACCTTTTTGACACAAAAATTAAAAGTATAAAAACTAAAATAAAACATTTCAAAGGATGAGGACCATTTTGAAACATGAGGCAAACATTGAGGACTAAATGTGTACTTAACCACCAAATTATTACCAAAATTAAATGAATTTTAAGTGTCCTAATTTTTTGTCCTATTAATTATTGTTTTATTTAAAAAAAAAAAAAAAAAAACAAATATGAAACCACTCATTGAAGATGACTATAGTCATATAGTTATATTTGCAAATCTTTTGTTCATTATGCTTTTTAGGAAATGATGGAGGATGATCAAATATAGATAGATTGAGTAGAAGGTAGTATAATAGAATAAACATCATAAATAAGTCACAGAAAACTTGTGTCATCACTTAATGTTTTAATGCTAGTGGCTCTTGTCTTAGGAAAATTATTAGGTATTCTCGGAATACTATAAATGTGTACTCCACCATCTCACATAAATAATGGGTCTTACCATAAATTTAATTACTGTGACCCACCATTTATGTGAGAGGAGAAAGTACGCATTTATGATACTCCGGGAGTACATGATAATTTTTCCTTGTCTTCGTTATCAAAAAATTTAAGGAAGACAACTTGATATATGGAAGAATCAATGAGTGGGGAGATTCAACAAGAATCAGCTACTTCAATAGAATATGAAAATGAAAACTCTGAAATTCAAAAGCGAGCATACACTGCAGGTGGAACTGAAAATCAAAATGGACAGTTGGTAAACGACATCAAAAAAATGCTTGAAACGGCTGAGTGTACATCCTTAAGTGTCGTATCAACAGGGTTCCATGTCAACTTCGCAAAGTGAATGAACAAGCTTACACTCCTACATTTATTTCCATTGGCCCTTTTCACCACTTCAACAAAGATTTCCAAACCCTGGAAAACTATAAAGTATTGTACCTCAAGAGCTTCATTGCACGAGCTAATGTAAAGTTGGAGAATTTAGTGTGCATTATTAGGAACAAAGAAGAAACTATTCGCTCTTTCTATGCGGAGACTATGCTGGGTAGACTGCACAATAATGATTTTGTGAAAATGATCCTTATGGATTCAATCTTCATTCTAGAGGTTTTCTTGAGAAATTATTATCGACTATGGGAAAGTGATGATCCTAAGGTAGCAGACCAATGGATGACTCCTTTATTGATGCTTGACTTGGTATTACTTGAAAATCAGCTTCCATTCTTTGTTCTTGAGATACTATTCACACTCGCTTTTCCTAGTCCATCAAAAAAATTCCCTTCTTTAATTCAGCTTACTTTTCTGTACTTTGATTGTTTCAATGTTCAAAACATAACTCCCATAGATGTGAAGATAGAACACTTCACCGATTTGTTTGGAATCTTTCAGCTGCCTCCAATCCCAAGCCTAACGGGAAGACAAATTGATGTGGAAAAACTTTGGTATTCTGCAATGGATCTGGTTGAGGCCGGAGTAAAGTTTAAGGTGAGTTCAAGCCGTTGCTTACTTGACTTAAAATTCAACTTCGAATACGGACTGTTGGAAATGCCATTGTTAGTGATAAATAATCATACAGAGGCTCTTATTCGAAACCTTATGGCATTAGAGCTATTTCGTCATGGGGAAAAGAAATACATTATGGATTACTTTTACATCTTGGATTTCCTTGTCAATAATACTAAAGATATGGATTTACTTTGCGATAAGGGAATCATGGTTAATTATCTAAGCGACAACAAAGCAGCAACATCCATGGTCAAAAATCTTTGCACCAATTTCTCATGGTCATGTATGAACTCAGATTATAATAATATCTGTAGAGAGTTGAATGCATTTTATGAAAAACCTCTGCATGTGTGGAAGGCATTTTTAAGGCACGAATATTTTAGCACTCCTTTGAAAGTTGCTTCTTCAGTCCCTGGTTTAATCCTTCTGGTGCTCACGCTGTTACAAACCGTATTCGCCATCTTGCAAGTTGTGTTCAAGCGTTAAGTAACTTGGATATATAGTTGTCAATGCAGTTGAACTTTTCGTTGTAAAATACACTACTAGTTTGTTTGCATGTCATGTCCTTGTATATAGTTTCTGTAAGGTTGAATTTATTCAACCATCTAATTGGCTTTATTCCGTGCCAAATTTGCTTGTAATTCAGCATTTAGTAACCCTGTATTTAGGTGGGTTTGATGTAAGGGTAGTGAGTGAGATAGAGTGAAGTTTGCTCAAGAGTGTGCAAGAAAACAGAGTCTCGCGGCTGGGTCTCGCGGGTGACTCGCGGCTTCAAGCCGCCAGAAGCAACCTCACGTGCCAAGCATGCTGGAAGGTGAACAGTCTGCTAGCTGGAGCACTACAGGACAAAACAGGACAACTGGCCATACGGTTATCTCGCGACTGGATCTCGCGACTTAGTCAAGCCGCGAGGTCAAGCCGCGAGCCACCCCTGTTTTGTAGAATTCTGACGTTTCACATTCCTCTCCACTCCAGTATAAATACCCCTATTACCCACGATTGAAAGAGAGCTTCCAGAGAGAATTTTAAGAGAGAAACCCTAAAGAAAAACCAGATTGTTTCACCCACAATCTCTACCTTAGAATCTCTTGAAATTCCTCATCTCTCTTCCTCTCCATTGTTAAAATCCTTGAGAGGCATTATACCAGACCTAGTTCTCACCATCATCTTCAGTGTGAGACAGTCGTTTGGATTTCTGGGAAGCAGTTAGGAAGGAGCCAATCTTCATTGGTTGATGCTACGGTGTAGTAGCGGAATCCGGGAAGCTAGAAAAGAAAAAGGTTCGGCGCAACCTCGTTGGAGCAAGAAGCTTGGAGGGCTTAGGTGCACTGGGTAGATTAGGCTTGGAGGGTCTATTGCTGTCCTTGTATCCCAACTATATTTTCTAGTGGATTGATTACCGCTTGGAAGGCGGCGGAGAGGTTTTTCGCCGAGGACTTCGGTTTCCTCTTCGATAACACATCGCGTGTTGTCTTTGTGTTTGCATCTTCCTTCCTCCATCTCTGCCTTTAAATTATCTGCTGTGGTTTTTAATTTGTTATGGCTTAGATAGTATTTAATCAATTTCGTATGTTAGCATATGTTAAGTTTCCGCACACTTGTTGTTTGACATATTGCTTGAATTGATTAAGTTTTAATTTGGGGGTCTAAACGTTCAAAGGTGTTTTTACACGTTTTTGAACTTTCAATTGGTATCAGAGCGGGTACACTGATATTGGTTTCATTACCATTGTGTGATCCTTGACTCCCTTTTGAGATGGATAGGTCTCAATCCCTAAATGCACCTCCATATTTTGATGGTAGTAATTATGCATTTTGGAAGGTTCGAATGAGAGCTTTTCTGTGTTCTATTGATGAATCCGTGTGGGATGCTGTTGAGATTGGTTGGACCAAACCAGAGGCAGCAAAATCCACATGGGATAAGGCAGCACTTGCTGCATCTAATGCTAACAGTAAAGCACTCAATGCTATTTTCTGTGGTGTGTCTCCAGATGAATTTCACAGGATTTCTCATATTACCGTGGCCAAAGAAGCATGGGAGATTTTGGAAACTACCTATGAAGGCACGAAGAAAGTGAAAGACACCAAGTTACAAATGCTGACCACTCGGTTTGAGGAACTCAAAATGAGTGAGGATGAGTCTTTTGACTCTTTCTATGGGAAGTTAAATGAAGTGGTTGTCAGCAAGTTCAACTTGGGGGAGAAAACAGAGGGCTCGAAGATTGTAAGGAAGATCCTTCGATCATTGCCGGAAAGCTTTCGAGCTAAAGTGACAGCAATTGAAGAGAGCAAGGACCTCGATGACATCAAAGTGCAAGAGCTGGTTGGTTCTCTGCAGACTTATGAGATGTCACTGCCCAATCAACGAAAGAGTAAATCTCTTGCTCTAAAGACCATTAATGAGAAGGTGGAAGATCAAGACTCATCGGGAGAAGATGTGATTGACAAAGATGTTGCATACCTTGTCAAAAATTTCAAAAAGTTTTTGAAATTCAAAAATAATGGCAAATTTGATGATAGAAGAAAATTCCAAAGTTCTGGAAGGGAGAAAAGGGAATTCAAAAGGAAAGATGGAAAAGAATCCCAACCTACACAAGGTGTCACTTGTTTCGAATGTAACGGGCATGGACACTTCAAGAAGGAATGTCCGAATTATTTGAAATCGAAAGGTAAAGTGTATGCCACGACCTTGAGTGACTCGGATTCGTCTGACTCAGAGTCTGAAGAGAGCTGTGATGGAGAGGGGAACTATTCGGCCTTTATGACTATTGCTCATGTTGAGTCTTCAGATGAACTGAACCTGCTTGTGCGTGACCTTGGAGAACATAGTGAAGATGAATCACTAGGACTTATTGAAGAATCGGATGCTGAAGAAGATGGAAGCACAGCGAATCTTCAGGAGAAGTATAACTCACTCTTGGAGAAGTCCGGGGAATACACAAGGGTGGCCAAAGCTGCTGTGAGAAAAATGAAGAAGGCTGAGGAGGACTACAAAAGTCTCCTAATCCGATATAAGGAGGCCAAATGTGAGATAGAAACTCTGAATGGAGAGCTGTCCGAAACTTACACAAAAGTAAGATTTCTTGAGAGTGAGGTTGTGCAAGCAAATGCTAGAGTCGAGAGGGTCACCACCAAGAAGCTGGATGATGTAATCTCATCTCAAAAGGGCTTCTCAGACAAATCCGGAGTAGGATATACCGGAGGAGGTAGTTCGACTGGAAATATTAGTAAAGGAGTAAAGTTTGTAAAGGCTGAAACTCCAGTTGTAGCTAACCTTACTGGTGAGAAGTTTGAGGTGGAGGAGAAGAAGAATTTGGTGAACCAACGGATGTTAAATCCTCGCAATCAGTTTGCAGAAAGATCTGAGTCTCGTGCCAAGTCACGTCCTCGACCACAAAGAGGTCCTAGAGGAACCTATGTGTGCCACTATTGCGGACTTCAAGGGCATACTCGACCGAATTGTCAAAAGTTGAGAGCAAGGAATAGTGCAACTCCTCAAAGGTCAGGAGGACCTAGAAATGATAGGAGAATTTGGGCTGGAGATCAATCTAGAGATCAAAATGGTGATCCCGGAATGATGAACGTGATGAAGATGATTGGTGCATTCACCAACTGCTTGGAAAGCTTCTCACGAAGGTTTGATAGCCCTAACTCCCGTACCCAATCCTATAAGGAAATCACCCCAAACTCAAGTGATGTGAGGGTGAATAAGGGTACTCATGCATAAGCATTATAACATGTCCATGCATTAATACTTCCTATGCTTTGTGATTATGTTTGTTTGTTTTGCTTGCTATTTTTGCTGTTTTTTTTTTATTGTTTGCTTGTCTTCTTGTGAATTTATTTAAGTTTGTCGTATCAATCTTTTTGTTTATTGTGTCAAAAATCCAAAAACCACATAAAAATTAGAAAATCAAAAAGCTTGATTGACTTTGTTGAGATTTTGTCTCAAAACTTGTTTTGCCTTGTACCTTTGTGCTAATGGCTTTGTGCATTTTCGAACATTACTTGTTTTCATGCACGTATATCTCTGTGGGAGAAATCTTGAAATCTTTGTGATTGTTGTAAATAGATCTTCAAACTTGTCATGAATGATTAGTGAATGGTTTTGTTGATCTTGAGACTTGCATAGACTTGTGTCTATATATCTTCCCACTCTTTATTTTTGTTTTGTTAAAAAGAGCTCACCTAATGTAAATCTCCAAATGAAAAGAGATATTGAGCTACAAAAGCCTGTCGCACATTCTAGTATTTGACTAGGAAAAAGGGTAAGCGACCTTATATTGAAATGAATGTTTATTCAAAAAGCCAAAGGCTTATTCATTAAAGTGAAATATCATATATCACTCTCACAATGAGAGATGATTGTCTCAAATAGATCAAAAAGATCAATTGTGTTGTTTGAAAGTGGAGTCAAATGTAAAGCTCCAAATCATGTTATCAAGTTTATGTGGGAGGTCATATATACATATTTCTATAATTGAGATGGGTCACATGATCTAGTGCTAATTGTGTATGCCTTGGTTGAATTGATCATTGAAGCTTCACATTAGACGAAGGACTATCTCATTGTTGATATCCACACACAACACACAAGTTTATGTTCAATAAATGCCATATTCATTTGTGTGATTGTACTTGATGAAATGTGTTTTCACATGCTCAATCTTTGTTAATTCAAGCACAAAAAGATTTTTGAGTGTTTTAGGTGTTTTTGGAAAGTACATTGTTTGAAAAATCTGAAAATTTTCAAAAAGCCAGTTTTGCCCTGTTTTGGCGGCTCTGTCGCGGGTGTGTCAAGTCGCGAGCCTCAGTCGCACCTTCGCTGGTCATTTTTGGCGACTTGTTCGCGGGTGGAAGGTCCAGTCGCGAGGTTCACTCAGAGATTTTCGCGGCTTAGCTCACGACTCACTCGCGGGTAGACCTTCCAGTCGCGAAAAACACTTAGAAAAATTTTTTCAAAATTTTGTTCTTGAGTGCTTTGGCGGCTTGAGCTGGCGACTGTGTGGCGACTTGATCCAGTCGCGAAATTCGCGTGTTTGGCAGAAATAGGAGCAGTTTTAAAATGTGTTTCAGTTTTTCCCTCGAATATTTGTGACTGTTCATCTTCTCCCTCCCAAACACTCCGTGCTCCCATTTCCAATCTCCATTGTTGCATTTGTGTAGCTCAAAATCTTCAAGTCACAGGTATGGGTTTTCAGTTCTACACTCTTTTCTACTTGATTTTGTGTTTTTCCCCTTGATCTTTTGCATATTCTGGCGTTTTTGAAATGGGATTGTGTTTCGGATTTTGCTCCTTGTTCGTGCTCAGATTGCGTATGCTACTGCTAGTATATGAGTTGTTCCTAGTTATTTCACTATTTCTCTTCATTCTATGCTTAGCTATGTGATTCCTTGATTTTCACTGATCTTTGAGCTGTTGAGTTGTTTCATTTTTTTTGGGGTTGTGAGTTTAATGTGCTAAACATGCCTGCTTCTTTGTGTTGATCTGTTGGGAGCATTTGTGTGATGCACAATGCTGTTTCTGTGTCATATCATTTTCCAGTTTTGTCTCATTGACTTATAACTGCCTCTAAGTTAGTTTCTTTATCTGATGCTTTTATGTGTATTTCCTATCTTAGGCTTATTTTTCCATGTGATTGATCCAAGAAACTTGTGTTTAATTGCTTCAAGTTCATTTGTATGGATGATATCTTTTTGATAATTACATGGGACTGACTTGTTTTACACATATATATTGCTTTGTCCTGTTGTGGCCTCTTCTGCTTGATCACAGATGGCTCCCTCACCTCCCAAGAAGAAAACTTCTGCTAAGAAGGGTGACAAAAGGTTGAAGATGGACTCTAAGTTATTTAGATCAGTTCATCACTTTGAAAGATACAGAGATAACTTCTTGAGTGCAGGAATTATCCAAGAAAGATTTGTTGATTTGGAGGATTTAAGACAAACATTTATCCCAGGTTGTTTTGAAGGTAGAGGATGGGAAAAACTTCTGAGTGATTTCCCTGTAGTTTGTGAACCCTTGATTAGGGAATTCTACTCCAATGCAGTGATAAAAGAGAATGAGTTAAGCTGCTGGGTTAGAGGGAAAGAATTCATTTTAGATGCTCATGTTATAGATGATGCACTAGGACTTGAAGGATTAGATGATGAGGAGTTTATCAACTACAAGGATAGGAGTGTATCCATTGAAACAGTTCAACAAAGGTTAGGTGGGAAGAGAGAAGGAAAATGTTTGAATACCACTGCCTTTCCAGTGGACATGAGGTGTCTAACAATCATCATGATGTTTAACCTCTATCCAATTAAGAAGTTGACTACCATCAATTGTGCTAGAGCAGTCTTTCTGATGGATCTCAAAGAAAAGAACTTCATTGACATAAGTTCCCACATATATGACACCATTGTGGATGAGACAAGAACAACCTCCAGGCCAAAGCTGATCTTTCCTAGTTTGCTTATGAGGATTTTTAGAAGGAAGGGTGTTCCTATCCCACAAGACATCAGTCCCATGTCCACACCTTCTGCTATTAACAAACTTACCTGCAAAAGGATAAGTGTTAGACTTCCAGAAGAAGAAGATGAAGGTGATGAAGGTGATGGTGTCCCAATGGAAACTGAAGCAGAGGCAGCAGGGCATGCATCAACCTCAACACCCAGGAGGAGTGGCAAAAGACCCAGAGCATCAACTTCTTCAGATACACCTCCAGATGCTTTCCAAATCATTCTGGAAAGACTTGATGGGATCAGAGAAGTCCAGACTGAGCACTCTGAGAGAATGAAGGCTATGCAGGATCAGATTGATATTCTGTCTGCAAAACTTGACAGCTTCACCACTCAGCCTGAACACTGACCCTTTGGCCATTCCTGTCAAAAAGGGGGAGATGTTTCTGTTGATAATGACATTGATGATCGATTGAGAAGCAGATTTGGCAGCCCTTAAGGGGGAGCAGCCCTTAAGGGGGAGTAAAGTGTTGAGGGGGAGTCATGTCAAACTCTAAAACTTTGTTTATACATTTATGTTTTTAAGTACTTTTATGGGTTTTATGGGTTTGATACACTATGTTTTTGGTGTATTGTTTCTAACTCTTAACTTATACTTTTGGTTCAAAGTTTAATATATTTTGATGATGTTATTCAGGATGTTAGTTTGTACCCATGTGCTTATGTAAGCTTTTAGGGTTTATGTGTTTTGCATAGTTTGTAGGCTTTATGGTTTGTACCTTGTTTAGTGCAGCCTTTATGCTATGTTGAAATCAGTACTTTAATCTAAATGTTATGCATTTTGGTTTATGTACTGTCACTCTTGTGCCCTTGTAGGATTGTTCCTAGATGCATATGCCTTGTGTGATATGCATTGGTTGAGTGTTGAGCATACAAGTGTCTTGCCTTGTGCATGTCAACTTGTATGTCCTTGTGTTCATTCCAAGTGTGAATGAGCACTGTGATCACTACATTGTGGTGTTCACTTGGTTGATCAAGTCATGGTTTGTTTCTTAACTCCATCTTTGCTTGATCACATATTGCCTGTTTCATATGCATTTTATAATTTTCTGCTTACAATGATCATGGTGTATTGTTGTGTTTCAGGAGTATTATGTTCATATGATTCAAGTGCTTCACAGCTTCTAGAGTTAGGTGTGAGTGAGTTTTGCTCAACTGTTCCCAACTCACATGTTAAGTCTAGAGTCTGTTTTAGGGTTTTGTCACGGAATAGCCAAAGGGGGAGATTGTAAGGTTGAATTTATTCAACCATCTAATTGGCTTTATTCCGTGCCAAATTTGCTTGTAATTCAGCATTTAGTAACCCTGTATTTAGGTGGGTTTGATGTAAGGGTAGTGAGTGAGATAGAGTGAAGTTTGCTCAAGAGTGTGCAAGAAAACAGAGTCTCGCGGCTGGGTCTCGCGGGTGACTCGCGGCTTCAAGCCGCCAGAAGCAACCTCACGTGCCAAGCATGCTGGAAGGTGAACAGTCTGCTAGCTGGAGCACTACAGGACAAAACAGGACAACTGGCCATACGGTTATCTCGCGACTGGATCTCGCGACTTAGTCAAGCCGCGAGGTCAAGCCGCGAGCCACCCCTGTTTTGTAGAATTCTGACGTTTCACATTCCTCTCCACTCCAGTATAAATACCCCTATTACCCACGATTGAAAGAGAGCTTCCAGAGAGAATTTTAAGAGAGAAACCCTAAAGAAAAACTAGATTGTTTCACCCACAATCTCTACCTTAGAATCTCTTCAAATTCCTCATCTCTCTTCCTCTCCATTGTTAAAATCCTTGAGAGGCATTATACCAGACCTGGTTCTCACCATCATCTTCAGTGTGAGACAGTCGTTTGGATTTCTGGGAAGCAGTTAGGAAGGAGCCAATCTTCATTGGTTGATGCTACGGTGTAGTAGCGGAATCCGGGAAGCTAGAAAAGAAAAAGGTTCGGCGCAACCTCGTTGGAGCAAGAAGCTTGGAGGGCTTAGGTGCACTGGGTAGATTAGGCTTGGAGGGTCTATTGCTGTCCTTGTATCCCAACTATATTTTCTAGTGGATTGATTACCGCTTGGAGGGCGGCGGAGAGGTTTTTCGCCGAGGACTTCGGTTTCCTCTTCGATAACACATCGCGTGTTGTCTTTGTGTTTGCATCTTCCTTCCTCTATCTCTGCCTTTAAATTATCTGCTGTGGTTTTTAATTTGTTATGGCTTAGATAGTATTTAATCAATTTCGTATGTTAGCATATGTTAAGTTTCCGCACACTTGTTGTTTGACATATTGCTTGAATTGATTAAGTTTTAATTTGGGGGTCTAAACGTTCAAATGTGTTTTTACACGTTTTTGAACTTTCAGTTTCTATATCTTTAGATAATAACATCAGTTGTTAATGTAACCTTATAAGCAATAAATTACTTCCTTCATATGCTGCTTTCTTGTAAGGGATGAGTTTTGACCAGCTGTGGAACAAATTGAAAAGGTCCTCAACTTTTAGGGTCAATTTCATTTTGGTCTAAATGACTTAATACAATGCTTTGGAACTGATAACTGTGAGATGTTGTGTATTATTAAATAAGTTAGTAAAATAGATAAAGTAGTGTAAAGTAAGTTCTCTTTTTTTTTTTTTTTTTTACATCTACGTGAGTGCTCAGCACAATAGAAGAGTAATAAAGGAAGAGAAAAAGTGTTTATGAAAGAACTTTATTATTTTAATCAGAATTGGTTTTCTTTTTCTATTTCTGTAAAAAAACTATCTATATATTGAAGGAAGAAGACTAAGAACTTAAAAAGACATGTTTTCATTTGAGTAATAGATTCCTATTTGTGAATTTTGTTTTTGCGCTGAGTTGAGAATTTTGGGATGGCTTCGGTCTATCTGTTTGTTTTCTTTGTTCTCTCACACCCTTTGGTTCACTCGACCGTAAAAGGGAAGTGGAATCACCCAAATTTTCCATTTTTTCATTGTGGAAAATTCGGCAGCATCGGCTTCCCATTTGCCAATAGCACAAACTCATATTGCGGTTTATACCCAGTAGATTGTGATGAAACAACTCCATTGATCCAACTAGGGAGAGATGGAAGATCATATGATGTCAAAAACATCTCTCAGTCTAACACCAGTTCCGCCACCATACGCGTCAAGGACCAAGTGTTTCAGGAGCACTTAAATCTCCGTAGATGCGGCTGGTTAGGCACTTTGACTTTTCCCAACTCTCCCTTTGTACGTAACTTTGGACCGACTTCTGCAACCAACTATATACAAGGGTGAAGTTTCAAGTTAGTTCAAGCAAATGCTTAGCTGACCTAGAATTCAATATTGATGTATTTGAAATCCCATGCACTAATTAGAGAAAACTCAACGAATACTAAAAAGTATTAATACGTATTAAAAGAATAAATATCATATATAAAATTTTTCTGCCTAACTTTCAAACAGTGTGACTACAAAACGGAGAAGTTCTAAACTTGTGACATAGAATGGATTCTAAGGAAACGATTTGTTGATTGCTTCTTTGGTTGGAATAATACGAGGCTGAAACTTAATTTTGAATAAGCATTTATTCCATTTAATAGATTTCCATCTTCTAGTATTATAAATTCAAAATATTGCTCAAATTACAGTGGTTGTTGTTGTTGTTATTATTATTATTTTTGGTCTCACGACAATTTGGAAAAAGAGAGATTTGAATTCATGTTTTCACACAAGGAAGACAGAAATGGTCATAACTTATAAGATTCTTAGTATTAAGAATTTCTTGTCAAAACAACTTAATGACTAGGCTTAGAGCAAGAAGTTTTACATCTGCTTTAGATTTTAGCTTTTAGTTTTTATATATAGCTTTTTAAAACTTTAGTTTTTTTTTCCCCCCGTTTTTTCTCACTTTTTTAAGATACAAGTATACTTTAGTACACTTTCAGCAAAAAGCTAAATAAGCTGTTTCCAAACAAATACTTAGATAAAAGGTCAGCTTCTTTTATTTTTCATACACTACCCTAATTAATATTGCAAACAAAAGCTTTAGCTATTCTTTGCAATCATATAATGCAATATGAGAAAAAAATATAATGCAATATGAGATTTTTTTTTTCAATGATAGCTTTTGTACCTCTTGCTTTCAAACCAGGTCAACCCATCATTTATATGCAAACTACTAATATTGCAACACAAGATTAATTAAAGGAAAAGTAACATCGTACCCACTCGCTCTTATACTTTTTGTTAGAGATATATATTATTTATATTATCCCAATGTAATAGGTCCAAGCCTAATTCTACTTTGTGTGTAAGTCAAGTCTCCTACTTGTACTAGAAGTCTATTAGTCTAAGGTTTAGTCGTCTATATATACTCATGTTAGGGTTCATTGTAACACAGAAGGTTATTGTACTACACTCTTATACATAATAAAAATGTAGCCCTTAAGGGATTCCTCTGTGGATGTAGGCCGTCAAGGCTGAACCACGTAACCCTCGTGTTCTCGGTGTTCCTATTCTATGCTTCCTTTTCCGCATCCAATCTAGCATACACAACATGATATAACACATCGTAGTGCTAATATTAATTATTTAACTTTAACATGGTATCAGAGCCAAACTTCGTTCTTGGCATCAAACAAAACATCTCTAGCAAGCAAAGAAGAATATCACATGCATACCACCATCGGAAGTCATGCATGCTTCTCTGCTGGATCTAGACGCCACGGCATCTCGCAGCCACCGTGGCGCAGTGCTGTGTCTAAGATCCACAAACTCAAGCAAAGCCGTAACTTAACTTTTTAGATCTGTGCAAATCGACGCTTCACCTAATGAAACCAACCACAGATACATGATCCACGGCCTCTTGCAATCCAAACCCAGGAAGTTGGTCCTCGCCGGAATTGTCACGCGCCCCTACGCGCCAAAACGAGCTCTGGAAAATTCCCACGCGCCGCCTTAGATTCATCACTTTTAGATCGTCTTCTTGGTACACGCACCGCCATGACGGCCTCCTCGTCCACCGATCTACAGAACCTGAAATTATGGGCCTCAACCGAGCTTACACGCGCCTCCCTAGTTTCTGGCTTCTCCTCCACACACCGGTGGAACACCCACGCACCTGCCACGTGCCAAAGACTTCTGCTGATGTCATCTGACGTCACCGAATGACGTCACCTCTCCACGTCATCATGCCACGAACGTCATCAGCCACGTCAGCACCACGTCACCTAGCTGACCGATTGACCCGGCCGACCCGACCCGGACAACCCGAATCTGACCCGTGAGCACTGACTGTTGACTTGACTAGGATCCGTTGACTTTGACTTTTTGCATTGACCTTTGACCAATAGTCAAAATTTCCGAAAGGGCCTATCTTTCTTAGTTTTGGTCAATTGACATATTCTTCATTGTGGTTACTTCAAAAGGCATTATTCATGGCATCTCCAAGTGATCTTCTTATGCTTATCCAACCTCAAACTTTCATCGAGCTTCCACCTTGAGTTTGAGGGAGGGTGTTAGAGATATATATTATTCATAATATATTATTCATATTAGCCCAATGTAATAAGCCCAAGCCTAATTCTACTTTGTGTACAAGTCAAGTCTCCTACTTGTACTAGAAGTCTATTTGTCTAGGGTTTAGTCGCCTATATATACTCATGTTAGGGTTCATTGTAACACAAGAGGTTATTGTACTACACTCTTATACATAATAAAGATGTAGCCCTTAAGGGATTCCTCCGTGGATGTAGGCCGTCAAGGCTGAACCACGTAACCCTCATGTTCTCGGTGTTCCTATTCTATGCTTCCTCTTCCGCATCCACTCTAGCATACACAACATGATATAACACATCGTATTGCTAATATTAATTATTTAACTTTAACTCTTTTGAACCAAAGATTTATTTCTTTAAAATCACTTTTTATCATAGATTTAAACAAATAAGTTAGCATCAAATAAAACCTGCTGTGTTCTCTTTCGCACACATCTATCATAGTCTTATTGGCTACTTATAGAACTGGGCCACCTATTCCTATCCTGTTGATGAAGTAATTAATACATAAAAAAAAAAAAAAATAGAAATAGTAGAAAATGTGACCTAAGGTCACAGGAGAATAGGAAACGGAATATTTTGTCATGTAGTTGGAGTGGCCGTGTATATATATATATATATATATATATATGAGCAATCATAGCAGTGGTGCTATATAGGTATATTTGTATATTTTAGCTCTCTAGTCACAAAAAACATGCTCCAGCAGTGGAGCTAAATCTATTTTTTTTAGCTGCAGTGGACATCTAAAAATAGATGTGCACTGTTCATGAGAGCTTAAAAAAAATTATTATTTTAATCAACTGGTGATTAAAATAATACACACCTGCCTCTCTCTCTCTCTCTTATCTCATCTCTGAACATCTCTCTCAAGCTCACTCTCTCACTTCGGCCTCTCACTCTCTCACTCCGGCCTCTCATTCTCTCAACTCCGGTCTCCCAAGTCGCCAATCAGCCTTAAACCCACGCTGCCATCCGCCTCATACCTACGTCGCCGATTAGAGTGCTTGCTCAAGGATATTGGGTACCTAACTAGGGAACCCATGGAGCTTGCCAACCCACTCCTTCTGCCGACCCAACTTGCCGATGTGATCGGAGTGCTTGCTCGTGGTGGGTTTTTTTTTTTATTTTTTTTATTTTTTTTATCCTACTGTGGACTGGTTGTGGTGGTGGTGGTGGTGGTGGTGGTTGTGGTTGTGGTTGTGGCCATGGTTGAGGAAAAAGATTGGAGATTTGGGTTTTTTTTTTTTTCTCCGCTGTGGACTGGTGGTGGTGGTGGTTGTGGCTGTGGCTGAGGAAAAAGATTGGAGATTTGGGTTTTTTTTTTTTTTTTTTTTTTTTTTTTTTTTTTTTTTTGCTGTGGACTGGTGGTGGTGGTTGTGGCTGTGGCTGTGGTTGATGGTAGAGGTGATTATGGTTGGTGCTGTGGATTTTTTTTTAGTAGTGGGATATATTATTTTATTGTAGTGGTTATAATATTTTATTGTAATATTTATATTATTTTATTGTATTGAAAACTAAAATAGATTCACTACTACAGCATGTGTGTAGGCAAAATAGATAAAATAACTTTTGGTGGAGCTAAATAACTAAATATTTAACTCCACTACTGTGGAGTACTAGTATTAGTGGTGCTAAAAAGCTATATTTCTATTTTTAGCACCACCAAATACCAAAATGTGGCTACATTGATGGAGCCAAAGTCATATTTTTTGGTTTCATGGTTACAGTGCACAACTACTTTTGGCTATGCATTGTAACTCATATGTAAAAAAATAAAAAAAATAAAAAAATTATTAAATTGTTGTGTTCACACTACTTTTTAATAATAATAAAATCTCTGGTTGTGTTCACACTGATTTTTAATGAATTTTTCATATTATTTTAATCAAATAGTTAAAAATATAAATCCATTGATGTTGGGTGTATTATAGAGTGAAAATGTAAAATAGATAAAGTAATTTTTTATGAAACCATAATGCTAAATTTATGGCTCCACCAATGTGAACTCTTTTAAGTTGACAAAATATAATTGAAGGTAACATCGTTCTCATCTAGAATTACCACTATTATCACTTTATAGTACACCAATTATAGACAACACCACCTTAGAAAATGTCAAACTTGTTATCAAATTCTTGGTGTACTTAAGACTTTCAGTATATATATGAGCTTAATTTATCCCTGCTATAGGGGTGTCAATTCGGGTTAGCGCGTTGGGTTCGTATCATGTTGAGGTAGGAGTATTTGACTAAATGGCTAAACCCTAACTCGACCTATTTAATAATCATGTCATGATCTTTCAGCCCTAACCCAACCTGTTAATAAGGTGGGTTGACTTGATCCAACCCATTTGACACGCTTAATAAACGAGTCATGTTGGGTTGATATGAATGTAACACAGCCTATTTCAATCTACATAATATTATATATAACATCCATCTAGAAATAATTTTATTTACATCCCAAAAGCAGTGCATAAACTTCAAATCCTCAACCCACATTCAAAATAATATAATTCAACAAAAATATAATATTTATCTAGAAATAAGTTATTTACACTCTAAAAGAAGTGCATACACTTCAACCCAAATTCAAAATAACATAGTTTAACAAAAATGAAATAACATAGTTCAACAAAAATATAATATCCTTGGAACTCGCCAAATGCTAAGTATCAATATTGAAATAATTAGAGCAAACAGTAGACTAATCCTGACTATGACTATGATTATCATCCATAGATTCTTTGTTGATGTCCAAATTCATAATATCTTCCACAAGCACATCCAACTTCATTTGTGCAAGTTCTATGCCAAATATATATATATATATATATATATGTGTGTGTGTGTGTGTGTGTAAGGACTCGATTCGTATCAAACCACAACAGTGTTGGGTTCGCATGTAAAAAGGCCCAAACAATATCATTTGTAGAGCGTGGGTTTGAAAGACTAGGCCTTGATCACCAGGCGGTGGGTTTTTCGTGGTGTTCGTACATGGATAAGTTTTCTTCACCCCTGGAGTCTATCTCTTGGAGGTGGGCTGGGAGGCTCTGGTTTTTGGCCATTTTTCCCAGCCCCTTCTCTAGATCACTTACTTTTCCTTTTATACTAGCTTGCCTTCACTGCCCTTCGTCCACGTGTTGGGTTAACCTTTCCAAGACTGATACTTGTCCTATCAGCCCATACCCAAAGTCGTTGGGGGTGGTTGTAAAAGCCAAAGAATGCGGCTCTGTCAGGTGCAGAGCATTGAATGGCAGTAAGGGCGGCTTTCCCTTGATATTTTAGATTTTTATTTCAAACTTAGTTCTATACCGTTTTTGCCCCTCTCTCTGGTGGGGCTTTGGGTCTGCCGAGGACTCAACTGTCCTCGGCGGTAACCCATGGCTATCTTGGGCTTTATATTATGGAGCTTGGCCCTCAGCCCTCCTCGGCTTGGGCTTTTGGACTCCCTACGAGTAGATGGGCCTGGCCCATAAATCATTTGGGCCCCACAATAGCCCCTCAAAACCCTGCTGTCCAACCTCTTGGTTGGAAAGGGGGGTTTTGGTAACACCCAGCCTTTATTGTGGCCCATTCAATTCGGCCTATCAATAATGCTGGCGGCTCTTCATCTGCCCAGGAAATACACCGGTCTACGAGACAGTCTTTTGATTTTATTCCTGATGCGTTCTTGTCGTTTGGTTATCCAAAACGCGCTTTTAACGACCTCTATTTACGAGACTACTTTAATTCGACGGTTTGTTTTGATGAGGTGGAGAAGTGGAACTGGCATATTTGTGTTTGCAGATTCCTTTGGAGATCTGAACCTATTAAATGCCTCCCGCTCCGCCCTCTGTATAAGAAGGAAGGTAGGAGTTTATTGTTTTTGTAAAGAGTCCCTTTTCATCCTTCTGAGATTTGAAATACTTGGCCTCCCCTAGAGTGTATTTTACCCACTAGTTTATACACTAAATCGTGATACACTTTACCATAACAACGAGTAATGAAGGAGCCATACCCCTCCCATAAACGCCACGTTCCAATAAAGCTCGTAATGGCTCGGTCAGGGTAGGGATGGCGAAGACTCAAAATCAATCTCATCTTTCTTTCAGCCAAAATCCGAAGCAGGGACTTGTCACGTCAAACTTTCGGCGTGACTGAGTCGAGGACACCCATCATTAGTACCAACCGCTCTCTCATGAGCATACTTAATATGGCACCAGTGTGTTAGGAGTCAGGACTGAGGCAGGGACCAAGTGCCCCTGCTTCTTCCTCTCTTCGTTCACTGGTGCCTCCTTTTGCCTCTCTTTCTTCTTCTTTCCACCACCAGATCCATCTTGGTGCTTTTCCTTCTCCCTCTTTTGCTCCTTTTTCTTTCTTTTCATCTCTTCTCTCTTCTTCTCCTCCTTCTTTTCATTCATCTCCTCCATCTTCTTCATTCATCTCCTCCATCTTCTTCTGAAGAAGGTCATTCTCTCAATATGGGCGCTACTAAGGCAGAGTTTGGGAGGACTTCGGAGACGAGTTTAAAAAGAGACCTGACTGTTTACTTAATGTATTGTTTTTTATTTGTTTTGTTTTTTTGTTTTTTTTTTTTTATTGTTTTGGCAGTCTACCTTTTGTATAGGCTTGTTTAAGCCCCTCTTTGTACGTTGTAACACATCTTTGTATTAATGAAAATTGTTATCACTTTATTTCACATACTCTATCTCTATATTTCCGGAATGATAAAGCGATGAATAGACGTACCATCTTGTGAATGAAATTTTTTTTTTTAAAACTGTGGCTGACGTCTAGGAACAAAGTCCCAGTTCATAGAAAGATCTTGCTCTGCGCTTATAAAAACAATCCGGCTTAATAATATTGAATCAAACAAAAAATACTTAGGGCTGAAACTCCCATTAGGCAGGAAAAGAAAGGACATTATGATGGGTCTACTGAGTTGGTCTGGCACCATACCACCGACCTTAGAGTACAATACTTGGGGCCATAATCCCTTATCCAAGAGAAAGGCGCTATTATGTATTGATAAGTGCTGTTCGGCATAGTAATATAGCATTTGAATCAATGACACTTAGGGCCAAAATGCTTGCTAAGAAAAAGATATCATCATAACCATAATAGAGTTATTTGGCACAACAATGCCGACCTGTAAAAAACGATACTTACCCCAAAACTGGCCGAGATGATAGCTCAATGCACGATGCGGTGTAGGAAGTAACCATCCGAGGACATATCACCCGCAAAATGAACAGCCCCCCTAGGCAACTAAATAGTGACGCGCTTCAACATCTTCTTAACTCGCCTATTGGCATTAACCTTTTACAGTTTTTGAGCCGAGGACTGAGTAACTTAGAATTGTTGTTAAGTAGCCAACCTTACGAAAACTCAATCTTCTTCTCATCCAAGAAATTGGTTACCCAAGTAGTTGGTTTCCCCATAGGCTTGAGTCCGAGGACCATGCAATGCCTTGGTTCTGTCCAAAACTCAGTTTTCTCATCCAAGTAGTTGGTTTCCCCATAGGCTTGAGTCCGAGGACCATGCAATGCCTTGGTTCTGCCCAAAACCTAGTTTTCCTCATCCCAGTAGTTGGTTTCCCCATAGGCTTGAGTCCGAGGACCATGCAATGCCTTGGTTCTGCCCAAAACCTAGTTTTCCTCATCCCAGTAGTTGGTTTCCCCATAGGCTTGAGTCCGAGGACCATGCAATGCCTTGGTTCTGTCCAAAACCTAGTTTTCATCATCCAAGTAGTTGGTTTCCCCATAGGCTTGAGTCCGAGGACCATGCAATGCCTTGGTTCTGTCCAAAACCTAGTTTTCATCATCCAAGTAGTTGGTTTCCCCATAGGCTTGAGTCCAAGGACCATGCAATGCCTTGGTTCTGTCCAAAACCTAGTTTTCATCATCCAAGTAGTTGGTTTCCCCATAGGCTTGAGTCCGAGGACCATGCAATGCCTTGGTTCTGTCCAAAACCTAGTTTTCATCATCCAAGTAGTTGGTTTCCCCATAGGCTTGAGTCCGAGGACCATGCAATGCCTTGGTTCTGTCCAAAACCTAGTTTTCATCATCCAAGTAGTTGGTTTCCCCATAGGCTTGAGTCCGAGGACCATGCAATGCCTTGGTTCTGTCCAAAACCTAGTTTTCTCTTTATGTGGGACCCTGGCTTTAGGGGAGTTAGCTCCTCAGCCAAGCCCCTAGAATTATCTAAGCGATTGACGCTAACAAACGTAGCCCCTAGTCAAGAAGCATAGCCCCTAGCGGAACTTTACACTAAAACTCTACAACCAGTTGTTAAAAATGACAAAGAAACTCTCTCGACCTACCGCCCATGCCAACACACAAGCCTTTCCCACAGACGGCGCCAATTATAAGGACTCGATTCGTATCGAACCGCAACAGTGTTGGGTTCGCACGTAGAAAGGCCCAAACAATATCATTTGTAGAGCGTGGGTTTGAAAGACTAGGCCTTGATCACCAGGCAGTGGGTTTTTCGTGGTGTTCGTACATGGATAAGTTTTCTTCACCCCTGGAGTCTATCTCCTGGAGGTGGGCTGGGAGGCTCTGGTTTTTGGCCATTTTTCCCAGCCCCTTCTCTAGATCACTTACTTTTCCTTTTATACTAGCTTGTCTTCACTGCCCTTCGTCCACGTGTTGGGTTAACCTTTCCAAGACTGATACTTGTCCCATCAGCCCATACCCAAAGTCGTTGGGGGTGGTTGTAAAAGCCAAAGAATGCGGCTCTGTCAGGTGCAGAGCATTGAATGGCAATAAGGGCGGCTTTCCCTTGATATTTTAGATTTTTTTTTCAAACTTAGTCCTATACCGTTTTTGCCCCTCTCTCTGGTGGGGCTTTGGGTTTGCCGAGGACTCAACTGTCCTCGGTGGTAACCCATGGCTATCTTGGGCTTTATATTATGGAGCTTGGCCCTCAGCCCTCCTCAGCTTGGGCTTTTGGACTCCCCACGAGTAGATGGGTCTGGCCCATAAATCATTTGGGCCCCACAATATGTATTAGTAGTTACAAAATATGATCATGCCTCAACAATTTTAAAAGTAATACCCATCAGCTCTAGTTTATAAACTATCTTAATAAACCCACTTGCAAGATATGTAGACAATGTCCAACACTAATACAAACGCAAAAAAAAAAAAAAAAAAAAAAAAAAAAAAAACACACACACACACTTACGGCACAAGACAAAAGCTACAACCGTGGCCTTAATAAACAATTAATATATCTCACATATTAATAACGACACATGAGTTCAAAGTTTATAGAACAAAAACATTATGCAGAAAAAATTACTACAGAATTTTGAAACACCAAGAAAATAGTTTTCTTTAATTCTAAAACTCATTAAACACATGAGAGAGAGAGAGAGAGAGAGAGAGAGAGAGAGAGAGAGAGAGAGAGAGAGAGAGAGAGAGAGAGAGCAATAACCGGTTTGAGACTTTAAGTTTGAAAATTGGGCGTGAATTTATAAGATAGTAGAGTGAGTAGTACAGCTGAAATAAAAAAAAAAAAATAAATATGATATTTATAAGAAGGTTTAGAGATTTAGGGTTTGTAGAGTTTAGAGATCTAGTATTTGTAAAGTTTCAATTTCCAATTATATCACTTACAAGTTTTTGTAATTACTCACTTTTCTAATATTTTGGATATAAAAGGTATTTGACAAATCTAAAATAAAATGAATATTTATTTGTTATATGAGTTAAACGGGTTGTGTTAAGTAGGTCATTTTGGATTGACACAAATAAATTGGCGTGTTAAACGTGTCTATTACGGGTAATGCGGGTTAACCCGCTTATGACACATTTCTTGTAGTGTTGCTTTCGGGTTGACCCGTTTATGACCCAAACCCATTAAAACCCAACCATAACCTGCAAAAATCTGTGTCAAGTTCGTGTTGTATTCGCGGGTTGGTCGAATATTGACAGCCCTACACTGCTAGAACCATACATTGCATCGTTTGTTGATAATTTGTACTTGCGGGGTCATTCTTTCAGCTGCTAGTTCTACACAATTAATAATTGAGGTAGGCTTTCTGCTTTTATAACATTTCCTATTTTGTATTTAATTATTTATTTTCTCTTTATTATCTTGATGAAATTGTCTTCTTCTTCTTTTTGAGAAAACAATCAACAATATTTTATTAAGGATGGCTATTCAAATCAGCCTGGATAACAGATAAAAGGTCTGGTGGAACATCTTCCATCCAGACGGACAAAGGGGAGAATGAGATTGCTTTTCTAGCTAGTAAATGAGCAACCTTATTACAATGTCTTCGGACGTGTGTAGCTCTAAAGCAAGTGAAGCGCGGCGCAAGAAACATAATATCATTGATAAGATGACCAAAGGGCGCCAAAGACTTGCTGCAACTGTTCAAGAGCTTGATCAAGACGTCGGAGTCTCCTTCAAGGACGATGTTTTCAAATCCCAGTTCTAGTGCAAACTCCACAGCTCTGCTTGCTGCCAAAGTTTCCACTTCCATCACCGTGGCCGACAGCGGAACAACTTCAGACAGCGAGGCCATCACTAAGCCATCATGGTTCCGTATGACTACTCCCAGACCAGCTCTGTTTTCGCGTTCAAAGAGTGCGTCGTCAAAGTTAACCTTGTAGGCGTGGAGAGTAGGAGGTGTCCACACTGTCATTGGCTGTTTCGGCATGGCTATTACCATTGTAGGATCGGGTAAGCAGCCCATCTTGAGATCATGGGCTTTGTTCAGCACTTGCTCCAGCGGGACAGCGGGTCTCCCAAGCCTGATCTTGTTCCTTTTATTCCACAAGTCCAAGCCACTGATGAGAATAGCTCCGGGTCCCTGCCATCTGTACAAACAACAAACATTATTTCTAAAAAATTGCTGCATTGCTTGATGGTGCTATGACACCATAAGGAGGTACTCTGCCAAAGGTTCTCCAGTTTTGGGCAGTGATATAAGGCATGGGCTGGGTCTTCATTGTGCAAGTTACATAACTCACATACAGTACTGGTAACCACTTGGCGCTTCAACAGATTTGTCTTGGTGGGCAGCGCATTCTTGCACGCACGCCATACCAAGTGTTTAACCTTCCCAGGAACTTTTAACCCCCAAATCTTCTTCCACAGGGATTGTAGTTTGGTACCATCTGAGGAGCCAGCTTCACTAGCCGTGTGCGGTTGCTGCAGAAACTTATATCCTGTTTGAATCGTATTCTCTCCATCCGGGCTAAAAGGCCATATCAATACATCCTCCTGAATAGAACGGCAAAGGGGTATGTTCTTGATGATATTAGCTTCCCACTCAAAGAAATAGGAGTCAATGAGTTCCCTTTTACATTCTCGGCTGATCTGATCAATCAAGGAGCTAACCGTGGCATTATTATTTGCTACAATAGCAGGGGATATGATTTTATTATTGACCGCCCCTGGCAGCCACCTATCATTCCATATGTGAACTGAAGTGCCATCCCCAATTCTCTAGACAGCCCCTCTTTTAATTACATCTCGACCCCTAAGGATACTCCTCCACAAAAATGAGGCGTTACTAGATTCTTTTGCTTCCATAATACTACAATCCAGGAAAAATCGTGCCTTGAAGACCCGATAAAATAAGGAGTGATGATCATGGAGGAGTCGCCAAGTGTGCTTGGCCAAGAGAGCGTCATTAAACCGAGAGAGGTCCTTAAAGCCCAAGCCACCTTGTGACTTTGGCTTGCACAACTCTTGCCACTTTACCCAATGTATCTTCCTAGCATCTCCACGTTGCCCCCAATAGAATTTCCGGATCAAAGCTTCAATCTCATGACAAAGAGTGATTGGTAGCTTGAAACAAGACATCGTATAGGTAGGGAGTGCTTGTGCAACCGCTTTGAGTAAAATTTCTCGCCCCGCTTATGATAGTAGCTTAGCTTCCCATCCTTGCAATTTCTTCCAAATTCTTTGCTTTAGATTGGCAAAACTCTCCTTTTTGTTTCTACCCACAAAAGAAGGTAGACCTAAATACTTTTCATATTGTTGAACCACCTGTACCCCAAGAGCCTCTTTGATCACCTCTTGCACATCATCTGAGGTTGATTTACTGAAAAAAGAGTTGATTTAGCCCTATTAATTTGCTGCCCCGAGTCTCTCTCATAGGTCGCCAAAATCTCAAGCAACTTTAAGCATTCATCTTCCTTAGCCCTGCAAAAAATTAGGCTATCATCTACAAAGAGGAGATGTGTTAGTTTAGGGCCATTACGACATAAAGAAACACCCTTAATATCCCCAATGGTTGCTGCCTTTTTTATCAGTCCATGAAGTCCCTCGGTACACATAAGGAAGAGGTATGGAGAGAGAGGGTCGCCTTGTCGAAGACCCCTACTTGCCTTGATATTACCATGAGGCTCACCATTAATAAGAATAGAGTAGGAAGCTGTAGTAATACATTCCATCATTAGATCCACCCAACGATTATTAAAACCCATCTTTCTCATCACTTTCTCCATAAACTCCCACTCCACTCTATCATAGGCCTTACTCATGTCAAGTTTTAGAGCCATGTACCCAGTCTTACCTGCATAGTGATTTCTCAAGTAGTGCAAAGTTTCAAACGCTACCATGATATTATCTGTAATCAAACGATCAGAGAGGAAAGCACTTTGATGCTCTGAGATAAGCTATGGCATTATTTTCTTTAGCCTGTTTGCCAAGACTTTAGAAAACACCCTGTATAGAACATTACTTAGACTGATAGGCCTAAATTGTGACACTGACTCTGGATTTTCACTTTAGGAATCAAAGTAACAAAAGAATGACCAAGGGCAGCAGGTAAAGAACCTGAATTTAAAAAGTGCAAAACAGATTGTGTAACATCATTACCAAGTAGAGGCCAATAGCTTTGATAAAACAAAGGGGGCATACCGTCAGGGCCAGGGGCCTTTAAGGGGGCCATTTGTTTCAATGCTACTTCCACCTCCAAAGCTGTAAATTTAGAAGTTAAGCTTGCATTCATCTCAGTAGTGACTACGTCGGGAATAACATCTATAACTTCTTCCAAGTGATCGGGTCTGTTAGAAGTGAACAAGTTCGAATAGAAGTCCACTATAGTATCCCGGATTTGTTGCTGATTTGTGCACCAATTACCGTTTGCATCATGGAGTCTAGTGATGTAATTTCTTCTTTGTCTTTGGGAAGCCTTACTGTGAAAAAACCTTTTGTTTTTGTCCCCATCTTTTAACCACAAAATTCTGGATCTTTGCCGCCACATAGTGGCTTCTTTATCAAGCAGCAAGTTTATCTCCTCCTGCAAAGTTTTCATAGGTCTTGGGTCACCTCCACTGATTGCTCTTCTCTCTGCCTTAGATAATTCTTTTCTTTTCCTTTCAATCTCACGTTTGACATTGCCAAAAGCTTGCCTGCTCCAACGTGTAAGTGCCTTACCACAATGATCTATCTTGGTGACAATTTTTGTGTCCCACAGCTCCTCCGTATGTGTTCTCCAAACTGCTTCTATGGTATTTGTGCAACCACTATCCATCATCCACATTTGTTCAAAACGGAAGGGCTTTTGTCTTTTATGATTATTAAAAAAAGAAATCATCTTTTTATACTATATAGTATATATATCATCAATGACAAAATTATCCGATAATTATTCGTTGAATTTTCTGTAATTTTTTTTTTTTAGAGAATAAATTTTTGTAAATTCATACTGGGCAATGACATGTCTAACCGCTCACATACTAGATACTAGTAGTAGATAATGAGATTTTCAGTTAATAGTAGGCTTTGCGTTCATGAATTATATCTCAATCTGTAATAATTTTTTAAAACTTTAGGCGCAATTTTTTCAAACAACCCCAATATTAAAAAAATTGAAAACTAAGTTGTACTGAACAGGCACAAACCAGTAGGGGTGGCCCAACATAATTTGGGGTTTGAGGTGAAAAATTTATGCGGGGCATTTAATATGTAAATATTAATTAAACAAAATTATTTAATACTAATCAAATTAAGGTTAATTTGATACATTAAATACATAAATAATACCAACTAGACTAATGTTAATTTCATATAGAGAATTGAATATCATAGTTGAATTATAAATATTAATAAAAAGAAATAAAAATATATTGCGATTGAAAAATATACTTTATTTTGGATATAAGATGATGCATAGTTAAATAAAATTGTAATCTAATTTTTAATTTTATATTTTGATTTTAAGAGAGAGAGATAGATATTATTTGGTGTGTGGCTTTGTAGGATATTAGTTTACAAAAATCAAAGTCTCAAACTATCAGGGGAGATTAATCTATAATTGATGATTTAATACATTTGCAACATCTTTTTGAAATATTTTAAGGTTTCAATTGAGTTAAGGTTCTATTAGTCTCGTAATTTGAGAGTCTTAATAGAAATGAAAAAGAAAAATATGCTAATTAAAAGCACTATAAAATGTTCAAAATATAATGTGACGTTGTCTCTTATTAATGAACTTTATCAATTTAACTAATGAATGTTTATATCACTTGTTTGTGATTAATAACATAACAATTTGTAAGCCAATAGTAAAATTTGTAGTATCCTTAACATCACTAATAAAGAAAATGTACAACCTTTAGAAAATACATATATAGTTTTATAAAAATTTGGACCTTTAACTATGAAAAGTGGGACCTTTCTTCCTAAGAAATTTTTTGTTTTTTGGTGGGGCCTTAGACCTAGGCCTAACTTGCCTAGGCCTTGAGCCGGCCCTGCAAACCCGTTGCTATCTTTTCAATTTTCGATGAGAGTAATAGTTAGATGAATATCCATCAAATGCTACTGCATTATTTACTAAATTCATGCATCTGAATACCAAGTTAGGCATAAAGCGGGGTAATGATGAAGTTGAAAACGAGGACAATGATTCTGTTGAGCTAGGGAAGAGCAATGTATTGCTTATGGGTCCCACTGGCTTAGGTATTTATTTGGTATCATTTTTTTTTATTAGGGTATTAGTGCGAGGAGGGTTAAGAGCTGGAAAGCACGAATGCGACTCCTGGGCCGCCGCACCCACACAGGATTCACTTCGAAGCAGCATCTGATGCGCCGAATCACCCTTCCTTTTCTTTTTTTTCTTTTTCTTTTTTAATTCGTGTCGATTTGGGCCAAAACCGGCTAATTCGCTCCAATTCCGACGGAAACAGGAGCCAAAAAGGCCGATATGGTCCAATTTCAATCGAAACGGCCACAGAAACAGATCGATATGACCCGATTTCAGCCGATATGGCCGCCGAAACAAGTCAAAATGGGCCGCTGGCCACTATTCTTCTGCTTCATGTGGCCTTGTGAAAGGAAAAAAAAATGAAGAAGGAAGAAGAAGATGCGAAGACATAAAGAAATGGTTAGAACTTAGAAGATGTGAGAAAGAAGAATAAAGGTTTATAACAAAAGAATATAAATTAAGTAGGTGAGAAAGTCAATCGTTTCACGTGGGTGGGCTTAGGAATTGGAAAAGGAGTAAAGGAACCTTCTTGGAATGTGGTTTTTTGTTCACAATTACCAAAAATATTGATTTTATTAAAAACAAATCATAAATAATTTTTTTTAATAATAAACTCTACCCCTTTATTTGGATTTTTTTATATAAAAAAATTAAATTTACTATATAAAATTATATTTAATAATTTATTAAAAACGTATCCTACCGCAGCTGCACCCGCACCCTACTTTTTCAAAAATTTCCGAGTTTCGCATCCGCACCCACACCTGCACCCGCACCCACACTCAAATCCAAATCTGCACCCGTGCACTTGTGTTGTGAATGCCATTGCTGATGCAACAACGTTAACACAAGCAAGTTCATTGCTTCATATGGTTATCTTCATGTCTGTTTGGTAATAAGAAAGCTACCAATGTATGGAGAGCTGCCTAATTTACACCAGAAAGAAAAAAAAATGGATATTGGACTGTCATTCCTAATCAATTTGTCATTTTAAACACCCCCCCCCCCCCCCCCCCACTCACCTAAAAAAAGGGAAATTGCCTTCTATGAAATATATATTTTCACATATGGGAAATTTTTCATTGTCTACAGTTGTTTGTTGTTTATAAGAGAGATTTTGAATTCTTGAACATAGTTACATACTTACACCTTACAAGTTATCTCATAAATCTTAACACTTGCCCCAGATCAAGGTCTAGATCATAATTGGTCTAGTGAATAACCAAGGACTGGATAGATGAGAGAGACAACTAAAATTAGACATCTAGTTTCACTAATTACTTAACCATTTTTGTGGCTCCTTGCTTGTTGACGCTCACGATTTTGATAGCCATACTAGTGATTTGGAGATCTCTTGATTTATAAATAGTGAATTTTAGGTATTTTTATGACTACTGATTTTGGTACAGGGAAATTGCAAATACTGTATGTTTTATTATACTTCTATTCTTGTTCCTCCTTTTTGTTTTTTTAAATGAATATATCCTATTGAATTAGCCGGTCATTGCATGTTGCAAGTAAATGTTTTTGATACTTATTGTTGTACTCAATATCTTTTTTTGCTTCTTTGCTGAATTTATGTGACAAATTCAACTAATGCTCTCTTTTTGTCTCTCTCTAGGCAGTTTTTTTTTTTTTTTTTTTTTTTTTTTGCCTAAAAAAAAAAAAAAAACCTGCAGGTTATGTTGGAGAAGACATGGAATCAATATTGTATAAGCTGCTTGTGGTATGGTCATATGTTATTTGATTTTTATGTTATAAAGACTTTTTTTGTTGGTTGAGTTATAGAAATTTCTATTAATTATATAAAAAGAGGCAATGCCTCTATAGTGCCATTTTGGTTTATTGAGCCACTTTGTCTTTTTTTTTTTTTTTTGGGTCTTCAGTTTGTACTTTTTTTTGCTTTTATATATATTATTATACTAACACAACAAATTTCACAATATTTTCACAATTATTGAGGTGTCAATTTCTTATAAGTCAAAATAAAATAATAAAATATGAAACTGTGACTAACTAAACTGAAAATAAATATTTTGTGAAAATGTGTTGACACTTAGGAAAAAAACATTTTTCATCCTTTATGTTTGGGGTAGTTTACAATTCTTCCTTAAACTTTAAAATCAAGCAATTTTTCCCTTAATATTTTGGAAAAGAGCAAATATGTCATATTGTTATTCTCTCAGTTAAACCTTAATGAAAGTTTATGATTTTTAAAATATTTTATTGTGTAATGTCTGAATTACTCTTACTAAATTTTAACATCCTAAAAATTTTCTTTACGTATTTTGAGTTTTGAATGATAAAAATTCTTAGAAAGTTAGAATGATGATATTCAATGACACAAGCCCTTTTTTTTTTTTTTTTTTTTTTTTTTTTTTTTTTTAATTTCTTAGCAAAACTCAGTTATTTATTGTTGGAAGATAATGATATTCGTTATCATTCTTAGAAGTTTTTAGAGAATAAATATATTGTCTTTAGCAAGTAGGTACTAAAAAACTATTATAGTTAAATAAATATTTATATGTTAAATAGCTACCCTAACTTTGTGGTTGATTAAAATTCTTAAACGAATGAGAGTAACTTTTTACGGCATAATTATCAAAATTCTTAAAATTAATGTCTCTTTTGATTAATGTAAATTTCTACATACTTTAAAAATCAAATGATTCATATCTTTGTTTTGTAATACAAATAAAATCTAGAATTAACCTTAATTACTACAATACTTTTTTTTCACGGCAAACACGTGCCTTGCACGTGCTGCCCTAACTAGTATTGATAAAATGGGGCAATCCAACACAAAGGAATTGTACTAAAAAGTTTTCTAGTGAATTACAATTTAAAATTCATACAATGAATTAAAAAGAAAAAGGAGAATGGAAGACATAACTTTGAAAAGCACACATCCATTCGACAGTGCTCCCAAAAATGAGTACTGGAATGACAAAACCATATGCTCCAAGTCCAACCCCTCAAAAACCTGACTGTGATGTCTGTAAGCGACTAAATTTCTAGTTTGAAATTAATCAAACAAGTAAAATAGTTTCACAAATGCAAATTTGTATTGATGATTGTGTGGTACAATTCTCTGGAATTACAAAAGAGTGATCCTCTGATTCGATCTCCTTGCAAAACTTATTGATTAGATTTGTGGTAATGTGGATTTGACTTGAACACAAAATATCCTTCAATTTGGTTGAGGGATGGATCGAAGATTACTGAAACAGAATTACAATGAATCTCTGGCTATGAGCTTGTTTAGAAATCCTTTGTTCTTTGCGTTCTTCGTGTTCTTCGTGCGTTCTTCGTCTTCGAAGGTTTGTGGTGGAAGTTCTTCGGAGCTTTAGAGGCTTGAATCCGTTGAGCTTCAATGATTTGTGAGTTGTTGATGTTTTCGGACACTTTTGGCTTGATTCCCGTGAACTTTAGGATCTAGGCAGATGATCTGGATGATTCTGCTTCGAATGTTCTTCGATTTTGGGGTTGAAGTTCTTGAAGTTCTTGAAGGCTTTGAGGCTTGATCTTCGCAGAGCTTTTTCACTTCTGAATTCTGGTCCTCCTGAATGTCTTAGGAAGGCTTCTATTTATAGGAGTTTTGGGGTGGGTGAGCGACACGTGGCGGAGCTTGATTGGTGACACATGTCACAGCTTGATTGGTCCGCTTAAGTCATCGTTTACACGTGCGAGGTTGCTTGAGTCATCGCTTACACGTGCGAGGCTGCTTGAGTCATCGCTTACACGTGCGAGGCTGCCTGAGTCATCGCTTACACGTGCGAGGCTGCTTGAGTCATCGCTTACACGTGCGCTGATGCGTGATTGGCTCTTGCATGACACTTGGCAAATTTCTGTTGGCCTCTGAATAGTGATAGCAAAACCTAGCAGCAATACATGGTGTTCTGTAATTGGCTGTATTTTGTGGACTTGGTAATGTGACGTGTCAGCTTGTGATAGGTCGGGAATTTTCCCTCTCTACAAATGCCCCCTCGAGACGCGTTCACACACACGGTCTCGGAGTGCAGTGTGGGAATGAGTTTCGAAAAAAATGGATTTTTGGTACTTGACTCTTTAAGTGAAGTAGTTGAAGGTAGTGGAGCTGTTGAAGGTGGTGGAGCTGTTGAAGGTGGTGGAGCTTTCAGAAGGATGAGATTAAGTTGAAGTACTTTCAGAAGAGTATTTTGGACCGTTGGCGGCGATCACAAGATGTTGAAGATGGGGAAGATGAGAGAATGGTGGCTGGATACAGCATGCAGGGTCATGGAACTAACCTCGTGTTCTTAAGAACTTCTGGCAAAGTTATTTCAGAAGATCACGCTTTGGATTACAACGAGGACAGGTGGGAAAGTAGTTGAATGCGCCTGCATAATTGTATCACTCAAGTTAAGTTGAAGTAATTTCAGAAGCTTATGTATTCTGGGTATGCTGGTAGTGGCAATGAAGAAAATGGAGATGAAGCAAAGCAAATGAGCAAAGCATACACCACCATGGTGCTGGCCCTGTATGCTGGGACCCTTCTGGTGTAGATGTTTATGGGAAGTACAACTTTGAATATGGGACAGACTGTGTGTTGCATGGGGTCTGGCAGCAAGTAATCGAATGTACCTGTGTGATGGGACCATGCCGACGGATGTTATGTTGAAGTAATTTCAGAAGAGTACCTTCTGAAATTCTTCAAGCTGATTTTAAGTTGGAGTAATTTCAGAAAATGAATTTTGAGGTACCAGCAACGATGACCTTTAGGTCCCAAAGTAGTGGGGACATGGAATAAAGCTTTGATGACCATTTACCGGCACCAAAGGCTGAATTCTGATGAGCTGGTGCCTTGAAGGTTGTTTTAAGTGTTGGATGGAAAACAATTTGTAGGATACCCCAACACTTTTTACCATCTTCATCTACTGCCACTTGTTAGAAAAGCACAGAAAAAATGAAAGATGGAGCTAACTTGTGAACCTGGTTTGGAAACCAGACAAGTTGCTGTTTGTTCCGAACCATTGCTTCTGCTGGAAGACCAAGCAATTGGAAAAAGACTACAGGAGCCCTGAGGTTGGGAACAGGTGTGTCTGCTGGACTTGGATTTCCTGGCCAACCAAGTCCAAGAAAACATGGAACCGCAA
The DNA here is from genome assembly GCA_029955605.1 of Quercus engelmannii. Taxonomy (NCBI): domain Eukaryota; kingdom Viridiplantae; phylum Streptophyta; class Magnoliopsida; order Fagales; family Fagaceae; genus Quercus; species Quercus engelmannii. The sequence goes on along the minus strand of JARPSG010000001.1, from coordinate 106,633,342 downwards.
TGCAGACCTTGTTACGAGTAATTTTATGGACAAAGGTGGTTGTTAAGTGGAGAAACAAAGTTTGTTTGGATCTCAAAACTGCAACGATGTTGTAAATAGGGTTTCGACCGAACCATGGGAGGGTTGATCTCAAACCGATCATGAAGCAAAATTGGTTGCTAGGTGTTGAGAATGATGAGGTCATAGTGAGAAATGTCAAAAGGAGGATTTGAAAATCTGAAAGAAGCAACTTTTCATTTCATGATTCAGTGTTTTGTGTTTTTTTTTTTTTTTTTTTTTTTTTTTTTGATTTCGAATGATGAGTTCTTGGTGAACCCGGCCCTCCTATTTATAGTAGAGAGATGAAGAATGGTAGGTAAGTAGTCAAGAATGGTAGTTGAGAATTTTTGGTGAGAATGGTAGATGGGAACGGTAGGTGGAAATGGTAGGTGGGAACGGTAGGTGAGAACGGTAGGTGGGAATGGTAGGCACCGAATGAGAATGGTAGGTTGAATTAATGACCCAGTGTAACCTCAAGTTCTGACACACTTGTGAGAGTTCAATTATATTTGGAGAGAGAAGTCTTGATGAAGTCTGGAGAATAACCCTAAGGAGATCCCAATTAAATGGATGAATCTCAAATTTTGATCTCAGGAGTTTAAGTTTTGGACATCGTCAATACTTCAAAGATATGGGTTTGATTGGTGATTACCAAATCCAAAATAAGTGGATTTCAAAATCAGAATCTTTGAGAAAGTCCGAACAGGATAAGTTTTGCTCGAATGTCTAGATTCTTGGCCAAAGTTCACTTCAAAGCCAACAGTTGTAGAATCACACCATTTGAGCAATTTTGGATTCTCAAATGAAGAAACAGACCCCAAATTTGGAATGTACACGAAAAATTGAGAAAGGCAAGTGTGACTTGAAAATTTTGACTTTAGGTTGATTTCAGCATCAAAGTCAATTGTCTTGGAATTTGAGCCATTTGTACAATTTTCTAGTCTCAAATGATGAAACGGACTCCAAAATCGGAATGTACGCGAAAAACTGAGTAAGATAGGTCTATCTTAAAAATTTTGACGCTTGGTCAACATTTGCACAAAAGTCAACTTTTTGGAAATTGGATGTTTGCACAATTTTCGACCCTCGAATGAAGAAATGGGTCCCAAAATCGGAATGTACTCGAAAAATTGAGTGGGACAGGTCTGTTATTAAATTTTTGGTTAAGTGTTTTTTTTTTTTCTTTTTTTTTTTTGGGTTCGGATCCGGGTCAAACCGGGTCGGTCCGGGTCAAACCGGGTCAGGCATTCAGCGAATGACGTCATCGGTGACGTCAGGATGGCTGAAGCGCGCGTCAGCATGGCGCGTGGCCGCCCGTGCACGCGCGAAAGAGCAACCGGCGCGTGTAAGCGCGTGAGGGATCTGGAGGCGCGTCTTCGTCATGGCAGCAACTCTGGCGGCGCGTGGCGGCGCGTGGTGGGCTTTTTTGACCTGAACATCATGGTATGGTCAGTTTTTTTATACCATGAGCAGATTTGCACAGATTTGAAGGATTAGGCCGTGGATCGTCGCGAGTCCGGGGCGGCGCGTGGAGGCGCGTGCAGCCGTTTTTGGGCTTGAAATTTTTTGGCTTTGTAGATCGTGAGCCGATGGATCTAGTGGTGGTACCCATTTGGTGACAATCTTCTTAGATTTGTGCAGATTTGAATGAGAAACCTGCGGGACGTTTAAGAGTTTATGGCGGTGCGTGGTGGCTCCGCTGCTGAAGATCTTCCTGGGTTTTGTTCATCAAAGTCCTTAGAAGATTTCTGTGGGTTGATTTTTTGTGAAACCTTGTCAGAAATTGTAGGAATTTGGAGTGGAAGATCACAGCCATTGTTGGACGTGTTGCCACTTTGGTCTTCTTTAGCGGTGGCCATCCTGACAATCTTTGACAATTCAGGCAGAAATGGCTTCAAGGTAACCACCAAGGGTCTCTACTGTCTCTAAAGAGGTTGGTGACACAGTGGAATACGAAGCTTCCCTTCGTCAGTCTAGGATTTTATTCACAGTCTAGTGTCATATTTTCTGAGGTCTAGTGTAATTTTTTTCTTTCTGACAGCATTATATATTTATGGGCACCATTTTCTTTTCAAGGTTTGGCGCAGACTTCTTTGACCTTTAGTGTTTGTAAAATCTGACTTTAAGCTCCACAAATCTCTATATAAGGCCATTCAAGACATGCACTAACTTGTACAAGCAGCATTTCTGATGGGTAGCATAATTCTCTAACTTAGAGAAATTATGCCTTTCTCTTCTTCTCCTTTTTTTTTTTTATTATTTTTTTTTATTTACATATATATATATATATATTTTTTTTTTTTTCTTTATGACTTGCTTTATTCGTACTGATTTTTTTTTTTTTTTTTTTTCACAGGCTAGATATTGGAAATGAAGCTCTCTCTTTGATTTTTTTTTTTTTTTTTTTTTTTTGACGTATCATGAGATTTTCTTCTGATAAGATCTTTGTTGTTGCTTGTTTTTGTTATGTAGCATGCTTTCCTTGGCAATTAAGCTACACCAACACTTGTCTTTTCAACGCAGCCATTTCAAAAGTCTTTGTAACGTAGCCATATCAAGAGTTTTTATCACGAAGCCGTGCCAGCATCTGTCCTTGTATTGAAGTCGTGCCAACATTCAACTTTGTCATGAAGCAACGTCAATACTTCATTCGTGCCAACATTCATCTTTGTCATAAAGTTGCCTTGACATTTTATTTGCATTGAGGCCACATCTATACTTCATCCATGTCGAATCTGTGACAACATTCATCTTTGCCATGAAACCACGTCAACACTTTATTTATACCAAGGCCATGCCAACATTGCAGCTTTGCCATTGAAGCTACGTCAACACTCCATTTTTGCCGAAGTCGTGCCAACGTTCATTTTTGCCATGAAGCAATGACAACACTTCATTTGTGCTAAAGACATGAAGCCACGTCAACACTCCATTTTTGCCGAAGTCGTGCCAACGTTCATCTTTGCCATGAAGCCACGACAACACTTCATTTGTGCTAAAGACATGAAGCCACGTTAACACTCCATTTTTGCCGAAGTCGTGCCAACGTTCATCTTTGCCATGAAGCCACGACAACACTTCATTTGTGCTAAAGACATGAAGCCACGTCAACACTCCATTTTTGCCGAAGTCGTGCCAACGTTCATACTTCATTTGCATAGAAGTCATGCCAATATTCATGAAGCCATGTCAACACTCCTCATTGCCATTGAAGTTATGTCAACATTTTATTTGTCGAAGCTGTGCCAACATTCATATAAAGCAATTTTCAGAGGCAACATCACTCAGACATCAAGGGCGTATAGCACTGTAGCCAGACATCAAGATTTCAGAGATGCCAACAAGATGTTGAAAATGCAAGGAGATGCCAAGACTTTGAAGTTTCAAGAAGAATGCCGCCAAGACTTTGACATTGCATGGACATGCCCTTGGAAGAGAGAAGATGCAACATCAACTTCAGATGTCGGAGGAAGGTGACATTGTCCAATGATATGAAGCTGCACCACTTAGAAGGGAGATGATGACACACCGACTTTAGATATATAATCTACCATCATTCCGGAAGAAATTGACGTCATTCAGATTTCAGAGACATGATGTGAAACAACACCACTCAGAAGGGAGATGATGTGGTTCTAATTTCAGAGTTATGAAGTGGCACAACCTAGAAAAGAGACGATGCAGCCTAGAGATGGAAGGTACAAGGAGATGCCCCCAGGAGATAAATGATGCAAAGTATACCTCAGAGATGTAAAAGGATGGCCACAGAAAATGAGGAATGCCTTGCCAACCGAAAGGACCTTAAAAGCACATTGATGACTGTCGGAAAACTCTTCAAGTTAGACTGGCCATACTTCTTCTTTTCATGTGACTGAACTTAGCAACAAGTACTAAGCTGCCTACGTACCCCGGAGAGGGATCAAGTCATCACGTAGTTCAACAGATTTTTTTTTTTTTTTTTTTTGATGATCTTTTTTTTTTATTTTTTTTTATAATCTTTTTTTTTTTCTTTCTTTTTATGATCTTTTTTTTTTTATCTTTTTTTTCTTTCTTTTTTTTTTGTTTTTTTTTTTCAATGATAATTTTTTTTAGTGCGTGACTGAACTTAGCAAAAGATACTAAGTTGTCTACGTACCCTGGAGAGGGATTAAGTCATTATGTAGTTCAAAAGATTTTTTTTTTTATTTATTGATTTTTTTTTTTGTTTATTTTTCTTATGTGTTTTTTTTGCAAAAAGGGGGCGCAGTGTGTAATAGTGGGTATCACCACTGATCGAACCCGAGATGGCCTCAAGGGTGATATGGGCGTCCACCGCTACGCTACACTCGCAATTGTTGACATGGAGTGGGATTAATTTCTCCTTATTGGTACACTTTCAAGCAGAGAAGGATTTGAGGAACTTCCCATTGATGGGGCCGATCCTTGCATTGTCATTGTTGATCAGCTTGTGAGCTTGGTTAGTGTTTGCCCCCTGCTTGAGAGTTGGAAGTACATCATAAGCAACAATCACATGGTTTGACCCGACAACTTCGTTGAAGTCTATCTTGTTTTCTTTGGCAAAAAAGGAGGGCTCACGTGTGTAATCCTCGCCCTACGCCCCACAATATTTTATGGGTACCAATTGCGCATAATGGGTATCACCATTAATCGAACCTGAGACCTTGGCCTCAAGGGCGACATAGGCATCCAACCACTACGCCACACTCGCAAATGGTGACATAGAGTGTGATTCATTTTTCTTTATTTGTACGCTTTCAAAGGTAATGGGAAGACATCATGTACCCTTGCAGCGCTATGGTGGGTAGTTTAAGCTCTTACCGAGGAGCAATCCTCGATTTTTAAGCATAGAAGCGTTTGAGGAACTTCCCATTGATGGGGCCGATCCTTACACCATCATTGTCAATCAACTTGTAAGCTCCATTGGTGTAGACTTCTTGCACAACATAAGGTCCATCCCATTTTGAAGTGAACTTATTGCCTGTACGATGAGTCGTGATGATAGGTCTTCGAACGGCAAGGACTAAGTCACCAACTTGGAATGATCGTGGCTTGACTCTTTTATTGAATGCACTTGAAAGACGAGCTTGATAGCATTCAAGGCGTTGTTGGGCCTCGAGCCTTTTTTCATCAAGTGCCTCTAATTCTCGCAACTTGAGCTTGGCATTTTCTTCTCCAGTCAATCCTTCTTGAATGGCAATCCGTAATGATGGGATTTGGCGCTCTAAAGGGAGGACAGCTTCAACTCCGTAGACAAGAGAATATGGCGTTGCTTGAGTAGGCGTTCGAAATGTTGTTCGATATGCCCATAATGCTTCTCCGATTCTTTCATGCCAGTCTCTCTTTGTCTTGGATACCACTTTTTTCAACAAACTGCCAAGTGTTTTGTTAAACGCTTCAGCTAGTCCATTTGCCGGGGCATTGTACATGGAGGAGTTGTATTGTTTAAATTCAAACTTCTCGCATAGCTCTGTCATCAGCTTATTGTAGAAGGGTTTGCCATTATCAGTTATGATATACCGAGGGACACCATACCGATAAATCAAATGAGTTCGAATGAAATTGACCACCGTTTCTTTCTTCACTTCCCTAAGGGGTACAGCTTCCGCCCATTTCGAGAAGTAGTCAGTTGCGGCCAAGATGTAGAAGTGGCCACCGGATGACTTTGGTAATGGCCCTATTGCATCAAGTCCCCATGCATCAAAAGGCCAAGAAGCTACAGTTGGGTGTAGAGGTTCTGGCGGTTGATGGATGAAGTTTGCGTGATACTGACAAGCTTCGCACTTCTTAGCGCATTCCATAGAATCTTGCACCATTGTAGGCCAATAGTAACCCATTCGTTTGATCCTGTAATGTAACTTGGGACCTGACTGATGTGCACCGCATATTCCGGAATGAGCCTCCTCTAAGGCTTGTTTAGCCTCCTCCTCTCCTAAGCAACGGAGAAACAGTCCATCAAATGAACGGCGGAAGAGAGTGTCTTTATAGTAAATGAATCGAGCAGCCCTCCGCCGAATTTCAGTCCTGTGGCGTTTATCATCCGGGAGTCTTCCATGTTGAAGGTATTCAATGATCACCTGTCGCCAATCTTCTTTTTCGACAAGGCATACAGAAATGATGTTGGCTTGCTCTTCTTCTTCTTCTTCAACCACGAGAGGTACCACCCACCTTTGGGAAATAGCGACTTTGGTTGTCTCTTCTTGGGATAATGCTAAGGCAGTAGCCAAATTAGCTAAAGCATCGGCCTGTCTATTCTCCTTCCTTGGTATATGCTCCAATATGGTGGCCTCAAAATTTGATAGCAACTTCTTCGCATATTTGCAATAGGGGATGAGGTCTTCTTTCTTGACGTCATATTGCTCCAAGATTTGGTTAATAATTAATTTGGAATCCCCAAAGATCTCAAGCTGCACTATGCCCATCTCAATGGCCATTTGTAGACCAATAATCAATGCTTGATATTCAGCTACGTTGTTAGAGCAAAGTTCGCTTAATGAGAACGAGTACAGAAGTATTTGCCTTTGTGGAGAAACAAACACTACACCTGCCCCTGCTCCTTCTTGACGTGCAGCCCCATCGAAAAACATCATCCATGGTGGCCTTTCTTCAATGTAAAACACATCTTCATCCGGGAAATCATCGGAGAACTCCCAATCAGATGGAACTGGGTGATCAGCTAAAAAATCTGCCAATGCTTGACCTTTGATAGCTTTTTGTGGAATGTATGCAAGGTCATATTGTTGTAGCAAGACTGCCCATCGAGCTATACGACCTGAAACTACTGGCCTAGAGAGGACATATTTGATCGGATCCGCCTTTGCTATCAAACGAACTGTATATACTTGCATGTAGTGCTCCAGTTTGTCTATGGCAAAGAAAAGAGCGAGGCACATCTTTTCGATAGGAGAATAATTTAGTTCAGCCCCATTGAGAGTTCGACTTAGATAATAAAGGGCTCTTTCTTTCCCCTCTTTATTTTCCTGTGCCATAAGAGCACCTAGAGACTTTTCTTGGGCCGCAATATACAACACCAAAGGCTTTCCTGGGATAGGAGCACCTAAAACTGGAGGATTAAGCAAGTACCTTTTGATGAGCGCAAAAGCATTGCTACAAGCCTCATCCCATTCAAAGTGCACATCCTTTTTCATCAATCTATTGAAAGGTTGACATCGACCGGCCAAGTTCGAGATAAATCGGCGTATGTAGGCCAGTTTTCCTTGCAAGCCTTTAAGTTCTCGCAGATTCTTGGGCTCTGGCATTTTCTGGATAGCTTCAATTTTAGACTGGTCAATTTCAATACCGCGGTGCCTTACAATGAAACCAAGAAATTTTCCAGATGTTACGCCAAAAGCGCATTTGCAGGGGTTCATTTTAAGCTGATACTTTCTCAGGCGGATGAACACGGATCGTAGATCTGCCAGATGGTCTTCCCTCTTTTTTGTTTTAACCACCAAATCATCGACATAACACTCCACATATTTATGAAGTACATTATCAAAGATCTTCTGCATGGCACGTTGATAAGTAGCACCAGCATTCTTTAGCCCAAAAGGCATCACTTTGTAACAGTAAATTCCCTTAGGGGTACGGAAAGCTGTAAGCTGCTCATCCTTAGGATCCATTCGAATTTGGTTGTAACCCAAAGATCCATCCATGAAAGATAAAGCTTCATGACCGGTAGTGGCATCAACCTTGACCTCAGTGATGGGTAATGGAAAATCATCCTTGGGACATGCATTGTTCAAATCACGGAAGTCAACGCACACTCGGATTTGTCCATTCTTCTTCTTGACAGGAACGATGTTAGCAATCCATTCCGGGTACTGCACTTCACGAATGAAGCCTGCTTCAATGAGCTTATTGACCTCGGTTTCTATTTGAGGGATAAGCTCTGGCCGAAAGCGTCTTTGAGCTTGTTTGACTGGGCGCACGCCCTTCTTTACGGCCAAATGGTGTAGAGCAATATTCGGATTGAGCCCAGACATTTCCTTGTAGGTCCAAGCGAACACATCTTTATACTCTACTAGGAGCTTAAGGTATCCTTCTTCTTCTTTAGGGGTAAGAAGTGCACTGATGAAAGTTGGCCGGGGTTCTTCAGCAGTTCCTAAATTGATCTCTTTAAGTTCATCAACTGTAGCTTGTCCTCCATCTTCCAAGGCTGGAGGAGCTTCATCGACCTCTTCATTGGTTGCTTCAGCATCTGATGATGTACCCTCTTCTATTGTAATATGAAACGAGGATGATACCTCTTCAATTTCCTCATCATGGACGGGTGACTGACTTGTATGTACAATCGTTCGTCTTTTGACTTTGAGCGATCCTTCAGTGTTAATCTCCAAGGTGAAGTTACGTTTCATACGTGAAGGAATGTTACTGCGGATCTCATCATTAGCTTTCTGCTTCCCTTGAACGTCAAAGTTTATTGAACTTTGAGACTGACTATCAATAGGCCTTTTCGTTGCCCCCAGTCGATCAAAAACTGATTTACAAGCCAGAGTGTCCCGATTTGGTGTTAAACAAGTTGTATTTAACCTATCGAACACTGTGATTCGTGATGACGAGGCCTCGATGCGATCAAACACTGAGACACGGGGTGAAGAATGATCTTTTCTTTGATTTGAACTTTCGCCAACCTCCACTATTATGTATTGGGAACTCGAAGGATCGCTTCTTTTCTTGATCCATATCTGGGCTGGTTGTTCGGGAGTATAACCTAATCCGGTCTTTGGGATAGGAATTTCATGCCCTTCAAGCCGCATTTTCCTTTGTGTTTTGCTAAGGCCATGCATCTTTTCTCCGGTGGCTTCTGGAATTAGCTCCCCTAAGTCTTCTTGTTTTGAGAAATTGTAGCCGGCTTTGGCTAACAGCCTATATGCCTTTGGGTCGAACCATTCTTTTGTCCGCTCACTTGGTAGAATACCATGCTCTATCGAACTTTGCGAAGACCTCACGAATCCATTTAACGGCTTTGAGGGCAAAGGATTGGTGGATGAAGTTAAAGGCATGACATGATTTTCTTTCAATATGGCTACATCCTCCATCGTGAGCTTTGCAGGTCGCCCCATGTCTTTTGTAGGTTGAAGGCATTCCGCGAATGGTGATTGTCCATTCTTGCGATGTGATAATGGTATATACCGGAGGAAGGGTTCTGGGCCTTTCTTTGGGGAAGAAATGTCCTTTTTGGCAATGAATTTAACATGCTCTTTTCCATCCTGTTTATTTTTCATAGACGGGATCTCAACTGGAAGAACCTCGCTAGAAATGTCTTCTTTTGCATAAAATTTTGCATCTGCAAAATGAGCTTCGGTTTCTGCAAAAGGCTTTAAATCAGCATTGACCTTTTTTATTCCATTTTGAAAGAACTTGAAGCATTGATGCAAGGTCGATGGCACTATTCCATTTTCATGGATCCAAGGACGTCCTAACAACATGTTGTAGGTCGTCTTAGCGTCAATGACGTGGAACAAGACGTTGCTTTTCAATTCTCCAATGGATAATTCTAGGTGGATCAGGCCGATTGCACGTTGTCCTCCTTGATTAAAACCTTGGATGACCAAACGACTGTGTGATAATTCTTCCATAGTAAAACCCAGTCGTTTCATGGTCATTTTTGGAAGTATGTTAACAGCTGAACCTCCATCAACAAGGATACGCTCGATCCTTTGTTCACGAGCATAACCAGAGACATAGAGTGGGCGATTGTGGGGCTTAGAGCCTAACAATAAATCCTCATCAGTGAAAGTTAAGTCTGGAGAGCATGCGTAACATCCCTGTGTTTGTTGAAGCATATTGGTATGAGGGGCGTATATCTCTGGCTCCTCAAGAGCTTGGGTGAGCACTTCTTTTGGTGATGTGGAGGATTGCAAGGGTTCAACTTCATCGACCTGAGATTGGAGTTCCTCCAAAGATGACAAGGTTTCTTTTGGATCACCATGGTCAACGTCCTCCTTTTCGTCCTGGATTTCGCAACGAGAAATTGTGTGGACGGCCTCGGCTGAGTCATTTTGAAAGAATTTTCTAGGGAAGAATTCTTCCAATGTGATGAGCTTTCGAGATTTTCGGGTTTGTGCTGAATCTTCATACACTTTTGTTCCTAGTCTCCCTTGCCTCTTATAACTCATTCTTTTTTACCAAGGCTGAATCTGCTTTTGTGCTCTTTTGGACTCTTGGGTGATCAAATGAAGAGGGAATGCTCGTTTCTTCTTCCATCTCTTGCGAACAACCATCGTCCAGCCTTCTTCCTCATCCATCATTGACCTTTTATCATCATTTGAATTATAATGAGGTGCTTTTTGTGAGAGCTGAACTTGAACTGGTTTCAGAGAACCAAACTGGATGAGTGTGGTATTTTCCCCTTGCTTAGTAGTCGGAGACAGAGAACTAGGTAACCCACAAGAAAATGTGACAAGGTTTGACTGAGCAACATCATTAAAATCCAAGTCGATTTTCCTTTCCTTGGCTAGCTTCATGATGAGTTCTTTAAGAACAAAGCATTTTTGGATTGGATGACTTATGATGCGATGATACTTACAATAGTTCGGGTCATCAACTTTTCTCATCTCTTCCGGTCGTTTGCATTCTGGCAATTCAATTAATTTCAACTTGAGCAGTTGTTCTAGCATTTCAGGCATATCGGCGTCTAGGAAAGGATAGACCTTTTGTTCCCATTCCTTAAGTAATGAGCGACGTGTTTCACGCTGTTGACCTCCTTCGGGCCTCTTTTCATTGGCCTTTACATTTTTTGTTGAAATTTTGACTGGGGCAGGATTGACATTCATTGAATCTTTGATATTACTTTTCATATTCCTGTCATTTTTCCTTATTTCCCGCCTTTCTTTCCTTTCCTCAGGTACGGGAGGTTTCGTATTTCCATGGCTGGAAATACTTAATTCCATGTCATGTGCACGAGTTGCCAACTCTTCAAATGTTCGGGGTTTTACTCCTTGAAGGATGTAAAGAAGTCCCCAATGCATGCCTTGGATGCACATCTCTATGGCAGATATTTCAGTAAGTCTATCCTTGCAATCTAGACTCAAAGAACGCCACCGATTGATATAATCAACGACGGGCTCATCCTTCCACTGTTTAGTATTGGTAAGCTCCATCATGCTTACCGTGCGTCGTGTGCTGTAGAATCGATTGAGAAACTCCCTTTCAAGTTGTTCCCAGCTATCGATTGATTCAGGCTCTAAGTCTGTATACCAATCAAAGGCATTCCCTTTTAGTGAACGGACAAACTGCTTTACAAAGAGGCCTCCTTGAGTCCCTGCATTCTCGCAAGTTTCTACAAAGTGAGCAATGTGTTGCTTAGGGTTTCCTTTGCCATCAAATTGCAAGAACTTGGGAGGTTGATACCCATTTGGCATTCTCATGTTATCAATGCGCTTTGTATAGGGTTTGGAATATATGAGAGAACTTGTGGAAGAACCTCCATATTGTGCTCGAATGGTGTTTGTAATCATATCCTGCAGTTGTTGGACAGATATCGAGGCCATTGAGGTGGAATGTCCGTGTTGAGAAGTGCCTTCACCTCCTTTTCCTTTATCACCCTTGGCGTTTTCTCCTTTGAAGGTAAAGCCAGGTGGCTGCTCAGGGCCAAGACTTGATTCACCTGAATCTTGTACCTCCAGCTTGTTCATTAGGGTTGCAATTTTGACGTCCTTTTCTTCAAGTGCCTTTGTGAGAAGGATGACTCTTTGTTCCATTTCAGCCATCTTTTCTTCCATGGTAGAGGTGTTAGTCATCATTACTGGCATGACCTCTATAGATGATGGAGAAAATGATGAAACAGGATGAGTTAGTGGTACTTCACTCCTTAAGTTTCTCATCACGGGCGAAGAGTTGATAGAAAAGGTCTTTGTTGGGGACGATTCATTACTGATCTCCAAATCTTCCGAGGTAGATGAATCTTTGGTGGTAGCTTTCCTATTTGCAAGAAAGTTCGGAGAAATATCAGCAGGAGATTGGTTTTCTTGGGTTGGTTGAGGTTGGAGTCGATCAAGAGCTTTAGATCGACTGCGAGTGATTGGGCCGACATACTCATCAGCACTGGAATCATCAACCACTGATTTTCGGACATTCTTGCTAGAGGCCATTGAAGTAGGTAGCAAGATGGTGATGTTGAATTTCTTTTCTTTTGAAGGAGAAAGAGATGAGAGGCAGAGAAGTCCCACTGGGCGTGCTAGAATTTGTAAGCGACTAAATCTCTCGCTTGGAAATAGAGTCGAACAAGTGAAAATAGTTTCACAAATATGAATTTGTATTGATGATTGTGTGGTACAATTCTCTGGAATTACAAAAGAGTGATCCTCTGATTCGATCTCCTTGCAAAACTTATTGATTAGATTTGTGGTAATGTGGATTTGACTTGAACACAAAATATCCTTTAATTTGGTTGAGGGATGGATCGAAGATTACTGAAACAGAATTACAATGAATCTCTGGCTATGAGCTTGTTTAGAAATCCTTTGTTCTTTGCGTTCTTCGTGTTCTTCGTGCGTTCTTCGTCTTCGAAGGTTTGTGGTGGAAGTTCTTCGGAGCTTTAGAGGCTTGAATCCGTTGAGCTTCAATGATTTGTGAGTTGTTGATGTTTTCGGACACTTTTGGCTTGATTCCCGTGAACTTTAGGATCTAGGCAGATGATCTGGATGATTCTGCTTCGAATGTTCTTCGATTTTGGGGTTGAAGTTCTTGAAGTTCTTGAAGGCTTTGAGGCTTGATCTTCGCAGAGCTTTTTCACTTCTGAATTCTGGTCCTCCTGAATGTCTCAGGAAGGCTTCTATTTATAGGAGTTTTGGGGTGGGTGAGCGACACGTGGCGGAGCTTGATTGGTGACACATGTCACAGCTTGATTGGTCCGCTTAAGTCATCGCTTACACGTGCGAGGTTGCTTGAGTCATCGCTTACACGTGCGAGGCTGCTTGAGTCATCGCTTACACGTGCGAGGCTGCCTGAGTCATCGCTTACACGTGCGAGGCTGCTTGAGTCATCGCTTACACGTGCGTTGATGCGTGATTGGCTCTTGCATGACACTTGGCAAATTTCTGTTGGCCTCTGAATAGTGATAGCAAAACCTAGCAGCAATACATGGTGTTCTGTAATTGGCTGTATTTTGTGGACTTGGTAATGTGACGTGTCAGCTTGTGATAGGTCGGGGATTTTCCCTCTCTACAATATCATAGTGGAACAACCATCCTCATTTGAACACTATGATGTCAATTGATGACTCAGGGGAGACCTAGGGCTTGTTTGGTTGCTATTTTTGAGAATGGACAACTATTTTTTGGATGGAAAATTTTTCTGTGTTTTCTAAAAACTAGTGTATGGAAAATGGAAATGCTAACTTTAGAATTGAAGGAGATGAGAAAGATGTTTTTGATGTTTCGTTAATTCATGAGAACAAGTGATTTTCATGGGCAAAAATAGCTAAATTGCACATTTTTGTAAACTATGTTACAATTTACCACTATTTTAGAAATATGTAGGGATCTAATACTTTTTGGGTACTCAAATTTGGCGAAATTAAAATTTTCATGGTACTCGAATTTATGGAACTCGAGTTGTACCATAAAAAATTTTCAAAATTTTTCAAGAGCATATTTTTTCAAAGAACTCGAGTTTTTAGAACTGAAGTTTCACGGCAAATTTGAGTTTTACAAACTCAAGTTTTAAATAGATGGTAACTCCCTACATATACTCTTCCAATGGGTTAGGTTCAACTTACACCTAGTATAACTCTAAGTAATATTACACTAATCAATAATTTTTAATTAGATGCAAATTTTGACAAATCCACTATTAGATTACATTATCTTTGTATATTTTCCATACTTGCAAAATTTCAAAGTGATCAAAGATCAATAGCCATGTCATCAATCAATTATTTAAATACAAATTTTTATAATTTGAAATAATGCATAAAACATTAGTTTATGGATCACATGGTAAATTACATTTGATTGGCATGAAATTTGGAATGCATATTAAGAACATATAAAACATACAATTCAAGGGTTGGATTTTCAAAATATGAATTCAATAATAAGTTATTGAGTGGTGTAGCATTACTTGGTCCATTTGGATTGAGGGGGAGTAGAGTAGAGTAGAGTAGATTTAGCACAAAATTAGCTTATTTTTAGCCAACTATAGTCTACTACCCTCAATTCCTCCTCCTTCCTCCCTTCATCCAAATATGCCATTAAAGTTACACTAGGTATAACTTGAACTCAACTCATTTTCAATATAGTGATAAATGACCATTTTTTTTTTTTTTTTTGGGTTAAATAGTGATAGCGGCCATGTTTGCCCATTTTCATGCCTATGAACCATGCAAATAAATGCACTGTAAAATCATAGTATAAATGTGTCGTTATTTATCTATTTTTTTCATATCCCAAACCCTCATTTTTCATCCCATTTCTTTTTCTTTTCAATCTCCCCTCTTGCTCTTATCTCTCACAGCAATCTGGGCTCCTCAATTGCTGTTGATGGCCTTCTATTACGACTCTAAGCCCTCAACCACCTTGTCCTCCATTCTCAACTCCGAAATCACCTAATCGAAATCCCAACTCCACTCCTAGTCGCAATAAGTGCCTTTGATTTCTTCAATGCCTATGGTTGTGGTGCAAGATATTCTTGGGTGAGTGAAGGAGTGCAAGGAGGTGGCAGCAGAGGACAACATGATGGCTTTGGTGGAGTTTTTGGCCAAGGCAAGGCCTGGGCCCTTGGAGGAAGAGGTGGTCTCCGCAGAGAGCTTGTTTGGAGGAGTGTTTGCGCCTTCAATCCCATCTTGCCACCAAACCCCTTTGAAGGTTCCATTGTGGTCTTTGTAAATGAGGTGGAGGTGGAAGACGGAAGAGGGTAGAGGGTATGGTCATAGGTTGGAACCTTAGGGGTAGAGGGAGGTCGTGGGTCACGTAGGTGTAGGGTAACAAGTCATGAGGGTGGGTTGGATGGGTTTTGATGTTTCGTTGGGGTGGGGATGGGTGAGTACCATGTATATCCAAACCTTTTTTTCGTTCTTTTTTGGTTATTATTATTATTATTATTTTTTTTTTGAGAACCCCATAAAATTGTCTTTCATTCTCATCCCTAAAAACAAGTTAATGAAAATGATTTTCAGAAAACTTCCCCAAACAGACTTGATAGTTCCTAGTTTTTCTTTTTCCTTTTGTCTATTATATAAATTCCTTTTTCTTTTTTTCTTTTTTTTTGGGGTTCAATTCTAATTACTTGTGTTTTGGATCTCCTTTTGTCAATGGTTAGTTCTTGATAAGTTGCGGTACAAAGACCCCAATGCCAAATTGGCAAGTGAATATTAAATATGGTCACACAATCAGACGCTATTGTATTTCTTTTGTTGCATTGCTGACATGCAAATATGCATTTTCACACTCAATTTTTGAACTTGTCCTCAATGTTTGTTTGTGTTTGTTTTGCCTGTAGCCTCAGCTCACAAAACTTATATTCTGGATTTTCTGATTGGTGTTTAGGAAGCTGAGTTCAATGTTGAAGCAGCTTAGAAAGGCATTGTCTACGTTGATGAAGTTGATAAGTTTACTAAGAAGGTTTTGTGAAGTTAATAGATGGAAAAGCACACTTAAATATCTCTATGTGTTATTTACAATAATCAAAAACGAATTTTTGTGCAGACTGAGAGCTTAAACATTGGCAGAGATGTTTCTGGAGAGGGTGTTCAACAGGCATTGCTAAAAATGCTGGAAAGAACGGTGCGTCAATAAATTACCCTTTTCCTTTTGTCTGATTCCTACCTCTTTAATTTTTGGAAGAAGTAGATTATTATTATTATTATTATTATTATTATTATTATTATTATTTTTCAGTTTATACATTTTTACAAGTTCAATACATTGGCATCAAGATATCTATAGTTTTCCTAGTTTGGAAATAGGTAAAAACTTAGGTACAATACTTTAGGTATAGTACATTAAGTTCTCCAAATTAAATTTAAACACTTGGGTGGATTGAATTTAATTATCCTTGGAAAAGAAAACACTATTTGTGTTTTATTGGTTGATGCATTCAAGTGTTTGCATTTAATTGGGGAGCCTATTGTAATGCACCTAAGGTATTGTATCTAAGTTCTACCTTTGAAAATAGGATTTTACTAATGTGTGCCCTAAGGGCACACAATAATAAACCAATTTTGGAAAAAATTTATCGGAAATTGAAAAAGTTTTGACAACTTTTTTAATTCCCAATAAAACTTTTCTAAAACTGGATTTGTTAATGTGTGCCCTTAGGGCACACATTAACCGGATCCTTGAAAATATAATAGTTGGAACTTGGCATTATTGATTATTCTTCAACAAGTCACCTCACTACCTTAATTTTTTTTCACTGTTGATAGCTCCCCCTCTCTTTTTAGAGCTTTGGTCTTTCACGCTTTCAGTGAATTACAATCTTGTATATGTGCTGATGCATTATGTGTTTTCATATTCCAATTTTTTGTCCATGTAGACATCCCAAATTTTGTGTATCAACTTCACTTATATATCGATCTGGATTGGTATGCCAAAATGATAGCATTTGCCATTTTGTCGGAGTTTGGCATAAATTTTGGAATTGAAAGTACAGTAATGGTTATTTATGTAGTATTGTTCATGAATCCTGGCTCAAATGCACTTCCTCCTCTCACAAATGTGGGTGGAGGGTGAGGTTGTGAGTTCAGAACCCAGTAGGTGAGGTGTATGTGCCAGCGAAAAAAGGGCTTGTAAAATTTTATATTTCATTTGACTTGTTTAGTAACTGAAATGGGCAAACAATTGTTTCTGTTACTGTGAAGAATCTTGTGCATGGGAGAGGACTGCATTCCTTGGTTAAATGTACAGGCTATCAATAAAATTTATTAATCATAGATTCATAGTACTATTTGTTTCATCACATATTACATTAAAAGTTTCTGGGCTTAGCCAAGTTGCCTTAAAAATTACGTTAATACACAAAGAAAGATGTCTATTGATAAGAGCAGGACTGCAAACACTTTCATGATACTGGAATTGGAAAGGGCATAGTGTGTTGATGGAAAAGTTTAGGTAATCCCATGATAGCGGGTGTGGCTGTTACAATATAGAAAATAAAGAATAGGAGATCGCTACTAAAAATTGCCCACCAAATTTTATGGAAACTGATTTTTCTCATTTCTTGGGGATGAAAATAAAAATTTTCTAATAAAGGGGGGGGGGGGGGTGGGGGGGTGTTTACAAGCACCCAATAGATTTCAAACCCATGACCTCAACTTCCATGTCATTCTTATGTGGGAGGAAGTGCCATAAACTTTAAGTTGGAATGGTTAAGAAAGCTACTCAAAGGCTGATGGATGGTTTGGAGTTGAAGCAACACTAGAAAACTGAGAATCTAAGTTGTCATCCAGGGACTGTAAACAGTATCCATGAACAGTAACTGGTAGAGTAGATTTTATGTATTTGGAGTTTTCAATGCTAATTTGATGACATGCTTGCTAGAGTTATGTAGGATGGGATTTTTAAGGTTAATAGTGGGTGAACAAGGTCTTGTTGTGGCTGAAATTAAAGAAAAGAGGATGAACATTTCAAGAATGTGATAGAAAACTGTAAGGTTGAATTTATTCAACCATCTAATTGGCTTTATTCCGTGTCAAATTTGCTTGTATTTCAGCATTTAGTAACCCTGTACTTAGGTGGGCTTGTTGTAAGGGTAGTGAGTGAGATAGAGTGAAGTTTGGTCAAGAGTGTGCAAGAAAACAGAGACTTGCGGCTTGGCCTCGTGGGTGACTCGCGACTGCAAGCCGTCAGATGCAGCACACGTGCCAAGCATGCCGGAAGGTGAACAGTCATGCTAGCTGGAGCACTACATGACAAAACAGGACAACTAGCTATACGGTTATCTCGCGACTGGATCTCGTGACTTAGTTAAGTCGCGAGGTCAAGCCGTGAGCCACCCCTGTTTTCTAAAACCTAACGTTTCACATTCCTCTCTCACTTCAGTATAAATACCCCTTTTACCCACAAATGTAAGAGAGCTTCTAGAGAGAATTTTAAGAGAGAAACCCTAAAGAAAAACAAGATTGATTCACCCACAATCTATACATTAGAGTCTCTTCAAATTCCTCAACTCTCTTCCTCTCCATTGTCAAATCCTTGAGAGGCATTTTACCAAACCTTATTCTCACCATATTCATCACTGTGAGAGGGCTGTTTGGATTTTTGGGAAGCAGTTAGGAAGGAACTAATCTTCATTGGTTGATGCTATGGTCTAGTAGCGGAATCCGGGAAGTTAGAAAAGAAAAAGGTTCGGCGCAACCTCGTTGGAGCAAGAAGCTTGGAGGGCTTAGGTGCACTGTGTAAGGTTGAATTTATTCAACCATCTAATTGGCTTTATTCCGTGCCAAATTTGCTTGTAATTCAGCATTTAGTAACCCTGTATTTAGGTGGGTTTGATGTAAGGGTAGTGAGTGAGATAGAGTGAAGTTTGCTCAAGAGTGTGCAAGAAAACAGAGTCTCGCGGCTGGGTCTCGCGGGTGACTCGCGGCTTCAAGCCGCCAGAAGCAACCTCACGTGCCAAGCATGCTGGAAGGTGAACAGTCTGCTAGCTGGAGCACTACAGGACAAAACAGGACAACTGGCATACGGTTATCTCGCGACTGGATCTCGCGACTCAGTCAAGCCGCGAGGTCAAGCCGCGAGCCACCCCTGTTTTGTAGAATTCTGACGTTTCGCATTCCTCTCCACTCAAGTATAAATACCCCTATTACCCACGATTGAAAGAGAGCTTCCAGAGAGAATTTTGAGAGAGAAACCCTAAAGAAAAACCAGATTGTTTCACCCACAATCTCTACCTTAGAATCTCTTCAAATTCCTCATCTCTCTTCCTCTCCATTGTTGAATCCTTGAGAGGCATTATACCAGACCTGGTTCTCACCATCATCTTCATTGTGAGACAGTCGTTTGGATTTCTGGGAAGCAGTTAGGAAGGAGCCAATCTTCATTGGTTGATGCTACGGTGTAGTAGCGGAATCCGGGAAGCTAGAAAAGAAAAAGGTTCGGCGCAACCTCGTTGGAGCAAGAAGCTTGGAGGGCTTAGGTGCACTGGGTAGATTAGGCTTGGAGGGTCTATTGCTGTCCTTGTATCCCAACTTTATTTTCTAGTGGATTGATTACCGCTTGGAGGGCGGCGGAGAGGTTTTTCGCCGAGGGCTTCGGTTTCCTCTTCGATAACACATCGCGTGTTGTCTTTGTGTTTGCATCTTCCTTCCTCTCTATCTTTGCCTTTTTATTTATCTGCTGTGGATTTTATTTTGTTATGGCTTAGATAGTATTTAATCAATTTCGTATGTTAGCATATGTTAAGTTTCCGCACACTTGTTGTTTGACATATTGCTTGAATTGATTAAGTTTTAATTTGGGGGTCTAAACGTTCAAAGGTGTTTTTACACGTTTTTGAACTTTCATTTGGTATCAGAGCGGGTACACTTGTTGTGGTTTCATTACCTTAGTGTGATCCTAGACCCCTGTGTTGTGGTTGACTGTGTTAGTTGATACCATGCTGAATTGTAGCTTAAGTGTTTGTGAAAATGACTCTATGCATATGTCTGAAAGGTGTCTTACTGATGATCTTGTAGAATTGTTAAAAACTAAGAAACATGCTAGAGTATTTGTTCACATGCTCGAATTTCTTGAAAGTCAGAATCATGTCTTAAATAGTAGCATATCTGAATCTAAATCATTGATTAAGAAATATAAAAGAAAGAATAGAATGTTGGGTGAGATGATTGAGAATCTGAAAATGAAAAATCAATCTGAAAAAGGCATGAAAACTGATGATGAATTTGTGTTTGAAGGTCAAGAATGTCTATCACATGTGAACCTATTTGTGCATACCTCATTGAAGGTGTTTAATGCATGTTTGTGGTATCTTGACAGTGGGTGTTCTCGCCATATGACAGGGGATAAGTCTCTGTTTAAAACACTCAAAGAAAAGGTCGGTGACTTTGTGACCTTTGGTGATGGAAGTCATGCTCAAGTCCTAGGCAAAGGAACCATTGAGATACCTGGTTTGCCGCTGTTGAAAGATGTGCTGTACATAAAAGGGCTGAAGGCGAATTTGCTGAGCATCACTCAAATTTGTGATGATGATTTTCTGGTACAATTCTCTAAGAAGGGATGTTTGATCATCAATGAAGAGGGGATTCAAGTTTTGGAAGGAAATCGGACTACTGATAACTGTTATGGAATTGTTCCCACGGCACCCATATCATGTAGAAGTGCTCGTGTGGATACGTTGGAGTTGTGGCATCATAGATTTGGGCATGCAAACTTCAAACAAGTAGCGAAAGTTTCAAAACTTGAAGCAGTCGAGGGACTTCCTAAGTTTGGAAAAGTGAAGAAGACCGTTTGCGGTGCGTGTCAAATGGGGAAACAAACTAAGGCAAGTCATCACAAGGTGAGTGTGATCGCCACCTCTCGGTGCTTGGAGTTACTTCATGTTGATCTAATGGGGCCTACCAGAACAGAAAGCCTAGGAGGGAAGAGATACATTATGGTTATTGTGGACGACTACTCAAGATACACTTGGGTTGATTTCCTTAGAGAAAAATCAGAGGCTTGTGAAAGGTTGGAGATTTTGTGCAAGAAACTACAAAACGAAAAAGGGGTTCCGATAGCCAAAGTTAGAAGTGATCATGGGAGGGAATTTGAAAATGCAAGATTCGAGTCCTTCTGTGAGAAGAATGGAATTAAAAGAGAATTTTCAGCTCCCAAAACTCCACAACAAAACGGAGTGGTAGAGAGAAAAAATCGTGTGATTCAGGAAATGGCAAGAGTCATGTTGCTTAACAAGCAAATATCTCAAAGTTTTTGGGGAGAAGCTGTCAATACCTCGTGTCACATTGGCAATAGGATTTTCTTTCGAGTTGGTACAAAGAAGACTGCCTATGAGATATGGAATGGGAAGAAGCCAAAAGTGAAGTATTTCCGGGTGTTTGGAAGTAAATGCTATATCCTAAATGATCGAGAGAATCTTGGGAAGTTTGATGCGAGAAGTGATGAGGGTATTTTTCTTGGCTACTCCACTACAAGTCGAGCGTATAGAGTGTTTAACAAGAGAACAAAAACTGTGATGGAGTCCATAAATGTCAAGATTGATGATGCCTTACCTAAGGTGGAAATGGTTGATGATATAGAAGGGCCTAGCACCAAAGAGGCCGATGTTGAGGTAGAAGCTTTGGATATAGAAGGTGAAGAACCTATACCAGAAGGAGAATCGACTCCCATCAACCCAAGAATGGAAACGAGATCGATGTCTAGAACATCAAGCCCTCTTACTCCTCCGGAAGTCCATCCTCCTATCTCTCGTAGTGATGAAGTTTCCACTTCAAAAAGGCCATCTTCAAGAGTTATCAAGAATCATCCGGAAAGTAATATCATAGGATCTCTTGATGACGGTCTTCGCCTCAGAAAAGGAAACGTTCTGCTAGCCAATCATGTGACATATCACTATTATCTTGCACAGTTTAAGCCAAAAAGGGTTGAAGAGGCTCTTCAAGATGAGAATTGGGTTGAGTCAATGCATGAAGAGCTGAATCAGTTTGTGAGGAATGATGTGTGGGAACTTGCTCCACGGCCTAAGAACACTCATGTTATAGGCACAAAATGGATTTTTAAAAACAAAACGGATGAAGATGGGGAAATAATTCGAAACAAATCTCGGTTAGTGGCCCAAGGATACACTCAAGTTGAAGGAGTGGATTTTGATGAATCCTTTGCTCCGGTGGCAAGACTCGAATCCATTCGCATCCTCATGTCCATTGCGTGCACCTTGAAATTCAAACTTTATCAAATGGATGTAAAGTGCGCGTTTCTGAATGGATATCTAAATGAAGAAGTATTTGTTGAGCAACCTAAAGGATTTGAAGATCCTCATTTTCCAGATCATGTTCTAAGATTGAAGAAAGCCCTTTATGGCTTAAAACAAGCGCCCAGAGCCTGGTACGATCGTCTTACACATTATCTTCTAGACAGAGGTTTCAAGAGAGGGTATGCAGATCGAACTCTGTTTGTCAAAAATGATGAAGGTTATCTCCTTGTGGCACAAGTCTATGTTGATGACATAGTGTTTGGGGCAACCATCGAAGATCGTGCTACTGAATTTTCTGAAGAGATGAAGAAGGAGTTTGAGATGAGTATGGTGGGGGAACTCACATTTTTCTTGGGTCTTCAAGTCAAACAACAGAAAGAGGGTATTTTTGTATCTCAAGAAAAGTATGCCAGAAATATTGTCAAGAAGTTTGGTCTAGACTCCAAAAAACATGCCTCCACCCCCATGAGCTCTTCCACTAAACTGAATGTGGATTCGTCGGGAGTTGAAGTAAGTCCTACATTGTATAGGAGCATCATAGGAAGTTTGCTCTACCTTACAGCCAGTAGACCGGACATTGCTTTCAGTGTGTGCGTTTGTGCCAGGTACCAAGCTAATCCGAAGGAATCTCATCTAACTGCTGCTAAGCGAATCATTCGATATGTGAATGGTACTGCAAACTATGGTCTGTGGTATTCAAAAGACTCAAATGATTGTCTTGCTGGGTATTCAGATGCTGACTGGGCTGGCAGTGTAGACGATCGGAAAAGCACTTCAGGCGGCTGTTTTTATCTTGGTAACAATCTTGTCTCATGGATGAGCAAGAAGCAGAATTCAGTGTCTCTATCTACTGCAGAAGCAGAATATATTGCTGCTGGAAGTTGCTGCACTCAGCTTCTTTGGATGAAGAAATTACTTCATGACTATGGAATTCCTCAAGAAACGATGTGTGTCTTCTGTGACAACACCAGTGCCATCAATCTTTCCAAGAATCCTGTTCAGCATTCTAAGTCCAAACACATAGAGATACGCTACCATTTCATTCGGGATTTGGTAGAGGAAAGAGTTGTGTGTCTTGAGTTCATACACACCGACAATCAAAAGGCGGATATCTTCACCAAGCCTCTCGATGGTCCACGGTTTGAATCACTCCGTAAGACCATTGGTGTCGGTACAATTCCTTGATTCTCTTGTGTGTTGTGTGCTTCACATATTGATAATTTGATATATTTGCTTGTAATGTGACACACACTTCCTTGTTACCCCTTTGTGCAATATGTTTATTGTTTGTTTGTTCTTCTGTTATTTCTGTTGGTTCCTTCTCTGTTTGTTCAATCATTTTTTTCTTCTTTTATGTCAAAACTCCAAAAACCACATAAAAATTAGAAAATCAAAAAGCTTGATTGACTTTGTTGAGATTTTGTCTCAAAACTTGTTTTGCCTTGTACCTTTGTGCTAATGGCTTTGTGCATTTTCGAACATTACTTGTTTTTATGCACGTATATCTCTGTGGGAGAAATCTTGAAATCTTTGTGATTGTTGTAAATAGATCTTCAAACTTGTCATGAATGATTAGTGAATGGTTTTGTTGATCTTGAGACTTGCATAGACTTGTGTCTATATATCTTCCCACTCTTTAATTTTGTTTTGTTAAAAAGAGCTCACCAACTGTAAATCTCCAAATGAAAAGAGATATTGAGCTGCAAAAGCCTGTCGCACATTCTAGTATTTGACTAGGAAAAAGGGTAAGCGACCTTATATTGAAATGAATGTTTATTCAAAAAGCCAAAGGCTTATTCATTAAAGTGAAATATCATTTATCACTCTCACAATGAGAGGTGACTGTCTCAAAAAGATCAAAAAGATCAATTATGTTGATTGTAAGTGGAGTCAAATGTAAAGCTCCAAATCATGTTATCTAGTTTATGTGGGAGGTCATATATACATATTTCTATAATTGAGATGGGTCACATGATCTAGTGCTAATTGTGTATGCCTTGGTTGAATTGATCATTGAAGCTTCACATTCGACGAAGGACTATCTCATTGTTGATATCCACACACAACACACAAGTTTATGTTCAAATAAATGCCATATTCATTTGTGTGATTGTACTTGTTGAAATGTGTTTTCACATGCTCAATCTTTGTTAATTCAAGCACAAAAAGATTTTTGAGTGTTTTAGGTGTTTTTGGAAAGTATTTTGTTTGAAAAATCTGAAAATTTCAAAAAGCCTGTTTTGCCCTGTTTTGGCGGCTCTGTCGCGGGTGTGTCAAGTCGCGAGACTCAGTCGCACCTTCGCTGGTCATTTTTGGCGACTTGTTCGCGGGTGGAAGGTCCAGTCGCGAGGTTCACTCAGAGATTTTCGCGGCTCAGCTCGCGACTCACTCGCGGGTAGACCTTCCAGTCGCGAAAAACACTTGGAAAAATTTTTCAAAATTTTGCTCTTGAGTGCTTTGGCGGCTTGAGCTGGCGACTGTGTGGCGACTTACTCCAGTCGCGAAAAACGCGTGTTTTGAAGAAATAAGGGCATTTTTAAACTTTTTGTTTTTCCCTCGATCTTTTTGTGACTATTCATTGTCTTCTTCATTTGTTCTTACCCATCACACTGTGTCTCCATTTTCGATCTCCCTTGTTTACCTTCTTTCTGAGCCAAATCGTCGCCTAACAGGTATGATATTTCTGTCTTGAACTCTATTGTACTTGTTGTTATGGTTTTCCCCTCTGGATTTTTTCACATTTGTTAGTGATTTTGTGATGGGTTTCTCGCTCAAATATGTCTCTTGTCCATGTTTAGCTTATGGAATCTTGTGTTTATGTTTTTGAGCTAGTTTATTGTGGATGGTTTTTGTGTCCTTCTTCATGTGCTTAGCTAGGGTTTGCTCTTTTGTGTCTGCTCTGATGTGGATGTCGTATTTCACTGTGGTTTCCTGTTGATGTGTTGCTGAATGTGGGTTTATTTTTTTTTGCTGATTCAGTGCAGTTCAATTTGGGTCTTCTGTGTCCCTCATTGATTTTCTCTGACCATTATCATCCAAATGTTAGGGCTTCTTCATAGTCCCTATATTTTCACTGACCCTCTGCTAATACAGCTTGTTGGATTGTGTTCTGTCTCTTGCCTTACTCATATTGCAGACTGGTCATGTCACCATTTAAGAAAGCTGCTGTAAAGGGAGGAAGTTCCAAAGGGAAGGAACCGGTCATAGACGTTGATGATTTCTCCCCTCAACCAAGAGGGACTCGCTCTTCATCGAGGAGATTCGATCCCGACAAGTTCAGATCATATGCCGCCTATCAGTCATATGAGAATTTCTTTCTTCATGCCACGCCACTACTAGAGCGAGCTTTGGATCAGTCATCCCTTCATGACACTGACATTCCAAAATGGTTCGCTCACAAGGATTGGAATTACCTTCTATCTGATCCGGATGACGCATATGAAGAGTTGGTAAAGGAGTTTTATGCCAACGCAATTGTGGAGGGAGATGAACTTCAGTGCTGGGTTCGGAAGAAGAGCTTTTCTGTCTCTCCTGCATATCTGGCAGAAATTCTCCACATCAACAGACCCATTTTCCGTCATTCGCCAGTCTATGATGACCTCTGCCCTGATGAGGAGCTACTTAAAGAGAGTCTTGGTCCAGATTTGGAGTTCTCGCCAACTGGCAAGTCCATCAGTGTTTCCTCTCTCTCCCCAAAGCTTCGGGTACTTACAATTGTAATGTTTCACAATTTGTACCCTTTGTCCAGCACTGGATATATGAACCTTGGCCGGGCTTTGTTTCTTCATGATCTCATCTCTGATGTGGAAATAGACATCTGTGCTCATATCTTTCATGTTCTGCGCAAAACGGTTCTTCGTCATGAGACTCGGATATGCGTTCCTTTTTGCAGTCTAATTTCCCGGATCTTGAAGCTCAAAGGAGTTTATCCACTGACTGATGAATCCCCTATGCCCAAGCCAAGTCCAATCAACATGCGCACATTCAATGCGAGCATTGGACATAGTCGGAAGAGGGCCAAACCAGAAACTTCTGCATCTCACAGTGACTCTCAGTTTAGCTCTCTCTCCCTAGATGGGAAACTTGAACGTATTGCCTCCTCTGTTCATGAGTTGAATACAAAGCTGTCTGGGCTCACAGCCTCTCTCCACCATCAAAGCACTCGGTGGGACATGAAGTTTACTTCCCTTCAGACACAATTGGATCAGATTCAGCGAAAGCTTGAAGAGGATGACTAGTCTATTCCCTGACAAAAAGGGGGAGAGCTAGGCATGATCAGAGGGGGAGTCTTTACCTAAGGGGGAGTGTCTTTACATTCTTCTTCAGCTTAAGTTTTCACTTTACGTTGTTTTGTAAACTGTTATTCAGGATGTGTGTGTGTTTGTACCCATGTGCTTATGTAAGCTTTTAGGGTTTATGTGTTTTGCATAGTTTGTAGGCTTTATGGTTTGTACCTTGCTTAAGTGCAGCCTTTATGCTTTGTTGAAATCAGTACTTTAATCTAAATGTTATGCATTTTGGTTTATGTACTGTCACTCTTGTGCCCTTGTAGGATTGTTCCTAGATGCATATGCCTTGTGTGATATGCATTGGTTGAGTGTTGAGCATACAAGTGTCTTGCCTTGTGCATGTCAACTTGTATGTCCTTGTGTTCATTCCAAGTGTGGATGAGCACTGTGATCACTATCTTGTGGTGTTCACTTGGTTGATCAAGCCATGGTTTGTTTCTTAACTCCATCTTTGCTTAATCACATATTGCCTGTTTCATATGCATTTTGTAATTTTCTGCTTACAATGATCATGGTGTATTGTTGTGTTTCAGGAGTATTATGTTCATATGATTCAAGTGCTTCACAGCTTCTAGAGTTAGGTGTGAGTGAGTTTTGTTCAACTGTTCCCAACTCACATGTTAAGTCTAGAGTCTGTTTTAGGGTTTTGTCACGGAATAGCCAAAGGGGGAGATTGTAAGGTTGAATTTATTCAACCATCTAATTGGCTTTATTCCGTGCCAAATTTGCTTGTAATTCAGCATTTAGTAACCCTGTATTTAGGTGGGTTTGATGTAAGGGTAGTGAGTGAGATAGAGTGAAGTTTGCTCAAGAGTGTGCAAGAAAACAGAGTCTCGCGGCTGGGTCTCGCGGGTGACTCGCGGCTTCAAGCCGCCAGAAGCAACCTCACGTGCCAAGCATGCTGGAAGGTGAACAGTCTGCTAGCTGGAGCACTACAGGACAAAACAGGACAACTGGCATACGGTTATCTCGCGACTGGATCTCGCGACTCAGTCAAGCCGCGAGGTCAAGCCGCGAGCCACCCCTGTTTTGTAGAATTCTGACGTTTCGCATTCCTCTCCACTCAAGTATAAATACCCCTATTACCCACGATTGAAAGAGAGCTTCCAGAGAGAATTTTGAGAGAGAAACCCTAAAGAAAAACCAGATTGTTTCACCCACAATCTCTACCTTAGAATCTCTTCAAATTCCTCATCTCTCTTCCTCTCCATTGTTGAATCCTTGAGAGGCATTATACCAGACCTGGTTCTCACCATCATCTTCATTGTGAGACAGTCGTTTGGATTTCTGGGAAGCAGTTAGGAAGGAGCCAATCTTCATTGGTTGATGCTACAGTGTAGTAGCGGAATCCGGGAAGCTAGAAAAGAAAAAGGTTCGGCGCAACCTCGTTGGAGCAAGAAGCTTGGAGGGCTTAGGTGCACTGGGTAGATTAGGCTTGGAGGGTCTATTGCTGTCCTTGTATCCCAACTTTATTTTCTAGTGGATTGATTACCGCTTGGAGGGCGGCGGAGAGGTTTTTCGCCGAGGGCTTCGGTTTCCTCTTCGATAACACATCGCGTGTTGTCTTTGTGTTTGCATCTTCCTTCCTCTCTATCTTTGCCTTTTTATTTATCTGCTGTGGATTTTATTTTGTTATGGCTTAGATAGTATTTAATCAATTTCGTATGTTAGCATATGTTAAGTTTCCGCACACTTGTTGTTTGACATATTGCTTGAATTGATTAAGTTTTAATTTGGGGGTCTAAACGTTCAAAGGTGTTTTTACACGTTTTTGAACTTTCACACTGGATAGATTAGGATTGGAGGGTCTATTGTTGTCCATGTATCCCAACTATATTTTCTAGTGGATTGTTTACCGCTTGGAGGGCGGCGGAGAGGTTTTACGCCGAGGACTTCGGTTTCCTCTTCGATAACACATCGCGTGTTGTCTTTGTGTTTGCATCTTCCTTCCCTTTTATCTTTGCATTTTATTAACTGCTGTGGGTTGTGTTTTTAATTTGGCTTAGATAGTTTTTTTTTTTTTCAATTCCATATTATAGTTTATGTTAAGTTTCCGCACACTAGTTGTTTGACATAATGCTTGAATTGGTTAAGTTGTAATTTGAGGGTCTAAATGTTCAAGGGTGTTTATACACTTATTTGAACTTTCATTTGGTATCAGAGCGGGTACACTGTTATTGGTTTCATTACCATTGTGTGATCCTTGACTTCTTTTTGAGATGGATCGGTCTCAATCCCTAAATGCACCTCCATATTTTGATGGTAGTAATTATGCTTTTGGAAGGTTCGCATAAGAGCTTTTCTGTGTTTTATTGATGAATCTGTTTGGGATGCTGTTGAGATTGGTTGGACCAGACCTGAGGCAGCCAAATCCACATGGGATAAGGCAGCACTCGCTACATCTAATGCTAACAGTAAAACACTTAATGCTATTTTCTGTGATGTGTCTCCAGATGAATTTCACAGGATCTCCCACATTACTGTTGCCAAAGAAGCATGGGAGATTTTAGAAACCACCTACGAAGGAACGAAGAAAGTGAAAGACACCAAGTTGCAAATGCTGGTCACTCGGTTTGAGGAGCTCAAAATGAGTGAGGATGAGTCTTTTGACTCTTTCTATGGGAAGCTAAATGAGGTAGTTGTCAGCAAGTTCAATTTGGGGGAGAAAATGAAGGATTCTAAAATTGTAAGGAAGATCCTTCGATCATTGCCGGAAAGTTTTCGTGCTAAAGTGACAGCGATTGAAGAGAGCAAGGACCTTGATGACATCAAAGTCCAGGAGCTGGTTGGTTCTCTTCAGACTTATGAAATGTCGCTGCCCAATCAACGGAAGAGTAAATCTCTTGCTCTTAAGACCATTAATGAGAAGGTGGAAGATCAAGACTCATCGGGAGAAGATGTGGTTGACAAAGATGTTGCATACCTTGTTAAAAATTTTAGAAAATTCTTGAAATTCAAAAATAATGGCAAATTTGGTGATAAAGGAAAATTCCAAAGTTCAGGAAGGGAGAAAAAGGAATTCAAAAAGAAAGATGGAAAAGAATCCCAACCTATACAAGGTGTCACTTGTTTCGAATGTAACGAGCATGGACACTTTAAGAAAGAATGTCCGAATTATTTGAAATCCAAAGGCAAAGTGTATGCCACAACATTGAGTGACTCGGATTCATCCGACTCAGAATCTAAAGAAAGCTGTGATGGAGAGGAGAACTACTCAGCTTTTATGACTATTGCTCATATTGAGTCTTCAGACGAGTTGAATCTGCTTGTACGAGACCTTGGAGAACATAGTGATGAAGAATCACTGGAAATTGTTGAAGAATCAGATGCTGAAGAAGATGGAAGCACAGCCAATCTTCAAGAGAATTATAACTCACTCCTGGAGAAGTCGGGTGAGTACACAAGGGTGGCCAAGGCTGTTGTGAGAAAAATGAAGAAGGCAGATGAGGACTATAAAAGTCTCCTAATCCGATATAGGGAGGCCAAATGTGAGATAGAGACACTGAATGGTGAGCTGTCAGAAGCTTACACAAAAATGAGATTTCTTGAACAAGAGGTTATACAAGCAAATGCTAAAATAAAGAGGGTCACTAAAGAAGTGAAGTTTGTAAAGGCTAAAGATCCAGTTGTAGTTGACCTTACTGCTGAGAAGCTCAAGATGGAGGAGAAGAAGAATGTGGAGAACCAACGGTTGTTTAATCCCGCAATCAGTATGTGGACAGGTCTGAATCTCGTGCCAAGTCACGTCCACGACCACAAAGAGGTCCTAGATCAACTTATATGTGTCATCATTGCGGATTTCAAGGGCATACTTGACCAAATTGCCAAAAGCTGAGAGCAAAGAATAGTGCAACTCCTCAAAGGGCAAGAGGACCTAGAAATGATAGAAGAAATTGGGCAGGTGAACAATCTAGAGATCAAAATGGTGATCGCGGAATGATGAACGTGATGAAGATGATTGGTGCATTCACCAACTGCTTGGAAAGCTTCTCACGAAGGTTTGAAAGCCTTAACTCTCGTACCCAATCCTATAAGGAAATCACCCCAAACGCAAGTGACATGTGGGTGAAAAAGGGTACTCATGCATAAGCATTACAACATGTCCATGCATTAATACTTCCTATGTTTTGCGACGATGTTTATTTGTTTGCTTGTTGTTTTTGCTGTTGGTTATTTGCTTGTCTACTTGTACATATTTTTTTTTTATCAATCTTTTTCTTCAAGTGTCAAAAATCCAAAAATCACATAAAAATTAGAAAATCAAAAAGTTTGATTGACATTGTTGAGTTTTTGTCTCAAAACTTGTTTTGTCTTGTACCTTTATGCTAATGGCTTTGTGCATTATCGAGCATTACTTGTTTCTTTGCACTCATATCACTGTGGGAAAAATCTTGAAATCTATGTGATTATTGTAAATAGATCTTCAAACTTGTCACGAATGATTAGTGAATGGTTATGTTGATCTTGAGACATGCATAGACTTGTGTTTATATATCTTCCCACTCTTTATTTTTGTTTTTGCTAAAAAGAGCTCATCAAATGTAAATCTCCAAATGAAAAGAGATATTGAGCTGCAAAAGTCTGTCGCACACTCTAATATTCAACTAGGAAAAAGGGTAAGCGACCTAAAATTAAAGTAATTGTTTGTTCAAAAAGCCAAAGGCTAGTTCATTAAAGTGAAATATCAAATATCACTCTTACAATGAGAGGTGATTGTCTCAAAAGATCAAAAAGATCAAATGTTGTGATTAAAAGTGGAGTCAAATGTAAAGGTCCAAGTTATGTCATCAAGTTTTGTGGGAGGTCATATATACATATTTTTATAATTGAGATGGATCACTTGATCTAGTGCTAATTGTATATGCCTCGGTTGAATTGATCATTGAAACTTCACATTAAACTAAGGACTATCTCATTGTTGATATCCAAACACAACACACAAGTTTATGTTCAATAAATGCCATATTCATTTTTGTGATTGTACTTGATGAAATGTGTTTTCACATGCTTAATATTTGTTAATTCAAACACAAAAAGATTTTTAAGTGTTTTAGGTGTTTTTGGAAAGTATTTTGTTTAAAAAATTTGAAAATTTCAAAAATCTAGTTTTGCCCTGTTTTGGCAGCTCAGTCGCGGGTAAGTCAAGTCGCGAGCCTCAGTCGCGTCTTCGCGGGTCATTTTTGGCAACTTGTTCGCGAGTGGAAGGTCCAATCGCGAGGGTTTCTCAGAGATTTTTGTGGCTCATCTCGCGACTCACTCGCGGGTAGACCTTCCAGTCGCGAAAAACACTTAGAAAATTTTTTCAAATTTTTTTCTTTGAGTGTTTTGATGGCTTGAACTAGCGACTTGTTGGCGACTCTTTTCAGTCGCGAAAAACGCATGTTTGGCAAAAATAGGGGCAGTATTTAAATTTTTTTCAGTTTTTCCCTCGAACTTTTGTGACTGTTCATCTTCTCTCTAAACTGTCTCCTTCCCAAACACTCCGTGCTCCCATTTTCAAACTCCATTGTTGCGTATTTTCTGCTCAAAATCTTCAAGTAACAGGTATGGGTTTTCGTTCTTGAACTCCTTTCTACTTGATTTTGTGTTTTTCCCCCTTGATTTTTCGCATGTGTTTATGTTTTTGAGATGGGTTTGTGTTTCGGATATTGCTCTATGTTCATGCTTAGCTTGTGGATGCTGTAGCTTGAGTTTGAAATTATTTTAGTTGTTTCCTTTTTGGTCTTCATCATGTGCTTAGCTAAGTGTTTCTTTTTATTTTATTTGAACTTGTGCTGTTGATTTGTTTCAAAATGTTCCTATTGTGGATGTGAAGTTTATTGTGCTGAATGTGCATGTTCTATAGTGTGAATCTATTGAGAGCATCTGTGTGTTTTACTATGCTATTTATGAGTCATGTCTTTCTCATCACATTGTCTTTAGGATATTTTCTATCTCTGTTGCTCCCTGTTGTCCTTGTGGGTTTACTTTTTAAGCCTGTTCATCTGTGTGGTTGATTTCAGTAGCATGAGGTTTAATTGTTTTAGTTTATCTGAGTGGAGGCATTTTTGTCCTTGTCACTAACAAAGTTCTGTTTTGTTCTACACATGTTTTGTACTATGTTGTTGTGGCCTCTTCTGTTTGTTCATAGATGGCTCTCTCACCTCCGAAGAAGAAAACTCCTGCAAAGAAGGCTGACAAAAGATTGAAAATGGATTCTAATCTGTTTAGGTCGGTTCAACACTTTGAGAGATACAAGGATTTCTTCTTGAAAGCAGGAATTATTCAAGAAAGATTTGTAGATTTGAAGGATTTAAGAAACTCCTTTATCCCCAACTGTTTTGAAGGGAGAGGATGGGAAAAGCTTCTGAGTGATCTCCCTGTAGTGTGTGAACCCCTGATTAGGGAGTTTTATTCAAATGCTGTGATAAGGGAGAATGATTTAAGCCGCTGGGTTAGAGGTAAAGAATTTACTTTGGATGCACATGTCATTGATGATGTGCTAGGGCTTGAAGGATTAGAAGATCAGGAGTTTGTCAATTACAAAGATAGGATTGTATCTATTGAAACTGTTCAACAAAGGATAGGTGGACAGAGAGAAGGGAAATGTCTGAATACCACAGCTTTTCCAGTGGACATGAGGTGTCTAACAATAATCATGATATTTAACCTCTATCCCATAAAGAAGTTGACTACAATCAACTGTGCAAGAGCAATTTTTATGATGGATCTCAAAGAAAAGACCTTCATTGACATCAGTTCCCACATATATGACATTATTGTGAATGAGACTAGAACAACTTCTAGGCCAAAATCAATCTTTCCTAGTTTGCTAATGAGGATCTTTAGAAAGAAGGGTGTTCCAATCCCACAAGACATCAGTCCCATGTCCACACCCTCTGCAATTAACAAGCTTACCTGCAAAAGGATAAGTGTTAGGCTTCCAGGAGAAGAAGATGAAGATGATGAAGGAGAAGGTGTCCCAATGGAGACTGAGGCAGAGGCAGCAGGGCATGCATCAACCTCAACACCTAGGAGGAGTGGCAAAAGGACCAGAGCATCAACTTCTTCAGATACAAAACACAAAACATCCTGAATAACATCATCAAAATATATTAAACTTTAAACCAAGAGTATAAGATAAGAGTTAGAAACAAAACACCAAAAACATAGTGTGACAAAACCCATAAACCACTAAAAAAGTACTTAAAACATAAATATATAAGAGTTTGACATGACTCCCCCTCAACACATTACTCCCCCTTAAGGGCTGCTCTTCTGCTTCTCAGTCCATCCTCAACAGAAACATCTCCCCCTTTTTGTCAGGAATGGCCAAATGGTCAGTGTTCAGGCTGAGTGGTGAAGCTGTCAAGTTTTGCAGTGAAAACATCAATCTGATCCTGCATAGCTTTCATCCTCTCAGAATGCTCAGTCTGGACTTCTCTGATCCCATCAAGTCTTTCCAGAATGATTTGGAAAGCATCTGGAGGAGTATCTGAAGAAGTTGATGCTCTGGGTCTTTTGCCACTCCTCCTGGGTGTTGAGGTTGATGGATGCCCTGCTGCCTCTGCTTCAGTCTCCATTGGGACACCTTCTCCTTCATCACCTTCATCTTCTTCTCCTGGAAGTCTAACACTTATCCTTTTGCAGGTAAGCCTGTTAATTGCAGAAGGTGTGGACATGGGACTGATGTCTTGTGGGATAGGAACACCCTTCCTTCTAAAAATCCTCATTAGCAAACTGGGAAAGATCAACTTTGGCCTAGAGGTTGTTCTTGTCTCATCCACAATGATGTCATATATGTGTGAACTTATGTCTATGAAGTTCTTTTCTTTGAGATCCATCAGAAAGATTGCTCTAGCACAATTGATGGTAGTCAACTTCTTAATAGGATAGAGGTTAAACATCATGATGATTGTTAGACACCTCATGTCCACTGGAAAGGCAGTGGTATTCAAACATTTTCCTTCTCTCTGCCCACCTATCCTTTGTTGAACTGTTTCAATGGATACACTCCTATCCTTGTAGTTGATAAACTCCTCATCATCTAATCCTTCAAGTCCTAGTGCCTCATCTATGACATGAGCATCTAAAATGAATTCTTTCCCTCTAACCCAGCAGCTTAACTCATTCTCCTTTATCACAGCATTTGAGTAAAATTCCCTAATCAGGGGTTCACAAACTACAGGGAAATCACTCAGAAGTTTTTCCCATCCTCTACCTTCAAAACAACTGGGGATAAAGGTTTGTCTTAAATCCTCCAAATCAACAAATCTCTCTTGAATAATTCCTGCACTCAAGAAGTTATCCCTGTATCTCTCAAAGTGATGAACTGACCTAAAAATTTTAGAATCCATTTTCAACCTTTTGTCAGTCTTCTTCGCAGTAGTTTTCTTCTTAGGAGGTGAGGGAGCCATCTGTGATCAATCAGAAGAGGCCACAACAATACAGAGCAATATACTTGTAAAACAAGTTAGTCTCATGTAATTATCAAAGAGATATCATCCATACAACTGAACTTGAAGCATTTAAACACAGGCTACTTAGATCAATCACATGGAAAAGCAAGCCTAAGATAGGAAATACACATAACAGCATCAGATATAGAAACTAACTTAAAGGCAGTTATATGTCAATGAGACAAAAACTGGAAAATGATATGACACATAAACAGTATTGTGAAGCTCACATATGCTCCCAAAAGATTAACACAACAGAGCAGGCATATTTAGCACATTAAACTCACAACCCCAAAAAAAAATTGAAACAACTCAACAGCTCAAAGAACAGTGAAAATCAAAGAATCACATAGCTAAGCACAGAATGAAGAGTAATAGTGAAACAACTAAGAACAGATTATATTCTAGCAGCAGCATTCGCAATCTAAGCGTGAACAAGGAGCAAATCCCGAAACACAAACCCATTTCTAAAACACAAATATATGCGAAAGATCAAGGGGAAAAGCACAAAATCAAGTAGAAAAGAGTGCAGAACTGAAAACCCATACCTGTGACTTGAAGATTTTGAGCAACAAGTGTTCAACAATGGAGATTGGAAATGGGAGCACGGAGTGTTTGGGGAGGGAGAAGATGAACAGTCACAAAAATTCGAGGGAAAAACTGAAAAAGATTTAAAAACTGCTCTTATTTCTGCAAAACATGCGTTTTTCGCGACTTGATTAAGTCGCCACACAGTTGCCAGCTCAAGTCGCCAAAGCACACAAGAACAAAATTTTGAAAATTTGTCTAAGTGTTTTTCGCGACTGGAAGGTCTACCCGCGAGTAAGTCGCGAGCTGAGCCACGAAAATCTCTGAGTGAACCTCGCGACTGGACCTTCCACTCGCGAACAAGTCGCCAAAAATGACCAGCGAAGATGCGACTGAGGCTCGCGACTTGACATACCCGCGACTGAGCCGCCAAAACAGGGCAAAACTGGATTTTTGAAATTTTCAGATTTTTAAATCAAAATACTTTCCAAAAACACCTAAAACACTCAAAAATCTTTTTGTGCTTGAATTAACAAAGATTGAGCATATGAAAACACATTTTATCAAGTACAATCACACAAATGAATATGGCATTTATTGAACATAAACTTGTGTGTTGTGTGTGGATATCAACAATGAGATAGTCCTTCGTCTAATGTGAAGCTTCAATGATCAATTCAACCAAGGCATACACAATTAGCACTAGATCATGTGACCCATCTCAATTATAGAAGTATGTATATATGACCTCCCACATAACTTGATAACATGATTTGGAGCTTTACATTTGACTCCACTTTCAAACATAACAATTGATCTTTTTGATCTTTTGAGTCAATCACCTCTCATTGTGAGAGTGATATATGATATTTCACTTTAATGAATAAGCCTTTGGCTATTTGAATGAACATTCACTTCAATATAAGGTCGCTTACCCTTTTTCCTAGTCAAATACTAGAGTGTGCGACAGGCTTTTGCAGCTCAATATCTCTTTTCATTTGGAGATTTACATTTGGTGAGCTCTTTTTAGCAAAACAAAAATAAAGAGTGGGAAGATATATAGACACAAATCTATGCAAGTCTCAAGATCAACACAACCATTCACTAATCATTCATGACAAGTTTGAAGATCTATTTACAACAGTCACAAAGATTTCAAGATTTCTCCTACAGTGATATAGGTGCATGAAAACAAGCAATGCTCGAAAATGCACAAAGCCATTAGCACAAAGGTACAAGGCAAAACAAGTTTTGAGACAAAAGCTCAACAAAGTCAATCAAGCTTTTTGATTTTCTATTTTTTATGTGCTTTTTGGATTTTTGACACAAGAAACAAAAAGATTGATATGAAAAAATTAAAGATATTCACAAGTAGACAAACAAACATCCAACAACAAAAAACAACTAGCAAAATAAACAAACAAACAAAGTCACAAAGCATAGGAAGTATTAATGCATGGACATGTTGTAATGCTTATGCATGAGTACCCTTATTCACCCTCACGTCACTTGCGTTTGGGGTGATTTCCTTATAGGATTGGGTACGGGAGTTAGGGCTTTCAAACCTTCGTGAGAAGCTTTCCAAGCAGTTGGTGAATGCACCAATCATCTTCATCACGTTCATCATTCCGAGATCACCATTCTGATCTCTAGATTGATCTCCAGCCCAAATTCTTTTCTCATTTCTAGGTCCTCCTGACCTTTGAGGGGTTGCACTATTCTTTGCTCTCAGTTTTTGGCAATTTGGTCGAGTATGTCCTTGAAGTCCGCAATAGTGGCACACATAAGTTCCTCTAGGACCTCTTTGTGGTCGAGGACGTGACTTGGCACGAGATTCAGACCTGCCTGCAAACTGATTGTGAGGATTTAACATCCGTTGGTTCACCAAATTCTTCTTCTCCTTCACCTCGAGCTTTTCACCAGTATGATCAGCTACAACTGGATCTTTGGCCTTAACAAACTTTACTTCTTTTGTTATATTTCCAGACGAACTACCTCCTCCGGTATATCCCAATCCGGATTTGTCTGAAAAGCTCTTTTGAGATGAGATAACATCATCTAGTTTCTTGGTGGTAACCCTTTCTACTTTGGCATTTGCTTGCACAACCTCACTCTCAAGAAACCTTACTTTTGTGTAAGCTTCGGACAACTCTCCATTCAGAGTTTCTATCTCACATTTGGCCTCCCTATATCGGATTAGGAGACTTTTGTAGTCCTCCTCAGCCTTCTTCATTTTTCTCACAGCAGCTTTGGCCACTCTTGTGTATTCCCCGGACTTCTCCAAGAGTAAGTTATAATTCTCCTGAAGATTCGCTGTGCTTCTACCTTCTTCAGCATCTGATTCTTCAACAATTCCTAGTGATTCATCATCACTATGTTCTCCAAGGTCTTGCACAAGCAGATTCAGTTCATCTGACGACTCAACATGAGCAATGGTCATAAAAGCCGAATAGTTCCCCTCTCCATCACAGCTCTCTTCAGATTCTGAGTCAGACGAATCCGAGTCACTCAAGGTCGTGGCATACACTTTACCTTTTGATTTCAAATAATTCGGACATTCTTTCTTGAAGTGTCCATGCCCGTTACATTCGAAACAAGTGACATCTTGTGTAGGTTGGGATTATTTTCCATCTTTCCTTTTGAATTCCCTTTTCTCCCTTCCAGAACTTTGGAATTTTCTTTTATCATCAAATTTGCCATTATTTTTGAATTTCAAAAACTTTTTGAAATTTTTGACAAGGTATGCTACATCTTTGTCAACCACATCTTCTCCCGATGAGTCTTGATCTTCCACCTTCTCATTAATGGTCTTTAGGGCAAGAGATTTACTCTTCCGTTGATTGGGCAGCGACATCTCATAAGTCTGCAGAGAACCCACCAGCTCTTGCACTTTGATGTCATCGAGGTCCTTGCTCTCTTCAATTGCTGTCACTTTAGCTTGAAAACTTTCCGGCAATGATCGAAGAATCTTTCTTACAATCTTCGAGTCCTCCGTTTTCTCCCCCAAGTTGAACTTGCTAACAACCACTTCATTTAGCTTCCCATAGAAGGAGTCGAAAGACTCATCCTCACTCATTTTGAGCTCCTCAAACCGAGTGGTCAGCATTTGTAACTTGGTGTCTTTCACTTTCTTCGTGCCTTCATAGGTAGTTTCCAAAATCTCCCATGCTTCTTTGGCCATGGTAATATGAGAAATCCTGTGAAATTCATCTGGAGACACACCACAGAAAATAGCATTGAGTGCTTTACTGTTAGCATTAGATGCAGCAAGTGCTGCCTTATCCCATGTGGATTTGGCTGCCTCTGGTTTGGTCCAACCAATCTCAACAGCATCCCAAACGGATTCATCAATAGAACACAGAAAAACTCTCATTCGAACCTTCCAAAATGCATAATTACTACCATCAAAATATGGAGGTGCATTTAGGGATTGAGACCTATCCATTTCAAAAGGGAGTCAAGGATCACACAATGGTAATGAAACCAATATCAGTGTACCCGCTCTGATACCAAGTGAAAGTTCAAAAACGTGTACAAAAACACCTTTGAACGTTTAGACCCCCAAATTACAACTTAATCAATTCAAGCAAAATGTCAAACAACTAGTGTGCGGAAACTTAACATATGCTATCATACGAAATTGATTAAATACTATCTAAGCCATAACATATTAATATCCACAGCAGATAAATAAAAGGGCAAAGATAGAGAGGAAGGAAGATGCAAACACAAAGACAACACGCGATGTGTTATCGAAGAGGAAACCGAAGCCCTCGGCGAAAAACCTCTCCGCCGCCCTCCAAGCGGTAATCAATCCACTAGAAAATATAGTTGGGATACAAGGACAGCAATAGACCCTCCAAGCCTAATCTACCCAGTGCACCTAAGCCCTCCAAGCTTCTTGCTCCAACGAGGTTGCGCCAAACCTTTTTCTTTTCTAGCTTTCCGGATTCCGCTACTAGACCGTAGCATCAACCAATGAAGATTGGCTCCTTCCTAACTTCTTCCCAGAAATCCAAACAGCAGTCTCACAATGATGATGATGGTGAGAACCTGGTTTGGTATAATGCCTCTCAAGGATTTGACAATGGAGAGGAAGAGAGTTGAGGAATTTGAAGAGTCTCTAAGGTATAGATTGTGTGTGAATCAATCTAGTTTTTCTTTAGGGTTTCTCTCTCAAAATTCTCTCTGGAAGCTCTCTTTCAATCGTGGGTAATAGGGGTATTTATACTGGAGTGGAGAGGAATGTGAAACGTCAGGTTTTCTACAAAACAGGGGTGGCTCGCGGCTTGACCTCGCGGCTTGACTGAGTCGCGAGATCCAGTCGCGAGATAATCGTATGGCCAGTTGTCCTGTTTTGTCCTGTAGTGCTCCAGCTAGCATGACTGTTCATCTTCCAGCACGCTTGGCACGTGTGCAGCTTCTGGCGGCTTGCAACCGCGAGTCACCCGCAAGTCCCAGCCGTGACACTCTGTTTTCTTGCACACTCTTGAGCAAACTACACTCTATCACACTCACTACCCTTACATCAAACCCACCTAAATACAGGGTTACTAAATGCTGAATTACAAGCAAATTTGGCACGGAATAAAGCCAATTAGATGGTTGAATAAATTCAACCTTACAGTCTTGCATTTTGATTTATGTACTGTCACTCTTGTGCCCTTGTAGGATTGTTCCTAGATGCATATACTTTGTGTATTATGCATTGGTTGAGTGTTGAGCATACAAGTATCTTGCCTTGTGCTTATTAGCTTGTATGTCCTTGTGTTCATTCCAAGTGTGAATGAGCATTGTGGTCACTACCTTGTAGTGATTACTTGGTTGATCAAGCCATGGTTTGTTTCTTAACTCCATCTTTGCTTGATCACATATTGCCTGTTTATATGCATTTTACGATTTTCTGCTTACAATGATCATGATGTATTGTTGTGTTTCAGGAGTCTTATGTTCATATAATTCAAGTGCTTCACAGTTTTTAGAGTTAGGTGTGAGTGAGTTTTGCTCAACTGTTCACAACTCACATGTTAAGTTTAGAGTCTGTTGTAGGGTTTTGTCACGGAATAGCTAAAGGAGGAGATTGTAAGGTTGAATTTATTCAACCATCTAATTGGCTTTATTCCGTGCCAAATTTGCTTGTATTTCAGCATTTAGTAACCCTGTACTTAGGTGGGCTTGTTGTAAGGGTAGTGAGTGAGATAGAGTGAAGTTTGCTCAAGAGTGTGCAAAAAAACAGAGACTCGCGGCTTGGCCTCGCGGGTGACTCGCGGCTGCAAGCCGCCAGACGCAGCACATGTGCCAAGCATGCTGGAAGGTGAACAGTCATGCTAGCTGGAGCACTACAGGACAAAACAGGACAACTAGCCATACGGTTATCTCGCGACTGGATCTCGCGACTTAGTCAAGTCGCGAGGTCAAGCCGCAAGCGACCCCTGTTTTGTAAAATTTGACATTTCACATTCCTTTCTCACTCTAGTATAAATACCCCTTTTACCCACAAATGTAAGAGAGCTTCCAGAGAGAATTTTGAGAGAGAAACCCTAAAGAAAAACAAGCTTGATTCACCCACAATCTATACATTAGAGTCTCTTCAAATTCCTTAACTCTCTTCCTCTCCATTGTCAAATCCTTTGAGAGGCATTTTACCAAACCTTGTTCTCACCATATTCATCACTGTGAGAGGGCTGTTTGGATTTCTGGGAAGTAGTTAGGAAGGAACCAATCTTCATTGGTTGATGCTACGGTCTAGTAGCGGAATCCGGGAAGCTAGAAAAGAAAAAGGTTTGGCGCAACCTCGTTGGAGCAAGAAACTTGGAGGGCTTAGGTGCACTGGGTAGATTAGGCTTGGAGGGTCTATTGCTGTCCATGTATCCCAACTATATTTTCTAGTGGATTGTTTATCGCTTGGAGGGCGGCGGAGATGTTTTACGTTGAGGGCTTCGGTTTCCTCTTCGATAACACATCGCGTGTTGTCTTTGTGTTTGCATCTTCCTTCCCTTTTATCTTTGCCTTTTATTAACTGCTGTGGGTTGTGTTTTTAATTTGGCTTAGATAGTTTTTTTTCCAATTCCATATTATAGCTTATGTTAAGTTTCCGCACACTAGTTGTTTGACATAATGCTTGAATTGATTAAGTTGTAATTTGGGGGTCTAAACGTTCAAGGGTGTTTATACACTTATTTGAACTTTCAAAAACCTTGGAATCTCTCCTTCGCAAGGTTTTGCCTTGTATTTGTCACTTTAATCCCAAGTAAATATATTGATTAGAAGGTACCCCTAGGCGACCCTACCCTAGCACATGAAAAAAACACAACAGTTTTGGCCTGTTGGCAATGAAGGTTTCATCGTTATAGGAGTTCACAAATCTGGAAGGCTGTTTCATTTTGTGTACTGTAGACAAGTTTTGATGGGGTTCAAAATTCTAATCATATTATTAAATAATCTCATTTGAGATCCTTGTCTAATTGGATGGATTTTTTGTGCAGCATCCCTGTATTTTCTTTTTTAGATTTACTAGTCGCAAACCCGTGCTATGCACGGGAATCTATCTGTTTGTGTGGTAGACTAAAATAATTATATAAAATTTTAAATTGATTATGAAACTATACCATTAATTGCATGAATTTCTCCTGTTTCACTTCAATTTTTGTTATGATTTGATAAAGAAGTTATTGCTTGAATGTGTAATATCTTGTGAAAAATCTACCAATTGGTTTCAGATATTAAAATTTTTGAAAGGCCAAAAAATATATGAAAAAAAAAAAATCAAAAGATTCATTGCCTAGAAATTTTTGAAACAAAATATATATATATATGACTACACAAAAGAGAAATATAAGAGAAAAATTGGTTATCTTCAAAGGAATATATGATTCATGGTAAAATTGTTGAAATTTGCTAAACATGTTCAGATATTGCAATAACTAACGCAAAAATGTAGATGTTAAAACTTTCAAAATACCAACAAATAAAATTAAAGAATCAAATGATTCAGAGCCTATAAATTATTGAAACAATACAAATATATATATATATATATATATATATATATATATATATATATATATATATATATATGACTACACAAAAGAGAAATATAAAAGAAAGATGAGCTACCCTCAAAAGAATAATGCATAGCTATAATTGTTAAAATCTGCAAGACAGTTTCAATTGTTACAAAAATCAAACAAATATATATATATATATATATATATATACACAATAGAGAAATATAAGAGAAAGATGAGTTACTCTCAAAAGAATAATTCATGACTAAAGCTATTGAAATTTGCTGAAAACATATGCCAAAGAAAAAAAAAAAATCAGATGTTAAAACATATGTGGATACAAAATAGAGAAATAAAAGAGAAAATTTGGTCACCTTCTATTGAAATCTGCTACAAATTTTAAAACTTTCAAAAGAAAAAAAAATAAAGAATTAGAAGATTTAGAGCCTACAAATTATAAAAAGAAAAAAACTATGACTACACAGCACAGAGATATGAGAGAAAGATACCTTCAAAAGAATGATTCATAGTTATAGTCGTTGAAATCTGGCATACAAATTCAAATAATGCGAAAAATTAATCTAAAAATTCAAATGTTAAAATTTCCAAAAATTAAAGAATAGATTTAGAGCTAAGAAATTATTGAAACATAAAAAAAAAAATAATAATAAATGATTACACTATAGAAAAATATTAGTGTGGCTCACACATGGGTGGCTAGGTAATAGCGACAA
Source organism: Quercus engelmannii (assembly GCA_029955605.1). NCBI lineage: Eukaryota > Viridiplantae > Streptophyta > Magnoliopsida > Fagales > Fagaceae > Quercus > Quercus engelmannii. The sequence goes on along the minus strand of JARPSG010000001.1, from coordinate 106,590,458 downwards.
AGAAGATGTTGCGACCGTTTTTGGATTGTAAGTGTAGGGTTTTTGGATTTTTGGGTTTTACATTTGTTGTTGACTTTCATGTTAATTCAAAGACTTTTGGTTTGCTTAGGGTTTTTGAGTTTCAAATTTTTGTGGCATGGTTGTAGGATTTTTAAAAAGTTAATTAACTTTGTTTTTGGGATGAAAAATAGTTTTTTTTAAACGTTTGTTGTTGAGTTTTACGTTGATTTGCTTAGGGTTTCCGAGTTTCACTTTTTATATGAAAGTGCCAGTTTCCTAGTACCAACTATAGTAGGTAACATTAGGTAAAAGGACTCTCTCTCACATGAAAAATAATTTATAAAAAAAAAAAAAGAACAATAATAAGTAAGGACTCTTTATAAAAATTGCAATAACTTTTTTATCAATTGACATAATAAATGAAAATAGATCATTTATAAATTATCTTGACTGCTGTTGAAGATTAAAAGTTGGCGGTAGAGGAATAGTTTGATATATATATATATATATATATATATATATATATATGATAGAAAATTATATTATTTATAATATGATACCAACAAACTTATAAGAAAAAGCAACAAATCTATAATTTTTATTGAACAAATCAAATAACCCTAACCTTGATGCATTGACCGAAGAAGGAGAGAAGTCCAATACATAAGTGGAATATGTGAATTGTGAAGCATGAGCCGCCCTCAAAAAAAATCTTGAAGAAAAATAAGTTTTAAGGAGAAAATTGTGTTGCCGCAAAAATAAGTTTTTGGGACTTAGGTTTTTTACGCAAGCAATTCTTAAATAGGAGAGAGTAGAGGCGGTGGGAGAGTGTCTTTATTTGGCTAGAAGTTTAATTTGCATTGGAAAAGGAAAACAGTGATGAGGTGGAAAATTTAATTTAATTTAAATTTAATTTAAATATTGTGCTGACGTGGAAAATTATAGGAGCTTCAAAAGCTTCGGTTTTATATATATATATAGATTACATCTTTTGAATTTCAGATCATAGTTCTTTAAGAGTAGTTTGGTGCGCATATTGTGTATGTGAACTATTTTCTTTAAATATTTTACTTAACATTAGAAAGAAAGTACACATATGGTGGTGTGTGGATAGCTTGAGTGAACTAAGAATTGAAAGATCTGAGTCCATGAATGGTTTAAGGACTTGATGGGGTCTTTGAACACATAACAGGGAGCTTTAAATAGAATTTTATAGTCATTTTGGTAAAAAAAAAAAAGAAAAAAAAAAGAGAAAATATAATGTTGTTATTAATTGTATATAGCATTTCCACCCTTCAAAGGCCATTGAGCCAGTTCAATTGGCATCTCCTTCCTTTGCAAGTGCTAGGTTTAGGGTGAGGTCATGGGTTCAAGACTTATTGGGTTTGTTTGTAACTTACCTATAAAACAAAAACAAAAACAAGCATTTTCACCTCTGAAGATGTCCTTAACACGAGGAACATGTTTTTAATATAATGAAGATATCAGTTCCAAAGCTTCGAGAATTTGCTTGTTTGATTATGTATGGTATGATATTATATTATAGGCTAAAATGCAAAACCCACTCTCTAAGTTTAACTTTTTTTCATTTCAGTCCTATAAGTTTGGGTTTTATCATTTTAGTCCTCTAAGTTTCATTCATTTCCAATTGAGACTTCCATTAGTGTTTCGTTAGTTGCTGCCATCCACTTACCGAAATGACGTCGTTTTGATTTTTTTTTTTTTTAATTTCTTAATTTTGAAAAAACTGAAAAACGTTAATTTAGAAAAAAAAAAAAAAAAAAAAAACTAAATTACTCATTTCGTCCCTAGCCCCTGAATAACAAAAATAATCCCCACCCGCATTGACAGAAACAAAACAACTCTCAGGAGAAGAGATGCAGGTGTTAAATACAAATTTTTAGGAGGGAGAGACCGAGATCGGCACTGCTGGGCATGTTTCATGGTCAAGTTACAAGGCTCAAATTCAAATCACTCCTTTTCTGTAAATTTCCCCATGTCTGCAGGTCCAGATTGCGCTGTGGAATGTTATTAATTTTTAGATTACCTTTTATTTGCAAAGTTTAAAATTTCCTGGGAAAACCTTTTAATATTTGAAATAGAATTGCTGTTTTATGGGACAAGGAAATCGTTGAGAGATTCTTCATGCGTGATTAATGGGAGCATTTTGGTATTGGCCGCACGCTTCTGTTTCAGAATCCATAGTGCCGAAGAACCAAAACCGTTCAAAACCCATAGAATTTCTCAGATATCAGTGGGGGTGGGGATTTATTTTGTTATTCAGTGGATTAGGAAACGACGTCGTTCCCTTGAGTAATTTAGTTACTTTTTTTTTTTTTTAATTAACGTTTTTCAGTTTTTTTGAAATTAAAAAATCCAAAATGACGCCGTTTTAATAAGTGGACGGTAGCAAATAACGGAACACTAACAGAAGACTTAATTGAGAATAAATAAAACTTAAAGGATGACTTTTGCATTTTGGCCTATATTATATTAGGCTATATAGACGTTGACTAAATGTTTTCTTTGTCAGATAGTGAGTGTTCCCAATAGAGGAGCTCAGAAGAATCCTTGTAGTGATCTCATTCAGGTAGGCTGGATCTAAAACTATCTGTTTTTCTCTGATAATTGTTTCCATTTTATGCAATTATATCTGGCGAGTCATAGCCTCATAGGCAAAAGGAGCACTCAATTGCACTTGGAATTGACAATGCCTGGAGAACTTGGTGTTACGCCAGGCTCTTGCCACATGAAATTGCTGAAAATAGTTTGTAAATATTTTGAAATAAATGTAGTTTTACTGGGAGCTGTGGGAATATGAATTTTAAACAGTTAAATATCTTGGACAGCTTGTTAGTTCCAAAATTGTGTTTCCTTATAGTTGTTACTTGTGCCCCTTATAACTATTGATGATTCACAGATGGATACCAAAAATATACTCTTCATTTGTGGTGGAGCATTTGTTGATTTGGAGAAGACGATTTCAGAGAGGTAATACCCTTTTTCTGTGCTGGATGTTAAACAGAAATTTTTACTATTGTTGGCTTGTCCCTAAATGTGAGTCTAATTATTTACATTCTTTTTCCAGATGATAAGATTCTTCCATTGGCTTTGGAGCTCCAGTTCGTGCAAGCATGAGAACTGGTGGATCAACCAATGCTGTAGTGACATCCTCATTGTTGGAATCTGTGAGAATCCACCCAATATGGTTACAGAATTTTTTGATATTCATATTGATTGCATTCTGCTTTTATATTTTCTGTGCAATGCATATTTTGATTCCCTTCATTATCTAGCCTTATGGGTTTTTAATGAACTTTTAGGTAGAAAGTAGTGATCTTATTGCATATGGCCTCATACCTGAATTCGTTGGAAGATTTCCAATTTTAGTGAGTTTGTCAGCTTTAAATGAAGACCAACTTGTTCAGGTGTGTTCTGTCATTTAAATGTTTTAATTATTAACATTTTTCTGTCTGTTACTTTTTAGGGCCTTAACATGCTCACTCAGTATTAGAGGATGGATGTGGCTTTGTACTTGCAGTTTTGTAACTTTAGTTTGCCTAATTTGCTCAAACTCCGAAATGATGTATCATGTCTGTTTTATACAATAATGATATGATGCTGCTTCTAAAGTAGTTTGGTTTCTACCAGGTTTTAATTCTAGAAATTAGAAGTCCAGAATATGTTGGTTTGTCCCTTTTGACAAGGAAGTAGTAACTTGTTTATGGTTTATTTATGCAAGATAGGTCCTCACAGAACTGAAAAATTCTCTTGCTAAACAGTAAAGAAGATGTTCAGCATGAACAATGTAAGCTTTTGAACCATTTCTTCTGTGGTCAGTGCTTTTTATTCTTTCTTCTACCTGGTTTATGGTCTCAAGCATCTGATGCAGATATGGTAGCCCTCTATGCGGTACAATTGGTACTGCTTCTGTCTATAAAATTTCAGGTAAAGTTACATTTTACTGAGAATTCTTTGAGGTTGATTGCAAAGAAGGCAATGGCAAAGAACACTGGTGCCCGAGGTTTAAGAGCCATATTAGAGAATATTCTTGCAGAAGCAATGTTTGAGGTATACTTGGGTCCTAGTATCTACCCTAGCCCTTATAATTTGTATGCAACTATGCCTTCTGGTTTTTGTTTTTGTTTTGCCCTCCTCACCGCCACCACCCCCCCCCCCCCCCCCCCCCCCCCCCCCCCCCCCCCCCCCCTTTCAAGCAAAGCAACCATGCAAGTTGAATAGGCTCCTCTATGTTGCAATTCCAAGGTTGTTTTTGAACCAACTTGAGACCACTTCTTGGTATTGGATAATGTCCTATCACTATAAAAGAGATCATTTACATATATTCCCTGCTCATTTGGTAAAATGTTGCTAGTGACTAGCTGTTGTAAGTAGTGACAATCTCGTAATGGCACCGAGTTGGGGAGCTAATGGTGACCAATTCAATGAAATTAATCACTTACCTGTCTAGGGGGAGAAGGCCTTTGTATTCTGATTGATTTGTTCTGTTACTCCATATGACCTTAAATAAATGTTAGCTTTCACCTATCAAAAAATAAATGTTAGCTTTCAGCTTGAAGGTCTATTATGAAAATTTATAACTCCCTGATGGAAACTTTTTTTTTTTTTTTTTTTTTTTCCATTTCATATATAGATTCCAGACATCAGGGCGGAAAATGATACTATAAATGCAGTTTTGGTTGATGAAGAGGCTGTTGGGTCTGTGGCTGCTCCTGGATGTGGAGCAAAAATACTTCATGATGATGATGGTGCATTCAACCAATTGCTTCCTGACAAAAAGTTCAGGGATCCCATGGTATGTTTTACTATCGTGTCCACCCCATTACCCAAGTTACCCATCTCTATCCTTTAAAAAAAAAGAGATTACTCTCAACTTTTTCACTGTTACCGTTTTTCACTGCTGCAGAGTAAAATGATAAAAATAATGGGACTAATATAATACTGACATAATCTAGAGCTCTAAAGTTTGAGTGGCTTGAAGGCTGAGTGGACTGTCATCGATTTCGTCTAGATCAGAGCTTATTGATTATTATCATTTTGATGACTAATAGCATTTTAAGGGATACAATAATATACAAGATTTGAATTTGGAATAAAAGATTATTTCTAGAAGAAAATTAAAATTAAAATATGCTGCTAATGAGTTCCAGCTCAAATGGCACATTCTTTCCTCGAAAAACATGGTCGGAGTTAAGGTTGTAGCTCAAAACCAACTGTATACATGTGTGACTGATCTGAAGGGGAAAATGTATAACCTAAAAATGCAGTTGAGAGCATTACCAAATATGAGACTTGTTGATGCATTACCACATACTTTGTCTCATGAACAACCTCCTCATGGACTTTATGATCACACTCCTCTTTAATGTATGGTACTAAAATCTAATGACTTAATTTTTAGAAAGAGTGTGGCTTTCATGCGGTGCACTTTTGAACCATTGAGGGCCTTATGCTCCATAGAGTCTGGAGAAGCACATCCCTTTGATCCTCCCAATTGCTTAAATAACATAATTAACCTTGGTTTGCAGGGAGGTGGGGTTTCTGAGAGTGAGTTTTTGGAAGGTGAATTGCATGTTCAGTCAAGAGACATTCTTTTATAAATTTTATGTAATTTAAAATGCGTAAAGAACATATGTGTATTCACAATAATCAAAGGAAATAAATTCATGTTTCAAGTTCTCTTTTTCCTGGGTCTTCTAACAATCTAATGAAGCTTGTCGAGAACTAGATTCACCTCAATTGCTTCTCGTGCCTTTCTTTCGTAGCTGGCTGTTTGTCTTTCTTCATTCTGAGTCAAGGGGATTGGTTATTTGTGGTGCATTCTATTTGACTGTTTTACTTGGATGGATCTTTAATAGGTAAAATATGACTCACCAACAGTGTGTCCCAATGATTTTTCTTTTTTTCTTTACTTTTTAATTTATTTTTTGGATGAGAATTGTGTGCCCTTGGGAATTTTGTTAAAGTTGCAGGTGGTATATTGTTGTGTTACAGATATATGTAACATCACTGCTCTCATATGCATTTGGAACCATAGGATGTGGGTCCAGTGTCAAGTTTTACTTACCCAATGAAGAGATGCTAGTTGAAAATATATGCTTGATTTGTCTCCATAGGGATTACAAAATGATTTGGACAGCAAAAAGATGATGGATTGAGAAAAGAATGTCATCATATAACATGGATTGCAAGCGCAACTTTTTTTGCAATGAGTGGCCCAACCAAATAAGATTTACAACCCAAAACTACAATGGACAGACTAGGCTAAAGCCTAAAAGCAGAGTTCAACACCCCTTGTTGACAACATTAAAGCCTATTCAATGGCAAGTATTTGATGCCCTTACAAAAGTAAACCCGAGATTTAACGACAACATTAAAGATGATAGATTATGGTAGCTAAAGCAACTTTCCACATTAAACCTCAATGGCTGAAACTGTTATCCTTTAGATTCCTTATGCCCTACTAAAGAATGGTCAGCAGGCAAAATTATCCATGAAGTGCAAATTTTGAATTGCAGATCCTTTTAGCAAAAGAACGTTCAAACAATATGTTGTCTCTACTGTCCATATAGTTTCTACAAAAGACACCCTTATAAGCCTAACTAAGAAGCCTGTCCCTAGTAGTTAGCCTATTTAGACAGCTTTCAATCTACAGAGTTAATTTTCTACCTCTACTTGGAGTGGTCTTCTCTGAACCTGCACCAAGTCTCTGGTCTAGTTGGTTTCCACTTTCCACCTCCGTTAGTCATCCTTATCAACACTGGAAATCTTTGCATCAGAAGAGCTGGCAACATCTTATATTAATCTGTGACCAAATTTAAGAATGAGCAAGATTTAGATAATTTCTTCTTTACATGACCCAAAGCGTATCTTCAACGATGATTTCTTCTTTACTTATCTAAGAAATTTTGGATATTAGGTAGAGGAGAAGCCAAGGAGGTGTAACTCAAATTTGCAACTCGTGAAGCACCGCCGGGACTCATCAAGACAACTCATTCTACCCCTTTCTCTCCACCGCACAACGCCTTATCTCCTCCATCCAAACGATGATGATTGGGAACTGCAGGGGAAGAACATGATCCCCATCTTGATCTAGGACTCACCCAATTCAGTCATCCCCATGTTCAGTAATTATATTCTCCTCTCTCATTGAATTGGATTACTTGGATTCTTAAGATCTTAGATCAATCTGTGAACCAAACAAACTAAAAAAATATTTTCATGGTGTAGAGCCCATTCTATATGCAGTTGGTTGTACTATGATGAATCATGTGAAAAAGAAACAATTTTCTTAGATAAAATTGAAATTGATAAATTAATCCAAAAAGGGAAATTCATTGCTTTACAAAAGTTCTTGATATCATAAGGTGGAGTGCAGGATTTCAAAAGAAAGATAAGGGATAAAGAGAAAAAAGAGGAACAAAGAGAAGAGACAAAGTATTGTTGGCTTTACTGGTTTTCTAGCATGAAAAAAGAAAAAGAACATAAAGAGACATTTTAAACGCTGTTTGCTGAGATGGTTAAGTAAACGAGTGGCTGAAATATAATAGGGCTATCTAAGAAACAATATCTAAGTATTTTCCTTAGAAAATGGAGGCACGTCTGGATGCCATGAATCATGCCATAAAAGCAAAGAGTTTCCTTGACATCTCTCAGCTTTAAGATTTTCCTACAAGTCCAAGAAGAATTGCAAGGAACCTTTACTACCGACTCCTATTCTTCAGTAGATAAACATGCACTTATGCTACTCAAATGGAACTAGGCTAGCAAAAGGTTCCATGTATGCTTCATGAATGTAGCTTTATTTCAGTCTCCATTCCTTTATTTTAATAACTTGATTGGGAAGGATGAGCTACACCGGTAAATTTGAATGCTAAAGATGATTGATTTAGTAGTGTCACCTGGTCATCTAAATTGAATATTCTCCCAAACATTCAAAAAATAAAATGGTCATTTAACTAATTCCGAGCTGGTTGTTCCTCCCAAAAAAGAAAAAGAAAAAGAAAAAAACTCATTTTTCTCACAAGTTCTTAAGTGTAACACTTTATTGATATCATGTTGTTTATGCCAAGCTTTATAGTTCAACTAACAACTCTTAATGTTTTCAACGGGGATGTTAAACGTTCAAATCTCTTATTCCCCAATTATCAAATCATCAACAAAAAAATTGTATATTAACTTATTTGACTTAAAATATATATATATATATATATATATATATATTGAAATTATTGTTTGGCTCACCCCAAAAAAGAGAAAAAAAGAAATACTTTGTGTTGGGCACTTGAGTTATTTGCTAATTGGGACCCAAGTTAAAAATTCTAAAACTTTGGGATTTATATGTTATTGTATCATTGTTCCAATTCCAGTTAAACAATTTGTTTGGGTGCGTTTTTAAAATTTTATATTTTACTCCGCAATACAAGTGAAAGAACATTCGGCGTACTACAAAATAAATTTGGGAGTTTTATTTATTTATTTACTTGGCAAAAATAATTAGTTTTTAGATAGATTAATAATGGATATATGATTAGAAAATAAATATGATTAGAAAGAGAAATTGCAGCAATATTTTTTATAGAATCAATCATAAATAAATTTTGAAGTCAAAATAACATTAAATTCTATTTTAATAAATGATTAAGTTAAAAAATTATGAGATTGGTATTTTGTTCATTTTCTTTTATTTATTTATTATTCATACTAAATAGATAATAGTTTTAAATTTCATATATTAGTTTTGGTTTTGAATTACATTTCTTGTTCTTGAAATGTGAAAGTTCTTTGCTTTTAAATTGTTGGTCCCCTAAAGATGTAATCTTGATCCCGTCCATAGACATAGCTACTCTTACCAATCAAATCAGAGAATAAAAGATTCTTTATTTTCCTTTTAAAAAAAAAAATTCTTTAAAAAACCAACAAAAATAAAATTTACCTCTATATCCATAATCATTGGCAGTTTTCCGATAACTGGGTCAATCCATTATCTATACTCAAAAGGCCCCTCATGAGTCATGAATCTTTTCAATCATATAGATTCTTCAAAAGACTCAGAAAATTCTTTAAAGCCCAACTAACAAGCCTATAAGCCTATCCCTTGTAGTGGTCACTTTTTAGCCTATTTTAGATTGCTGGCAATGTAGAAACTCAGATCAATTTGGATATCGTTTATTTTATTGAAAATTGAAAATGATAAAAAAAAAATAATAAAAATTTACTGTTCACCAAAGAGTTACTGTAGATATGCCTATTTGCACTGTTCATGGCAATAGACGTTGGTTTAAAAAAAGAAAAAAAAAAAGGCCTGAAACGCATTTTGTGTCCAAATTTAGGAAATAGAAGGAGTTCTTCATTGTCCCTACTTATGTAGTTATGTGTACCATCTTAGGAAAAGTAAAATTATTTTAAGCATGTTTTCATCAAATCAATTTTCATCAAACTAATATAGATAAACACACACACTTTTCATTTCTCTTAATTTGTTAACAATCTATTAATAATGAAATGAATAATATTTAACAGAAACAAATAAAATAAACAAGGATCATGCAAGGGTTTAAACACAAATATTTTGACCATTGCATCTCGATCACTCAATTCAACAATCCCAAAAGGTGCACCTCTGCCCAGGTAGTCATATTTTAACCTATTAAAGATCAAATGGATCCAATACCTTCATGGTAATGGTAGAAATGATAGGCTTTGATTGGCAGACAAAACTCACTTGCTTTGGTTTAGATTTGGGTAAACATTGTCCACACTTTCACATAAATTCTCACCATGAATGGTTAGAATTTTCTTATAAAAAAAAAAAAAAAAATCCAATAGTGTACTTGGTACTACGTCATTTAAATATTATATAATGTGACATCAAGTTCATCTTTAGATTTGTAATATTTAACTTAAATCATGAGATTGATTCATTCGAAATGGAGAGAATCCTAATTAATCAATTAGAAAAAAGAAAAAGAAAAAGAAAAAGAAAAAAAGAATCCTAATTAATCAAGAACATAATATGGATTGTTAAAATAAATATTGTAAATTTGTTGAAATAATTTAAATCAATAAATTAAAATATGTGTAGTAGGTTGTCATTGTTGGAGTATAAAATAAAACCCTCAAAATGAGACAAAAATATCTTTATTCCTCTTTTAGTCATTTAATTATCCTATTTTAGGTTAGATTTGTTTCTCTTTTTTAAAATGATTCATTGTCAACGTTTCTAAAGGCTTTTTTAAAAAAATAATGTAATGTTATTTAACATTTTAAATGATGCGTTACAAAGTACTCTATTGAAAATAGAAGATAAATTCTTAACCATGAGTGAAGGGAATGGATGCTCTCCATTTTATGTGAATTTGTGGTCAATTTTTACGTAGTCCATACCAAAGAAAGTGTCTCATAAAAAATTAAAAAATAAAATAAAATAACTAAAGAAAGTGAATTTTATCCGCCAATCAAAAGTATTTCTTTTCGACCATTTTCTTGAAGTTTTTGGATCACATTGATCTTTAATGGGCAACTATGATTACCTCGACCATTAGATGTGCACCTTTGGGACGGGTGAATAGACTCAATAGAGAGACCAAGATGCAATGGTCAAATTTTTTTCGTTTAAACCCTTTTATGGCCCTTGTTTATTTTAAATATTATTCAATGCTTAAATGGTTTTACACTTACACTTTTCCTAAGATGTATGGTAGACATAAGTGGGAACAATGAAGTGGACAACAAAGAGCAACTTCACATTATTCAGCCAAAAAAGAAGAGAGCAACTTCACGTTCCTTTACTATAGGAATAAATTGAACATTAAAATGTTCAACTACCCTGCAACTAATTAGTTATTAGTTATTGCTTATCACTCAAACTCAACATTTAAAACTAGAGGCTGGAGTCCGCTCTGGTGGTTGAAAACTATGATTGTTTCTAGCTTTTCATGGTACTCTTTTGTCAACAACATTAATTTCGCATTATTTTGGGCATATGGCTTAGTGGGTGTCATGTTGAGTCCACCTCATCCTTAAATTATTTCTGGACCAGTTTGTCAAAAGCTATGTCAAGCTCAATGTAAAATATTTTTAGAGTTTAAAATATTTTAAGTGAAATAGTTTTTAGAAGGAAAATAGTTCCAGGTGTTTGGTTACATTTAAAAAGATGGTTTGAAAAATATTTAAAAATATTTGGTTGTGTTCCTGAAAATTCTCTCGAAAAGGCATTTTCACACATTCAACAAACATGTTTAAAGTTTAAATATCTCCTTTCCCAATTATCAAATTATAAAAAGAACAAATTGTTTATTAACTTATTTGAGTTTTTTGTTATTAAAAAAAAAAAAAAAACTGAAATTACTGTTTGGCTCTCCCCAAAAAAGAAAGACTGTGTTTGGCACTTGAGTTTACATGCTAATTACAACTAAACGATTTTTTTGGGTGCTTTTTTAAAATTTATTTTTTACTCAGTACAACACAAGTAAAAGAACATTGGGCATATTACAAAATAAAATCATTGACCGACTGAAGCTGAGTGGTTTCGAATTTTTATTTGCGTTTTGGAGTTTTATTTATTTTTATTTTTTTTAACTGGGCAACAATATTTAGTTTTTAGTTAGATTAATGATGGATATATGATGAGAAAATAAATATGATTTTCATATTATTCAACTACCATATTTGACTTTTCTAACTATGAATATGTCAAAAACAGGTTTCAAAATAAAATAGAGAATGATTTTTTTAACAAACTCTTTGATTTGTACATTGAAAGGGAAATTGCAACAATATTTTTTAAAGAATCAATCCTAAATAAATTTTGAAGTAAAAAAAAAAAATTAAATTCCATTTTAATAAGTGATTAAGTTAAAAATTTATGAAAGTTATTTTGTGCATTTTCATTTATTTATTTTTTAATTATACTGAATAGATAATAGTTTAAAATTTCATATATTACTTTAGTTTTGAATTACATTTCTTGTTCTTAAAATGTGAAAATTCTTTGTTTAATATTGTTGGTCCCTCAAAGATATAATCTTGATTCCGTTCATACACGGAGCTATTGTTTTCAATCATATCATAAAATAAGAGATTATTTCTTTTAAAAACTAACAAAAATAAGATCAACCTCCATATCCATAATCCATCATCTCATTGGCAGGTACCTGATAACTGAGCCAATCCTTCGTCTATATGCGAAGGCCCTCATGACCGACCTAAACCTTTCAATCATAAAAAGTTTCAGCAAAAGACAAAAAATTCTTATAAACACATCTAAAAAGCTTGTGAGCCTGTCCCTTGTAGTTAGCCTATTTAGACAGCTGGTAGATTCACAATTCTCTATCTCCACTTGGAATAGTCTGCTTTGAACTTGCACCAAGTTCTCTGATCAGTTGGTTGGTTGGTTTGAATGGACTTGGTTCGGGTGCAATTGCGAGAGAAAAGAGTTGAGAAGGTAAAGTGGTGAAAATGTTAAAAATTAAAAATTTTGATCCAAGAGTTAATATTGCACTAGATCTCAATCCAATTTAATAACCTACATTGGTCATCCTGAATAACAACGTAAATTTTGCATCAAAATAGCTGTACAACATCATGTATTAATCCAATAATCCATGACCAAATTTAGGAAATAGAAGCCCATCTGGATACCATGAATCATGCTGGAAAAACAAGGAGTTTCCTTGTCCTATTTTGTGCCGAAGGAAAGGTCTAGCAACATAAGATTTTCCTACAAGTCCAAGAAGAATTGCAAAGAACCTTTACCACCCATAAGAGCATCCCCAGCCGGCCTTGCATATGCCAAATGTAAGATACATTTGGCATACAGGCCCAAAAAATCCCAGCAATGGGAAGGCCAAATGGGAAAAGGCCAAATTTTTTTTGACATATAGCTACAGTACTATCTCAAATGTAAGATGGTACTGTAGCTGAATGAGATAAAAAAATATTTTTTTAATACTCATAAACCGTTTTAACCTAGCAATTTCTCTTTCCTCTCTCATTTTTTCTCTTTCTTTTCTCTCTCTTCCTTCTCTCTTTCTCATCCCCTCTCTCTCTCTCGCCATTGTCAAGCTTCCTTCTTTCTCACCGAATCACCAAGCCCACTTTTCTCTCTGAATCACCAAGCCAAATCGGAGCTCACACGTTGAGTCCGTGCAGATCGCCGGTGCCATGGGGGTTATGGTTTTGTCGTGGGTGGTTTTTAAAGTGGGTTTTGCAGATCGTTGATGTGGTGGTTTTGCCATGGGTTTCTGGGTTCGGCTTTGTGTATGTGTGTGTGTGTTTTTTTTTCTCTCTTGTAGTGGCTGTTTCTCGTGGTTGTTTGTTGTGATTTTTGGCGGTTTCTTTGTGTTTTTATTTTTTTATTTTTTATTTTCTCTTGGTAGTTTTTGTGGTGGCTGTTTCTTGCGGTGGTTGTTGTTGGTGGTGGGTTTGGTGGTTTTTTTAATGGGTTTTGGTGGTTAGCATGGCGGTGGCGTGGTGGTTGCTAGCTAGTGGCGTGGTCGGTTTGCTGGGATGTGAGTGACAGTGATTTTACGGTGGTGGTGATGTTTCAGACCCAAAGAGACCTTGCTGGTTGTTTTTTTTTTTTTTTTTTTTTCCCTTATCTAATCTTGTGCCAAAGGTTGAGGGAGAGAGACGAAAAGGAAAAGAGAAAGAAAGAAATAATAAAAAAAATAAAAAAGAATATTTAAATAAACTGGGAAAAAAATAGAATTTTGGGATGCTGGGTGTATTGTAAAATAGTATGGTTTAATTGATAAAGTAACTTTTTGGGATAGTAAAATAAGATGAGATATGGCATCCGGATGGAGATGCTCTAAAAACTCATATTCTTCAATAGATAAACATACACGCATGCTTCCCAATGGAGCTAGGTGTAGCAAAATGCTCATATTATATATGCCAAATCCCCTTTTTTTTTTGGTAACATTTCGCATAAAACTTTCACCCCAAGAGCCTTTGGGATCACATCCTTACAATACAAAAAAAGTCTTAAAATTTTCTCAATGGTTTTAATAACTTTATTGGGAAGGACAAAAAATAAAATTGTCATCTAACCAATTTCTAGTTGGCGTTCCCTTTCAAAACAAAAGCAAAAAACAAAAAACTCATTGTACGCAACAAGTTTATAAGTGTTATTATCAGAATGGTAGTAAAGATGATCACAAGGTAGCAAGAGCAGAGCATGAGACAGTAAAGCTTGATCTGAGTAAAGAGCAAAGTACTGCATAAACGACATCAACTTTTATGTTTGAGTATTATGTAAAAATGACAAGTAGCTCAGTCTTTGTTTTAGTTGTATAAATGCCCACACGTGGGAGAGTTAGTTTTTGTATGCAGTCATGTGTAGGAGTTAGTTATTTGAGTCTGTTAGTATCAGTTATTTAGTTAGAGCAGTTTTCTAGCTTAGATCAATCTACATATAGCCTTGTACTCTCATTTTGTCATTAATGAAAAATATAGAAATTCTTCATTTCTCTGATATGGTATAGGAGCAAATCCCCAATTTTTAGGGTTTTTGTTTTCTCTCCAATTTCATTTCAATTTTCTGGGGGAAAACACTCCTTTTTTTGAGAAAATCCCTTTTCTTTGTCATCAATGGCTTCCGCTGCCACAAACACAAATACAACTGGTTCAACTAATGGTTCTGTACCTAAAAATCCATCTCCTTCTTCACAAGATTCACCAATGGATGATCCCCTGTTCTTGCATCATGCTGAGAATCCAAGCTTAGTGTTAGTTACGCAGCCTTTAATTGGTGGAGAAAACTACTCAGCTTGGGCTTGAGCTGTGAGAAAGGCATTGCTCACCAAGAATAAATTGAGATTCATTGATGGGACTCTGACTCTCTCATCTCCATTGATTTCTACTCCTTCATCTGTGCAAGCATGGATTAGATGTGATAACATGGTTGGGACCTGGTTGACCAATTCAGTTTCTTCAAAGCTTCAAGCAAGCATCATATATGAAGATACTGCTCTAGAAATCTGGGATGATTTAAAGAATCATTTTGCACAAACCAATGGACCAAGGGTATTCAATCTCCAAAAGGAAATTTCAGAATTACATCAAGGTGAGATGAGCATTATTGATTTCTTTACTCAGTTGAAAGTCTTTTGAGATCAATTACAAAACCTTATTCCATTTCCTTCTTGCACTTGTGGAAAGTGAATGTGCAATATCAACAAAAGACTCAATGATTTACAAGGTTGAGAGTTTGTGATGAAGTTCTTAATGGGAGTAAATGAGTCTTTTTCCCAAGTTAGGTCTCAGGTGTTGCTCATGGATCTTATTCCATCATTGAGCAAGGTTTATTCTCTGATGATCCAAGAAAAGACTCAAAGGTCAATCCTAAATGCACCTATTGTTAAAGTAGATTCCAATGTTTTGGCTACTAAAGTGTCCACTGATCAAGTCAATCATGTTACCAATCTTGTTAATTCTGGTGGGAAGGGAAAAGATAGGCCAGTTTGTACCCACTATGGCAAGATTGGTCACACTATGGATAAGTGCTACAAATTACATGGGTTTACTCTAGGTTTTAAGTTCAAGAATAAGCCTGCAATGGCACATCAAGTCTCCTTAGGATCAAGCTTAGAATTTGTTTCACCAATACATCAATTTTCTGCCTTCACTCCTGAGTAGTGTCAGCAGCTTTTAGCCCTGTTTAGTGCATCGAATCCTTCCCTTGCAACATCATCTCATATATTAAATGACTCAATGGCCACAACAACTCCTTCTTCCACTTCTGCTAATGTGGCAATGGTAGGGATGAATTTTTCTCATAGTGTTTTTGCTGCTCAAGTGGTAAATAAAAGGGCTTATGGTGGTAATACTTGGGTCTTGGACACTGGTGCAACTGATCATTTTGTTTGCACAGTGGATTTGCTAACTTCAATCACAACTATTAGGTAGTCTTTGGTCCAATTACCTAATGAGGAATCAGCTCAAGTAACTCACATTGGGACTGTTACTCTTTCTTCTTCCATAATTCTTAAAAATGTCATTTGTGTTCCATCTTTTTCTTTTAATCTCTTGTCTATTAGTTCTTTAACTCATTCACAGCCATATTGTTGTGTTTTTCTATCTGCTTATTGCTTCATTCAGGACCTTATTTCCTGGAAAACGATTGGGGTAGGCAAGGCACTTAATGGATTGTACCTGTTGCAGTCAAACAACCTTCAATAATCCTCCAGCTCTTCATTTGCTACCTTCTTATTTACTCACAACCTTACTGATGCCTTTGGTTATTTCACTGCTGTTACTTCCACACTAGTATCTTCTCAACCTTCATCTATTTGGCATGACAGGTTGGGGCACCCATCTGATGTCAAACTCAATAGTTTATGTTTAAGACCTTCTTGTAATAAAGGTTGTCAAATTTGTCCTATGGCAAAACTTAAGAAATTGCCCTATCCTTTTCATAATGATATCAGTTCTTGTGCTTTTGACTTGATTCATATGGATGTATGGGGTCCCTACTCAACTCCTACTTTAGATGGCTTCAAATATTTTTTAACTGTTGTGGATGATGCTACAAGAGCAACATGGTTATTTTTAATGAAATCTAAATCTAAAGTTAGGCAGTTATTCTCTTCTTTCTATACTATGGTTCATACTCAATTTGGCCTTAAAATCAAAGCTGTTAGAACTGATAATGCCAAGGAGTTTAACATGTCTAATTTTTTCAATTCTCATGGAATTATACATCAAACCAGCTGTGTTTACACTCCATAACAGAATTCTATTGTGGAAAGGAAACATCAGAATCTTCTTTGCATAGCTAGAGCCTTACACATTCAATCCCAACTCCCTCTTCAGTTTTGGGGTGATTGTGTGTTACATGCTGCCTATCTCATCAATAGGCTTCCCTCTCCTTTGCTACATGATAAAACTCCTTTTGAACTTCTTTTCCACAAAATTCCAGACTATTCTAATCTCAAAACTTTTGGTTGCCTATGTTTTGCATCCACCATTTCTCAAACCAGATCCAAAATTTCTCCAAGGGCAAGGAAGTGTGTCTTTCTTGACTTTCCTTTCAATGTTAAAGGTTTCAAAGTATTTGATCTTGACTCTCATACTGTTTTTGTTTCTAGAGGTGTCACATTTCATGAAAATGTGTTTCCATTTGTTTCCAATTCAAATAATTCTATCCAGCAGCCTTGTTCCATTCCTGTGCCTTGTGTTCCAGCTGTTAATCCTCTCTTTGATCCTTTAATTCAATCTAAATCTGCTTCTGCTATACCTCATGATTCCATCACTCATATTCATCATTCTATTGATGATGATTTACTTGATGAGGTTCTAGTTGAGCCCCCTGATCCTATTGTTAATCCTATCCCTTTTAGAAATTCTTCTAGAGCTGTTAAACAACCCTCCTACTTACAAGCTTATCACTACAACCAGGTATCTTCTGTCATTGCTACCTCTCCTTCCCAATCAGGTACTTCTCATCCACTATCTTCCCATCTTTCTTATCAACACCTCTCTTCTTCTTACAAATCTTTCTGCTATTCCATTTCTTCCCTTGTTGAGCCTACCTATTATTATTAAGCTGCTTCTGATCCCAAATGGCAAGAGGCCATGACTGTTGAAATAGCTGCCTTTGAAGCAAATCAAACATGGACTTTAATCCCTCTGCCCACTGGTAAGAAGCCTATAGGGTGTAAATGGGTGTATAAAATCAAGTATAAGACTAATGGTTCAATTGAAAGGTACAAGGCAAGGCTAGTTGCTAAAGGTTTTACACAGAAAGAAGCTGTGGACTATTTTGAGACTTTTTCCCTTGTAGTCAAAATGGTGTCTGTCAAAGTACTCCTTGCTGTGGCTGCCATAAAGAGCTGGTTTCTTAGTCAATTAGATGTGAACAATGCATTTCTGCATAGTGATTTGGATGAGGAAGTTTATATGGCTCTTCCACAGGGGTTTCATAGCTAGGGGGAGGTAGTTTGTAAGCTGAATAAGCCCCCTGCTCAAACAAAAGGGTAATCCCTTGGAATTTAAAATTCCTTTCGGATTTCTTATAGTTGGGGGGGGGGGGGGGTGGAGAAGACCCATTTTTCATTATATATAGGGGGCTCTTGTGAAGCCTAGAGAGGCGGAAGCGGCAAATCGCTTCTACCTTGTATGGGCTAAAACAAGCATCTAGGTAATGGTTTGCCAAGTTTTCTGGCACTTTGCTTCAGCTTGTTTTTACTCAGTCCAAAGCTAACTATTCATTGTTTACTAGGAGGCAAGGTGAGGTTTTCATGTTGCTTTTGGTGTATGTGGTTGATATCTTAATAGCTTGTAATGATAAGGCTGAGATAGATAGATTCAAGGTTCTGTTGGATGACAGGTTCAAGCTTAAAGACTTAGGTGACTTAAAGTACTTCCTTGGATTGGAGGTTGCCAGATCAGCCAAGGGAATTGCCCTTTGTCAAAGAAAATACACTCTTGAGGTGCTTAATGATGTTGGTATGTTAGGGTGTAAACCAGCTAAGACCCCTATGGAACAAAGTCTCAAGTTAAGTTAATTGGAAGGAGAAGAGGTCAAAGATCCTAGCACCTATAGAAGGTTAATTGGGAGGTTATTGTATTTGACCATCACAAGGCCAGACATCACTTTTGCTGTTCATAAGCTTAGCCAATACATGTCCAAATCAAGAAAGCCACATCTAGATGTAGCCTATAAAATCTTACAATATTTGAAGAATGAACCAGGGAAGGGTCTCATATTCTCTTCCAAGACAGATTTACATTTGAAAGGTTTTGCAGATGCTGATTGGGCTTCATGTTGTGATACAACGAATTTAGTAACAGGTTATAGCATTTTCATTAGAGATTCTTTGGTGTCTTGGAAATCAAAGAAGCAGTCCACAGTTTTCAGGTCCTCAGCAGAGGCTGAGTATAGAGCTATGGCAGTTGCAACATGTGAACTTGTGTGGATTTTATACTTTCTAAAGGATATTGGAGTTAAACATGACAAAGAGTCATTGTTGTTTTGTGATAGTTAGACAGCATTGCACATTGGTTCCAATCCTGTTTTTCATGAGAGAACCAAGCACATTGAAATAGACTGTCACGTGGTCAGGGATAAAGTTTTGGAAGGTGTTATCAAGCTTAATCATGTGAGGTCTCATTGTCAATTAGCAGACATGCTTACCAAAGCATTGGGGTACAATCAATTTTCTAATCTTGTTGACAAGATGGGAATGATGAATGTACACACACCAACTGCTCTTGAGGGGGAGTATCAGAATGGTAGTAAAGATGATCACAAGGAAGCAAGAGTAGAGCATGAGATAGTAGAGCTTGATCTGAGTAAAATGCAAAATACTACATAAACGACATCAGCTTCTATGTTTGAGTATTATGTACAACCGACAAGTAGCTTAGTCTCTGTTTTAGTTGTATAAATGCCCACACGTGGGAGAGTTAGTTTTTGTATGCAGTCACATGTAGGAGTTAGTTATTTGAGTCTGTTAGTATCACTTATTTAGTTAGAGCAGTTTTCTAGCTTAGATCTATCTATATATAGCCTTGTACTCTCATTTTGTCATTAATGAAAAATATAGAAATTCTTCATTTCTCTGATAGTTATTGAACTTGTTTAATAACTTATTTGAATATTATTATTATTGTGGGGAAGGATTTTGTTTCACACCCCGCAAGCTGTTTGTCCTCTTTGGGGAGCCAAGCCCGCAAGGTTTTTGTTCTCAGTACCGAGTGTGGGGTTTTGGGATTTTTGGGGTACTTTGACCCTGTGACACCCTAGTCCCACATTGGCAAGAAATGCACCCCACAATTATTATTATTATTTCCCCCCCAAATGAATTTGTGTATGGCACTTAAGCTATTTGCTATTCGGGACCTAAAGTTAAAAATATTATATTTTTGGGATTGAGATGTTGACTACAACTAAATGCTTTGGTTGGGTGTTTTTTTTTTTTTTTTTTTTTTTTTATATAGCATTTTTTTTTATTGGAAATGAAATTAAAAGAACATTAGACATTTACAAAATATAAAGTCGAGCTTGAGGCACTAGTTTCAAACTTTTTAATTGGAATTTTTATTTTCATTATTTTGTGCCATTTCATTTATTTATATTGTAAAATTTTATATATCAGTTTAGCTTGAATTTTAGTATATTTTTCTTGTACTTGAAACGTGGAATTATTTTATTTTTATTTTTTATATGTTAGTCCCCAGAGATAAAATATGCCAACTCTTTTCAATCATTTCATAGAACACGAGATTCCTTCTTTAAAAGCCAAAAAAAAAGAAAATTAACCTCAAAATCCATAATTCATTATCTCATTGGTAGGTTCTAAATAACTGGATCAATTCATTATCCACCCAAAATGGAGGTGGTATACCATGCATTCGCGTGTGGGGTTCATTTCCATGTGAGAGGGAGGAAACATGCATCCAATAGGACCGATACATGTTGTATTTTCTTCCCCAAAATAACCAAGCTAATAATCTTTTTAATCATAACATGCAATTATTGCCCCCAACTTTGTCGATAAAAAGTCCAAAAAGCTGTGGGGCTGAGTAACACTGCAATGTAAAAAGGCAGTTGAAAATCTTAATTTTGAATATGTTCCCATTCTAAATGAACGTGATGTTGTTTTCATTGTCCCTACTTATGCGTACCATATTAAGAAAATTAAAACCGTTTTAAGCATGTTTTCATCAAATCAATTCTCATCAAACTAATATAAATAAACATACACTTTTCATTTCTCTTAATGTGTTAACAATCTATTAATTTTGAAACGAATAATATTTAACATAAACAAATAAAATAAACAAGGATCATGCAAGGGTTTAAACACAAATTTTTTTTTACCATTGCATCTCAAACACTCAATTCAACAGTCCCAAAAGGTGCACTTCTGTCCAGAAAATCATATTTTTACCTAATAAAGATCATATGGATCCAATAACTTCATGGTAATGCTAGAAAAGAAAGGCTTTGATTGGCAGATAAAACTCACTTGCTTTGGTTTGGATTTAAGTAAACATTGTACACACTTTCACATAAAATGGAGAAAGTCCATTCTCACCATGAATGGTTAGAATTTTTTAATAAAAAAATACAATAGTATACTTGCTACTCTACATCATTTAAATATTATATAATGTGACATCAAATTCATCTTTAGATTTGTAATATTTAACTTGAATCATGAGATTGATTCATTTGAAATGTAGAGAATCCTAAATCAATTAACAAAAGAAAAAAAGAATCCTAATTAATCAAGAATAGAATATGGATTGTCAAAATAAATATTGTAAATTTGTTGAAATAATTTAAATCAATAAATTAAAATATTAGTAAGTTGTCATTGTTGGAGTATAAAATAAAACATTCCCGATGATACAAAAATATCTTTATTCCTCTTTTAGTCATTTAATTATCCTATTTTAGGTTAGATTTGTGTATCTTTTTAAAAGTAATTCACTGTCAACATTTTTAGAGGTTTAATAATAATAATAATAATAATAATAATAATAATGTAATGTAATTTAACATTTTAAATGATGTGGTACAAAGTACTCTATTGAATATAGAAGATAAATTCCTAACTGTGAGTGAAGGGAATGGATGCTCTCCATTTTATGTGAATTTGCGGTCAATTTTTACTTAAGTCCAAACCAAAGAAAGTCTCATAAAAAATTAAAAAATAAAATAAGTAAAGAACGTGAGTTTTATCAGCCAATCAAAAGCATTTCTTTTCAACCATTTGCTTGAAGTTTTTGGATCACATTGATCTTTAATGGGTAAATATGATTACCTTAACCATTAGATGTGTA
Source organism: Quercus engelmannii (assembly GCA_029955605.1). NCBI lineage: Eukaryota > Viridiplantae > Streptophyta > Magnoliopsida > Fagales > Fagaceae > Quercus > Quercus engelmannii. The sequence goes on along the minus strand of JARPSG010000001.1, from coordinate 106,568,639 downwards.
CCTTTTGGGACGGGTGAATAAGCTCAATAGAGAGACCGAGATGTAATGGTCAAATTTTTTTCGTTTAAACTCTTTTATGGTCCTTGTTTATTTTAAGTATTATTCAATGCTTAAACGGTTTTACACTAATACTTTTTGTAAGATGTATGGTAGACATAAGGGGACAATGAGGTGGACAACAAAGGGCAACTTCACGTTCTTTTAGTATAGGAACAAATTGAACATTAAATGTTCAGCTACCTTGCAACTAATTAGTTATTAGTCATCTTTAACACTGTGCATCCTTGGTGTGATGATCACTCTACAAATATAAATACTTGTGGAGTGTAGGGGGTAAGAGACGGGGTTCAAATTTCTAGCAGGGAACTTTACACACATGTACACTTGATTAAGTTAGAGTAGAAATTCTATCTTGTATATAAAAAAATGTTATTAGTCATCTTTATAAAAAAAAATAAAAATAAAAATTATTAGTTGTAGCTTGTCACTCATGCTCAACATTTAAAACTGGAGCCCGCTTAAGTAGTTGAAAACTATGATTGTTTCTAGCTGCCATGGTACTCTTTTGTCACGGACATTAATTTCGCATTATTTTTGGTGTACGGATTAGTGGATGTCATGTTAAGTCCACCTCATCCTCAAATTATTAAAGCTCTAATTAGTGTGAAACACTAATGCTTGTTTAGATTCCAAATTTTAAATTACAACTTAATTACTTTTAACCTAACTTATCTAGGTGCGGAATAAGAGTAAATGAAGCACAATAAATGGAACTACTCTAGTGCATAAATATGAACAATAAACAATAAATGTAAAGCACAAGAGTAACGGAAGAGAAATACAAATACAATATAATTCCAAGATGTGTTACTGAAGAGGAAACCGAAAAATTCGGTGAAAAACCTCTCTGCAATCCTCCAAGTCAAAATCGATCCACTAGAGAATAAGTTGGAGTACACGAATAACAAAAGACCCTTCAAGCCTAGTCTATCCAATGTACTTGAGCCCTCTAAGCTCCTGCTACCAACAGACTTCTTAGAGTCTTGTCTTCACTAGCTTTCTGGATCTCGCAATACCGCACGATTGCATCCACCAAGTCTCACCGGCTTTTTTTTGGCAAATCCTCAAAGCTTTCCAAGTTCCAAAACACTTTCTACACGCTGAAAAGGTGTGGGTCGTGTTTGGGTACAAATCTCCTCTCAAGGTATGACAATGGAAGAGGGAATGAGAAGAGACTACAATGATTTCTCACTAAGGATGAGTAGCTCTCTCTCTCTAAAAGGTGGGTGTGTTATGTTGTAGAAACTTATCTAGGGTTTTTTTTTCTTAATTGCCTCATTTACTTTTATGGGTAATGAGGGTATATATAATATGAGTGAAGGGTAAGAAAGTCACACTTAAAATCCTTCAGGCAGAGAGTTTCTTGGGTACCTCGCAAGATGATATGCAGCTTGGCACTTGACTCTTCAATTTCCAGCATGTGCTTATCACGTGGCTTTTTTGCGAGAGCCTTTACTCGTGAACTTCTTGCAAGCTAGTCGCGAAACTGTAATGATCTTCATTGCATGCTTGATTCTTCACCAACTTAATACTAAACCTAATACAGTAAAATCCCCCAAAATACAAGGAAATAAATTAATGCAATTACAACACTTTTTATTATAGAATAAAGTTAACATAAAACGTAGTTGTAAATCACAACTTTACAAATTATTTCTGGACCAATTTGTCAAAAGCTATGTTTAGCTCAATGTAAATTGTTTTTAGAGTGTAAAATATTTTCAAGTGAAAATAGTTTTTTTTGAAGGAAAATAGTTTCAGGTGTTTGGTTTCATCCAAAAAAATGCTTTGGAAAATATTCGAAGATGTTTGGTTGTGTTCCTGAAAATCCTCTAAAAAACACATTCTCTCACATTTTCTTAAACTTTTAAACAAATATTATAATAGAAAATCTCAATATATAAACCAAAGAAAGAAAAAGAAATTCAATCTTTCTCAAAAATAGCACCAATTGTGAGAGAGAGATAGATTAAGAGAAAGAGAGAGGTAAAGGTGGTGACATTGTTTGGTGGGTTTGAAGGTAGCAACAAGGAACTTTAGGCAACATCGTCGAGCTTGAGGCGATTGATTTTAGTAGTGTAACCTGCCAGCATGATAGGTACTTGAAATAAGAATTCATGTGATCAATGTTCTCAATAAGAGGCTGACAATCCTTGGCTGAAAGTTTGCTAGAAGTTAGGGGGTACTCCAATGTACCTTAGAGGCAATTTACCCTAAATGCCACAATATGGAGATTTGTTCATCAGCCAACCTAACATAGGAAATTTCACTCTTGCTGGAATGGCTCTCAAACTAGAAACTAGAAAGATGATGAAATTCCTGTAAAACATCATTAATAATTTGATTAGTAGAGATATTGGATACTTAAAAAATTATTAGGACCCGTTTGGTAATGTTGTTCTAGTAACTTTGTTGTTGTTGTTGTTGTTTTTTTTTTTTTTTTTTTTCCTTATAAATTTTTTATGAGTAAAAAAATAGGTGGGAGGAAGCAATCAAAGTGGTTTTCTTACGTGGGTGTGACCATAATAACACCTTACTTGATGAATTCAAGCATACAGATAGGATAATCGGTAGCCATAATTGTTATCCTAAACCCATGAGGGCACTAGAGGGAAATGAGCAAGACGTGTGGGTTTTATTTTGAACACTTCCTATTTTGAAATTCAGACTTGAGTCATCCACCCCCAAAACCACTTGAGAGTACATCTATTGACCACTAGACCACCATCTTCGATAGTAGCTAAACACATAAATATTCTTCAAATAAAATTTTAATATCATATTCCTTGAATGTCAACAAAAAATTTCTAACAACTTTATCATCCTCAAAATATTTTCATACATCCCTTTGTGACAAAATTAGTTCCAAACTCAATAACGTATTCTATCTTATCTAGAAATAACAGAAAAAATTAGTTCCATCTAATTTTTCAATTTTACTTAATTATTGACTTACAATCCTACTAACTATGATTCACGCAGCAAAAATTAAAATGAAAGAATTTTAATTTTTTTTATTATTTATTTATCAAAATGTAGGCCTCTTACCTGGAAAAATTGGTCCATAAATAATTTGAGGATGAGATGGATGCATCACACAATAAGGCATCCACCAATATGTACTCCCAATAAAGTGAGGTTTAGGTCTAATGCACTAGACACGTTAAAATTGTGACATATGTCTAGTAATGGACACGTATCATTATCTTAACGGATTTAATACATCTGAACATTGAGCTCAATCCTCACCCCCTTCCAAGATAATACGAAATTAATGTCACAGATAGAAGAGTACCGTGGGTGGATACCAACAATCATGGTGTGTGATTGTTTTCAACTACCAAAGCGGAGTGGACACCAGTTTTAAATGATGATGTGTTGTACAACTAACAACTACTTGGAAAAGTTAACCTTTAATAACTCTTTATGAAAAAATTGAGAAACAAACTCACGAAGGAAAGGATAAAAAGAAAATGTTAATTGAAAATTTTAACAGTTTTTTATATTTTTGCAAAAGTCATGGTAAAATTGTTTTAAAATAATTTATTAACAAATATTTTATTTTAACCGTTTTTTATATTTTTGCAAAAGTCGTGGTAACATTGTTTTAAAATAATTTATTAACAAATATTCTAAGAATATTTGTTAACAAAACTCGTATCTAATTAGTTGCCTCACCTTGGACACAAATAATGACAAAAGTCCACAAAGCTGTGGGGCTGAGGAACGATGCAACGCAAGAAGGCAGTTGAACATTAATGTTCAATTTATTCCTGTACCTAAAGGAGCTTGAAGTTGCTCTTTGTTGTCCACTTCATTGTCCCTAATTATGTGTACCATATTATTCTCAAAAAAATAAAATAAAATAATTTTGCGTACCATATATCTTATGAAAGTAAAACCATTTTAGCAGGGCTGTATCAATCTTTATCAAACCTACATAGATAAACATATACTTCTAAATTTCTTTTAATGTGTTAACAATCTATTAATAAATAAATGAATAATATTTAAAATAAATAAGGTAAGTTCCAGTTAGCTCAATTGGTAAAGTCTCAAATAGTTAAATAAGAGATTAAAGATTCAATCCCCACCTTTACTAAAAACTGATTGGTGTATTGGTTTGATGATAAAAAGTTATCATTAAAAGCGGACGTCATAAGTTGAAACTCTCTTAAAAAAAAAAAAAAAAAAAAAAAAAAAAAAAAAAAAAAAAAAAAAAAAAAAAAACCAAGGATCATTCAAGGGTTTAAACAAAAAAAAAAAAAAAAAAAAAAATGACAATTGCAAATTTTGAAATTTTAAAGTGTAAAATTTAAAAACCCTCAAACTTTAGAGGTGTAACTTGCATTTTAAATTTTATTTTTTATATGTTGATTATAGATTATTTTCTTAATTAATTAATTATTTTGCTTTATTTAATTTTATTTTGCATATTTTCATTTTTTTAAATTAAAGCAGCTATTTTTTAATCATTTCTTCAATGCAAGACGACTCTTTTTCAAACAAAAAGGTCCCTTTCCACTCACAAACTTTTTATTTTTATTATTTTTACTTTTTAAATTTAACTTTTTTTATTATTTGTATTCAAAATTTGAGATTGAAATGTTACTTTTTTTTTTTTTTTTTTTTTTTCGGCTTCCAATTTTAACTATTGACAACTATTGCATCATGTACAATATTTTAATCTTAAATATTGAATCATGCCTCATCTCAATTCCCATTTGCCAACCTGGCTCAATGACAGGAAAGTATATGACGCAATGTTACTGGCGAAATGATGACGTAATATCATGATTTTATGACATATTTGTTGCATTTGTCTTATTTATATATCCTTATGCATGGGCTTAATTTGATCGCTGTGAGAAGTGACAAAACCATTTGTCCTTTCATCTCATCGTTTATTGATAGTTTGCATTCACAGAGAGTCATTCTTTCAGCCGGCTTGTGCCACACAATTAATAATTGAGGTAAACTTCCACAACATTTCCTATTTAAATTCCTTTGTCTATCTAGTATTTATTTATTTTCTCGTTATTAATCTTACCGAAATCATATCTCTTTATTCTAAATCTTCAAGTTGTCAACACCTATCCCTTATATTGGTTAGATGGAATTTTACTACTACTTCCCTCCGTATTCAATTATTTGAGAACACAATTTTTCATGTTGCAGACCCATCAAATTTTACAATATTTTTATATTATATTATATTTTATATATATATATATATATATATATATAAATAAAAGATAGTAAATTGTGACTAGCACAATATTATTTTCACTAAGGTTTACCGTTCTTTATTTTTATTGTACACCAATATCTCAACTTGTCCCATGAATACTTGAAAAAATTATAAAATTTGTTGTGGCAGGAACCTAAACTTATTCCTTACTGGAATGCTAAGGTGTAATATGAGCTTTTGCCACATCATGTCAATATATTAGATGCTCAATAAAAAAATGGAAGACTATACTATTTTATGCCATAATTTTATCACAACTTCAATGAGAAATTTATTGAACAACATATTTCAAAAAGGGATTGGCTTGAGTCCACTGCACAAGATCATGACACATAGCCAAATGTGAGCACATGTTGTAATCTTGATGGGTCCAATACTCAGAAGCATTGAACCCAATTTTTGTCCTTCCAAGAAACTAATTTCACATTTTCAATATATTTCATAATTATTAAAATTCAATAAAACATTAAAAGATTTATTGTATCACAATAACAAAAGTTACATTAGGAAGTAGAAGCTAACTATATGAATATGTCAAAAAAGCTGCCTTTTTTTACTTACTAAAATGGAAGAATTCAATATAAACAATTCACTTATTTAACCAAATTGGCAATGAATTTAAATGATTTGAAGTACATAAATTATTTGTTCTATGAATTATAGTTGTTTGAAAAAGCTAAACTTGGAATCCTTCATTCAAATAGTCATCGAGTTATGATATTTGCAAATTTTTTATGCAATCTTTTTTATAGGACAATGTCGTTTGATGATTAAATATAGAGTGATAATAGTTCTTCAAACATCGGTGCAGATTAACAGTAGTAATGGTGGCTTTAAGAAAATTTTCTAAAATAGTCAAATAAAAAACTTAAATTATAAAAATGTTTAACAAAAAGAAAACTTGCATATATCAAATATCACAAAAAATTACTCACAAATACATGAAATTTTACACTTTTACTAATAAAATGGAAAGGAAAAAAGGGACTGATAAGAGATAAAATGAGAAATGAAAATGTTGAGATAAGAGTAAGAAAGTGAGAGAAAGATAGTCTAAAATAATGAAGAAAAGAGAAATATGGAGAGAGAGAGAGAGAGAGAGACAGAGAGAGAGAGAGAGAGAGAGAGAGAGATGACACCTTCTGCGACCGCAAGCCAAATGCTATAATATCTCTCTTTGTACCATTTTTTAGGAAAAATGAAATTAAATACATTTTTATGGAATGGGTTGAATGAGTTATGAATATGATTAAATAAGTTTTTATTTGTTTTGTTTGTTTTTGGATGGGTTTCTTGTTGAATAATTTGTTAATTTGTTGTTGTTTGGGTTATTTTTGCTATTATTTGGATTAAATTTTTATTATTATTGTTAATTGGCCTTTTATTTTTTATTTTTTGTTTAAGGGATTAAAGATTATGTTTGGGACTTGGGAGGCCATGACTTTTTTTGAGTAATACTACATCCACATAATTTTAATGAGAATTTTGCATAATTTCTGGGTGACAACTGACAAGCTGTTATTAGTAAATAAAAAAATGATATTAGAAGTGGGCCCATGTTCTAACCAACAGCAGCTTATTACCTATAATTTGCTGTGAAAATGTTGGGGAGGTAGCATTGCTCTTATTTTAATTAGACCCAAAATTCTTGAAATTCTTAAGTAAAGGTGTTTGATAAGGGTTTTTTTTTTTTTTTTTTTAGGATAGATAAAACATGTTACTTTAGAGAGTGTGTATGTGTACATATATAACAATTATTTTTGGTTTACATTGTAGACTAAACAATGTAAGATTTACAACATTATACGCATTTGTAAAAAGTGTACGATGTTGTACAAATCTGCATAAAATTGTACAATACTATATACTTTTGTTAAGTTTATAATGTAAATCTAACATTTACAGTACAATGTAAGCTAATAATTTGCCATATACAGAATAACTTTATATGTTGGCCTCATAAACAAAAACTTCTTATAAATTATTTTTTTTTAAAGTGAAATTATAGCTTGCTTGCATGTTTTTAATAATAGTGGCTCTTGTCTATATTATCAGGAAATTTAAGATAGATGAAAGAATCAGAAGTTTGGAAATTCAACTAGATGTTGATGCTTCGAAGGAAAATAATTTTATGAACAAGATGTTTAAAGAAAGTAATGATCAAAATGATAAAATTCAAGAGGAAGGAAACACTTCAAGTGAAAATAAAGTTATTAATCAGTTGGTAATCGACATCGAAAACAGTTTTAAAAGTTCGGTTTCGGAGTCAACTAAGCCTTGTATCTACAAGGTTCCAGGGCACCTTCGCAGAGTGAATGCAAAGGCCTACACTCCTACGCTTATTTCAATTGGCCCTTTTCACCACGGCAATGAAAAATTCAAAACCTTGGAAGCACTTAAACTAAGATATGGCGAGAGATTCAGAGAACGAGAAAAGGCAGACATGGAGAAATTGGTAAAAACTATACTGGAGAAGAAAGAAAAAATTCGCTCTTGCTATGCAAAAACTAGTAACTCGTCTAGATTTCACAGTGATGATGATTATTTTGTGAAAATGATCCTGGTAGATGCGATCTTCATTCTTGAGCTTTTCTTGAGCTGGGATAAAAATCAGGAAAATCGGAACCCAACAGATCCTATGAAAGAGCAACCATGGATGCTCTCTGTTGTGAGGCTTGACTTGGTATTACTTGAAAATCAACTTCCATTCTTTGTTATTAAGGACCTATACAACAATGTTTTCCTCACCAAGTGTCCATTAATTCCGCTTATTCTTGAATTCTTTAAGGATTTCAATGTTCAAGGTATGCAACCTGGGAATTTCAATCGGAAAATAAAACATTTCACCGATTTGCTTAGAACCTTTTACCTACCTCCATATCCAATCGCAAGCCAACCTTGGACCCCAAGCAAATCGAAAAGATGCAACTGGTTCAACTGGATAACACGCAAACCCGCAAGCATACCGATAACACGAAATGAAGGGCCACGCAAGGAAGTGAGAAAACTTTCGTACTCTGCAACGCAGTTGCATGAGGCAGGAGTAAAGTTTGAGAAGAGTACTTCAAAATCCTTACTTGACTTAGACTTTGATATAAGTAACGGAGTGTTGAAAATCCCAGGCTTGGAGTTAAATGACTCGGCGGAAGCTCGCATTCGAAACGTTATGGCATATGAGCAATTTGATTTGGGGGAGAAGTTATTCATTACCGATTATTTAATAATCTTGGATTTCCTTATCAATACCACCAAAGATATGGATTTACTTTGTGATAAGGAAATCGTGGTTAACTATCTTGGTGACAACAAAGTAGCAACATCTGTTGTCAACAGACTTAACACCGAAGTCTCATGGTTAGGTATTGACTCAAAATACAGTAACATTTGTGAAGAATTGAATGATTTTGGTAAGGAACCACGGAATAGATGGATTGCAATATTAAGGCATGAATATTTCAACACTCCTTGGAGAGGTGCTGCTACCATCGCTGCGTTTATACTTCTGCTACTCACATTAATACAAAGTGTATGCTCTATCTACCAAGTAGTGTAGGTTCAAGGCAATTGTAATTTGGATGCCTGTTTGACTGCTTCTCAATAAATTTACAATATTATTACGTTTCAATGTCCTTGTAGCTTTGTTTTGTTTCTTCAGTATCTTCAACTAATAAAATGTTCTTAATTTTTTTATATTCTTTTTATATCTAAGATAAAATTATATTCTAGTTTAATTTAAGTGAATGTGTGTGAAACTCTATCTTAAAGACTTGAATCCCAATATTGAGGACTGATATTGGGTCGGGTCGGGTTTACTATGACCCGAAACCCGACCCAATAGAAATCGGGTTTGGCTGCTTGAAACCCGACTCGACCCGAAAAATTGGGTCTATAATCGGTCCGATTTTCGGGTCTCGGGTCGAGTCTCGTTTTTTTTTTTTTTTTTTTTTTTTTTTTTTTTTTTTTTAATTTTTAAAATTTTTTTGTTTACTGCTGCTACTTGGGTCATCTCTACTCTCTAGTTCAGCTCTTGGATACTTTGTTTGACAGTTTAGATTTTCCTATCTTTTTTTTTTTGGTAAATTAGACTTTCCTATCCTTGGATAGCGGGTCGTTTCTTTTGAATGAATTTGCTCATTCATAAAAAAAATAAATAAATAAAATAAAATAAAAAATCATTCCTAGGTTTTAAGATTAGTATTGTCCTAAGCAAATTGGCAACAACCAAAAACGAAATTCACATATCAATAAAATTGCATGGTCCATCTCCAATTTACATATCAAGAATGTGATCATGACCAAACAAAATCTTCTAGTTTTTCCCACACATCCAACACTGCAGTTCTATCTTGGTGTCGCTTATTCTTTCTGAAGCTTCTCCCAAGTCTTTCCCAGGTTGATAATGTAAATGCCTAAGGTCAAGAAAATAGTAATCAAGTATTAGAAAATGTATATTGGTAATCAATACATACACATGCAATATCAAACAACCCCAATTTGTGTGTATATATACACAAACAGACAAGAAGATGAAGCTCTTTATAGCATTTTTATTTTTAATTTACTTTCCCAGTAGACCACACAATTAAGAACTACATTTTCAAGCCCAAATGTCAAAAAATTTCAATTGAATCAACACAATCTACTTTTACGAGTTAGGCAAAAAAAGAAAAAAAGAAGAGAAATATGGAAGCTACAAGTATAAACTAGCCTTAAAACCTTAAACATTCTATTTACAGATGAAATACAAAACAATATAATCTAAAATGCAAAATTTCACTTCTCATTCTGAGATTGATTGAAAACAGATACTTTACACAAAAGATTGAAATAAGCATCGGCGATATTTACCCCTCGTAACCCACAAAAATTTATACATGTAAAGTAGTGATCACTACATCAAAGGGCATATAGCGGTAAATTAATCCTTACGCAAACTGCTCAAATGCGTGAAGGCTAGCCATCATTCCTTTGACTTGTTGAACAATGCATGAATCTGTTTCATTCATTCGCTTGTTCCATCTGTCTGTTGAAAGTTCAACAGGGTGCAAAAAAAGCACTACGCACATTAAATAAAAACAAAATGTAGTAAATATAAAATAGAAATGAATAAAAAAAATAGTGGGTTCCATCCTTTCTGTGGTCACTTCTTAAACGGCAAGATCCACAATAATAAAAATCTAGTACTATAAATAAATGCACAATTGATGTGAGATTATTTTCACAATAATCTCACATGAATACTAATAAAAAAAAAATAAAAAAAAAAGCTTTAATTTATAAGGACAACCAAAAAAACTGTAAAACCATAAATTAAGCTATACTACTCATCGTACAAGTCCAGCTGTAGATGTTATATACACTTATACAAGTCATCCTATGATTCACTCTTAGAGTATCCACATCAATATGCCAAAATTTTTTCCATTTTGCACATCTAAAACCTACTTTTTCTATTTTACACACCTATTTTTACAAAACACCCACATCAATTTGTCTATTATACACATTTATTCAAATAAAATATTCATTTTTTTAACACTATGAATAGTAACCATGAGAGGAGAGAGAAAGGAAAAGAGAGTGAGGTGAAGAGAGGAGAGAGAAAAAAGGAATAAAAAAATCATTTACACGGTGAACAATAACCGTTTATATATACACAGTTACTGTTCATTTGCAAGACTATTGTGCATATTTAGACATTTTTACAAAGACTGATGTGAGGGGTTTTTGGGTTAAAATGTGTAAAATGGAGCACTTTTTATATTTTAGAAGACTATCCATGAGCTGGTGTGGTTGCTCACTGCAAGACGTGTTACGTAAATTATTAATCGAAGAAGTAAACTATATTTCATGCACATATTATGTTAAATTTTAATTAAGTAGCCGTTACTCTGTTAAAGGTTGTTTAGAAGTTGCTTAAAATTTTAAGTTATTTAGTTATGAAGTTGTTAATCTTTCCTATCAATTTTCTGTTAAAGGTGAGTTCTAGTTAGTTCAACTGGTAAAGTCTTTGATGGTTGAATAAGAGATCTGGGGTTCAATTCCCACCTACACCAAAAATTGATTGATGTCTTGGTCTAATGATAAAGAACTATCATTAGGAGCAGAAGCCATAAGTTGAAACTCTCTCAAAAAAAAAAAAAATTCTGTTAAAGAACTCTTTATAGATAGCAGAACATTAAGGCCCCTTTGGTTGGTGGGAAAACATGAATGATAAATAATAAATGAGAGAAAATGGTTTTGGGGGTTGTTTGATTAGGGTTGAAACTTGGAGGGATTTTGGTGGGATCATGTATTTTTCCTTGGACTAACCAAAAAAAATCTCTCTAAATTAGAGAGGATAGACAAGTGAAAAGCGACTTTGTTGGTCCAGCCAGTTGCTTTTATAATGGGAAATTTTAACAAATCCTCTAAGGGGGTATTGGTTTAGAAACAATTTTTAGAAACATTTCATTGGAAATTGATAAAGCAATTAATTTTTTTGACAATTTTTTATATTTTTCATGAAAGTAGTGTTAAAACTTTCCTAATTTAATTTATTAATAATTGTCCTAAGTGTTCCCATTAATATTCAACCACACTTCTTTATCACGTTCAACCAACCACAATACCAATGTACCACACATCTCAATCTCCTTTTCCTCTATTTGTTCATTTCATCTACTGACTCTACGAGTCTACACAAGTACTGCCCAGTTTTATTTATTTATTTATTATCATTATTATTTTCTTTAGGGCTGGCCCAAGGCCTAGGCAAGTCAAGCCTAGGCCTATGCCCCACCAAAAAATAAAATTTCCCTTAGAGAAAAAGGCCCCACTTTTCATGATTAAATATCCAAATTTTATGAGATAGAGTTGCCGTAATAGTCTTATTTCCTAGGAATCCACGTACCCCTATAAAAAGGGGGTTAAGGGGAATTTACATTTTTTAGGCATCTGATTTTTTTGAGTGATTTGCAACCAAACAAGCAAATGTTTCACCTTCTTTAAGAATCTTAAGGCCTTGTTTGGTTGGGGTGAAAATAAGGAGGATGAAAAAGAAGGAGAGGAAAATATGGTAGAAAATGGAATTTCTCTTATTTGGTTCAGAAGAGAAAACAAGAGAGAAAGAAAATAGTGTGAAAAATAATTCCTCCGGGCTCACATAATTTTGTCCTCTCAATTTGGGAGGAAAACTAAGGAGAAAAGATGATGTGGGTAATAAATTACACAAATATCCTCACTTTTATTGCACTCACCTGCCCTTCACTTTCCCATCTTTTCACAAAATAGTCAATTCATATAAACTACATTTTTCATCCTCTTACTTTTCTCTTCAACCAAACAAAAGAGTTTTCCATCCTTCCACTTTTCCATCCCTTCAACCAAACACACAAGAGGGAAAACCAAATTTTTTTTATCCTTCCACTAATTTTCCATCTTCCCACTTTTTCACTCTTCCAACCAAACAAAGCCTAAAAGATTACCTCATACCAAATACCACCTAAGGAAAATGACATTCTCTTCCCTTAAGATTTGAGAAAATCAATACTTTAGTCATTTTATTAATAACTGTAACAAAACATTTCAAAATTTTATAAGACTCCTGTGACCAAATTTTAACCACAATTTGGTGACAATTAACAAAATTAAAAATAATAATAATAAAACTTTCACATAAACTTCTCATTCATCATATTTATATATTTTTGCTCTAAATAAAATTTCTCATTTATGTCAAAAAGTGATAAAAGTTATTTAAGATAGAATGTGAAAGTGCAATACCTAACAAACTAGGAAAATATTTTGGCCCCAATATCCAATTTTATTGCTAAATCACTCTCAATACACTACAAAAAAGCGGGCTATAGCCATGTTTTTTTAGCCATGTTTACAAAAAACGCAACTATAGCTAATTTATAGCCGTGTTTATAAGTGTTTTTAACCGTGTTTTTTGATAATGATAGGTCAAGCCAAATAATTTTTTTTTAAAGAATGACCTATAGCCAAGTTTAAAAACTGCGGCTATAGCTAATATGAAGAAACTGTACTAGAAAGTTTTCTAGTGAATTACAATTTGAAATTCATGCAATGAACTAAAAAAAATAAAAAGGAGAATGGAAGACATAACTTTGAAAAGCACACATCTATTCCACAGCCCTCTTAAAAAAGAGTATTTGAATGACAAAACCATGTGCTCCAACCCCTCAAAAGCCTGACTGTGATGTTAATTGATGACTCAGGGGAGACCTACAACTTGTTAGGTTGCTATTTTTTAGAATAGACAACTACTTTTGGATGGAAAAATTTTCTGTGTTTTCTAAAACTAGTGTATGGCAATGCTAACTTTAGAATTGAAGGAAATGGGAAAGATATTTTTGATGTTTTATTAGTTCATGAGAACAAGTGATGAACTGATTTTCATGCCTATGAACTGTGCAATTAAATGCACTGTAAAATCATATTATAAAAATGTTGTTATTTTCTATTTTTTTCAAATCCCAAACCCTCATTGTTCATCCCATTTTTTTTCTTTTCAATCTCCTCTCTTGCTTTTATCTCTCACAGCAATCTCGGCTCCTCCTTAATGACTGTTGATGGCCTTCTATTACCACTCCAAGCCTTCAACCACCTTGTCCTCCCTTCTTAACTCCCAAATCACCTAGTCGAAACCCCAACTCCAATCCCAGTCCTAATAAGTTTCTTTGATTTCTTCAATGCCCATGGATGTGGTGCAAGATATTTTTGGGTGATTGAAGGAGTGCTAGGAGATGGCAGCAGAGGACAATATGATGACTTTGGAGGAGTTTTTGGCCAAGGCTAGGGCTGGGCCCTTGGAGGAAGAGGTGGACTCCCTGCAGAAAGCTTGTTTGGAGGAGTGTTTGCGCCTTGAATCCCATCTTGCCACCAAACACCTTTGAAGGTTCCATTGTGCTCTTTGTAAATGAGGTGGAGGTGGAAGACGGAAAAGGGACGAGGGTTTGGTCATAGGTTGGAACCTTAGGGTTATATGGTGTTAGAGTATGTGTGTTTCAAACTCTTAAACTATGCTTATGTCCCACATTGGTTAGAGATGAGTTTGCATATATGTTTATAAACCTTTGCACCTCTTAAGTGATAACTTGAAAGACAATGGGCTAAGGGTTGAAGTTGGGCTTAGGTTGGACTTAAGCTTGTCTCTCTTAGGCCTCATTCCATTTCCTTATCTTTTGCTTTCAACCCATCTTAATTCTGCACGTTGGGCATTAAATGAGCAGCCCATTAGGGCATTAAATGTGTAGCCCGTTGGCTTGCACAGTGACTGTTACATGCAGCCCTTCAACCTTCACATTAGTTAGTATATAAAACCCTATATTCCCCTCTTTAGCTCTTAAGTTTTTCAGCTACAGTAGCCACCTCTTCCCTCTATTTTTGCTCTGTTTTTTTTGCTCATCTCCACTAAAAATTTCAGCATCAATTTTTAGTTTTAAGGAAAGGCAAATTAAGGTTGTTCCTAGTTCTTCTTGCTTGAGTGTGTGATCAACTTGAAGAAATTACTATAGTCTAATCTTGGGGGGTTGTTCGGCCAAGAGAGCCATTCACACCGAGTTCTACTCTAGGTGGCATGAATCAACCTTTAAAGACAACGCATTTGCGTGATTCTATAGTTTGTGAGATCTTTCTAACTCTATCTATTTATTTTTGTCATTGCTAATTTTTTAGGGTTTGTATTGTTAAATCAAAACTTGTTTATTTAGCCATATTTTCCAACAATTTTAAAGGTTGATTTTTGTGTTTTGAAAATGAAGAAACAAGTTGTTGATTCTCTTAAAGTCATTTCGGAAATTACAAAGCTTGAGGCTTTTGATGGAAATAATTTTAAACGAAGGAAAGAAAAGGTTTTGCCCATCTTGGAATTTACCGAATTTGACCGGGTTCTTTATGAGCCTAAACCCAAAGAAGATCCTAAAAATATAGCAAAGTGGGAAAAAACAAATAAATTGTGTGTTCATACTATTCAATGTGGTTTATCTAACAAGTTGTTTGATAATAAAGATTTATGGGATGAACTTAATGGTCGTTATGGGTTTGAGGATGAGGGTGCTAAAAAATTTGCTATGGCTAAATTTATGTCTTTTCAAATGGTTGAGGAAAAAAGTGTCTCTAGCCAAATTGAAGATTTTCAAAAATTAGTATCCGACCTAGCTAAAGAGGGTGATGTTTTACCCGAGAGGTTTGTGGCTCATGGCCTAGTGTTTAAGTTGCCAGACTCTTAGAAAGAGTATAAACACCGGTATAGCCACCATAGAACCTATTTAAATCTTCAACAAACTATCGTTGATATTCAAATTGAAGAAACGAATAGGATGTCGAAAAAAGTTTCTAGAGCTAAGGAATTTACTTCCAAGGTTAATGTTGTAGAGGGAGGACACTCTAGACCTCCACAACATAATAAGAAACATGATTTCAAGGGAAAAGGAAAATTTCATAATAAAAATGGCCCAAATCCTCAAATCCAAAAGAAAAAGGGTAATTGTTTTATTTGTGGCAAGGTAGGTCATTATGCGGCAACATGTAGGGTGAGGGGCAACTTCAACAACAATAAGAACAACAACAAAGGCTCTACATCAAATAAGGCAAATGTGGTGCAAACCGAAGAGATCATTGCGGCGGTGGTGTGTGAGGCACACTTGGTGACAAAAGTGAAGGGATGGGTAGTTGACTCGGCTTGCACAAGACACATTGGTGCATTCAAAGAAGAGTTTAGCTCCTACACTCCTATGGTGGAAGGCATCGAATGTGTCTGTGTTGGAGACAATAGGTCCGTGCTGGTAAGTGGTAAAGGGAAGATACTCTTGAAGCCAACTTTTGGTAAAACTCTTTCACTCAATAATGTCCTTCATGTACCACACTTTCGACACAATCTCATTTCAGTACATTTGTTTGATAAGGCCGATATTAAAGTTTTATTTGATGGTGGCATAGTTACTTTAACTAAGAATGAAGTCTTTGTTGGTAAGGGCTATGATGATGAAGGTCTCTTTGTACTTAATGTTGATCAAGTTATTAATGAAAAAGGTTCATCTTCTTGTGCTTACTTAGTTGATTCCATTGATGTTTGGCATGGTAGACTTGGACATGTTAATCTTGGCTATATAAAGAAAATGAAAGAATGTGGAATTATTAACTCACTAAGTGAAGCTAATATGGAAAAATGTGAAATTTGTACCGAAACTAAAATCACCAAGAAACCTTGTAAATCCATAGCAAGAGAAACTGAGCTTCTTGGATTGGTACATAGTGACTTGGGTGATTTAAAACACACTATGACTAGAGGTGGTAAAAGATTTTATGTGATCTTTGTTGATGACCACTCCAGATTCACTAAACTTTATTTACTAAGAACCAAAGATGAAGTTTTAGAGATGTTTATAAAGTATAAAAGTGAAGTTGAGAACCAAAAGAATAAAAGGATTAAAAGACTTAGAACCGATAGAGGTGGTGAATATGAGTCTAATCCTTTTAAGGAATTTTGTGAACAAAATGGCATAATACATGAGATAATTCCACCTTATTCACCAGAATCTAATGGAATAGCCGAAAGGAAAAATAGAACTCTTAAAGAGATGATGAATGCTATGCTTGTTAGTTCTGGGCTATCTTCCAACATGTGGGGGGCGGCCATTCTTTCGGCTTGCCATATTCAAAATAAGGTACCTTATAAGAAAACCGGTAAAACTCTTTATGAACTTTGGGAAGGGCGTAAGCCTAACTTGGAATATCTCAAAGTGTGGGAGTGTTTGGCCAAGGTCATACTACCCGAGCCTAAAAGGAGAAAGCTTGGTTCTAGAACATGTGGTTGTGTGTTTATTGGCTATGCTTGTAATAGTTCATGCTATAGATTTCTTGTCATCAAAAGTGATATATTAGAATCATACACTATTATTGAATCCGAAAATACCATATTCTTTGAGCATGTGTTTCCTTTGAAAAATAAGGAAAAATAATTGCATCATTCTATTGAAATTTCTAATGACTTTGTTGATGATGTGCAAGAATTAAGAAGAAGCAAGCGAGCTAGGAAGGAAAAGGATTACGGTAACGATTTCCTTGCCTATGTCATTAAAAATGAACCTATAAGTTACTATGATGCAATTAAATCCATAGATGCACCTTTTTGGTTGGAAGCAATTAATAATGAATTAGAATCTATTATGTCTAATCATACTTGGGAATTATGTAAGGTTGAATTTATTCAACCATCTAATTGGCTTTATTCCGTGCCAAATTTGCTTGTAATTCAGCATTTAGTAACCCTGTATTTAGGTGGGTTTGATGTAAGGGTAGTGAGTGAGATAGAGTGAAGATTGCTCAAGAGTGTGCAAGAAAACAAAGACTCGCGGCTGGGCCTCGCGGGTGACTCGCGGTTGCAAGCCGCCAGACGCAGCACACATGCCAAGCATGCCGGAAGGTGAACAGTCATGCAAGCTGGAGCACTACAGGACAAAACAGGACAACTGGCCATACAGTTATCTCGCGACTGGATCTCGCGACTTAGTCAAGCCGCGAGGTCAAGCCGCGAGCCACCCCTGTTTTGTAAAACTTGACGTTTCACATTCCTTTCCCACTCCAGTATAAATACCCCTTTTACCCACGATTGTAAGAGAGCTTCCAGAGAGAATTTTGAGAGAGAAACCCTAAAGAAAAACAAGATTGATTCACCCACAATCTATACATTAGAGTCTCTTCAAATTCCTCAACTCTCTTCCTCTCCATTGTTAAATCCTTGAGAGGCATTATACCAAACCTGGTTCTCACCATCATCATCACTGTGAGACAGCTGTTTGGATTTCTGGGAAGCAGTTAGGAAGGAACCAATCTTCATTGGTTGATGCTACGGTCTAGTAGCGGAATCCGGGAAGCTAGAAAAGAAAAAGGTTCGGCGCAACCTCGTTGTAGCAAGAAGCTTGGAGGGCTTAGGTGCACTGGGTAGATTAGGCTTGGAGGGTCTATTGCTGTCCATGTATCCCAACTGTATTTTCTAGTGGATTGTTTACCACTTTGAGGGCGGCGGAGAGGTTTTACGTCGAGGGCTTCGGTTTCCTCTTCGATAACACATCGCGTGTTGTCTTTGTGTTTGCATCTTCCTTCCTCTCTATCTTTGCCTTTTTATTATCTGCTATGGATTGTGTTTTGTTTCGGCTTAGATAGTTTTTACCAATTCCATATTATAGCTTATGTTAAGTTTCCGCACACTAGTTGTTTGACATATTGCTTGAATTGGTTAAGTTGTAATTTGGGGGTCTAAACGTTCAAAGGTATTTATACACGTTTTTGAAGGTGTTAATGGTGCCGATAAATGCATATATAGCAAGTTTATTAATAATGAAAGTGTTATTATATGTTTATATGTTAATGACTTGCTTATATTTGGAACAAGCCTTGATGTTGTGCATAATGCTAAACACTTTCTTGCCTCTAATTTTGATATGAAAGATTTGGGTGAGACAAATATAATCTTGGGCATCAAGATCCTTAGGGATAATGATTGCATTACACTATCACAATCTCACTATGTAGAAAAAATTCTTAAAAAGTTTGAACACTTTGATATGTCACATATGTCTACTCCTTTTGACTCAAAGGTGCACTTGTTTAAAAATCGTGGTGATAGTGTTTCACAAGATAAATATGCACAAATCATTGGTAGTTTGATGTTTTTGACAAATTATACTCGCCCTGATATTGCATATGTTGTTGGTAGATTGAGTAGATATACTCATAATCCTAGTATTGAACATTGGGATGCAATATCTAGATTGTTGAGATATTTAAAGGGTGTTAGGTTCTAAAGTTTAGGATTTTATGTATTTAGAACTCTAATTTGTATTGTTGGCAAACTATGATCAAAACAAGGGGTTTAGAAGTGTTTAAAACTAGCTCAAAGTTGTATGTCAATGTAAAGTTGGAATCGAGTTTAAAGCAGGAAGCACTGTGGCTTTCGGCCTGGCTCGATCGATCGAAGCTTAGGCTCGATCGATCGAAGCTCGGGCAGATTGCTTTTCTGCAGATTCGTCCAACTCAGCCCTAGTTGTTTTAAAACGTTTTTAGGGTTTCTTATTTGTTCCAAGTATAAAAGGTAAACCCTAGCCACGTTTTAGTGTTGCTCATATTGCGGTTTGTGTAAATCTCTTGTGAGATCCAGAAGAGCTTTCCTTTACACAAACTTAGGGTTTTCAAGGAGGAGATTTATTTACGCCTTGATGATCAATTCAGTTGCTACCATTAAAGTTTAAAGAATACACAAGCGGGTGTGCTTGTAGTTGGTAGGAATCCAAGAAAGAAGGAGTCCGTGGATTCGGAGCTTGCACGTGGTTGTGTCAGTAAGTTCTACTAGTTGGTAGCATTAGGAAGTCAAGCAGGAGTGCTTGTAAGTCCTTTTGTATGAATTTCGATTCTTTCAAGATAGTGGATTCAAGTTTACCTTGAGGATAGCTAGGTCAAATCCTCCCCAGGTTTTTACCGGTTTGGTTTCCTGGGTGATCATATCTTGTGTTATTTATTTTCCGCTGTTTTGTATGATTTGATCTTTATTTTTGTGATAACCTAGACTTGTTTAATTGGACTAAGTAACAACTTGGCTAATTACCTAGGTTTAATCAATTGTTTTAGGGGTCTAAAAATTGTCAAGTGGTATCAGAGCGGGTAGCTCTTTTGTTTTAGATCTTTTGATCTAAGAGCTGATCCTTGACCCCTGTTGTCATGGATAATTTGAAGTGTCTTTCTGATCATGTTTCTGCTCATGCTTCTGTTGATTTTATTGATGCCTGTGAAACTCTTCGTAAGGAATTATTGAAATCCATGAAAATTGCTAGGAAATTCAAGGAAGAGTTAAAATTGGCTAATCTTGAAAAAGAGGAATTGATTGTTAGATTAGATGAATCTAATAAAAAGAATGAATTTTTGAGAAATCAAATTTCCTCTCAAGATGAGAGGATGAAAAGCTTGGAACAAGAGTTAGTTGAATCTAAAACTAAAATTGAAAATTTGACTTGTGCCAAATCTACTGTTGATAACAGAAGTGTTTCTGTTTCTCTTAAGCCTAAAACTAAGAAAGTTTATATCCCTCCTTTCAAGAGGAATAATAAAGAAAATGCTTATTTTGCTAGGTTAGACAAAGGTAAAAGTTCTGATGTTGATGCTGAAGTTTCTAAACCTAAGTCTAAACCTATTGTTAGAGAGCATAATAAATCTGTTTTTGTGCCTACCTGTCACCTTTGTGGTGTTGTTGGTCATATTAGACCAAATTGTTCTTTGTTGAGGCAAAAACCAAAATCTAAGACTAGATTTGCTGTTAGGAATACTGATGTTCCTAAATTTGTTCTTGTCTACCACTTTTGTGGTGTCCATGGTCACATTAGTCCTAATTGTCATAAATTGAAATTTAAGCATTCAGTGTTTTAATCTAGGATATGTGATGATATTTCTCCTGCCATAAGTCCATATAAATTGTTTCATATTCTTTTGAAAAATTTGAGCTTGTTGGCTTGTGAAAGGAATTTGCAGGATTTCAGTCTTTCTAAAAAGATTGGTGTAATCCCTCAAAAACACTCTGCTTCAGATGGATTTTCACCTACAAAGCTGAAGACTCGTGCTATATGGGTGAGAAAAAATTCTCTAAGGTGAGTGTTGCTGACTTGTCCCTGATTTAATTCTTTCAATTGTTTGTGGACATGTTTTGTTTTTGTTGTTTTGTTTTGTTTTTTGTTTTTTTTTTGTTTTTCTTATAAAAAAAATCCAAAAACATTGAAAAAAATTTCAAAAAGACAAAAATATTTTATTTTATGTCTAGTTTTATTTTTCTTGAGGATTACATGAGTTATGATATCTCTCTCTTGATTTAGAACATGCTTGACATTGTGGAGAAACTTGAATAGTATGTGTTAAATAAGTGCTAAGTTATTTATGATTTTATGTGAGTATGTACTAGTTTGTACATGTACTCAAGGGTTAATTAAGAAATTGATATTTCTTGTTTGTGTACCCTCTACAGCTTAGTTAAGCACTGTCATGCATTGCATTTGCATTGTTCATTTAGCATAATCTGTGCTTTTTGTTTTTGGTCATAAATTTTTTTAAACCAAAAAGATTTTTGTGTTTTGTATTTCTCATCTTGGATTTATAATCAATGATTGGCCATATTATCTTTACATAACAAGTTTATGTACCTTGTTTAGCTTTGATGAGCTTACTTATTGTACTTTACTAGTTGAAGCTTTGTAGTACATGTTGTGTGGGAAAGATGTTTATGGTTTTTGATTACTATGTCTTAATCTTGAAGTCACATGTTTTTTAAATATTGGATTTGAACTTTTAGAGAAAGGCATAAATAACCATCTCACCGCTGTTCACTAGCCAATCATGAACACCTTAGTGCATATCATAAGATTTTGTGCTCGAGAAAGTATAGTACACGCACAAAAAGAACATAAGGTGAAGCCTCGGTTTAAAATTGCTTAAATACTTAAAATTGGTGTGTAATATTAGGCTTGATGCCAAAATCACATGACTTAAAATTGGTATGTATATTATGAGGCATAAATTCAAGAAACTTACATGATTACAAGCTTATGATCTAGGAGATGTAGGAGTTATATGATGTAACTCTTTAGGTGATAGTCTCTTTTAAATTCTATGTGATGAATTTTGTAGACTTTGTGATTGATTTCTATTTATATATCACCTCACATGTATCTCAAGTTTTTGCTAGTTGCACACACTACACAAGTTACTCTTTGCTAAACTTTGTACATTATATTGTGTGTGATCTTGTTGTGGCCATCTAAGATTAAAAGTTCCTTGATTTTGATGCAAAATGTCTTAATGTTTGAGTTTTTTTTTAGGACAATTGGTTGAAAAACTTGTTTTTGGAAGATCTGGGTTGAATTTAAGTATTTTTGAAAAACCTTTAATCTCATACTCATGCATTTCATTCATAAAATATTGTGCTTTGAGGAGTTTCTGCATTAAATTGTTTTTTTTCAAAAAATTTGATTTTTCTATGCATCATTTATGTTTAGGATTCACATGCATTGATTGTTTTTGTATCCATCTTGCAATTTTGCAGTCATATCTCTCATTGTTTTCACACATAAAATGCATACACTTTGCTGCATTGGGTACTCAACTTAATTTAAAAATTGATTGATTAATTTTTAAGTTATGTACTTTCTAGTATATGCCTTTTTTATGTGTGAACTGTAGAAAATATTTTTCTTAAGAGATATGATGGATAATCAATGTGCAAATATTTTCTCTACTCATGCAACTGTTTAAGGGTCTAAAAACCAACAAAGGGTACTTTTGATTATGGGTTGTCATATTGTGGTTATCCTACTATATTAGAAGGATATTGTGATGTTAAATGGATCTCTGATACAGATGAGGTAAAGCCCACTAGTGGATATGTGTTCACACTAGCTGGAGGGGCTGTTTCTTGGAAATCATCCAAGTAGACTTGCATAGGGAGATCCAACATGGAATCAGAGTTAGTAGCCTTAGAAAAGGCTGGGTCCGAAGCTGAGTGGCATAGGAGTTTGTTAATTGAAATACCATTGTATACTAACTCTATTCCCTCTATTTGCATGCATTGTGATTGCTAGGCTACCATAGTACATGCTAAGAACAAAATCTATAATGGGAAAAGTTGACATATCCGATGAAGGCACAATATTGTGAAGCAACTCATTGATAATGGTGCAATATCCTTGGACTTTGTGAGGTCATAAAGGAATTTGGCGGATCCTTTGACCAAGCCATTATCAAGAAGGTTATTTTCCAAAAATCCCATTAAAAAAACTACTTACCTTGCAACCGCAAAATCCTAATTCTCCAAGCTCCAAGGAGATTAGCTAGAACCTAAACAATATCAAGTAAACTTATCACAATAAGAATAGAGCTTGAAATTGCATCTAGCCACAATTTAGGAATTGCCAAATAATCACTTAATTAGGCAAGCCTAATATGTAACCTCATCAATAATAATATATCACACTTCCAAAGTTTCTCAACAAATTGATTCACAAGGCATAAACTCCAATTTATAAAACTAACCCCTTTAATATCATCTCCAACATTATGACTAGTTTCCATAAAATTTACACTACATCATTAAGAGACCCATGAAAGCAAAATCAATATATCCTCCAAGATAAGAAATTTGGAACCTCAACTAACTCAAAATAAACCCAATGGCAATAGAAAAATTAAATTCACCAACCATCACATGTTATAACTTAAAACCCCTAAATTTTCCATCATACATAAACCTTAAGTAGTCATCAATAGCACAAAATATATACCCACTCATCAAATAATTCTACCAATACAAAACCCATACATAAAACACATAAATATCACTTCCAATGCTCATAAATCACATGGGTATCATTATTAAAGCTTAGATAAAAATAAGCTCAAGCAAAAGTGTAAAACCCACCAAAAAGATTAGAAATTTTTACCTCAAATAAAATGATGAAGATGCTTTGGGGTTCCTAAGTATTTTTTCGGTGATCTTGCCGAAAAAATGATGGTGAGATGGTGTGGTTTGGAGTGGAGGCCGGCGGGTGAGTGTGGAAGTGAGTGTGTGTGTGTGTGTTTAAGTAAAGAGAAAAGAAAGAAAAGAGAGAGCCGGTCAAAAGAGAGAAGAGAGGTGGGTGAAAATGAGTGGTGGGAAGTGGGCTTAGGTGGGGGGCACATGGGAGCTTAAAACAATCTAATCCTCTCCTTAAAAAAAAAAAAAAAAAAAAAAAAAACTGATGGGACGTTACAGTTATTTTCCAAAAATCCCATTAAAAAAACTACTTACCTCGCAATCTTAAAATCCTAATTCTCCAAGCTTCAAGGATATTAGATAGAACCTAAATAATATCAAGTAAACCTATCACAATAAGTATAGAGCTTGAAATTGCATCGAGACACAATTTAGGAATTGCCAAATAATCACTTAATTAGGCAAGCCTAGTATTTAACATCATCAATACTAATATATTCCACTTCCATAGTTTCTCAACAAAATAATTCACAAGGCATAAACTCCAATTTATAAAGTTTGTTAGGTTCTAAAGACTTAGGATTTTATGTATTTATAACTCTAATTTGTATTGTTGGCAAACCATGATCAAAACAATGTGTTTAGAAGTGTTTTAGTCTAGCTCAAAGTTGTGTATTTATGTAAAGTTGGAATCAAGTTAAAGTAGGAAAGCATTGTGCCTTTTGGCCTGGCTCGATCAATCGAAGCTCAGGCAGAATGATTTTCTACAGAATTCTCCAACTCAGCCCTAGGTGTTTTAAAACATTTTTAGGGTTTCTTATTTGTCCTAAGTATAAAAGGCAAACCCTAGCCACGTTTTAGTGTTGCTCATATTTGCGATTTGTGTAAATTTCTTGTGAGATCTAAAGGAGCTTTCCTTTACACAAATTTAGAATTTTCAAGGAGAAGATTTATCTACACCTTGATGATCAACTTAGTTGCTGCCATTGAAGTTTAAAGAAAACACAAGCGGGTGTGCTTGTATCTGGTGGTGAATCTAAGAAAGAAGGAGTCCGTGGATTCAGAGCTTGCACGTGGTCGTGTCAGTAAGTTCTACTGGTTGGTAGCAATAAGAAGTCGAGCGTGGGGGCTTGTAAGTCTTATTGTATGAACTTCGATTCTTTCAAGATAGTGGATTCAAGTTTACCTTGAGGATAGCTAGGTCAAATCCTCCCAAGGTTTTTACCGGTTTGGTTTCCTAGGTGATCATATCTTGTATTATTTATTTTCCGTTGTTTTGCTTGATTTGATCTTTGTTATTGTGATAACCTAGACTTGTTAAATTGGACTAAGTAACAACTTGGCTAATTATCTAGGTTAAATCAATTGCGTTTTAAGGGGTCTAAAAACCATCAAGTGGTATCAGAGCGGGTTGCTCTTTTGTTGTTGATTTTTTGATCACTGAGCTGATCCTTGACCCCTTTGTTATGGATTCTTGGAAATTCTTTTTGCTTATTCATCAACTTGCTTAGTTTGTGTATTTGTTCCTTGTTGAGTTTGTTAAATCTTTCCTTGGATGTCTTGGTCTTATCATATGTGGTGATAATTATCTGTGTTATACTGCCTTAACCGCCTTAAAGGCACGTGATTCTTGTCTTTGGTATTTGGATAGTGGTTGTTCCAGGCATATGACAGGAAACAAAGGATTATTCAAGACCCTCTTGAAGGAAAGATTGGGACAGTTACTTTTGGAGATGGAAGCAAATCTGTTATCAGAGGCATTGGAACTGTGGACATCCCAGGGTTACCGGTTTTTGAAGATGTTTGGTATGCTAATGGACTGAAGGCAAATTTACTCAGTATTAGTCAGATTTGCGACAATGGTCTAAATGTTCTCTTTACTAAGTATGAATGTGAGATACTTGATGGAGGAGGTGACTGTATGTGTGTTGGTGTAAGGACAACGGATAACTGTTATGGATTGACACCAAGCATAAGCAACAAGTGTTTTAGTGTAGAGATTGATCAAGTTGATTTGTGGCATCAGTGATGGGGCATGCAAGTCATAAGCAGTTAGAAAAGATTTCCAAATGTGATGCTATTGTTGGTTTACCTAAATTTGAGAAGATAGATAAGTGCATATATGGACCATGTCAGATAGGTAAACAGATAAAATCTAAACATCCATATGTGGCTAGTGTTCAAACTTCAAGACCTCTGGAGTTACTGCACATTGATCTTATGGATCCTGCTCGAGTTCAGAGTTTAGGAGGAAAGAAGTATATTCTAGTGGTTGTGGATGACTTTACCAAATATACTTGGGTTGTGCTTTTGAAAGATAAAGCTGAGGCTCCTGAGAAGATGATACATCTATGTAAGAAATTGTAGGTTGAAAAAGATACTGTGATAGCCAGAATTAGAAGTGACCATGGAAGAGAATTTGAGAATACCAAGCTGGCTACCTTCTGCAATGAATAGGGCATACATCAAGAATTCTCTTCACCCAAGACACCACAATAAAATGGAATAGTTGAACGGAAAAATAGGGTCGTTCAGGAGATGGCACGTGCTATGCTGCACAATAAAAAATTGCCAAAATTTTTCTGGGGAGAAGCAGTTAACACTGCTTGCCATACACTCAACCGGGTGTATTTCAGACCTAATTCCAAGAAGACTGCTTATGAACTCTGGAAAGGAAAGAAGCCCGTCGTTAAGTATTTCAGGATATTTGGTAATGATTGTTACATTCTACGTGATAGAGAAGACCTAGAGAAATTTGATGCAAAGAGTGACAAGGGATATTTTCTAGGGTATTCCTCTACTAGTACAACATATAGAATGTATAATCTGAGAACCAAAACTGTCATGGAATCGTCAAATGTTGTGATCAATGATGAAGTATGTCCAGAAGCACATTCCAAAAGTACTACTCCGGTTCAAGATAAGCCTATGGAGGTTAATGACTCACTTCCTGTTGATTATGTTAGGAAACACAGTGATGAGAAGCTAATGGTGTTGAATGATGCAATTTCTGTGTCATCAAGTTTTGAACCATCCACTCTAGTTTATGAGACTCAACAGGTTCAACATTAGTTTAGTCCTTCATTAGAACAAAAAGGTGCATCCACATCTCTATTTAAAGGTCCTTCCTCTAGTGTAAGGCTTAATCATCCCTCCTCAAATATATTGGGCAGTCTGAATGATAACATGAGATTAAAGACAAAAGCCTTAAATGTAATTACCCACTCATGCTATCTATCCCAATTTGAACTGAAAAAAGTAGATGAGGCACTTCAAGATGCTGATTGGGTAAACTCTATGCATAAAGAACTTCATCAATTTGTTCGGAATGATGTGTAGGAATTAGTTCCTAGACCAAAGGATGTAAATGTAATTAGAACTAAATGGATCTTTAAGAACAAGTCAAATGAACATGACACTGTTATCATAAATAAATCAAGACTTGTTGCTCAAGGTTACCCACAAGTGGAAGGGATTGACTTTGATGAGACTTTTGCTCTGGTAGCAAGATTGGAATCCATTAGGATATTGTTGGCTATAGCTAGTCATCTGAACTTCAAGCTATATCAAATGGATCTCAAAAGTGCTTTCTTGAATGGAATGCTATAAGAAGAAGTGTATGTTGAACGGCCTAAAGGCTTTGTTGACCCTCACAGACCAGATGATGTGTATAAATTGAAAAGAGCACTGTATAGTTTGAAATAAGCTCCATGGGCTTAGTATGATAGATTGATTGCATATCTCACTGAGCATGGCTTCAAAAGGGGATTTGCAGACACTACTCTCTTCATAAGAAAGGATAAGAACAATTTTGTTGTAGCTCAAATTTATATAGATGATATTGTTTTTGGTGCTACTAATGACTCTCTTGTTCATTCTTTTGCAAATGAAATGAAGGCAATGTTTGAAATGAGTATGGTTGGTGAACTAACTTATTTCTTGGGATTACAGGTGAAGCAAACGGACTTAGGGATCTACATCAACCAAGCAAAATATGCAAAGAATCTAGTCAAGAGATTTGGACTGGACAATGCTGTCCATGCTAGAACACCAATGGCCACCAATGCAAAATTAACAAATGATTCGTCAGGTTAGTCTGTTGATGTTACATTATACAGAAATATGATTGGATGTCTTTTATATTTGACTGCTAGTCGTCCTAATATTGCTTTTAGTGTTAGTGTTTGTTCTAGATTTCAATCTAATCCTAAAGCTTCACACTTAAATGCTGTCAAAAGAATAATTAAATATGTTGCTGGAACTTGTGATTATGGATTATTTTACAGTAAAGAGTCTAATCTGTCTCTTGCTGGTTTCTCTGATTCTGATTGGGCTGGTAATACTGATGATAGAAAAAGCACCACTGGTGGGTGTTTTTATGTTAGTGCTAATCTTGTTGCTTGGATGAGTAAAAAGCAAAATTTTATGTCCTTGTCTACTGCCGTGGCAGAATACATTGCTGCTGGAAGTTGTTGCTCACAACTTCTTTGAATGAAAAAGGTTTTAACTGATTATGGAATATCCCAAGATACCATGGTGGTTTACTATGATAACTCTAGTGCTATTGACATATCTAAGAACCCTGTTTAACATTCTAAAACTAAGCACATAGAGATTAGGTATCACTTCATTAGGGATCTTGTTGAAAGAAAGATTGTGTGTCTTGAGTATATTCCTACTGAACGTTAGAATGCCGACATTTTCACCAAACCTCTTGATAGAAGTAAGTTTGAGACTCTTCGTCAAATAATTAGTGTGATTCTGTGTTCCTGATCTATCTTGGTCTTCTTGGTCCTTGTACTTCATTGCTCTACCTTTTGGGACCATTGTTCTTTGGTATTGTTGTTGTTGTTGTTGTTGTTGTTGTTGTTGTTGTTTTTTTTTTTTTTTTTTTTTTTTTTTTTTTTTTTTTTTGTTTTCTAGGATTTGCATTGCATAACATTCATGCATTTCATTCTAGGTGTTTTTTTTTTAAAAAAAAAAAATTTAAAAAAAGGGGGAAGAAAAAGGAAGAAAATTTTGTTTTGTACTATTCTTCTTAGTTTTTCAGAACAAGGTTGGTCAATTTGTTTTCACATAACATGTCGTTTGTACCTTGTTTAGCTTTGATGAGCTTACTTATTGCACTTTACTAGTTGAAGCTTTGTAGTGCATGTTGTGAGGGAAAGATGTTTATGGTTTTTGATTACTTTGTCTTAATCTTGAAGTTACATGTTTTTGAATGTTGGACTTGAACTTTTAGAGAAAGGCATAAATAACCATTTTACCACTGTTCACTAGCCAATCATGAATACCTTAGTGCATATCATAAGATTTTATACTCGAGAAAGTGTAGCACATGCACAAAAAGAACATAAGGTGAAGCCTCAGCTTAAAATTGCTTAATACTTAAAATTGGTGTGTACTATTAGGCTTGATGCCAAACTCACATGACTTAAAATTGGTATGTGTAAGGTTGAATTTATTCAACCATCTAATTGGCTTTATTCCGTGCCAAATTTGCTTGTATTTCAGCATTTAGTAACCCTGTATTTAGGTGGGCTTGTTGTAAGGGTAGTGAGTGAGATAGAGTGAAGTTTGCTCAAAAATGTGCAAGAAAACAGAGACTCGCGGGTGACTCGCGGTTGCAAGCCACCAAACGCAGCACACGTGCCAAGCATGCCGGAAGGTGAACAGTCATGCAAGCTGGAGCACTACAGGACAACTGGCCATACGGTTATCTCGCGACTTAGTCAAGCTGCGAGGTCAAGCCGCGAGCCACCCCTGTTTTGTAAAACCTGACGTTTCACATTCCTCTCCCACTCCAGTATAAATACCCCTTTTACTCACAAATGTAAGAGAGCTTCCAGAGAGGATTTTGAGAGAGAAACCCTAAAGAAAAACAAGATTAATTCACCCACAATCTATACATTAGAGTCTCTTCAAATTCCTCAACTCTCTTCCTCTCCATTGTCAAATCCTTGAGAGGCATTTTACCAAACCTTGTTCTCACCATAATCATCACTGTGAGAGAGCTGTTTGGATTTCTGAGAAGCAGTTAGGAAGGAACCAATCTTCATTGGTTGACGCTACGGTCTAGTAGTGGAATCCGGGAAGCTAGAAAAGAAAAAGGTTCGGCCCAACCTCGTTGGAGCAAGAAGCTTGGAGGGCTTAGGTGCACTGGGTAGATTAGGCTTGGAGGGTCTATTGCTGTCCATATATCCCAACTATATTTTCTAGTGGATTGTTTACCGCTTGGAGGGTGGCGGAGAGGTTTTACGTCGAGGGCTTCGGTTTCCTCTTCGATAACACATCGCATGTTGTCTTTGTGTTTGCATCTTCCTTCCCTTCTATTTTTGCCTTTTTATTATCTGCTATGGGTTGTGATTTTAATTTGGCTTAGATAGTTTATCCAATTCTATATTGTAGCTTATGTTCATTTTCCGCACACTAGTTATTTGACATAATGCTTGAATTGGTTAAGTTGTAATTTGGGGGTCTAAACGTTCAAGGGAGTTTATACACATATTTGAACTTTCAGTATGTATATTATGAGGCATAAATTTAAGAAACTTACATAATTGCAAGCTTATGATCTAGGAGATGTGGGAGTTATATGATGTAACTCTTTAGGTGATAGTCTCTTTTAAATTCTTTGTGATGAATTTTGTAGACTTTGTGATTGATTGCTATTCACATATCACCTCACATGTATCTCAAGTTTTTGTTAGTTGCACACACTACATGGATTATTTTGTACATGTTATTGTGTGTGTTTATGGTTTGACCAACCAAGTTTTGCAAATACTTTGAATTTTGTGCAAAATTAATTTGTTGCTTGAAAATTTGTGGAGAATGCATGAAATTTTATTTTTGGGGAATTTGGGCTTAAAATTCTTGTTTTTGAAAATCATATCATCACATACTCATGCATTTTGTTCTTAAATTTCAATGCTTTGAGTTGATTCTAAATGTTTTTCAAAAAACTATGGTTTTTCCTCAAATTTAGTGAGCCTCTGCCCATTTCAATCGATCCATTCTGTTTTTCGATCAATCGAAAATTTTTAAAAATGTTAGAGAGAGTCTCTGTCTGTTTCGATCGATCGAAACTGATTTTTGATCGATCGAACTCTTTTCAAAATGTTTTGATAGAGTCTCTATTTGTTTCGATCGATCGAGGTTGTTTTTCGATCGATCGAAACTCATGAAACATGTTTTTTAAAAAGTCAGATTGGACTTTTCAAAGGAACTTTTTCAAAAAGTTTTTCAAACTTTCCTCTCTCTTCGACTTGGCTAAGGCTCCACCAAAGATTTTTTGTCGTTTTCTTCCGAGATTTTTACAAGGTTTTTGTCTTTCAAGGCCGGTAAGTCCCTTTTGCCCTTCCTTTTGCATTTTATTTCATGATTTCATGCATTTTTCATGCATATTCATTGGGTATTTTCGGCACTTTTCATATTTTGGAGTTTTTGATGATTCGAACCATTTTTGATGAAATTGATCATTGGGTTTTTGTTCTAGGATGTTATTATCATGATTCTTGTAGTTTAATTTGATCAATTTTGTGGTTTTTGAAAAATTGAAAATTCTAGGGTTTGAAATTGATCCGAATTGGGGATTTTGTTCAATTTGGATTAAATTGATGAAATTGGCTTGTTAAATTGATGTATTTGGTCATTAATTTTTGAGCTCTATCATGTCTAATGATCAATTCGTCAATATCTTTCCAATTGATCAAGTGGTTTTTCAAATTTTGGGTTTTTGTGTTAGTACCTCCATGTTCAAGCCAATTTTGTGAATTTGAATTTTTTGGACTTAATTGCACTGCATTAGAACATGCATCATATCATTTAATTTGTTCATGCATCATATAGATTTTTATTCTATATTTTTTTTGTGCTAACTTGCAGTCTGCCTTTGGTTTTGTCTTTTGTGTTTTTGTTCATTTTCTCTGTGTTTTGGTCCTTATCCTAGCACCATGCCTAGGAAAACTAGAGCCCATAGGACCCCTTCCACTTCCTCTGAGTCTCCTTTTAGGAGTGAGGTGTTTAGGAATGATAGAAGCCAAGAAGCCTTTAAGACCCTGAATAGTAAGCGTAAGATATGGGCTGAGCGAGCTGTAGTGTTAGATGAGCTTGATTCGGCCATTAGGGCTAATTTTGAGTCCAGAGGTTGGTTGCCTCTCTTAGAGATAAATCATCCACCTCCGACTGCCCTGATTAGAGAATTATTCTCAAACCTCTCTTGCCACGTCTATGATTCCAACACCCTTGTTAGGAGTTGGATACGAGGTGTTGAGTTTACCATTAACCCTAGGGTAATGGCTGAGGGTCTTAGGGTTTCGGTTGTTCGGGAACCTATCTATCCCTATGATGAGTCACCCTCATTAGATGTTGTCATGTCATACATCACTGGGTTATCTATCTAGTGGGGTTCTGATCCTCAGATCACTTCTGCTGAGCTTATCGAGACTGCCTATCTTTTCTTTAGGATAGCATGTCATTCATTGTTGCCTATTTCTCATTTCCACACCATCCCTCTAGAGCGATGTGTGTTTTTGTATGCTTTTATTTCTGGTGCTTCGATCAGTTTTCCTCATTTGTTCCTTCGTTCTTTGAACGAGGTTCATAGGAGTTCTGCCGTAGGGCATGCACTTTTTCATCCTATTTTCATTCATAGGATTTTGCTCTTTTTAGGTCTAGATGGTTTCCCGTCTAGTGAGCCTGTGCATGTTGTTGCTCCCATAGGTGCCATTTTTCTTAGATAGAGGGCTGCTCACTTGAAAGTTGCTCCTTCACGATCTAGGGGTGCGTCATCTAGTGCTGTTCCCCCTCCTCCCTCTTCTACAGGTACTGATACTGCTGAGACATCATGTGCTGTTGCTGCTGATACTGATGTTCCTCCACTGACTGCTTCGGATGATTCAGACATTCGACGTACGTTGAATCATGTCTTAACCATTCAGGCAGCTCATGGACAGATTTTGGTGGACGTGCTCGATGAGATCCGTGCTTTGCATGCAGAGTTGGCGCAGTTTAGACCACCTCCCTTTTGGTGATGGATTTTTGTTAGCCCTTTAGCATTTCGTCACAAAAAAGGGGAGTACTTTGTAGAGTTTTTGCTTTCAAGGGGAGTTTTTTTTTTTTTTTTTTTTTTTTTTTTTTTTGTTTGGAGCTTGTGGAGTTTAGATTGTATCTAGGTGCTTCACTTTGTACTTTACCTTTTTACCTCTTGCCATGTTTTTGATGGGATATTCTTGTTAAGGGGAGTATTATGTTCTGTTGGTACTTTATATGTTTCTTGTTTCAAATTGTTTATTGATTTATATTTATGAGTTATTCATTGATATATGTCTTTATTGTGTGTTGTTTGAAATCAAGAAGTTAATTTGTTTACTTGTATTGTTTTCACATATGCGGTTATGCATTTCGTTTAGTGTTTCAGGAAATATACAGGTTTATTTAATTGAGTTGCTATCTACACTTGCAACTGATGGATAGTAGTTAGGATTGAATTTGTATTATGAGCATTATTTTTGTAAAGGGCTTTTTATTTTGTAAACTTTAAGTGTCTAGTTGTGTTTTGTCACGGATTGCCAAAGGGGGAGTTTGTTAGGTTCTAAAGACTTAGGATTTTATGTATTTAGAACTCTAATTTGTATTGTTGGCAAACCATGATCAAAACAATGTGTTTAGAAGTGTTTCAGTCGAGTTTAAAGTTGTGCATTTATGTAAAGTTGGAATTGAGTTAAACAGTAAAGCATTGTGCCTTTCGGCTTGGCTCGATCGATCAAAAGATAAGCTCGATCGATTGAAGCTTGGGCATAATGATTTTCTGCAGAATTTTCCAACTCAGCCCTAGGTGTTTTAAAATGTTTTTGGGTTTCTTATTTGTCCTAAGTATAAAAGGCAAACCCTAGTCACGTTTTAGTGTTGTTCATATTTGTGGTTTGTGTAAATCTCTTGTGAGATCTAGAGAAGTTTTCCTTTACACAAACTTAGATTTTTCAAGGAGAAGATTTATCTACACCTTGATGATCAACTCAGTTGCTACCATTGAAGCTTAAAGAAAACACAAGTAGGTGTGCTTGTATCTAGTGGTGAATCCAAGAAAGAAGGAGTCCGTGGATTCGGAGCTTGCACGTGGTCGTGTCAGTAAGTTCTACTGGTTAGTAGCAATAAGAAGTCGAGCGTGGGGGCTTGTAAGTCTTATTGTATGAATTTCGATTCTTTCAAGATAGTGGATTCAAGTTTACCTTGAGGATAGTTAGGTCAAATCCTCCCAAGGTTTTTACCGGTTTGGTTTCCTAGGTGATCATATCTTGTGTTATTTATTTTCCGCTGCTTTTCTTGATTTGATCTTTGTTATTGTGATAACCTAGACTTGTTAAATTGGACTAAGTAACAACTTGGCTAATTACCTAGATTAAATCAATTGTGTTTTAAGGGGTCTAAAAACCATCAAAGTTAACCCATTTAATATAATCTCCAACATTATGACTAGCTTCCATAAAA
Organism: Quercus engelmannii; assembly: GCA_029955605.1. NCBI lineage: Eukaryota > Viridiplantae > Streptophyta > Magnoliopsida > Fagales > Fagaceae > Quercus > Quercus engelmannii. The sequence goes on along the minus strand of JARPSG010000001.1, from coordinate 106,534,326 downwards.
TTTACACTACATCATTAAGAGACTCATGAAAGCAGAGTCAATATATCCTCCAAGACAAGAAATTTAGAACTTCAACTAACTCCAAATAAACCCAATGACAATGGAAAAATTAAATTTACTAACCATCACATGTTATAACTTAAAATCCCTAAATTTTCCACCATACATAAACCTTAAGTAGTCATCAATAGCACAAATTATAAACCCACTCATCAAATAATTCCACCAATATAAAACCCATACCTAAAAACACATAAATATCACTTACAATGCTCATAAATCACATGGGTATTATTATTAAAGCTTAAATAAAAATAACCTCAAGCAAAAGTGCAAAACCCACCAAAAAGATGAGAAATTTTTATTTCAAAAAAAGTATATGAAGGTGTTTATGAGTTCTCAAGAATTTTCTAGTGATCTTGCCGGAAAAATGATGATGGAAATGGTGATTGGAGGTGCCGGCAGGAGAGTTTGAAGGAGTGAGGAGGAGTGTTCAACCGAAAATGAAAAAGAAGAAAAAGAAAGAAAAGAGAAGTAGGAAAGTGAGCCGGCCAAAGAAGAGATAAGATGGGGTGATTGTGTGGTGGGTAGTGGGCTTAGGTGGGACTTTGGCACGTGGGAACCTAAAAGAAATATCTGATCTTGACTCTTTTATATATTTTTTTAAACTGACGGAACGTTGCATTGTCACTTTAATCAGAAGTAAATATATTGATTAGAAGGTATCCCAAGGCGACCCTACCCTAGCACAAGAAAATAAATACAATTTTGGCCTGTTGGCAATGAAGGTTTCATCGTTATAGGAGTTCACAAATCCGGAAGGCTATTTCATTTTGTGTATTGTAGACAAGTTTTGATGGGGTTCAACATTCTAATCATATTATTAAATAATCTCATTTGAGATCCTTGTCTGATTGGATGGATTTTTTTTGCAGCATCCCTTTATTGTCTTTTTAAGATTTATTAGATCTTTTGAATTTCATATCATAGTTCTTTAAGAGCAGTTTGGTGTGCATATTGTGTAACTATTTTCTTCAAATATTTTGCTTAACATTAAAAAGAAAGTACACATATGGTGGTGTGTGGATAACTTGAGAGAACTAAGAATTGAAAGAGTTGAGTCCATGAAAGGTTTAAGAACTTGATGGGGTCTTTGAACACATAACAGGGAGCTTTTAATGCTGTGTTTGTTTTGGGTGAAAATCACTTCCGGAAATGCGGGTGTTTGGTTCGTCTATTTTCCGGAAATCAATTTCAGTTGACCGAAAAAAATATGCTTTGACCACGGAAACGAATTTCCGTTCCTATTTTCACTTCAAATGAATTCCGGAGAGAGAGAGAGAGAGAGAGAGAGAGAGAGAGAGAGAGAGAGAGAGAGAGAGAGAGAGAGAAGAGGCGAACCCCGAGCTCCAGTCCAGTCCGATGATTGCCGGCGAACTCTGAGCTCCAGTCCGACGATCACACGCCCCAGTCGCACCGGTCTTGTCGATCGCAGAACCGCGCCGATCAATCTCATGAGCTCCAGTTCGACAATCGCACTGTGCCGATCGCACCTTCGATCTCACCTCCGCGCGATCTCGCCTTCGACCCACCGATCTCTCTCTCTCTCTCTGATTTTGATTTTTGTTGTTGTTGTGGTGGTGTGGTGGTGGTGTTTTGGTGGTTGTGGCTTTTGATTGCTGGAGTTTGCTGTCGTGGGTTGAATTGCCGTGTGAAAAATTTGTAGGAAAATAGCATTTTCAACAATACAAACAAACACCAGAAAATATTTTCAACAATATTTTCTGAAATGCAACCAAACACTTCAAAATATTTTCCTTTCTGGAAAATAGCATTTCCGGAAAATAAGTATTTTCCAGAAAATCACTTACATGAAACAAACACAGCCAAGTAGAATTTTATAGTCATTTTGGTAAAAGAAAAAAAGGAAAATATAATGTTGTTATTAGTTGTATATAGCATTTCCACCATTTGAAGGCCATTGAACCCTAGTTCAACTGACTCCTTCCCATGCAAATGCTAGGTCTAGGGTGAGGTTGTGGGTTCAAGATTCATTGGGTTTGTTTGTAACTTACCTATAAAACAAAAACAAGGATTTTCACATCTGAAGATGTCCTTAACACGAGGATCACGTTTTTAATATAATGAAGATATTAGTTTCAAAGAATCGAGAATTTTCTTGTTTGATTATGTATGGTATGATATTATATTAGGCTATATATATGTTGACTAAATGTTTTCTCTGTCAGATAGTGAGTGTTCCCGATAGAGGAGCTCGGAAGAATCCTCGTGGTGATTTCATTCAGGTATGCTGGATCTAAAACTTTATGTTTTTCTCCTATAATTGTTTCCATTTTATGCAATTATATCTGGTGAGTCATAGCCTCATAGGCAAAAGGAGCACTCAATTGCACTTGGAATTGACAATGCCTGGAGAATTTGGTGTTACACGAGGCTCTTGCCACATGAAATTGCTGAAAATAGCATGTAAATATTTGAAATAAATGTGGTTTTACCAGGAACTGTGAGAATATGAATTTTAAACAGTTAAATATCTTGGACAACTTGTTATTTCCAGAATTGTGTTTCCTTATAATTGTTACTTGTGCCTCTTATATCTATTGATGATTCACAGATGGATACCAAAAATATACTCTTCATTTGTGGTGGGGCATTTGTTGATTTGGAGAAGACGATTTTAAAGAGGTAATACCCTTTTCTTGTGCTGGATGTTAAACAAAAATGTTTACTATTGTTGGCTTCTCCCTAAATGTGAGTTCTAATTATTTACATTCTTTTTCCAGACGACAAGATTCCTCCATTGGCTTTGGAGCTCCCGTTCGTGCAAACATGAGAACTGGTGGATCAACCAATACTGTAGTGACATCCTCATTGTTGGAATCTGTGAGAATCCACCCAATATGGTTACAGAATTTTTTGATATTCATATTGATTGCATTCTGCGTTTATATTTGCTGTGCAATGCATATTTTGATTCCCTTCATTATCTAGCCTTATGGGTTTTTAATGAACTTTTAGGTAGAAAGTAGTGATCTTATTGCATATGGCCTCATACCTGAATTCGTTGGAAGATTTCCAATTTTAGTGAGTTTGTCAGCTTTAAATGAAGACCAACTTGTTCAGGTGTGTTCTGTCATTTAAATGTTTTAAATATTAAAAAATTTCTGTCTGTTACTTTTTAGGGCCTTAACATGCTCACTCAGTTTTAGAGGGATGAATGTGGCTTTGTACTTGCAGTTTTGTAACTTTAGTTTGCCTAATTTGCTCAAACTCCAAAAATGTTGTATCATGTCTGTTTTATACAATAATGATATGATGGTGCTTCTAAAGTAGTTTGGTTTCTACCAGGTTGTAATTCTAGAAATTAGAAGTCTAGAATATATTGGTTTGTCCCTTTTGACAAGGAAGTAGTAACTTGTTTATGGTTTATTTATGCAAGATAGGTCCTCACTGAACCGAAAAATTCTCTTGCCAAACAGTACAAGAAGATGTTCAGCATGTACAATTTAAGCTTTTGAACCATTTCTTCTGTGGTCAGTGCTTTTTATTCTTTCTTCTACCTGGTTTATGGTCTCAAGCATCTGATGCAGATATGGTAACCCTCTATGCGGTACAATTGGTACTGCTTTTGTCTATAAAATTTCAGGTAAAGTTGCATTTTACTGAGAATGCTTTGAGATTGATTGCAAAGAAAGCAATGGCAAAGAACACTGGTGCCCGAGGTTTAAGAGCCATATTAGAGAATATTCTTACAGAAGCAATGTTTGAGGTATACTTGGGTCCTAGTATCTACCCTAGCCCTTATAATTTGTTTGCAACTATGCCTTCTGGTTTTTGTTTTGGTTTTGGGCCGCCACCCCACCCCCCCCCCCCCCCCCCCCCCCCCCGGGGGCTTCTTTCAAGGAAAGTAACCATGCAAGTTGAATAGGCTCCTCTATGTTGCAATTCCAAGGTGGTTTTTGAACCAACTTGTGACCACTTCATGGTGTCGGATAATGTCCTATCACTATAAACGAGTTCATTTACATATATTCCCTGCTCATTTGGTAAAATGTTGCTAGTGACTAGCTGTTGTAACTAGTGACAATCTCGTAATGGCACTGAGTTTGGGAGCTAAAGGTGACCAAGTCAATGAAATTAATCACCTACCTGTCTAGGGGGAAAAGGCCTTTGTATTCTGATTGATTTTTTCTGTTACTCCATATGACCTTAAATAAATGTTAGCTTTCACCTATCAGAAAATAAATGTTAGCCTTCAGCTTGAAGGTCTATTATGACAATTTATATAACTCACTATTGGAAAACTTTTTTTTTTTTTTTTGTTAGGTTCTAAAGACTTAGGTATTTATGTATTTAGAACTGTAATGTGTATTGTTGGCAAACCATGATCAAAACAATGTGTTTAGCAGTGTTTTAGTCTTACTCAAAGTTGTGGATTTTATGCAAAGTTGGAATCGAGCTAATGCAGAAAGCATTATGCATTTCGGCTTGGCTCGATTGATCGAAGCTTAGGTTCAATCGATCGAAGCTCGGGTAGAATGTTTTTTTTGTAGATTTCCAACTCAGCCCTAGTTGTTTAAAATTTTTTAGGGTTTTCTAATTTGTCCTAAGTATAAAAGGCAAACCCTAGCCACGTTTTAGTGTTGCTCATATTGCGGTTTATGTAAATCTCTTGTGAGATCTAGAGGAGCCTTCCTTTACACAAACTTAGGGTTTTCAAGGAGAAGATTTATTTACACCTTGATGATCAACTCAGTTGCTGCCATTGAAACTTAAAGAAAACACAAGCAGGTGTGCTTGTATCTTAAAGAAAACACAAGTAGGTGTGCTTGTATCTGGTAGTGAATCTAAGAAAAAAGAAGTTCATGGATTCGGACTTTGCACGTGGTCGTGTCAGTAAGTTCTTCTAGTTGGTAGCAATAAGAAGTCGAGTGTGGGGGCTTGTAAATCTTATTGTATGAACTTCGATTCTTTCAAGATAGTGGATTCAAGTTTACCTTGAGGATAGCTAGGTCAAATCCTCCCCAGGTTTTTACCGGTTTGGTTTCCTGGGTGATCATATCTTGTACTATTTATTTTTTCACTGTTTTGCTTGATATGATCTTTGTTATTGTGATAACTAGATTTGTTAAATTAGACTAAGTAACAACTTGGCTAATTACCTAGGTTAAATCAATTGTGTTTTAAGGGGTCTAAAAACTAACAAGTGGTATCAGAGCGGGTTGCTCTCTTGTTGTTGATCTTTTGATCACTGAACTGATCATTGACCCATGTTGTCATGGAACATGGACACTCTCTAGTTATTCCTCCTCACTTTGATGGGAAGAATTATGCTTATTGGAAAATAAGGATGAAAGCATTCCTGAAATTGATTAATGAGAGAGTCTGGAACTTCGTTGAATACGAATGGGAGAAACCCACTACTCCTGTTAGTGAGTGGGAAACTTCTCAAAAAGAAGCAGCTGCATTCAATAGCAAAGCTATGAATGCTATCTTTAACGCTGTTTCTATGGAGGAATTTAGGAGAATCTCTAATTTTGAGGTTGCTCATACTGCTTGGAATATCCTTCAGACTGTGCATGAAGGCACAAAGGCTGTCAAATCAATAAATTGCGGTAATTGACTTCTAAATTTGAAAGCATTAGGATGTCTGATAATAAATCTTTTAATGAATTCTATGCTAAATTGAATGATATTGTTAATTCTGCTTTTAACTTGAGTGAAATCTATGATCAACCTAAAATTGTTAGGAAGATTCTTGGATCTTTAACTGAAGATTTTAGACCTAAGGTGACTGTCATTACTGAAAGTAAGGATGTGGACTTCATCCCTATTGATGAACTTGTAGGATCTCTTCAATCTTATGAGTTGGATTTACCCAAAACTTCCAAATCCAAATCAATGGCTCTTAAGTCAGTTGATGATGTTGAAGGTGGTGGATTTGATGATTAACTCTTTGCTACAGAGATTGCTTACCTTGCTAAGAACTTTAAAAACTTTCTCAGGAATAGTAACAGAAAGGCAAGAGGCACGGATATTGCTGAACTTAGAAACTTTAGGAAGTATGATCCCACTAAGGTTAACAATAATGATAAACCTAGAGAAAAAGTAGGTCAAACTTCTAATAATTCTTTGGGTTCTCAGTGTTTTGGATGTCAAGGGTATGGACACATGAAATCTGAATGTCCTACCCATTTGAAGTCTAAGGATAAGGCTATAGCTGTAACTCTTAGTGATGGTGAAGTTTCTGATAATGAGTTTGATTGTGATGAGGATGGAAACTTCATTGCTTTCACCGCTACTGCTGTAGTCGATGAGAGCATATCTGTTGGAGAGAACCCTTCTGATGGGGAACTCTCTAAAGATGCAAATCTTTAAGAGGCATATAATAAACTTTGCAAAGTTGCTACAAAACATGCTATGAATGTTGAACTTAGCCTGAAGAAAATTGAATCTCTTGAGCTTGATAAGAAGAATTTGCTTGTAAAACTGTTTGATGCTACTGAACTTTTGAACAATGTGAAAACTGAGAATATGATTTTGCTTGATAAAGTTAAATCTTTGGAATTTGATTTATTTGTTGCTAGATCTACTAGTACTAAACTTGATCAAATGTTGAGTGTTCAAAAGTCTCCTTCTAACAAATCTGGATTAGGTTATATTGAAAGCATCTCTGTGTCTGCTCCTCATTCCACAAACTTTGTCTCTTCATTTTCTTCTAAACAGTCTGTGAGTGAGATTATGAGTGAAACTGTCAAACCCCCTGTGAGTGAGGTTGTCAAACCCATAAAAGTTTTATCATCTAGGAAAATTAGGGTTAATCTGAAAGAGTCTAAGTCTAGGAAGCCTACCCTATCTAAGGACAAGACACATGATAAGCCTGCATGGGTTTGTCACTTTTGTGGAAAGTTTGGACACATCCGTCCAAACTGTTACAAGCTACAAGCTGCAAAGAGAGCAAACAAACCAAAAATATCTTTGCCTCAAGCATACGATCCTATGGTACTTATTAGTGAATTGGTAAAGTCTTTAAACCTTTATTCCAATCCTGAAGTTGGTAATCATTTCCATGTGAATAAGAACTCCAATGCTCATGGTGCATCTAAAAGGTTTTGGATGCAAAAAACTCGAACTAACTGAGTCTTTCTGATATGGTCCTTGTGCTTTATTGCTCTACCCTTTGTGACCATTGTTCTTTAGTTTAGTTTTATATATTTTTTTTTTCTACGATTTGCATTGCATAACATTCATGCATTTCATTCTAGATGTTTTTTTATAAATAAAATGAAAAAAAAAAAAAAAAGGAAAAAGGGAAGAAAAAGGAAACAAATTGTGTTTTGTACTATTTTTCTTGGTTTTTGAGAACAAGGTTGGTTAATTTATTTTCACATAACATGTCTTTTGTACCTTATTTAGTTTTGATGAGCTTAATTATTGCATTTTACTAGTTGAAGTTTTGTAGTGCATGTTATGTGGGAAAGATGTTTATGGTTTTTAACTACTCTATCTTAATCTTGAAGTCACTTGTTTTTTACTGTCGGACTTGAACTTTTAGAGAAACGCATAAATAACCATCTCACCACTGTTCACTAGCCAATCATGAACATCTTAGTGCATATCATAAGATTTTGTGCTCGAGAAAATATAGCACATGCACAAAAAGAACATAAGATGAAGCCTCGGTTTAAAATTGCTTAAATACTTAAAATTGGTGTGTACTATTAGGCTTAATACCAAAATCACATGACTTAAAATTGGTGTGTATATTATGAGGCAATAATTCAAGAAACTTACATGATTGCAAGCTTATGATCTAGGAGATGTGGGAGTTATATGATATAACTCTTTAGATGATAGTCTCTTTTAAATTCTTTGTGATGAATTTTGTAGGTTTTGTGATTGATTGCTATTCACATATCACCTCACATGTATCTCAAACTTTTGTTAATTACACATACTACACAAGTTACTCTTTGCTAAACTTTGTACATATTATTGTGTGTGTTTATGGTCTGACCAACCAAGTTTTGCAAATACCTTAAATTTTGTGCAAAATTAATTTGATGTTTGAAAATCTATGGAGAATGCAAAAAATTTTAACTTTGGGAATTTTGGGCTTAAATTCTTGTTTTTGAAAAACATATCATCACATACTCATGCATTTTATTCTTCAATTTCAATGTTGTGAGTTGATTCTAAATTTTTTTTCAAAAAATTGTGTTTTTTTCTCAAATTTAGTGTGCCTCTGCCCATTTCGATCGATCCATTCTATTTTTCGATCAATCGAAATTGTTTAAATATGTTTAAGAGAGCCTCTAACTGTTTCGATCGATCGAAACTGATTTTCAATCGATCAAACTTTTTTAAAATTGTTTTGTTAAAGTCTCTAACTGTTTCGATCGATCGAGGCTATTTTTCGATCGATCAGAACTCGTAAATCAAGTTTTTTTTAAAAGTCAGATTGGACTGTTTCAAACATACTTTTTCAAACTTTTTCAAACTTTCCTCTCTCTCTCTCTCTCCGATTTGGCAAGGCTCCACTAAGGATTTTTTGTCGTTTTCCTCCAAAATTTTTGCAAGGTTTTCCTCTCTCTAAGCCGGTAAGTCTTTTATGCCCTTCGTTTTGCATTTTATTTCATGTTTTCATGCATTTTTCATGCATTTCATTGGGTATTTTCAGCACTTTTCAAATTGGGGTTTTTGATGTATCAATCCTCTTTTTTTGAAATTGATCATTGGGTTTTGCTTCTATATTGTTATATTCATGATACATGTTGGTTAATTTGATCAATTTGGGGATTTGTGAAAAATTGAAAATTCTAGGGTTTGTAATTGATCCGGATTAGGGATTTTGTTCAATTTGGCTAAATTGATGAAATTGGCTTGTTCAATTGATGTAATTGGTCATTGTTTTCTGAAATCTATCTTGTAAGATGATCAATTAGTCAATATCTTTCAAATTGATGAAGTGGTTTTCAAAATTTTGGGGTTTTTGTGTTAAAATCTCTATGTTCAAGCCAATTTTGTGAATTTGAACTTATTTGAACTTAATTGCACTGCATTAGGACATGCATCATGTCATTTAACTTGTTCATGCATCATATAGATTTTATTCTATATTTTTTATGTAATAACTTGCAGCCTGCCCTTGGTATTTTTTTTTTTTTTTTTAATTTTTTCTTTGCTTTGTGGTTTGATCCTTATCCTAGCACCATGCCTAGAAAGTTTAGAGCCCATAGGACCCCTTCCACTTCCTCTGAGTCTCCTTCTAGGAGTGAGGTGTTTAGGAATTATAGAAGCCGAGAAGCCTTTGAGACCTTGAACAGTAAGCGTAAGATTTGGGCTAAGCGTGCTGTAGTTTTAGATGAGATTGATCCAGCCATTAGGGCCAACTTTGAGTCTTGAGGTTGGTTGCCTCTCTTAGAGATAGATCATCCACCCCCGACCGCCCTGATTAGAGAGTTCTTCTCGAACCTCTCTTGCCACGTCTATGATTCCAACACCCTTGTTAGGAGTTGGATACGAGGTGTTGAGTTCACCATTACCCCTCGGGTAGTGGTTGAGGCTCTTGGGGTTCCGGTTGTTTAGAAGTTTGACTGTCCTTGTGATGAGTCACCCTCCTTAGATGTTGTCATGTCATACATCACTGGGTCATCTATCTAGTGGGTTCTGATCCTTGGATCACGTCTACTGAGCTTACCGAGATTGCCTATCTTTTCTTTGGGATAGCATATCATTCATTATGGCCTATTTCTCATTTCCACACCATCCCTCTAGAACGATGTGTGTTTTTGTATGTGATCGTTTCTGGTGCGTCTATCAGTTTCCCTCATCTGTTCCTTCGTTCTTTGAATGAGGTTCATAGGAGTTCTGTCGCAGGGCATGTGCTTATTCATCCTATTTTCATTCATAGGATTTTGCTCTTTTTGGGTCTAAATGGTTTCCCGTCTGATGAGCCTGTTCATGTCGTTGCTCCCGTAGATGCCACCTTTCTTAGATAGAGGGCTACTCACATGAGAGCTGCTTTTTCACGTCCTAGAAGTGTGTCATCTAGTGCTATTTCCCCTCCTCCCTCTTCTACAGGTGTTGATACTGCTGAGACGTCGAGTGTTATTGCTATTGCTGCTGATGTTCCTCCATCGACTACTTCGGATGATTCAGACATTCGACGTACGTTGGATCATGTCTTGACCGTTTAGGCGGCTCATGGATAGATTTTGGTGGATGTGCTCAATGAGATCCGTGCCTTGTGTGTGGAGTTAGCGCAGTTTAGACGCCCTTCCACACCACCTCCCTTTTGATGATGGATTTTTTTTGCCCTTTGGCAACCCGTCACAAAAAGGGGGAGTACATTGTAGAGTTTTGTCTTTCAGGGGGAGAGTATTTTGTTGGTTGGAGCTTACGGAGTATAGATTGTATCTAGATGCTTCACATTGTATTTTATCTTTTTAGCTCTTGCCATGTTTTTGATGGGATATTCTTGTTAGAGGGAGTATTATTTTTTTTGTTACCTTATATTGGTTCTTGTTTCAAACTATTTATTGATTTATATTTATGAGGTATTCATTGATATATGTCTCTATTGTGTGTTGTTTGAAATCAAGAATTTAATTTGTATACTTGTATTTTTTCCACACATGCAGTTATGCATTTTGTTTAGTGTTTCAGGAAATATACAGGTTGATTCAATTGAACTGCTTTTTATACTTGCAACTGATGGATAGTAGTTAGGATTGAATTTGTTTTATGAGCATTATTTTTGTAAAGGGCTTTTTATTTTATAAACTTTGAGCTTCTAGTTGTATTTTGTCACGGATTGCCAAAGGGGGAGTTTGTTAGGTTCTAAAAACTTTGGTATTTATTTATTTAGAACTCTAATGTGTATTGTTGGCAAACCATGATCAAAACAATGTGTTTAAAACTGTTTTAGTCTTGCTCAAAGTTGTGGATTTTATGTAAATTTGGAATCGAGCTAATGCAGAAAGCATTATGCATTTCGTCCTGGCTCGCTCGATCGATCGAAGCTCAGGCAGAATGTTTTTTTTACAGATTTCCAACTTAGCCCTAGTTGTTTAAAACGTTTTAGGGTTTTCTAATTTGTCCTAAGTATAAAAAGCAAACCCTAGCCACGTTTTAGTGCTGCTCATATTGCGGTTCGTGTAAATCTCTTGTGAGATCTAGAGGAGTCTTCCTTTACACAAATTTAGGGTTTTCAAGGAGAAAATTTATCTACACCTTCATGATCAACTCGATTGCTGCCATTGAAGTTTAAAGAAAACACAAGCGGGTGTACTTGTATCTGGTGATGAATCCAAGAAAGAAGGAGTCCGTAAATTCAGAGTTTGCAGTGGTCGTGTCAATATGTTCTACTGGTTGGTAGCAATAAGAAGTCGAGCGTGGGAGCTTGTAAGTTTTATTGTATGAACTTCAATTCTTTCAAGGTAGTGGATTTAAGTTTACCTTGAGGATAGTTAGGTCAAATCCTCCCCAGGTTTTTACCGGTTTGGTTTCCTAGATGATCATATCTTGTGTTATTTATTTTTCCGCTGTTTTGCATGATATGATCTTTGTTATTGTGATAACCTAGATTTGTTACATTTGACTAAGTAACAACTTAGCTAATTACCTAAGTTAAATCAATTATGTTTTAAGGGGTCCAAAAACTAACGTTTTTTTTTCATTTCATGTATAGACTCCAGACATCTGAGTGGAAAATGATACTATAAATGAAGTTTTGGTTGATGAAGTGGCTGTTGGGTCTGTGGCTGCTGCTGGATGTGGAGCAAAAATACTTCATGATGATGGTGCATTCAATCAATTGCTCCCTGACAAAAAGTTCAGGGATCCCATAGTACGTTTTACTATCGTGTCCACCCCATTACCCAAGTTACCCTTCTCGATCCTTAAAAAAAAAAAAAAAGAGACATTACTCTCAACTTTTCACTGTTACTGTTTTTCACTGCTGCAAAGTAAAATGATAAAAATAATGGGACTAATATAATACTGACATAATCTAGAGTTCTAAAGCTTGAGTGGCTTGAAAGCTGAGTGGACTGTCAGCGATTTCGTCCAGATCAGAGCTTATTGATTATTATCATTTTGATGACGAATAGCATTTTAAGGGACACAATAATATACAATAATATACAAGAGTTGAATTTGGAATAAAAGATTATTTCTAGAAGAAAATTAAAATTAAAATATGCTGCTAATGAGTTCTAGCTCAAACGGCACATTTTTTCCTGAAAAACATGGTCGGAGTTAAGGTTGTAGCTCAAAACCAACTGTATACGTGTCTGACTGATCTGAAGGGGAAAATGTATAACCTAAAAATGCAGTTGGGAGCATTACCAAATATGAGACTTGTTGATGCATTACCACATACTGTCTCGTGAACAACCTCCTCATGGACTTTATGATAACACGCCTCTTTAATGTATAGTATAACTAGTGTTAAAATCTAATGACTTAATTTTTGGAAAGGGTGTGGCTTTCATGCGGTGCTCTTTTGAACCATTGAGGGCCTTATGACCCATAGAGTCCAGAGAAGCACATCCCTTTGATCCTCCCAATTGCTTAAATAACATAATTAACCTTGGTTTGCAGGGAGGTGGGGTGTCTGATAGTGAGTTTTTGGAAGGTGAATTGCATGTTCAGTCAAGAGCCATTCGTTTATAAATTTTATGTAATATAAAATGTGTAAAGAACATATGTGTATTCACAATCATCAAAGAAAATAAATTAATGTTTCAAGTTCTCTTTTTCCTGGGTCTTCTAACAATCTAATGAAGCTTGTGGAGAACTAGATTCACCTCAATTGCTTCTCATGCCTTTCTTTCATAGCTGGCTGTTTGTCTTTATTCATTCTGAGTCAAGGGGATTGGTTATTTGTGGTGCATTCTATTTGACTGTTTTACTTGGATGGATCTTTAATAGGTAAAATATGACTCACCAACAGTGTGTCCCAGTGATTTTTCTTTTTTTTTCTTTACTTTTTAATTTATTTTTTGGGTGAGAATTATGTGCCCATGGGAATTTAATTAAGGACAAAGTTCAGGTACAAAATTAGTTGTAACTTTAGGCTACAAACTTACTTAATATCTTTTTATTGGATGTGAATTTTGACAAATCCACCATTAGATTACATCTTCTTCTTATATCTTCCATACTTGCAAAATTTCAAGAAAATTAAAGATCAATAGTTATGTCATCAATAAATTTTTTGAATTACAAGTTTTTGTAATTTAAAATTATGCACAAAATATAACCTTATAGATCATATAATAAATGATATCCAATTGACACAAAATTTAACATGTGTATAAAGGACGTAAAGAATATGCAATTCAACGGTTAGATTTTCAAAATATATTGTAGTATTTATTTTATTGAGTGAGTTTGTAGCCTTAAGCTACAACCAATTTTGTAGCTAAACTTTGTCCTTTTGTTAAAGTTGGAGGTGGTATATTGTTGTGTTACAGATATATGTAACATCACTCTCATATGCATTTGGAACCATAGCATGTGGGTGTCTATTGTCCTGTGTCAAGTTTTACTTACCCAATGAATAGATGCTCGTTGAAAACATATGCTTAATTTGTCTCCATAGGGATTACAAATTGATTTGGATAAAGATGATGGATTGAGAAATGAATGTCATCATATAAGATGTATTGCAAGCGCAACTTATTTTGCAATGAGTGGCCCAACCAAATAAGATTTACAACCCAAAACTACAATGGACAGACTAGGCTAAAGCCTTAAAAAAAAAGAGTTCAATGCCCCTCATTGACAACATTAAAGCCTATTCAATGGCAAGTCCTTGATGCCCTTTCAAAACTTAACCCGAGATTTAACAACTACATTATGTACCGTAACACATGTTTGAATCCAAATATGATAAATTATGGCCCTCAAAAAGTTGTTCGCTGCAAAGTTTTTTAGTTCATCCACACGATAAAGATCAAAAAGATGTTTGATCACAAAACCCTACGGTGCACATACACAACAACTTCTTTAAGAGAAAGAGATGAACTAGGGCAAGAACTTCGTCACCAGTTATAATTTGCTTGAACAGAGTTTGCTCAAAGCTTGTGCAACTTGTGAACTCTTTGACGGCTCTTAAAACAATCCTTTTATATTTCTAGGGTTAGGAGAAAAGAAAGCTCAAAGACATATTCACGGATCCTAAGAAAATCATATCAGGATTCTGAATTCCTTAAACCTCGACAGAGAGGAGGTGTTGAGCAGCTGTCAAGTAGCTGTCGAGCACACCGAGCTTTTAAACAGCTTTCTTAAGCTCGATAGATGCAGCTGTCGAGCTTTAATGAATTTGCACTATCAGCTTATTTTCTTGGACAGACTTGAAGGCTTCAACACTTGATCTTGAAACATAGTTTCTTGGAGTATTTAAACACATCCTAAACCTACCAAAATACAAGTAAAGTGTGTTTTGTTAAAGGATAAGCCAATTACATAAAATATTGACATATGTTTCTAACAAGTGAAACACATATGTCCTAACAATCTCCCCATTTGGCAATCCGTAACAAAACCACAACAAACAAATGAACATATGAGAGAAGTCATAAATCACTTAACTCATATTCACTTATTGAATACAATAAAATCTATCATAACACAAACTATTGAAAAACTTTGCAAGAAAAGAGTTTGTGGCAAGTAGACTTTGACAACTTGTATTTCTGAAACACTTTAAACAAAACTCATCAAGGTATCTTTGTGTGAAACAGAAATAATTGATTGCATACAGGTATAAGAAACATGTGTATTAAGGGAGAAAAGAAACAACACATGAAGGGGTAGGTGAAAGAAAAAACATATATCAACATAAATAAGGAGATAAGTACAATGTATGTCTATAAATAGTCGCAAGACCTTATGTACAAGAATAACGTATCTAAAAAGAAAGAAAAGAAAAGATACATACTATCCTCACTACATCCCTCAAAACATATCTACACTCCCCCTAACAAAATGGTCCTATACTAACTCTCCCCCTAAGAATGACTACTCTCATATCAAAACTACTCCCCCTTTTTTGTCACGAGTGACAAAGGGTAAGAATGTCAAGTAGACATCTCATCGGTAGAGCTAGCGTCTCCATCAGCATCATCGTCATCACCATCATCATCATTCTTATCCTCAGAATCAGAAGCCACAGGAGAAGGTAGTGAAGGAGTAGCCTCAGGAGTAAAACCACCCATGGACGCCTGTCGCCGTGCAATACGACCGACACGAATGTTCACCTGATACAACTCCGTAGAGAGTGTATCTAGGAGAGCATCCATGCGCTGCAGCTGTGTCATGATGTCTCTTAAAGTCACATCGACTGAAGAAAAGGAAGGAATGGATGTGGATGGAGTAGAACGGAATGAAGCTGAATGGGAGGGATGAGCTGCTGAATCCGACTGCAGCCACCAAACCTGGTCCTCGCTACATTTAACGGTAGCGTAATCTATGGCACACATGATGGCGAAATGGTCGGAAGAGGGAAATGGAAGGGAAAAGTGGTGTACAATCCTCGTGATAGCGGAAGGAAAGATGAGCTTATCACGGGACGTCGAATCTAGATGAACATCTATAATAGAAAGAATGAAATGAGAAGGGAAATCTATAGTAAGATGCTTAAGAAGAGATAACAAAAATTGAGCACGAGGCTCTATAATGGAGTTATAGTGAGAGAGTGGATGCAAAACAAAGGTTATCACCATGTTCATAAATCTAGGACCTTTAGCAAAAGGTCTACATGGTGTAAACAGACGCTCACCCCAAACAGAATGGCGCTCACAAAAAGCAGACATGAGCTCATCCCTAGACACAGTCCTCAGATGCTCACAACTAGGAAAGTCAGGAAACTCTATCCTAGGGACCTGATGCACATCCGCAACAAGTTGCGGTGTGATAGGAATGCACGTACCTCAAATGCGAGTGAAGAAAAGAGGTATTGATTGATCAATTCCATGCATGTTGGAGTAAAACTCCTGGATAAGCACGAGAGGACAGGTGATCGGGACGTCACACAGTAACTCCCATCCCTTATTGTGAATGACAGAGGGAATGTCAGTGTCGGCAAAGTCCGACAGAATGACTTAGCGTTCCGAATTAATGCCTCATCTAGAAAAGTTCTCCGAGAATGTCTTAAAGGCATCATCATCATGGAACCGAATATGAGATAGTGTAGGATCAGACGATGTAGAAGCTCCGGAACGAAAAGGGTTCCGGGTTGGAGTGGATTTACGCTTAGGTGTCATAGACACGACTAACGTAAACAGAAAGAGAAGGAGAAAAAGAAATACAATTAGAAAAGTCCCAAGCAATTTCAAATATAACAAGTATATTGAAAAGAAAGTACGTATGCATGGGGAATGCATGAACATGTGACATGCAAAAGAAATTGCCTCATGGGCTCAGCCCAATCCAAACCTATCAGCACACAAATAGATAGCACACATCTAAATGCATGACAATACTATTATAATGCTAATTTGATGCAATGTATGAACTTTTAAACTGATTTAAGTGAAAACTCATCCCAAAATTTCAATAATAACTCATCAATTTTGAAAAACCCCAAAATTTTTCAAAAACCACAAAACCTAGGTTTCAAAACATGAAATGCATGAATGTGAAAGGATTAGAAGCTTACCAAGTGAAGAAATTCCTGAAAAAGCTTGATGAAACCTTGAGGAACGAAGATTGGAGTGAGATGAGAAAGTTTGGGAGAGAAAACAAAGAAGTATCGAGAGAGAGAGATCGAACAGAATGAGTTTCGAATCGCACAGGGAGCTTAAATAATGCATCAGTAAATCTCGACAGATGCAGGTGTCGAGAGGTTTCGAGACATCTGTTGAGGAAGGTGTCGAGAAAATGGTCGTTGACAGCTGAGGTGTCGAGGAACAACCCAACAGAACCAAGAACAGAAGCTCGATCGATCCACCAGGTGTCGAGAAGCTATCGAGGATGCAGAACCATTCTCAATCGATCCACCAGGTATTGAGAAGCTGTCAAGATAGCGATAAGAAAAAGCTAAAGAAGCTCGACAGACAGCAAGGTATCAAGGAGGTATTGAGGAGGTGTCAAGCCAGCTTTTAAAACCAATTTTTCGAGATGCGAAAAACACAGACGTGAATGCAATCCAACATGCAACTCAACCAATGATCCAATCAACATATTAAGCTCTCAAAATCATCTCTTAATAAAAATTTTAAGCACATGGATCTTCAAAAGAAACACACACACACACACTAAACAAGTCTAACCAATTTTATATTTCAAAAACAAGTCAAGACAGTTTAATGAGCATACATTAACACATGTAAAACCTTGTGATAGCCAAATCACATTGTACTTGCACATGTATCAAGAATAGCAAAGAATATTGCGTGTTGTGTGTGAAAAACAATGCAAAATTGCATATGTGTATACAAGTTATGATGATTTGTGATAGTTTTTAGACCCCTTAAAAACAATTGATTTAACCTAGGTAATTAGCCAAGTTGTTACCTAGTCCAATTTAACAAGTCTAGGTTATCACAATAACAAAGATCATAACATTCAAAGCAACGAAAAAATAAATAACGCAAGATATGATCACCCAGGAAACCAAACCAGTAAAAACCTGGGGAGAATTTGACCTAGCTATCCTTAAGGTAAACTTGAATCCACTATCTTGAAAGAATCGAAGTTCATACAATAAGACTTACAAGCTCCCACGCTTGACTTCTTATTGCTACCAACTAGTAGAACTTACTGACATGACCACATGCAAGCTCCGAATCCACGGACTCCTCATTTCTTGGATTCACCACCAAATACAAGCACACCTGCTTGTGTTTTCTTTAAACTTCAATGGCAACAACTGAGTTGATCATCAAGGTGTAGATAAATCTTCTCCTTGAAAATCCTAAGTTTGTGTAAAGGAAAACTCATCTAGATCTCACAAGAGATTTACACAAACCGCAATATGAGCAACACTAAAACGTGGCTAGGGTTTGCCTTTTATACTTAGGACAAATTAGAAACCCTAAAAATGTTTTAAAACAACTAGGGCTGAGTTGGAAATTCTGCAAAAAAAACATTCTGCCCGAGCTTCAATCGATCGAGCCTAAGCTTCGATCGATCGAGCCAAAGCTTCGATCGATCGAGCCAGGCCGAAATGCATTAATCTTTTCTACATTAAGCTCGATTCCAACTTTACATAAATGCACAACTTTGAGCAAGACTAAAACACTTCTAAACACATTGTTTTGATCATGGTTTGCCAACAATACAAATTAGAGTTCTAAATACATAAAATCCTAAGTCTTTAGAACCTAACAAACTCCCCCTTTGGCAATCCATGACAAAATACAACTAGAATCTCAAAGTTTACAAAATAAAAGCCCTTTATACAAATAATGCTCATAAAATAAATTCAATCCTAACTACCATCCATCAGTTGCAAGTGTAGATAGCAGCTCAATTGAATCAATTTGTATATTTCCTGAAACACTAAACAAAATGTATAACTGCATGTGTGGAAAAATACAAGTAAACAAATTAAATTCTTGATTTCAAATAACACAGAATAAAGACATATATCAATGAATAACTCATAAATATAAATCAATAAAAGTTTGAAACAAGAAACATATAAGGAACAAAAAAACAAAACTCCCCCTAACATGAATATCCCATCAAAAACATGGCAAAAGCTAAAAAGGTAAAATACAATGTGAAGCACCTAGATATAATCTAAACTCCACAAGCTCCAACCAAAGAAATACTCTCCCCCTGAAAACAAAAACTCTACAAAGTACTCCCCCTTTTTGTGACGGAATGCCAAAGGGCAAACAAACTCCATCATCAAAAGGGAGGTGGTCTAAACTGCGCCAACTCCGCACACAAGGCACGGATCTCATCGAGTACGTCCACCAAAAACTGTCCATGAGCTGCCTGAAAGGTCAAGACATGATCCAACGTACGTTTAATGTCTGAATCATCCGAAGCAGTCGATGGAGGAACATCAGCTTCAGCAGCAGCACTCGATGTCTCAGCAGCATCAGCACCTGTAGAAGAGGGAGGAAGGGGAACAGCACTAGATGACACACCTCTAGGACGCGAAGGATCAACTCTCAAGTGAGCAGCCCTCTGCCTAGGAAAGGTGGCACCAATGGGAGCAACGACATGCACAGGCTCACCAGACAGGAAACCATCTAGACCTAAAAAGACCAAAATCCTATGAATGAAAATAGGATGAATAAGTGCATGCCTTATGGTGGAACTCCTATGAACCTCGTTCAAAGAACGAAGGAACAAATAAGGGAAACTGATCGATGCAGCAGAAACAAAAGCATACAGAAACACACATCACTCTAGAGGGATGGTGTGAAAATGAGAAATAGGCCACAACGAATGACACGCTATCCTAAAGAAAAGATAGGCAGTCTCGATAAGCTCAGCGGAAGTAATCCGAGGATCAGAACCCCACTGGATAGATGACCTAGTGATGTATGTCATGAGAACATCTAAGGAGGGCGACTCATCATAGGGATAGTCAAGCTCCCGAACAACCGAAACCCCAAGAGCCTCAGCCACTACCCAAGGGGTAATGGTGAACTCAACACCTCGTATCCAACTCCTAACAAGGGTGTTGGAATCATTGACATGGCAAGAGAGGTTCGAGAAGAACTCTCTAATCAGGACGGTCGGGGGTGGATGATCTATCTCTAAGAGAGGCAACCAACCTCTAGACTCAAAGTTAGCCCTAATGGCTGGATCAATCTCATCTAAAACCACAGCACGCTCAGCCTAAATCTTACGCTTACTGTTCAAAGTCTCAAAGGCCTTTCTGCACTTATCATTCCTAAACACCTCACTCCTAGAGGGAGACTCAGAGGAAGTGGTAGGGGTCCTATGGGCTCTAGTTTTCCTAGGCATGGTGCTAGGATAAGGACCAAAACATAGAGCAAAGGAACAAAAACACAAAAGACAAAACCAAGGGCAGGCTACAAGTTAGCACATAAAAAATATAGAACAAAAATCTATATGATGCATGAACAATTTAAATGGCATGATGCATGTCCTAATGCAGTGCAATTAAGTCCAAAAAAAAATTCAAATTCACAAAATTGGCTTGAACATAGAGGTATTAACACAAAAACCCCAAAATTTGGAAAATCACTTGACCAATTTGAAAGATATTGACGAATTGATCATCATACATGATTGAGTTCAAAAAATAATGACCAAATACATCAAATCAACAAGCCAATTTCATCAATTTAACCCAGTTTGAACAAAATCCCCAATTCAGGTCAATTACAAACCCTAGAATTTTCAATTTTTCAAAAACCACAAAATTGATCAAATTAAACCACAAGGATCATGATAATAACATCCTAGAACAAAAATCCAATAATCAATTTCACCAAATATGGTTTGCATTATCAAAAACCCCAAAATATGAAAGGTGCCAAAAATACCCAATGAATGTGCATGAAAAATGCATGAAAACATGAAATAAAATGCAAAAGGAAGGGCAAAAAGGACTTACCGGCCTTGGGAGACAAAAATCTTGCAAAAATTCCAGAGGAAAACGACAAAAAATCCTTAGTGGAGCCTAACCAAGTTGGAGAGAGAAAGGAAAGTTTGAAAAGTTTTGAAAAAGTCCAATCTGACTTTTAAAAAACATGATTCACGAGTTTCGATCAATTGAAAAATAGCCTCGATTGATCGAAACAGATAGAGACTTTAACAAAACAATTTTAAAAGAGTTCGATTAATCGAAAAACAGTTTCGATCGATCGAAATAGTCAGAGGCTCTCTCTAACATATTTAAAAATTTTCAATTGATTGAAAAATAGAATGGATCGATCGAAATGGGTAGAGGCTCACTAAATTTGAGGAAAAAACACAGTTTTGTTGAAAAAATTTAGAATCAACCGAAAGCATTGAAATTTAAGAATAAAATGCATGAGTATGTGATGATGTGATTTTCAAAAACAAGAATTTTAAGCCCAAATTTCCCAAAAATAAAATTTCTTGCATTCTCCATAAACTTTCAAGCAACAAATTAATTTTGCACAAAAATTCAAAGTATTTGTAAAACATGGTTGGTCAGACCATAAACACACACAATAACATGTACAAAGTTTAGCAAAGAGTAATTCATGTAGTGTGTGCAACTAGCAAAAGCTTAAGATACATGTGAGGTGATATGTGAATAGCAATCAATCACAAAGTCTACAAAATTCATCATAAAGAATTTAAAAGAGACTATCACCTAAAGAGTTACATCATATAACTCCCACATCTCCTAGATCATAAGCTTGCAATCATGTAAGTTTCTTGAATTTATGCCTCATAATATACACATCAATTTTAAGTCATGTGATTTTGGCATCAAGCCTAATAGTACACACTAATTTTTAAGTATTAAGCACTTTAAACCGAGGCTTCACCTTATGTTTTTTTCGTGCATGTGCTACACTTTCTCGAGTACAAAATCTTATGATATGCATTAAGGTGTTCATGGTTGGCTAGTGAACAGTGGTGAGATGGTTATTTATGTCTTTCTCTAAAAGTTCAAGTCTGACAGTCAAAAACATGTGATTTCAAGATTAAGACAGAGTAATCAAAAAACATAAACAACTTTCCCACACAACATACACTACAAAACTTCAACTAGTAAAGTGCAATAAGTAAGCTCATCAAAGCTAAACAAGATACGAACGACATGTTATGTGAAAACAAATTGACCAACCTTGTTCCTCAAAAACCAAGAAGAATAGCACAAAAACACAATTTGCTTCCTTTTTCTTCCCTTTTTTTTTATTAAAAAAAAAAAACTAGAATGAAATGCATGAATGTTATGCAATGCAAATCCTAGAAAACAAAAACAACAAAACCAAAGAACAAATGGTCACAAAGGGTAGAGCAATGAAGCACAAGGACCATGTCAGAAAGACTCAGTTAGTTTTAATCTTTTGCATCCAAAACCTTTTAGATGCACCACGAGCATTGGAGTTCTTATTCACATGGGAATGATTATCAATTCCAGGATTGGAATAAAGGTTTAAAGTCTTTACCAATTCTCCAATAAGTGCCATAGGATCTTGTGCTTGAGGCATAGGTACTTTTGGTTTGTTTGCTCTCTTTGCAGCTTGCAGCTTGTAACAGTTTGGATGAATGTGTCCAGACTTTCCACAAAAGTGACAAACCCATGTAGGCTTATCATGTGTCTTGTCCTTAGATAGGGTAGGTTTCTTAGACTTAGACTGTTTCAGATCAACCCTAATCTTCCTAGATGATGAAACTTCTATGGGTTTGACAACCTCACTCACAGGGGGTTTGACAGTTTCACTCACTATCTCACTCACAGAAGGTTCAGAAGAAGATGAAAGAACAAACTTTGTGGAATGGGGAGCAGACACAGAGATGCTTTCAACATAACCTAATCCAGTTTTGTCAGAAGAAGACTTTTTGAACACTTAACATTTGATCAAGTTTAGAACTAGCAGATCTAGCAATAAATAAATCAAGTTCCAAAGATTCAACTTTATTAAGCAAACGCATATTCTCAGTTTTCGCATTGTTCAAAAGTTCATTAGCATCAAACAGTTTAACAAGTAAATTCTTCTTATCAAGCTCAAGAGATTCAATTTTCTTTAGGCCAAGTTCAACATTCATAGCATCCTTTGCAGCAACTTTGCAAAGTTTATTATAGGCCTCTTAAAGATCTGCATCTTCAGAGAATTCCCTATTAGAAGGGTTCTGTTCAATAGATATGCTCTCAATGACTACAGCAGTAGCGGTGAAAGCAATGAAGTTTTCATCCTCATCATAATCAGACTCATTATCAGAAACTTCACCTTCACTAATGGTTATAGCCATAGCCTTACCCTTAGACTTCAAATAGGTAGGACATTTAGATTTCATGTATTTATACCCTTGACATTCAAAACACTGAGAACCCAAAGAATTATTAGAAGATTAACCTACTTTTTCTTTAGGTTTATCATTATTGTTAACCTTAGTGGGATCATGCTTCCTAAAGTTTCTAGGTTCAGCAATGTTTGTGCCTCTTGCCTTTCTGTTACTATTCTTGAGAAAGTTTCTAAAGTTCTTGGCAAGATAAGCAATCTCTATAGTAGAGAGCTCATCATCAAATCCACCACCTTCAACATCATCAATTGACTTAAGAGCCATTGATTTGGATTTGGTAGTTTTGGGTAGATTCAACTCATAAGATTGAAGAGATCCTACAACTTCATCAACTAAAGTCTTCAGTTAAAGATCTAAGAATCTTCCTAACAATTTTATGTTGATCATAGACTTCACCCAAGTTAAAAGCAAAATTAACAATGCCATTCAATTTAGCATAGAATTCATCAAAAGATTCATCATCAGACATCCTAATGCTTCAAATTTAGAAGTCAATTGATGCAATTTATTTATTTTGATAGCCTTTGTGCCTTCATGCACAGTCTGGAGGATATTCCAAGCAGTATGAGCAATCTCAACATTAAAGATTCTCTTAAATTCCTCCATAGAAACAGCATTAAAGATAGCATTCATAGCCTTGCTATTAAATGTAGCTGCTTCTTTTTGAGAAGTTTGTCACTCACTAACAGGAGTAGTGGGCTTTTCCCATCCGTATTCAACGGAGTTCCACACTCTTTTCATCAATATATTTCAGGAATGCTTTCATCCTTACTTTCCAATAAGCGTAATTATTCCCATCAAAGTGAGGAGGAATAATTAGAGAGTGTCCGTATTCCATGATAACAGTGGTCAAGGATCAGCTTAGTGATTAAAAGATCAATAACAAAAGAGCAACCTGTTCTGATACCACTTGATAGTTTTTAGACCCCTTAAAAACAATTGATTTAACCTAGGTAATTAGCCAAGTTGTTACTTAGTCCAATTTAACAAGTCTAGGTTATCACAATAACAAAGATCATAACATGCAAAGTAGCAGAAAAATAAATAACACAAGATATGATCACCCAAGAAACCAAACCGATAAAAACCTTGGGAGGTTTTGACTTACCTATCCTCAAGGTAAACTTGAATCCACTATCTTGAAAGAATCGAAATTCATACAATAAGACTTACAAGTCCCCACGCTCGACTTCTTATTGCTACCAACCAGTAGAACTTATTGACACGACCACGTGCAAGTTCCGAATACACGGACTCCTTCTTTCTTGGATTTACCACCAGATACAAGCACACCCGCTTATGTTTTCTTTAAGCTTCAATGGCAGCAACCAAGTTGATCATCAAGGTGTAGATAAATCTTCTACTTGAAAACCCTAAGTTTGTGTAAAGGAAAGCTCCTCTAGATCTCACAAGAGATTTACACAAACCGCAATATGAGCAACACTAAAACGTGGCTAGGGTTTGCCTTTTATACTTAGGACAAATTAGAAACCTTAAAAACGTTTTAAAACAACTAGGGCTGAGTTGGAAATTCTACAAAAAAAACATTCTGCTCGAGCTTTGATTGATCGAGCCTAAGCTTCGATCGATCGAACCAAGCCAAAATGCATTAATCTTTTCTACATTAAACTGGATTCCAACTTTACATAAATGCACAACTTTGAACAAGACTAAAACACTTCTAAACACATTGTTTTGATCATGTTTTACCAACAATACAAATTAGAGTTCTAAATACATAAAATCCTAAGTCTTTAGAACCTAACAATTTGAGATATGAGAAAATCACTTTAACTCACACACAGTCATAACTGCTTGATGGGGACTATTACCTTCAAGATACATCCTATAACTCCTACATCTCCTAGAATACACGTTTACAATCATTTTTAAAGCATTTTTAATCTTTTTGCTTTTGATTTTTTTTTGCATATTTTTCTTTTAAGCATATCATGCATGGGCATATTAGAGAGAAAAAAGAAATACCCAATGATATTTGACATTCCAATTTTGCAATGCCTAAGCACACAAATGTCATTGACACTGCACTTTTGCTATGCCAAAGCATACAGGTGTCATATTATGATTGGCGAGCAACAATAGTGAGATGGTTATTAATGCCTTTCTTTCAGGATTTTTTAGTCATTCCCGTCAAAAAGAGTGATACGAGTGTTAAGTGCAAGAGACAACTTAATCTTACTCATTACAAATAAGAGCCA
Source organism: Quercus engelmannii (assembly GCA_029955605.1). Taxonomy (NCBI): domain Eukaryota; kingdom Viridiplantae; phylum Streptophyta; class Magnoliopsida; order Fagales; family Fagaceae; genus Quercus; species Quercus engelmannii. The sequence continues at coordinate 106,509,139 of JARPSG010000001.1, read as the reverse complement.
CAAAGCTCACTTGTTTAGTTGTGCATAGAGATGCTTATCTAAGTTACAAATAATACAAAGTTTAGAAGATTTTGTTTCAATGGCCATCCAAGGTACACAAATACCAATGTACACAAAACACACACTGTTTTTGTATTTTTCTTTTCTTTTTTCAATTTTTTTTTAAATTTTTATAACAAAAACAAAAAAAAGCAAACTGAAAAAAATAACCAATAAAAAACATGTTAAATAACCAAAGCATAAAAATTAGACTGACTCAAAACTTGAAAGCAAAACACATTAAGTAATGCACACACAAAAACAAGAAGAGAGAGAGAAAAGTGATAGAATCACTTGGAACCCTTTTCCTTCCACACCTTGGAAGAACCTTTTCTTTGATTAGACCCTTGAACTGGCGGTGAGGGGAAAGAATTAAAACTGTTCAAGTTTGAAAGAAACACAAGGGCTTTAAAAAGATCTCCAAGGGGAGCAAGAGAGGATTGAAGCTGATTCTGGTTTCCAAATGCTATCATGCCATTGTTCTATTGAGTGGCAAGCCACTTGTAGCAATTTGGTCGAGTATGACTGGCAGCTCCACAACGATGACAGAGAGGCTGCTTCTTTTGTTTAGACTTTTGAGAGTTAGCCTTTTTAGCCCTAAGGTTTTTAGCATCTTTCTTCTCAAGTTTAAGGGGTGCTCCTAAGATAGATTTATCCTTATCTATGTTCTCACTAACTAATTCAGTTTTAATCTCATTGTTCTCAATTTTAACATTATTAGTAAGAGGAACAAAAACAGTAGTACTAGTAGAAGCAGTATTAGAGGAAAAAGGACCATAACTTAAATCTGTTCGATCTGAAGCAGATTTATGAATGCTGAGCATATCATCAAGCTTTGCACTTGAAGTTCTCTCTAATTGAGCTCTGACTTGAAACAGCTCCGCTTTAAGCTTCTTGGTCTTCTCAGCCAAGAAATTGTTCTCGAACCTCAGTGCTCCAATAGTCTGAATAGCCTCATCAAACTTTGTGGAAAGCTCCTTACTATCAAGTTCCACATCACTGAGCTTCTTAATGGTTAGCATATACAATTTCTCAAGCTTCTCAGAAAGCTTATACAGTTTCTTATAGGCTGTATGTATGTCATCTTGATCATCCATCTTCTCAAATTTGGATTCCACCAATTCCTCCTCTTCAACCACATCTTCAACAATCTCATCCGTAGGATCAACAGTGGCAGTGAATGCATTCAAGATTTCGTTATCCTCATTGTTGGAATCATCCTCAGGCTCGATGTCGCTCAAGGTAGCAGCAAGTGCCTTACTCTTTCCAATGCTCTTAAGATATGTAGGACACTTATGTTTCATGTGACCAAAGCCTTAACACCCAAAGCACTTAGGTCCTACGGGAACAATGTACTGACCACCTTCCTTAGCATCCTTCTTCCATTTGTCTTGGCCTTTAAACTGAGAAGAACTGGATTACCTGAGGTCCTTGTCGAAGCCCTTTCCATTTGTGTTCTTCATAAACTTCTTGAACTGCCTAGTGATGTAGGACTTCATCTTGGAATATTCATCATCTGAAGACTCATCCGTCTCACTACTCTTAGCCTTTAAAGCCATGCTCTTGCTTTTACCCGACTTGCCTATTCTTGTCAACCCTAGCTCGTAGGTCTACAAGTTTCCAACTAGCTCAGTCAAAGGAATCTTGTTAATATCCTTTGATTCCTTTATTGCCGTAATCTTGGCTTGGAATCTCTCGGGTAGAGATTTGAGCACTTTCCTCACAATCTTGGGTTTAGGAATGGTTTCCCCAAGATTGAAGGCTGAGTTCACTATGTCCTTTAGCTTGGCATAGAACTCATTGAATGACTCATCCTCCTCCATCTTTATCTCTTGACAGCCTTAGTACCCTCATAGGTTGTTTAGAGGATAGTCCAAGCTTCCTTAGTAGTTTCAGTAGAGGATATCTTCTTGAACTCCTCATTGGTGACTGTACTAAATAAAGCATTCAATGCCCTGCTATTAAAGTTTGTCGCCTTGATCTTGGCTTCATCCCAATCAGCTGGCGCTTCCTTTGGCTTAGTCTAGCCAATCTCGATAGCTTGCCACACCTTTTCATCTAAAGACTGCAAGAAAACTCTAATGCATACTTTCCAGTATACATAGTTAGTGCCATCAAATGAAGGAGGTATGATTAAAGATTGTCCTCTATCCATGAAAAACAACGGACAATGGATCAACATAGCAAAGATTAAACCCTAATCAGAGTGTGCCTGCTCTGATACCACTTGATAGGCCACACTTTGAATGACCCCTAATGATAGAAATTAATTGATTAATTAATTAGCCAAATTATTAATTAATCAATTTATCATGCAAACTCGTGGTAACACAAACAAATCACCAATAAACTAATTATGCAACGGAAAATAAATAACACAGTGATTTGTTTAGGAATGGGGAAAACCTAATGGCGAAAACCCCACTGGGTGATTTTTAGGCCACCACTCCCGAAACTCCACTATTATCATAACAAGCAGTTACAAGTAAAGGAATCTCAAGTACCTTACCAACCTACAGTTGAACCCTTACCTCAATACCCAATTGAACTTATTCTGTAGTGACAGTTCCCCTTTCTGATGTACAACTCCAAAGTATGTGACTAACCAATTTCGCGGATCCCAGTACGCGATTCAATTACCAACTAAAAAGGTTGTTGGCTAAAAAGTTCTTTAGTTCATCCACACGATGAAGATCAAGAAGATGCTTGGTCACAAAACCCTATGGTGCATATACATAGCAACTTCTTCAAGAGAAAGAGATGAACTAGGGCAAGAACTTCGTCTCCAGTCAAAATTTGCTTGAATAGAGTTTGCTCAAAGCTTGTACAACTTGTGAACTCTTTGATGGCCCTTAAAAAAATCCTTTTATATGTCTAAGGTTAGGAGAAAAGAAAACCCAAAGACATATTCACAAATCCCAAGAAAATCATATCAAGATTCTGAATTCCTTAAACCTCTACAGATAGGAGGTGTCAAATAGCTGTCGAGTAGCTGTCAAGCACACCGGGCTTTTAAACAGCTTTCTTAAGCTCGATAGATGTAGCTGTCGAGCCAACTGTCGAGGTTTAATGAATTTGCACTATCAGCTTGTTTTCTTGGACAGACTTGAAGGCTTCAACACTTAATCTTGAAACATGGTTTCTTGAAGTATTTAAACACATCCTAAATCTACCCAAATACAAGTAAAATGTGTTTTGTCAAAGGATAAGTCAATTACATAAAATAGTGACATGTTTCTAACAAGTGAAACATATATGTTCTAACACCTAATCCCCTTCCTTTTTTAGAACACACTATATCCCATAAAATTTTCACCCAGGAGGTTTGTTTCTCATCATTTCCCTGAAAAATTGTTAAATTTTCCTTAATGGTTTTAACTTTTAATAACTTGCTTGGGAAGGATGAACTATACTGGTAAATTTGAATGCTAAAGATGATTGATTTAGTAATGTCACCTGGTCATATAAATTGAATATTGTCCTAAAAATTCAAAAAATAAAATGGTCATTTAACTAATTTCTAGCTGGTGGTACCTCCACCCCCCCCCCCCCCCCGGCCCAAAAAAAAGCTCACTTTTCTCACAAGTTCCCAAGCGTTACACTTTATTGATATCATATTGTTTATGCCAAGAGCTCTTTCTCCAAAAAAAAAAAAAAGTTTATGCCAAAAGCTTTATAGTTCAATTAGCAACTCTTGTTACACCTGTTGTAACACTATAAATTTTTATTTAGTAAAAAAAAATTAGCAACTCTTATTATTTTCAACGGAAATATTCAATGTTCAAATCTCCCATTTCCTAATTATCAACCAAAAAAAAAAAAAAAATTTGTTGGATGAAGTAGATGCAATAGGGCTCCAACTCCCACCAACCCATACTCCCAAAATAATGCAAAACTAGAGTCACGATCATGGACAAAAAGCACCTACCAGGTGCCAAAAGTCATGGTGTGTGCGTTTGGCTCAAAATTAAAAACCGATCTTATTTTACTATTAAGCTTATTTTTGCTACTATTTATGAACCTCACTGCACTTTTTGGTACTATTCATGTGTCCCATTATACTTCTACAGTATTTTCAGCAGAAAGTTTTCAATTTCAACAAAATTAGCGAATTCCAAATCGACTTAGTGTGATTGTTTAAATGTCAAAAGTGTGTTGCCTCACACCTTGCCACAAAAAAAAAAAAAAAAAAAAAAAAAAAAAAAAAATCCAAAAATTTATGGTGCTGAGCAACCACAACATGGCATCCAATTGAACGTTAATGTTGTTTTTTTTTTTTTTTTGGGATGACTGGACGCAATAGGGCTCCCACTCCCACCAATCTGTACACCAAAAATAATGCAAAATTAGAGTCATTGACAGAAAGCACCTGGCAGTGACCAATAATGGATTGAGATTTGGTGCAATTTCTAAATGCAATTGTACCGTGTAATTCACTCAATCCTCTCACAATTTTTTAAAAACTTTTTTATCTTTTATTTTTTTACTTTTACTCTTTCTTTATAGGGAAATGCTAACGAATGCCCTTACAGCATTGGTTAAGAATCCAGTTAAAGAAAATTTTTATGGGAAAAGGAAAAAAAAATTAATGTTTTGACAGTTTTTTTCATTTCCCATAAAAGTGATGTCAAAACTTTCATAAAATGGATTCTTAACCAGTGCCCTAAGGGCACTCGTTAGCATGACCCTTTTTTATATTTAATAGTTGAGATTTAAAGTTGCTTTTTGAAACTTTAAATCTCAACCATCCATACCAATTGCATCAAGGTCAATCCTACCAACATTCATGGTGTGATTGTTTTAAATGTTGAAAGTGAATTGCCTCACGCCTTGCCACAAAAAATTATCCAAAAAGTAGTTGAACATTTAATGTTCGATTTTTTTTCCAATACCAAAGGAACGGAACACCCTTTCCAAATAACAATAAATATCAAACAATTTTGTTAGTTGTCACGTTTCAAAACAATGCTAAAAACTAGCATCTCGAGTGTCTAAAACTTGAGTTCCAAGATAAAGCTCGAGTTTTTAAGTCTCGATTTGTAAGTTGATGGGTCTGATGTGGAAAAAAATCCACGTGGAAATCAAGTTTTAAAGACTCAATTTCTATAAATTGCAGAAAAACGCCGCTATAGGGTTTTAAAATGTCATTATAGGGCTTCAAAATGCCGCTATAGAGCTCCCAGAACCTAGTATGGGGTGATCACATTTATAAAAAAAATTCTACAAGAAAACGCCACTATAGGGCTCTAAAACGTCACTATAAGGTTTAAAAACGCTACTATAGGTCTCCCTGAACCTGGTATGGGGTGATCACACTAATAAAAAAAAATTTGCAGGAAAACGCCGCTATAGGGCTTTAAAACGTCACTATAGGAATTAAAAATGCCACTATAGGGGAAAATTTTTTTGCATGGAACTCGAGTCTTAAAGACTTGAGATCTATGTGACATTTTCAGTCCAAATCGTCCAAACAAACACTCGCAAAGCGAGTCTTTGGGACTCGGGGTTTTAAAATAGGTCTCGAGTTTCTAAAACTCGAGATGCTATTTTTTTTTAAAACTTTGAAACGTTGCCTAACTTAGTACATAGTTGCCCCTCACACTGCTAGTCTGCCCATTCCCCCCAAAGGAACGTGAAGTTGCTCTTTGTTGTCCACTTCATCGTCTCTACTTATGTCTACCATATATCTTACCTAAAGTAAATCCATTTAATTTCATCTTAGTGTCTTAACAAGCTAGTAAAAATGAATTGAATAATATTATCAGGAACAAATAAAATAAACAAGAATAATCATGGAAGGTTTTAAACAAAAACTTTTTACCATTGCGTCTTGGCCATTCAATTCAACCATCCTAGAAGGTGCACATCTAATCGGCCAAAATGGGCTTTTACCCCTTTCTCACAAACTTTCCAGCAAAATGCCCCATATCTGAAACTATTTAGAAAAATGCCCCTGTTTTGAAACTCGGTTTTTTGAAAATTGTGTTATAACGAACGAGGACTTAGAATTTTTTTTTTCCTAGAACTCAAGTTCCATGCAAAGTACTCAAGTTCATGGAACTCGAGTTTTACTTGAATTTTTTCAAGGAACTTGAGTTCCATAATTTTTTTTTTTTTTTTTAAAATTTTCAGTTCGCTATAGCTCGATTGTCCAAAAATTGAGTTTTAAATTGAAACTCGATTTTTAGAAAATTTAGTTTCAAAACAGGGGAATTTCCTTAATTAGTTTGAGAAAAAGGGCATGTCGCTGGAAAGATTGTGATAAAAGGGCAAATGCCCATTTTGGCCCATCTAATCTAACTATTGAGGTAATCATATTTTTACCTATTAAAGATCAATTTGATCCAATAACTTTAAGGAAATCATCGAAAAGAAATGGTTTTGATTAGTAGATAATTAAAACTCACTTTCTTAGGTTTAGACTTAATAAGTAAATATTGTTCACAAATTCACATAAGACGGAGAGAATCCATTCTCTGTAGTCATGGTTGAGAATTAAGTTTTTATATCCAATTGTATTACTTTATACTACCTCATTTTAAATTTTAAAGTGTGACATCAAATTTGAAAGCTTAATTAGTGTGAAAACACTAAAACTTATTTAGACTCCGGAATAAGGGTAAATGAACGCAATAAATTGGTACTGATGAGTAGTGTAAAATGATCATCCATAACTGGCTGTTTGTCCTTCTTCATTCGGAGTCTAGAGCAGTCCAAATCTTCTGTCTCATCAATTGTGCTCCACTTCATGCTCCACCAATAAAACTTGGATAGCTGGCCCCTCTCATTAAATGAGATAACTCTGACTTTAACACCCACGTTACTGACGTTAACATTAAAATCCCTTTCTTTTTCTCTTTTGTTTTTCTTCTGCAGCTTTTGTTCTTCTCTTTGTTTTTGGCTTTTGTTTTCTTTTTTTTTCCTCTTCTCCTTGTGGTTGACGTTAACAAGGAGTCCAATAAGTTTTGTCTCTTGCTGCAGCTTTTGTTTTTGATTTGGACTCTTCGCAACCTTCAAGGCTTTCAAGGGTTCTTTTTTTCCTCTTCTCTATGTGGTTGGCATCTCATACGTTCATCTTCATCCTCTTCGCCCCAGTTACAAACACATCCTCACATCATCTTCATCTTCAAGTGTTCATTTGCTTCTATTGGTTTCTATATTCTTAGCTGGTTTCTCAAATGGGTTTTGCTCATTTCTCAATTTTGAGATCTGGATTCTGAAAAATTTTTCTTCAAAGGTTCTTAATTTTTGTGTTACTTTTTCAGTTTGAGGTTCCAAGTTCCAAACTTTAATGGCTCCAAGATTGGACTTTTCTAACTGGTGGGCAAAAGATACCTGCAAAGGAAACCCAGTGGTAGTCACAATGGAGAACCCAAATTTCTCAGTTGTGGAGATTGATGGTCCAGTCTCTACCTTCAGGCCTATAAAGAAAAGTAGAGGCAAGAATGCAAAGCAAGTGACATGGGTTTTGCTTTCAATAGACAAAACTCATTGGACTCCTTGTTAATGTCAACCACATGGAGAAGAGGAGAGAAAAGAAACCAAAAGACAGAAACAGAGAGAAGAACAAAAGCTGCAGAAGAAGAACAAAAGCTGCAGAAGAAAAACAAAAGAGGAAAAGAAAGGGATTTTAACGTTAACATCAGTAACGTGAGTGTTAAAGTCAGAGTTATCTCATTTAATGAGAGAGGTTAGCTGTCCAAATTTTATTGGTGGAGTATAAAGTGGAGTACAATTGATGAGACAGAAGATTTGGACTCAGTCTAGAGGGTTGAGTATTTTTGGTGTATTCTATTTGACCGTTGGTGTTTAACATGGATAATTTATAAATTCAAAATGACATTGAATTCCATTTTAATAAGTGATTAAAGTTTAAAATGTATTATAAAACTGTTAATTTGTGTCTTTTCATTTATTTTATATTTTATTAATACTGAATAGATAATGGTTTAAAATTTCATATATGAGTTTAGTTTTGAATTGCATTTATTGTTTTTTAAATGTGAAAATTCTTTGTTTTAAATATTGGCCCCTCAAAGATACAATCATATCCCGTTCATACTGTGATCTACTGTTTTCAATCATATCATAGAATACGAGATTCTTTCTTTAAAAACTAACCAAAAAAAAAAAACCTCTATCCACAATCCATCCTCTCATTGGCAGGTTCTAGATAACTGGGCCAATCCATTATCTCTACGCAGAGGATGCAATACTGGATTCTTTAAAAGAAAGCTACATCACCTTGTTTTGCTTTAATATTTTTGAAGATAATGTTTCAAAACCAACCCCCCAAAATAATCTCTATGTGAGCATTTGGATTCAACTTAATCCAACATTTTCACTGTAGCGTTTATGTTTTGCTGAAGCTGGGACCCATGCGCACGCTGAAACTGTGTTTTCGTTCTTTTTTTTTTTGTTTTTGTTCCAGCCGACTATTTGACCAAGTCAACCATGAACAGTGTATGGTGCACTGTTCACAGGTCTCACAAATTCCACTTTTCAGCCACTTTTTCATTAAAAATGGGTCCCGCGGCACTATTCACATATTTAAAAATTATTTCGCTACAGTGTTTTCTGTTTCAGCAAAAATAAGCTCAATCCAAATGGACCCATATCTATGGTCTCATTGGAAAGATACATAGCTGGACCACCTTTGCCCAATTTGCTTGATAAAGTTTATACAATGTCACATCCTTTTCATAAGAAGTTGTTAAACATTTTTGCTAAATGGTTTTAATAACTTGATTGGGAAGGATGAACAAACTACACCAATAATTTTGAATGCTAAAGACTAAAAATGATTGATTTTAGTCATGTAACTTGCCAACAAAGATAGATGCTTGGAAGTCTAAGAGACAATTATGTGATCTATCTTCTCAAGAAGAGGCTAACAATGCTTGGCTAAAAGTTTGCTAAAAATTAGGGGTACTCCCACGTTCCTTGTAGGCAATTTACCTTATATGCATTAGTATGGAGATTTGTTTGTTCCTTTAATTCATCAATTAACCTAACATAGGAAATTTCAGTCTTGCTGAAATGACAGTTACACGGGTACAATTAAAAACAATCACAGTTACACGGTTCAACTTATACCTTTCTTAAATCATAAATTTCTAAAATATGTAATGGCTTTCATTTTGTGTGTGTGTGTGTGTGTCATTTAGAATTTAATTGGATTTAGAAACTTCGATTTTTAGACCTAATAATTCACTTGCTACAAAAATTAAAAATTAGATAGGCACGTGGCACAAAATTGGACCCCAATTGAAATCCATTTTAGAATCTAATTGGATTTGAGCTTTTCGATTTTTACACTCAATAATTCACTTTGTACAAAAATAAAAAATTAGATGGAACACGTGACGCAAAATTGAGAATTCAATTGAAATCTAATTAGATTTTCTTGGAACTTTGACTTTTAATATATATACACACACACACATACACTAGTGTCTAGCCTCATGCATATGCACGGATACAATTAAAAATAATCACAATTATATAGTTCAAATTATTATTATTATTATTATTTAAAAAAGAGTTTCAAATTATACATGGTATCAGTTTGCACTTTTTTTAAACCATACATTTCTTTTTCTTTTTCTTTTTGGGAAAGAATGATAGAAAATTTATTGAAACCAATTCTTAGAATAGTACAGTAAGGCCAAAACTACAATAGCTTGGCGTGGGGGGATAATGACTACAACAACTGTCATACCCCGATGGAAAAATGCACTAATGTATGCCTATATTAGTTGTCTATTTGCTGTGCTGCCATACAAGTTTTGTATTCTGTTAACATGCTATTTGCTCTCTCCATGATGACCCTTGGCTAAAGCTGAACATGATCAAAATAGAATTTATTCCTGGCATTCCAAATGCTCCAAGTCGTTGCTGCCCACCTGTCTAGATCTTCTTCTTCCAACGTAGTCTGCATTTTCTTGAATAGCAGGAAGAAATCATGCACCTCATTGCTGCATTTCTACACATGGCCCCTCATCAAAGCCCACACATTCCGTGCAAATGGGCAAGTCCAGAACACATGTGAAGTTGTTTCCGGTTCCTGTTGACAACTATTGAATGTTGCCTCAATTTAATTGGTTTTAGACTTTTCAATTTTTGCATTCAATAATTCACTTACCACAAAAATTAAAAACTTAGATGGACACATGGCGGAAAATTTGATTCTAATTGAAATCCAATTTAGAATATAACTGGATTTGGACTCTTCAATTTTTACACTCAATAATTCACTTGGCACAAAATTAAAAATTACATGGGACACGTGGCGCAAAATTGAGAATTCAATTAAAATCTAATTGGATTTTCTCTAAGATTTGACTATATATATATAAAACTCACACAACTTATTTAAGAAGTCATGTGACTACAAGCATGCGTGAATAGATTTATCAATTTTCATGTAATAGATTGGAGGAGTTTTCCTCCCAAAAAAAAAAAAAAAAACACTATAACTAATATGACAAAAATTGAATTAAAATTTATCAAAATTCAAGTCTCTTATTGACAACAAAAATTGTGTTGAGCTTATCGGAATCTACCAAATTTTTTTTTACTCATCATTGATTGGATACATTCTAAAGATTTGGATTCTATAATAATAATAATAATAATAATAATAATAATAATAATAATCTAAAAAGATCAAAAAATAATTTAAGGATGATGTGGACACAATAGGGCTCCCATTCCCACCAACCCGTACGCCCAAAATAATGAGTCCAAATCTTCTGTCCCATATTTCCTGCTCCACCCCATGCTCCACCAATAACAATTTGCCATATGTACACCTATTTAATTCAAATCTAATTTTCTACCTTTTATTGTTTCAATTTCCTAATATAAATCAAAAACCAAAAAAGTAAAAAAAAAAAAAAATACAAACAATCCCACCAGCCACCACCACCACCACTAACTTCACCAACGCTACCAGAAGGAGATTGTCAATGACATTAATAGCCATCCATGGCCACCCCTTGTCTTTAAAATCCATGTTTGATATTAGTTTTGTATCATCTTGATGGGTATCCATGACCACCATTCTTCTTCAAATCCATGGCTAGTACCCAGACATGGCAGCATTGATGGCATCGCCATCTCTTCTTGGAGGCGTTGAACAAGAGTGATGGACCAGTGGTGATAGGTGGGGGATGTGTTGGTTTTTTTTTTTTTAATTTATTTTTGGTAACTGACAACCGGTGGTGGTGGGTGGGTGGTCATTGATGACATCAGTGATCTCCTCTTGGTGGCGTCGGCAAAGGTTGGTGGTGGTGGTGGAGGAGCAGTTGTGGTGGCTGGTGAGGATAGTTAGGGTTTTTTTTTTTTTTTTTTTTAAATTTTTGATTTATTTTAGGAAACTAAATTATAAAAATCTGAAAATTAGATTAGACTTAAATATGTGTACATATGGCAAATTGTTATTGGTGGAGCATGGGGAGTAGGAAAGATGGAATAGAAGATTTGGACTCCAAAATAATGCAAAACTAGAGTCACGGTCACAGATAGAAAGCACCTAGCAAGTACCAGGAGTCATGGTGTGATTGGTTTTCAATGTTGAAAGTGAGTTACCTCATGCCTTGCCACAAAAAATACCCGAAAAGCTACAGTACTGAGCAACTAAAAGAAGGTAAATCTAATTTAAATGCAAAATTAGAAACTAGTGACCTTAAAAATTGTCCCAAAACAAGCAAAACCTTATTATGACTTTTGAGCAAAAAGTTATTCAGGAAACAAAAATTACTAAAAACGGCAATATCACAGTTTTCAAGGGCTAAATGAAGGAATTCACCAAAGTTAGGATGCACCTCGTAGCAAGGCGAAGACTATTGCTTAGAAGACTGTTTCCCTTCAACCTGCCAAATTTCATGTGATTCCAACTCCGTCGCTCAAATGATTTCTACTAGTGTTTTTTTGCCTTGCGCGATTTCAGGGGTGCTTGAGAGTCCAAGAAGGCCAAGACAGTCTGTTCTACCTCAAGCTCTATAATCCATCCTTTCATTGGCAGGTTCCAGATAACTGGGCCAATCCATTATCTCTACACAGAGGTCCCTAATGACCAAGCTAATCTTTTCAATCATAAATGCAATACTAGATTCTTTCAAACAAAGTTGCTTTCAAGGAATTCAATACCGTACTGAAGGCTATACCGGTTTGGCCAACAGTACGATATATTTCAGGTACTAGTCAATACTGGTGTACCGTTTCGGGTTTACCGCTATTTTTTACTATTTTATACAATATACAAAGTTATAATGATTTTTTTTTTTATAAACATTTAGTTATAATGATTATTTTATTGGTCTGTTTAATGTTTTATATAATACTTTAGAGTAAATAAAGAGAGGTTTTTTAGAAGGAAAAAAAAAAGTAAATAAAGAATACTCTTCAAGAAATTATATAGAAAAGTATCTACTCTAAAATCTGAATCAACAAAAATAAAAATATAAAATTCTCAACTCATTAAAATCAAATGTCTACTCACTGTCACGTCATCCAGTTCAACTCTTAGCATTGGCTTTTTTAAATTAAAGTTAATTTAAATAAATAATGAAAGAAGCCAACTCATTTCCCACTAAAATTATGGTTTCCAAGCAATTTGATACAGTTTTCCAATCAATCTAATAAACTCCTTTCCAGTCCTTTACTTTGTCTTCCTAACCCACTTCTCAATTTTTGTCTCTTCCTCTACCCACTTCTCTGTCTGTGTCTTCCCCAGTTCCTCAAAAAATCTATAACAACAAAGTCTCTCTTTTACAGGTTTGGTCTTTTATTCACTCTACCTCTTTCTCTCTCCCAAAAGTGGAATTTCTGGTTTTGTAAGTTTAAAAAACTGGAGTGTTCACCGGTTACCTTTTGCATTTTTCTTTCATTTTTCTCCTTTTTTTTGCTGGGTTTTCTTGGCTTACTTAGATTTGCATTTTGTGTTTCGGCTCGATATCCATTTGCTAGCCGAAACAACCGGAATTTGCCGATACAGCTAATATTTTTACCGGTACGAAACAGGGAGTGTATCTGTACCGATGCATTGGCTGGTACGGTATATACTAGCCGTCCCGGCCGGTACGATATGGTATTGACTTCCTTGGTTGCATCACATTTTTTCTTTAATATTTTTGAAGATAAGATTTCAAAACTGACCACCCAAAAAATCTCTATATGTATGGTCTCATTAGCAAGATTCATAACTGGACCACCTTTACCCAATTAGCTTGATAAGGTTTATACGGTGTCACATCCTTTTCATAAAGTTGTTAAAATTTTTGCTAAATGGTTTTAATAACTTGATTGGGAAGGATAAATAAACTACACCAATAAATTTGAATGCTAAAGACTAAAGAGGATCGATTTTAGTGATGCAACTTGCCAGCAATGATAGATGTTTGGAAGTCGAACAGGAAATTATGTGATCAATCTTCTCAAGAAGAGGCTGACAATGTTAGGCTAAAAGTTTGCTAGAAATTAGGGGTACTCCCATGTAACTTGTAGGCAATTTACTTTAAAAGCAGCGATATGGAGATTTATTTGTTCCTATAATTCCTCAAACAACTTAACGTAGGAAATTTCACTCTTGCTGAAATGACCCTCGTACTATAGAGACGATGAAAGTCTTTTAAAATCAATTACGTGATGATTGATAAAACTATCTTTGTGTCTTATTTAAATAAGCCACATGACTAATTTAATAAATCATGTGACTACAAACACGTGTAAATAAATATATCAATTGTCATGTAATAAATCGGAGAAATTTTCCTCCAATCAGTTTGGAGATCATAAAAATTAGTTCTGTTTAATTTTTCAATTTTATTTAGATTTTGACTCATAATAATCCTACTAACTATGACTAATGCCTTCTCCAAAAATAAAAAAATAAATTCTATGACTAATACAACAAAAATTAAATTAAAATTTATCAAACTTCAAGCCTCTTATTGACAATAAGAAAATTGCATTATCAATTAAGTTTATTGGAATCTACAAAAATTAATTCGTGTTTTTGCTCATCATTGATTGGATACATACTAAAGATTCGGGTTTTATTATATCTAAAATAATAATGAAAATAATAATAATAATCTAATCAAAACAAAAATCAAAAAATAATTTAAGGATGACGTGGACACAATAGGGCTCCACTCCCACCAGCCCGTACGCCCAAAATAATACAAAATTGGAGTCACTGACAGAAAGCACCTGGTAACTGCCAACAATCATGATGTGATTGTTTTAAATGTTGAAACTTGAAAGTGAATTGCCTTCCGCCTTGCTACCGAAAGAAATCCAAAAAGCAGTTGAACGTTAATGTTTGATTTTTTTTTTTTTTTTTCAGTACTAAAGGAACGTGAAGTTGCTCTTTGCTGTCCACTTCATTGTCTCTACTTATAGAACACCAGATCTGTATGCTTTTATGTTTACCATATATCTTACCTAAAGTAAATCCATTTTATTTCATCATAGTGTCTTAACAAGCTAGTAATTAAAAAAAGAATTGAATACTATTTACCATGAACAAATAAAATAAACAAGAATCATGGAAGGTTTTAAACAAAAATTTTTGACCATTGCATCTTGGCCATTCAAGTCAACCGTTCCAAAAGGTGTACATCTAATCTAACTGTTGAGGTAATCATATTTTTACCTATTAAAGATCAATTTGATCCAATAACTTCAAGGAAATGATCGAAAAGAAATACTTTTGATAGGCAGGTTATTAAAACCCACTTTCTTTGGTTTGGAATTAATAAGTAAACATCGTTCACAAATTAACATAAGACACAGAGAATCCATTCTCTCTCGTCACGGTTCACGGTTAAGAATTTAGTTTTTATATCCAATAGTATTACCTTATACTACATCATTTTAAATTTTAATTAGTGTGACATCAAATTTATTTTCAGAAGTGTAACATATAACTTGAAACCATGAAATGGTTTTATTCAAAATGAAGAAGATTCTAATTCATCAAGAATCTGAAGTTTACTTTGGCCAATATGGGAAAAGCATGGCAACAGAAATTCTAGACCAAAGAAAAAAGCAATGATAAAAATTGAGGGCAAATGTGTTTGGTATCAGCTTTTTTGTTTAGTTTTTAATTTTGGGCAAGGATTTACTACAACCTTGGTTGTAGCAATTCCTATATAAATCATTGTATTTATTTTGTTTTAAAGAAAATCAAGGGGAGAGATGGATCTAATAAAGTGAAAGTGGAGCCCACATAAATAATTTGCCACATTGCACAAATCTTTAAGTACTTAAAGGGAAATTTTTGGACAAGTGTCTATTTAACAACTTGACATGTTACCATTATGAAAGAATTGCTGCAACCAAGGTTGTAACAAATCCTTGCCCTTTAAGTTTTAGTTTTTATGTATATTTTTTTTAAGTCTTACTTTTTCTCACTTTTCAAAGTACAATTATACTTTAAGGCACTTTTATCAAAATGTCTTCAACAAAGAGAAGTGTTCTCCGCAACATTTTCACAATCTTTTACAACAAATCATAGATGATTAATTGTTATTAGTTCAAATTTAAACTTACCACTGAAATTAATTTTTTACCCCACCCCATAATAACCTGCCACTTAGAATTTATTATGAAAATTTTGTGAAAATTTTGTAAACATAGCATTTTTCTTCAACAAATGATAATGAATACTCCAACTTGGGCTGAAAGAAAAGATTTTTATTCTACTAGGAGCCATTTAGTTATCAGCTTTTGGGTTAGATTTGCCAATCTCATTTTATTTTTTAATTTATATATACTGCTAGCATTTTTAAAGGTTTTGCACGCCCTGAGGAGAAGACTAACACCTAAAATAAAATGTTTTTCATTTTTTCTTCAAGAGAAATGCTATACATCTATAATATTTTCATAACAATCTTATATATATATGTGTACGTTTTTAGATCCCTGTAAAACTAAATTGTTTAACCTAATTAATTAACCAAGTGAATATTTAGGTTTATTATTCAGATCTAGGTTAAAACAAAACAACCATATCATGTAAAGTAGCGAAAAATATAAAGAACACAATGATATGATAAACCAGAAAAACCAAACCAATAAAAAACTTAAGGATGATTTAACCTAACTATTCTCAAGGTAAAACAGATCCACTAAGAAAGAATTGAAGTTTGTATAATAGAACTTAGACCACTAACATCCTATTGCTACCTCGAATAGAAAACTTACTACCAGGACCACGTGATAGCTCTAAGTCCACGGACTACTTCTTTCTTTGATCTACAGCAACCACAAGTTCTCCTACTTGTGACTTTGAGACTCCACTCAAGGGTTTTGGATTTTTTTGAAAGTTCTTTATGCAGCAACTAAAACGATTACCAAGTTCTTGACATGACTCTTGATCTTGATAACCATAAGTGTGTATGAAGGTAAACACCTCTAGATCTCACAAGAGATTCAACACACAGCACATCAAAGACTTTAGAGAGCTTTTGGGTACAAAACCCTAGGTCTACAAAAGAGACAAAAGATGCACTCTAATCTCTCTAAAAAGCCTTGAAGACCCTACCTAGGGTTAGCTTATGATGTCCTTTAAATACTAGAAAAAACGAATTGCGATTTGGGCTTTAAATGGATAAGTTATGGCCTTTTAACGTTTACTGATTTTTGTTGATCTGTGACTTTCGATCGATCGAGCCTTGCAGAAATTGAATAGTAATTTCCTACAATTACTCGATTCCAAACTTAATTTAAACCAAACTTTGAGCAAGTCTAAACCTAGTCTAAACGTTTTGATCATGGTTTGCCAACAAATACAAATTGAAGTTCTAATACATTAGTTCATAAAGTCTTAGAACCTAACAATATATATATATATATATATATATATAGGGTTGGATTCAAGTTACACCTGATGTAACTCTAACTAATATTACACCACTCAATATTTTCTAATTCTAATTTTGACAAATCCACTGTTTGATTACGTTATTTTTATATATTCTTTATGCTTGCAAATTTTTTTGGTGATCAAAAATTAATAACTATGTCATCAATCAATTGTTTAAATTCAAATTTTTGTAGTTTAAAATAATGCATAAAATATGAGTTTATAGATCGAATAATAAATAACATCTAATTGTTATGAAAATTGGCAAGAATGTTAAAAACATATAAAACATGTAATTCAACGATGAGATTTTCAAAATATGAATTCTATAACAAGTTATTGGGTGGTGTAATTCTTAGCAATGTTACACCAAGTATAACTTGAACCCATCCCATATGATAGACCAAAAACGAATTGACCCCTTGTGATTAATTAATTGATTAATTAGCCAAGTCTATTAATTAATTAAATTAACATGCAAAGCGCGTGGTAGTACAAAAAAATCACCAATTATACTAAGTGCAGCGGAAAATAAATTGACACGGTGATTTGTTTACGAATGGGGAAAATCTACATGGCAAAAACCCCACCGGGTGATTTTAAAGTCACCGCTCCCGAAATTCCACTATTATCACAACAAGCAATTACAAGTAAAGGAATTAGAGTTCCTTATACCAACTTACAGTTGAACCCTTACCCCAATACCTAATTGGACTTGTTCTGTAGTGACAATTTCTCCTTTTGATGCACGGCTCCCAAGTACGTGACTTACCCAATTGCGCAAATCCTAATATGTGACTTCAATCACCAACTAGAGAAGGTTGTTGGCTGCAAAGTTCTTCAGTTCATCCACACGATGAAGATCAAGAAGATGCTAGGTCACAAAACTCTACGATGCACAAATACAGCAACTTCTTCAAAAGAGATGAACTGGGGCAAAACTTTGTCTCCGGTCGCAATTTGCTTGAACAAACTATTCTCAAAGCTTGTGCAACTTGTGTACTCTTTGACAGCTCTTAAAACAATCCTTTTATATGTCTAGGGTTAGGAGAAAAGAAGTCCCAAAGACACATTCACGAATTCCAAGAAAACAGATTAGAATTTTTGTTTGTTTTTTAAACCTCGACAGATAGGAGGTGTCAAAACAGCTGTCGAGCACACGGGCTGAACAGCTTCTTAAACCTCAACACATGCTAGCTATCAAACTTTAATGAACTTGTACTTCTAAACTTGTTTCTTGGACAGACTTGATGACTTTAATACTTGATCTTAAAACACAATTTTTTGAAGTATTAAAAACACCTAGATCTACCCAATTACAAGTAAAGTGCGTTTTGTCAAAGGATTAGCCAATTACATAAAATAATGACATATGTTCCTAACAAGTGAATCACATATGTCCTAACAATCTCCCCCTTTGGCAATTCGTGACAAAACCACAACAAACAAATGAACATATGAGAGAAGTCATAAATCACTTAACTCATACTCACTTGTTGAATACAATAAAATCTATCCTAACACAAAATCTTGAAAAACTTTGCAAGAAGAGAATTTATGGCAAGTAGACTTTGACAACCTGTATTTCTGAAACACTTAAAACAAAACTCATCAAGGCATCTTTGTGTGAAATAGAAATAATAGATTGTATACAAGTAATAAGAAGCATATGCATAAAGAGAGAAAAGAAACAACACATGTAAGGGGTAGATGAAAGAAAAACATACATCCACATATAGAGAAGAATAAGTACAATGTATGTCAATAAATGGTCACAAGACCTAAGGTGCAAGAACAATGTATCTATAAAAGAAAGAAAAGAAAAGATATATAAAATCTTCACTACATCCCTCAATATATCAACACTCTCCCTAACAAAAATGTCCTATACTAACTCTCCCCCTAAGTATGACTATTCTCATATACCAAAACTACTCCCCTTATTGTCATGAGTGACAAAGGGTAGAGTGTCAAGTGGACATCTCATCGGTAGAGCTAGCATCTCCATCATCATCATCAAAAGCATCATCGTCATCACCATCATCATCATCCTCATCCTCAGAATCAGAATCAGAAGCCACTGGAGGAGGTGGAGGACAAGCCTCAGGAGCAAAACCGCCCATGATCGCCTACCGTCTAGCAATGTGGCCAACACAGACGTTCACCTGATACAACTCTGTAGAGAATGTATCTAGGCGAGCATCCATGCGCTAAAGCTGCGCCATGATATCTTCTAGTGACACATCGCTTATGGAAGAGGAGGGAATGGATGTGGATGGAGTAGATTGAGATGGAGCCATACGGGAGGGAAAAGCTGTTGACTCCTGTTGCGACCTAAACTGCGCCTCACTACATTTTACGGTAGTGGCGTCTATGGCACAAATATGAGTGAAGTGGTTAGACACAGGAAAAGAGATGGAAAAATGGCATAAAATTCTCGTGATAGCAGAAAGAAAGATGAGCTTATCACAGGATGCCGAATCCAGATGAATATCTATAATAGACAGAATGAAATGAGAAGGGAAATCTATAGTAAGATGCTCAATGAGGGATAACAAAAACCGAGCACGAGGCTCTATGATGGAGTTATAATGAGAGTGAGGATAAAGTACAAAGGTCATCACCATGTTTAAAAACCGTGAGCCTTTTGCAAAGGCTGAACAGTAAGTGAACTGGTGCTCACCCCACTCTGAAGGACGCTCACAAAAAGTGAATTTGAGCACATCCTTGGACACAGTTCGCAATGCTCACAACCAGGGTAATTAGGGAACTCTACCCTAGGAACCCGAAGCACATCCGCAACAAGCTACAGTGTGACAGGAATGCACGTACCTCAAACGCGAATGAAGAAAAGAGGTATTGAACGATCAATCCCGTGCATGTTAGAGGAAAACTCCTGAATAAGCACGAAAGGACAGGTGACCAGGATGTCACACAATGACTCCCATCCCCGACTGTGAATGACATCGGGAAGGTCAGTGTCGACGAAGTCCGCTAGAATGACTTGGTGTTTCGAATGAATACTGCGTCTAGGAAAGTTCTCTGAGAATGCCTTGTAGGCATCATCATCATGGAACCGAAGAGAGATAGGAGTAGAATCAGAAGATGAAGAAGCTCCGGAACGAAGAGGGTTTCTAGTCAAAGTAGATTTACGCTTAGGTGCTATTGACACTACTAACATAAACAGAAAGAGAGGCAGAGACAGATAGACAATCAGAAAAGTCCTAAAACATTTCAAATATAACAAGTATATTGAAAAAATAGAGTACGTATGAATGGGAAATGCATGAACATGTGACATGCAAAGTAAATTGCATCATGGGCTCAGCCCAATCCAATCCTATTAGCACACAGTCAATTGCACACATCTAAAATGCATGATAATATTATTATTATGCTAATGTGATGCAATGCATGAGATTTTAAACTCATTTAAGCAAAACTCATCCCAAAATTTCAACAATCACTCATTAATTTTGAAAAACCCCAAAAATTTTCAAAAACCCCAAAAATTTTCAAAAACCCCAAAACCTAGGTTTCAAAACATGAAATGCATGAAGAATGAGAGATTAGAAGCTTACCAAGTGAAGAAAGTCTTGAAAAAGCTCGAGAATCCCTTGGGAAAGAGGGTTGGAGTGAGTGAGAGAGGTTTGGGAGGTGAAAAGATAGAGGTATCGCTAGAGAGATCGAGAGAAATGAGGTTCGAATCACATGAGGAAGTATTTATAGAACCTCAATAAAGCTAGACAGATGAAGGTGTTAAGCAAGGTGTCGAGGATTTTGTCATCGATAGATACAGGTGTCGAGAAAGTGTCGAGGTACAAAAACATCAGACACAAGAGATGAGGCTCGATCGATCCACCAGGTGTCGAGAAGCTATCGAGGGGACGGGAACTTTCTCGATCGATTCACCAAGTGTCGAAGAGGTGTCGAGATTGCGATAAGAAAAAGCTTGGAAGCTTGACAGATAGCCAGGTGTTGAGGAGGTGTCGAGCTAGCTTTTAAAATCAATTTTTCGAGAAGAGAAAAACACAGACATGAATGCAATCAAGCATGCAACTCAACCAATGATCCAAACACAATATTAACCTCTCAAAATCATCTCTCAACAGCAATTTTAAGCATAAGGATCCCAAAAACACACACACACACACACTAAATAGGTCCAACCAATTTTATATTTCAAAAATAAGTCAAGACAGTTTAGTGAGCATACATTAACACATGTAAACCTTGTGATGGCCTAATCGCATTGTACCTGAACATGTATCAAGAGTAGCAAAGAATATTGTGTGTTGTGTGTGAAAAAATATCGCAAGACTACATAAGTGTCTACATGTTATGATGATTTGAGATATGAGAAAATCACTTTAACTCACACACAATCATAACTGCTTGATGGGGACTATCACGTTTGAGGTACATCCTATAATTCCCACATCTCTTAGAAGACATGCTTGCAATCATGTTTAAAGCATTTTGATTCTTTTTGCTTTTATTTTCTTTGCATATTTTTCTTTTAAGCAAAACATGTATGGGCATATAAGAGATAGAAAAGAAATACCCAATTATGTTAAGCATTTGACATTGCACTTTGCTATGCCGAAGCATACAGATGTCATTTTATGATTGGCGAGCAACAGTAGTGAGATGGTTATTTATGCATTTCTCTTAGGATTTTCTAGTCCTTCCCATCAAAAAGAGTGATAAGAGTGTTAAGTATAAGAGATAACTTAATCTTACTCATCACAAATAAGAGCCACAAAACTCACTTGCTTAGTTGTGCATAGAGAGGCTCATCTAAGTTAAAAACGATACAAAGTTTAGAAAACTTTGTTTTGATGGCCATCCAAGGTACACAAGTATCAATGTACACATAACACATACTATTTTTGTATTTTTCTGATTTTTCAATTTTTATTTTTATTTTTATATGAAAAACAAAACAAAGTAGAACTGAAAAATAACCAAAGAAAAACATGTTAAACAAAGCAAAGCATAAAAATTAGATTGACTCAAAACTTGAAAGCAAAACACACGTAACGCACACACAAAAACAAGAAGAGAGAGAGAAAGGCGATAGAACCACTTGGAGTCCTTTTTTTTCCACACCTTGGAAGAACTTTTCCTTTGATTAAACCCTTAAACCGACGGTGATGGGGAAGAATTGAAACCGTTCAATTTCGAAAGGAATATGAGGGCTTTGAGAAGATCTCTAAGGGGAGCAAGAGAGCATTGAAGCTAATTCAAGCTTCCCGATGCTATCGTGCCGTTGCTCTGTTGAGTGGCTAACCCCTCATAGCAATTTGGTCGAGTATGACCGGTAACTCCACAATGATGACAGAGATGTTGCTTCTTTTGTTTAGGCTTTTGAGAGTTAGCTTTCTTAGTCCTAGGTTTCTTAGCTTCCTTCTTATCTTACTTAGGGGGTGCTCCTAAGATAGATTTACCCTTGTCTATGTTCTCACTAGCTAAATCAGTTTTAACATTATTGTTCTCAATTTTAACATTATTACTAGGAGGAACAAAAACAGTAGTACTACTAGAAGCAATATTAGAGGAAGAGAAACCATACCCTTAACCTGTTCGATTAGAAGCAGATTTCTGAAGAAGGAGCATCTCACCAAGCTTTGCACTTGAAGCCCTCTCCAATTGAGCCCTAACTTGAAATAGCTCCACTTCAAGCTTCTTGGTCTTCTCAGCCAAGAAATTATTCTTGAACCTCAGTGCTCCAATAGTTTGATTAGCTTCATCGAACTTTGTGGAAAGCTCATCATGGTCAAATTCCACATCACTGAGCTTCTTGGTGATCAGCCTATACAATTTCTCATGCTTCTAAAAAATCTTGTGTAGTTTCTCATAGGCTGTATGGATGTCATCCTGATCATCCATCTTCTCAAACTTGGACTCCACCAATTCCTCTTTTTCATCCACATCTTTAACAATCCCATAAGTAGGATTGATAGTGGCAGTGAAGGCATTCAAGATTCTGTCATCCTCATTGTCGGAATCATCCTCAGGCTCGGTGTTGCTTAAAGTAGCAACAAGTGTCTTGCTCTTCCCAATGCTCTTGAAATATGTAAGACACTCTTGTTTCATGTGACCGAAACCTTGACACCTAAAGCACTTAGGTCCTGTGGGAACAGTATACTGGCCGTCATCCCTTGCATCCTTCTTCCCTTTGTCTTGGCTCTTGAATTGAGAAGAATTGGATTGCCTATGGTCCTTGTCGAAGCCCTTTCCATTTACATTCTTCATAACCTTCTTGAACTGCCTAGTGATATAAAACTTCATTTTAGAATCTTCATCATCGGAAGACTCGTCCGTTTCACTGCTTTTGGCCTTCAGTGTTGTACTCTGGCTCTTACCCGACTTGCCAATTCTTAATAACCCTAACTTGTAGGTTTGCAAATTACCAACTAGCTCTGTCAAAGGAATCTTGTCAATATCTTTTGATTCCTCTATCACCGTGATCTTGGCATGGAATCTGTCGGGTAGAGATGTGAGTACATTTCTCACAATCTTGGGTTCAGGAATGGTTTCCCCATGATTGAATGCAGAGTTCACTATGTTTTTTAGCTTGGCATAGAACTCATCAAACAACTCATCCTCCTCTAACTTAATCTCTTCGAAGCTTGTAGTAAGCCTTTGTAGCTTCGAATCCTTGACAGCCTTGGTTCCCTCATAGGTTGTCTGGAGAATGGTCCAAGCCTCCTTGGCAGTTTCAGTTGAGAATATCTTCTTGAACTCCTCATTGGTGACTGCACTGAATAAGGCATTCAACACTCTACTGTTGAAGTTTGCCGCCTTGATCTTGGCATCATCCCAATCGGCTGGCGCTTCTATAGGCTTAGTCCAGCCTATCTCCATAGTTTGCCACACTTTTTCATCTAAAGACTGCAAGAAAGCTCTCATGCGTACTTTTCAGTATGCATAATTAGTGCCATCAAATAAAGGAGGTATGATTAAAGACTGTCCTCTATCCATGACAAACAGGGGTCAATGGATCAACACAACAAAGATTAAAACCTAATCAAAGTATGCTTGCTCTGATACCACTTGATAGGCCAAAAATAAATTGACCCATTGTGATTAATTAATTGATTAATTAGCCAAGTTTATTAATTAATCAAATTAATATGCAAAGTGCGTGGTAGCACAAACAAATCACCAATTATACTAAGTGTAGTGGAAAATAAATTAACACGGTGATTTGTTTACGAATGAGAAAAACCTACACGGCAAAAACCCTATCGGGTGATTTTAAGGTCACCACTCCTGAAATTCCACTATTATCACAATAAACAGTTACAAATAAAGAAATCCCAGCACCTTATACCAACCTACAGTTGAACCTTTACCCCAATACCCAATTGCACTTGTTTTGTAATGACAATTTTCCCTTTTGATGCACGGCTCCCAAGTACGTGACTTAACCAATTGTGCGGATCCCAGTACGCGACTTCAATCACAAACTAGAGAAGTTTGTTGGCTGCAAAGTTTTCAGTTCATCCACACGATGAAGATTAAGAAGATGCTTGGTCACAAAACCCTACAGTGCACAAACACAGCAACTTCTTTAGAAGAGATGAACTAGGGCAAAACTTTGTCTCCAATCACAATTTGCTTGAACAAACTATTCTCAAAACTTGTGCAACTTGTGTACTCTTTGATAGCCCTTAAAACAATCCTTTTATATGTCTAGGGTTAAGAGAAAAGAAATCTCAAAGACACATTCACGGATTCCAAAAAAACATATTAGAATTTCTGTTTACTTCTTAAACCTCGACAGATAGGAGGTGTCAAGCAGGTGTCGAGCACACGGGCTAAACAACTTCTTAAACCTCGACACATGCTAGCTATCGAGTTTTAATGAACTTGCACTTCTCAGCTTGTTTCTTGGATAGACTTGTTGACTTCAACACTTGATCTTAAAATACAGTTTCTTGAAGTATTAAAAACACCTAGATTTACCAAATTATAAGTAAATTGCATTTTTTCAAAGGATTAACTAATTACATAAAATAGTGACATATGTTCCTAACAAGTGAATCACATATGTCCTAACACCATATTTATGTATATATAGATTGTTTAATTAAATAGCTATAATATATATATATATATATATATATATATATATATATATATATATATTTTAGTTTTAATCCTTTTAGAGTTATTAAGTTTAGAAGGTTTTTTTTTTTTTTTTTTTTTTTTTTGTTTGTTTGTTGAGAATGAAGTTGTAAATATTATTAAGAAATAGAAGCCAAGTCGGCTTGAAGTATAGTTAAGATGTGTGGTGGGACATCTTCCATCCACACAAGAGAACTAATGACATGATTTGCATGCCTACCAAGGTTGTGAGTTATAGAATTTTCATCCCTACGTACATGAGGAAAACTAATACTATGGAAAGGCTCGACAATAGTTTTTACATCCCCAATTAAGAGGCCAAAGGAAGCGAATGAAGAAAAATCCTCCTTAAGAGCATTAATTACCATCTCTAAATCACCTTCTAAAATAGAAGATCTAATGCCCTTATCAAGAGAGAACTCTAGTGCCCTACTAGCGGCAGGGGCTTCTAACTTCACAATAGAATGATGTAAATAAATATTTTGGGACATAGAAGCAATAACCATACATCTATCATCTCTAATTAGAACCCCAATTCTAGCTCTATCTTCATTTTTTAAAAATAGTACCATCAAAGTTAAATTTGTAGTGATTAGCTAGAGGCAAGATCCATGTAATTAGGGCTTTGTCTTGAATAAGTTGAGGACATGGTTGGGCAGTTGGAAGTTGTTATTGCAGTTAGAATTATTTATGTATTGTGAAATAAAATTAAAACATTTAAATAACACAAAAAAGCTCAAGTGAAAGCGTAAGTGTCTGTTTGGGAACAACTTAATTAGCTTTTTTCTGAAAGTGTGCTAGAGTATACTTGTACCTTGAAAAAAATTTGAAAAAGTGAGAAAAAACAAGAAAAAAGTAAGATTTTAAAAAGTTGTATGTAAAACAATATATGTTGTTGACAACTTTTTATATTTCACATAAAAATGATGTCAAAACTTTCCTATTGTGATTTATTAACAATTGTTCTAAGGGTATTCGTTAACATGAGCCTATCCACAAAAGATAATCATATATTGGCACAATCAAGTTGTAATGATAAAAATGAAAAAGGAATAATTGACTTAATTATTGTTCCGACGATAACTTTTGAGTCTGTAAGGTTGAATTTATTCAATCATGTGTTGGCTTTATTTCATATCAAATTTGCTTTTATTTTAGCAATTAGATACCCTGTATTTAGGTGGGAATTATGTAAGGGTAGTGTGTAAGAGAGTGTAAAGAAATCTCAAGAAGTGTGCAATTCAAGGGAGTCTCGCGACTGGATCTTGAGACTAGCAAGTCGCTAAAATGGCACACGTGTGAAGCATGCAGGGGGAGCTGAAGGGTTTGACAGCTGGAGCATTACAGGACAAAACTTCTAGTCTAGCCAAGCAGTTAGCTCGCGACTCAAACTAGCCACTCATTCCAATTGCGAGGTCAAGTTGCCAGAATGCCCTATTTGACTGAAACCTGACCTTTCGCATTCCTCATACACACCACTATAAATACCCTTATACCCAAGAAATATAGAGAGCTTCCAGAGAGAATTTTGAGAGAGAAACCCTAAAGAAAAACGAGATTGACTCATCCATAATTTTCATCATTTGATTCTCCAAATTCTTCTACTCTCACCCTCTCCATTGACATATCCTTGATAAGTATATTTAGCCAAATCCTTATCTCACCATACCCATATAAGTGAGGAGGTATTTTGGTACTTAGGAAGCAGTTCAGAAGGGTCCAATTCAATTTGGTTGATGCAATGAGTGGTTGTAGGATCCGGTAAGCTAGAGAAGACAAGGTTCGTCGTAACTCTGTTGGAGCAAGAAGCTTGGGGGGCTTAGGTGCACTGGGTAGATTAGGCTTAGAGGGTCTTCTGCTATTCATGTATCCCTACTTTATTCTCTAGTGGATTATTGACCGCTTGGAGGGTGGCGGAGAGGTTTTTTGCCGAGTACTTCGGTTTCCTTTTCAATAACACATCGCCGCGTTATCTTTATGTTTGCATCTCTCTTCCCTTTCTCTTTACCAATTTGGGTTTAGCTTATATTCATTATTCCGCATATATATTGTTTGTGTATAAGCTTGTGTTGGTTATTTTATATTTGAGGGTATAAACGTTCATAAGTGTTTTACACACTATTTGAACTATCAGAGTCTAACAGTAATATTAGACCAAACAGTGACGTTAATGACAAATGGCGTCCTTTTGGTGTAAATGCACGACAGCGTTTTCGATCAGCAAAATAGAAACACTGCCTTATCAAAAAAAAAAAAACTGCTATGGACAAACATACATTTTCACTTTCTCGTAAGGTGTTAAGATCAATCTGTTAATAACAAAATGAAAAAAATTTAACATAAACAAATAAAATAATCAAGGATCATGCGACGGTTTAAAAAATAAGTTGTTGACCATTGCATCCTGGTCACTCTATTCAACCATCCCAAAAGATGCACGTCTAACTGTCGAGCTAATCATATTTTACCTATTAAAGATCAACTTGATCCAATAGCTTCAAGGAAATGGTCGAAAAGAAATACTTTTGATTGGCAGATAAAACTCACTTTCTTAGGCTTGGACTTCAGTAAACACCATCTCCAGATTCACATAAAATGGAGAGAATCCATTCTAAAGATTTAGTTTTTATATCTAATATTCTTACTTTATACCACTTCATTTCAAAATTTAAGTAATGTGACATCAGATCTATTTTTAGGTTTGTAATATTTAACTTGAACCATAAAATGGTTTCGTTCAAAATAGATCCTAATTCATCAAGAACTTGAAGTTTACTTTGGCCAATATGAGCACAAGCATGGCAACAGAAATTCTAGACCAAAGAAAAAGCCAATAATAAAAATTGAGGTAAAATGAATTTTTAAGTTTATTAGGTTAGTTTTAATAAATTCTTATTTATTTGTAGTTGATTCAATGAGTTTCTATTTGCATTTGAATATTATGTGTATTTTAGAAAGTCATATAATAATAAGACTTGATTTTAAATAAGAAGGGAGTTTGAATTTTTTTTTTATTGATCAAAATTTCATCTTGCAGGTTGGTTTCTCTGGAAGAAAACTAATTATTTTTATGTTATATTTTAATTTTGTCCCTTCATACGGTGTCATCTACACCAGCCTCTCGTATTTTCACATTCATAATGTGCGGCTCAAGACATTTGAATGACCGGTATTGTTTAGGTGCATGAGATGTGTTAATGTAAACAAAGTAATAATGAAAATAATACAGAGAAATTAAATAAATACTTCTGAATATTACTTTGAAGAAAAATTATACATAATCACTTTCTTTAAAGAGATTCAAACTTTTAGTTGGCTAATCTTTGTAATTTGTGCAAACCTTCTCTCACATGTATATCAACTTATTAAACCTTTTATATTTCACATTCATAATGTGTGGGCCAAGAGATTTGAATGACCAGTATTGTTTAGGTGCCTGAGATATAATGGCAATAAGGTGGTTGGTATTGTTCAGGTGCATGAGATGTGTTGGTGCAAACAAAATAATAATAGAAATAACATAATGAGAAACTAAATAAATACTTTTGAATGTTATTACTCTGAAGAAAAATTATACACAATACTATTTGGACTGATGCGTGGCACTCGTTATTTTTAAAGAGATTCAAGCCCTCAATTGACTAATCTTTGTAATCTATGCATGCCTTCTCTGACATGTATACCAGCTTATTAAGCCTTTCGTATTTCACATTCATAACGTATGGGTCAAGAGATTTGAATGGCCGGTATTTTTAGGTGTTTGAGATATAATGGTAATAAGGTGGTTGGTATTGTTCAGGTGCATGAGATATGTTGGTGCAAACACAATAATAATAAAAATAACACAAAGAAAATCTGAATAAATACTTTTGAACATTCTTACTTTGAAGAAAAATTACACAACACTAGTTGGATAAAGGTGCGGCACTCTCTCTCTTTAAAGAGATTCAAGCCCTTAATTAGCTAATTTTTGTAATCGGTGCATACATTCTCTAGCTTATCTCCCCCTATGATACAATAGCTCAACAAATGTTGTACGGTTAGAATAACCTCTGCACAAAGAGTATAAGTTCAAAGCTCCATCAAAAAGAACACTCTTCTTCTATATTAACTCTCATATCTTTGTATTTACTCTGTAATATGTATTCATTTTAATTAAATAAAATTTAAAATGCTACAACAAGACGTAATTGCAATTAACATTAGTACTTAGATTTTTCCTAAGTTTTCCTCTCTTTTTTTCTTGTTCGTAACATATGATATAATTGAAATTAATTTCTCATGTGTAATTCTTATGGTGTGCCACAAAATAAGCAATATACATGTGCCATATAGAGAACCTCTAACATATTTT
Organism: Quercus engelmannii; assembly: GCA_029955605.1. NCBI lineage: Eukaryota > Viridiplantae > Streptophyta > Magnoliopsida > Fagales > Fagaceae > Quercus > Quercus engelmannii. The sequence goes on along the minus strand of JARPSG010000001.1, from coordinate 106,479,734 downwards.
TTTTTGTAATGGAACTATGATATGCCTTCATCCCAAAGGGCATTAGCTAGTTTATCATCAAATATAGGGTCAACTTCTTTTATTTTTCATACACTACCCTAGTTATAAATTATGATTCCAAAACAACAAGTTTCAAATCGAACTGGTTTTGGTATATTATAAGAGTATTTACATCAGCCTCTCCAAATTTTTAGCTAAATTTACCCAAAAAAAAAATAATTTTTCATGCAAGTCTAACTGCACTTATTAATAGGGCACCGTTTGATAGAGATCTTGTGCTTAGATTTTTTATTTTTATTTTTTATAAGAAAGTACTAATTGTATCCTCTTGCTCTTATACTTTTCAACGTAAGATTTCTAAACCGACAACACACCCAAAAAAAAAAAAAAAAATCTCATTCCAGAGCGTGGTAAAGTTTATAGTACAATAAGAGGAAAAGAGATGACGTAATGATACCATAGAAATGTTGACATCATATATCATGAGATATGATTGCAGTTGCAGCACTCTTTACTGTTTTTTTATTATAAATATCCTTATCGGGTAGTTCATTTGATCACTGCGAGAACCACATCAGAGAGTTGAGTTGACACTTGAGATAGTTTTCACTTAGAGACACAGTTACAGGCTCAATATTGTTTCAGCTGCTACGTACCTACCCAATTGATAACTGAGGACGCTTTCTTCATAACATTTCCCATATTCAATTTCCTTTGTCTATCTATATATATTTATGTTCTCGCTATAATTAGCAACTGAAATAATCTTTTTTATTCTAAATTTTTAATATTGCAAACACCATCCAACTATATATAGTCGCTGAATTTAATGGGCAATATAGCATGTCTTGCCTCTCACAAACTAGATAATTGAACCTGAGATTCTCAATCAATATAATATTGACCATTGCGTTCATTAACCACTCTGTATTTCAATTTGTACTCACTTTTTTTTTTTTTTTTTTCCCAATGCCTGTCTTTTTCAATTCTTTGAATTAATTAATTTTTAGCTTTTGTTTGTTTAAAATGTTGATATAAATATCACCACCTTTCCCTAATTTAGGATAGATGGGATTTTAGTTATAAATCTTCAATGCCAGCACCCTACAAGATTTTTATTTATTTATTTTTTTACAATAGCACCGTACAAGAATTATTTGCTGAATTTCTGCCAATATTTATTAACGGACAATAACTTGTCTTGCCCCTCGCAAACTTGATAATAGTTGCTGGGATTCTCAATTAAAATAATAATTCTAATACAACACATTTTCACACACACTTTGTTACAAAATCAATTTTACACAACACATTTCACACACACTTTGTTACAAAATCAATTTTACATATTGAAATCTTTCATATCGCTTCATTACTCTCTCTCTCTCTCTCTCTCTCTCTCTCTCTCTCTCTCTCTCTCTCTCTCTCTCTCTCTCTCTCAACCCATATTATAACCTTTCACGTTCCCTACACAATTCCTTGCTCTGCTTTCTCAATGTCTCCACCACCACTTTTTTTCCATTCCAACAGACTGCCAATCATATCATTTTCAAGTTCCTAGTATGGTTGTGTTCTCTCTATTTGGTGGGCTACAGAAACGGCAGTCGGAATTTTTTTTTTTAGAATACTAAGTATTTTAACAAACATACAGGGAGAAGGGAGAAAATTTTAAAGAAACTAATAATGATGTATATCCAAAATGACCTAACTCTTGGATACACAGCACAGACTTTAAACTTATTTAGCTCACACTCATTTTCCAATATGAGATTATTTTCGCTTAGTGCAAAACAATATGGTGCGTTGGATTTTGCTTTTATATTTTGCTATTCCTCTTGCTCTGCTTTGCTTTTCTATTTAATCATTTTAACTTTATTTTATTTTTGGGCATATGGATTCGCATTAGAGAGTTTGAGTGTTAAAGATGACTACAATTACTCTCTCTCTGTGTTGATTCTGATGTTAAGTTCGTCTCATAATAACAGTTATAAATATGCATTGGTTGAGAAGGCATATGGATATGATGGGGAATTATTCTGGCATATATCATTATATCAGTTATGTTTCATATACCGCACTGATTACATTGGCAAAAATCAATATTAGTTAAATTTCATCAATTCCATCTTGAGTTTGACCTGCAGTAGATGTGGGTGCGTGTCATATGGAAAAAAAGCATCGCATGGATTTTTGAGGGCAATTTGTGATATTAAGATGAAATGGTGCAATTTGTCATCAATTCACAAGTAAAGCACTTTACAAATTTTAAGATTTTTAAATAAATAAAAAAATTTGTAGTCCTACAATTAAAAAAAAAAAAAAAAAAAAAAACTTCTTTATGTTAAAAAAAAATTCCATTCACTAATATTCCACCATTTTTCCTACTTCACAAATAGAGGTTAGTGACTTACAGGGACGAGCCCAGGTGGGGGCCCGTCCCCCAGTCCTTTTTTATTTTTATTTTTATTTTTTTAGTTATTGTATATTTTATTTTTGTAGTTGGGTTCCCTTCTAAAACTTTACCCCCCCCCCCCCCCTTCTTCTCAATAAGCCTAACTAGCCTCACTCAAATAGCAACTATCTAACTCAAAAACTTAACAAAAATAATAAAAACATTCACAATAGTGATTGTATTTTAGCAAAAAAAAAAATTTATTTTATCACCAAAGAATCATATGTTATTGGAGAAGCTAAAACTAAATGTTTTGCAACTATAGTAAACTAGTATAAATACTAGTTGACTATAACGAGTTGTTAAAAATAAAATACAATATTTTTTTAAGATTATATCTTTTCCTTCAATTAAAACCTCAAATTCTCTCTCTTCCTTTATTATTTTAATGAGTTGTTTATATTATTTTAAATGAATTAATAAAAAAAAATAGAGCATTTGATAACGAGTGTATTATAAAGTGAGATGGTAAAATAGATAAAGTAGCTTTTTGAAGTGCTAAAAGCTAAAAATTTTAGCATCTCCACTGTGAATGCTCTAACTTCAACCCAAAAAAAAAAAAAAAAAAAAAAAAAAATCCTAGTCTGCCTAGTATAAAAAAAAAAAAAAAAAAAACATTATTTTGTTTTTGTTTTTGTCTTTGTTGGTAAATAATTGCAGTTTAATGTATTTAGAAATAATGATTTTATGTATTTATAATTTTTTAATACTATTATGAATTCCTATTTGGAGTTTTTTTTTTTTTTACTCCAATTCTTGCTAGCTTAAAATCCTGGATTCATCCCTAGTGACTTATATCAATTTTTTCCTTAAAGGAGCGTTTGATTCACCGTGATGTGCCCATGATGTGTCATTGATGTGACACATTACCGTTAACATTACATTAAGGTGTTTGGTTCCTTTTTTAAAAGCTATAATTGTTAGTGCTTTATAAATAGTGTGTTCATCGATATGGAATTAGATCTCATAATATTAATGAAATACATGTTTCATTCACTTTGTTCTATGTTGTTTTAGATTTACCAACATAAATAAATTTAGAAATCTAAACATTCAATCCTAAATATTTAGAACCTAACAATCTCCCAATTTAGCAATCCATGACAAAACATACATAAAAATGAATTGCTCAACTCAAAAACTAAACCAAATACAAGATATTGCCCAAATACAATTCTATCACAATCTACTATCTATCCACTGCTAAAATAGTCAGCAGTTGTTAAAATAATTAACTTGTAAATTCATGAAAAACTAGAAACTAAATTTGAATTCACAAAACATAAAAGAGAATCAGATACCAAATGAAAAACATCATCACCACCATCAATATAATCAATGCATCAACACAACAATCCATGTTTATGAAACAAGAACCAAAAACATATATCTCCCCCTAGCTACAAAAGCTACATAAAAATGCTCTCCCCCTAAGTACAAGAGCTACTCTATCTCACTATCTACTCCCCCTTTTCGTTACGTATTATCAAAGGCAATCATCAAGAATCATAGAGTGGAGGAGGTGAAAAAGCACTCCTATACTCAATAAAATCTACTCTCAAAGCAGCAACCTCAGAAATAAGCAACATATAATTGAACTCAGTTAACTCATGAGAGTTTATTCTCTGTTTAGTTTCCCAAGTGATAGTTTTTCCATAAAGAAGTGTCATGACATCATCAATAGAAGGAGACTTAGAGTATGGATAGGTGGGTCTATAGACGAGGCACATGAAGAGCTTCAGCTACTATTTCTTTAGTTATCCAAAATTCTTCACCTCGAATCCAAGCAATCAAGTAATGACCACCAGAATCATCAGAATGAGTAGAGAGATTCGAATAGAATTCTCTAATCAGAGCAGCAGGAGGGGGTACTAAATCATGACAAAGAGACAACCATCTATGGATAGAAGGATCTAACTCATCTAGATTGGCTTGTCTTTCACCCCAAATAGACCTAAACTTAAATCAAGGTTTCAAATTTTTGTTCATTTTGAATAGTGTGAAACCTAGTGTGATCAAACTCAACTATTGGTTTAGATGAGGACCCAAAAACTCTTTTGGCTTTGGTCTTAATGTATCTATAATTCTTCAGAGCCATGACTAGGATCTAAAGAGAGAGGAAACACAAAAGGACAAAACCAAGGGCAGATTGCATTAGTGAGAGATAACTACAATGTATTAGCAATCTTCAAAATCTATATGATACATGAAGCATAGAAACATATGATGCATGAACTAATGCATTTAATGTTCAATTTTCTTACAATTTTGAAAAACTGATCCAAAAACTCAAGTTTTATGAAAAATTCCCAACTTTTGAAGAACAAAAACCCTAATTTTTCACCAAAAACACACACACACACACACACACACAAATTGACAAATTGATTATCACAACAAGTGTAAAACATGTTATAAACAATCAATCAATCAATAAAAATGATCAATTTTAGCCAATTATACCCAATTGAACAAAATACCCAATTTCCTCAAAAACACATGAACCCTAATTTCAAAAACTTTCACAAATCATGAAATTTTTGAAAGTAAAACAAAGGAAACATGATTATATCATGCATGAACAAAAACCCATTAAAAAATTTGATCAAAACACCTAGAATCATAAAAAATCCTAAAAATCTTTGTTAGGAAATTTAGACCCCGGTTGATAAAATTAACAAGTATTAAAACCAAGTTGTTAATTAGATTTATTATGAATAAAACTAATTAAAACAAACAAACATCAATATCATGTCAAAATCATGCAGCGGAAAAAATAAATAAAACAAGATATGATGATTATGCATGTATGAATGTGAAATAATCAAAAAGGAAGGGTAAAGGAGTCTTACCAGATGTTAAAGAAGAAAACCCTTGAGGATTTTGACTCAAAAAAAAAAAAAAAAAAATTCTAAGAAATGATCAAGAGGAATCGAAGAGAAAAAGAGAATAGGACAAACTGATCTATCAAGCCTTAAGAATTTGAAATGTTCAAATTTCGATGGGTCGAGAGGAATTAAGCAGCGATCAAAGAAAGGCTTTTAAAAAATTCGATTGATCGAAGAGCAATCGAATAAGAATCGAAGGAGATAGAGACTTGAAAGCTTTTTGTAAAACAAGTTCGATCGATCGAAAAACTGAAAAACTAGAATTTTGAAAAACTTGAAAATTTTTGCAGAAAAATAACTGAAACCAGTTTTCATGATATGAGATGCATACAAATGATTTCAAAAGTTTTCAAAGGCATATTCCACCCAAGTTTTTGGAAATTTTCTCTTCAAATTTTACCTAACAAAGAAAATGTATTAAACATCACACAATGAGTAATTTCAAAAGACCATATTAGTTGTTAGGACATACGTAGAACTTGTTAGAACATATGTCATATAGAATTAGTTAATCCTTTAACAAAATGCACTTTACTTATATTTGGGTAGATCTAAGATGTGTTTAATACTTCAAGAAAACTTGTTTCAAGATCAAGTGTTAAAGCCATTCAAGTTTGTCCAAGATTCAAGCTAAAAAAGTGTCTATCATTAAAGCTCGAAAGCTAGCATCTATCGAGCTTGAAGAGTTGTTCCAGCCCCATGGCTCAATAGCAACTCGACAGATAGCTATCTATCAAGGTTTAAGAAAAACAAATTTTTCTGTTCCGTTCTCTGCCAATCCGTGATTGTATGTTTGGGCTTTCTTTTCTCACAACCCTAGACATATAAAAGGATTATTTTAAGGGCCATCAAAGTGGACACAAGTTGCATAAGTGTTGAGTAAAGTTTATTCAAGGAAATTGTGACCGAAGATAGAATTTGCCCTAATTCATCTTTCTTGTGAAGAAGCTGCTGTGTTTATGCATCCTAGGGTTTTGTAACCAAGGAGCTTCTCGATCTTCATTGTGTGATGAACTGAAGAACTTTGCAGCCAATAACCTTCTCTAGTTGATGATTGAAGTCACGTATTGGGATCCACGCAATTGATTAGTCACGTACTAGGAGCCGTGCATTACAAGGAGAGATTATCATTACAGAATAAGTCCAATTGGGTATTGGGGTAAGGGTTCAACTATAGGTTGGTATAAAGTACTGAGATTCCTTTACTTATAACCACTTATTATGATAATAGTGGATTCTCGGGAGTGGTGATCTTAAAATCACCCGATGGGGTTTTTGTCGTGTTGGTTTTCTCTATTCGTAAACAAATCACTATGTCAATTTATTTTCCGCTGCATACTTAATATAATTGGTGATTTGTTTGTGCTACCATGCATCTTGCATGTTAATTTGATTAATTAATAAACTTGACTAATTAATCAATTAATTCATCACAAGGAGTCAATTCGTTTTTGACCTATCAACTTGTTAATAATTAATGTAAATAGTCATTTGTAGAACAAAAAATATATAAATATAATGAATCTAAGTTTGTAAGTTTAAAAAAGAAATTAATCTAATTAATTATCTCAAATTACTTTCATTTTCGTTCTAATTAATATTTATAGACTACTTAAATAGAAAGATATAGCTATATTTGTAGTAAGAAATTTAAGGGTACATTTCGTAAACTGTAATAAACCCTGTAATGTAATAGTTATTCCTATAGTTTAGTTATTTAGTAGTTTAATTATGTTTTTATTACAGGAAATAGTTTTTCTTTATTAATAGCTATTTTTTAAAATAAGGAATAACTATTCATCTCTAAAAGGGTTATAATAGCTATTTTTTAGTTACTGTATTAATTTCTAAAATTAATATATTTCCAAATAAACAAACTTTCCATATGCATATAACAATTATGAAAATAAAAAATCATAAAAAATAACTAATCTCTCTTTTAAATTTAAAAAATATTATTTTTTAGAAAATATAATTATATGAGTAAGATATTTCCTAAAATATATCTTAAGTTTGATTTAAAATAACTAATCCCTATTATTGTGTTTTCACTAAACAAATGAATAGTAATAAGTATTACATTACCACATTTTGCATTCCTTGTACTATCTATTCTTATTCTTATATTATTATCATTACAGTCTACCAAACGTGTCCTACGTAAAATCATAATTAGTTTCAACATAAAGTTTGCATATATGTTCATTGAATTATAAATTTTACAGGTTAAAATATAACAAACTGACCTTCACCTATAAATAAATAAAAAGAGTAAACATTTTATAGGTGAATATATTTGTTTTTCTCTCTCTCTCTCTCTCTCTCTCTCTCTCTAAGTGGAATTTCTCATTTCTCCCTTTTTTTTTGGGTCTGCCTGTGTGTGAATTGATATTCAAATCTATTTTTTTTTTTGTAAAAAAAGAAAAGAAAACAAATGGTGTAAATTAAAACAAGTACCTTGCATTTTTTTTTTTCTCCTGTTGTTGCTAAGTAAGTATAATTCCCTAAAAATAGCTTTAAAAGAAAAATAATCTAGAGCTCGTAAAATTATTCAAATAAAATGTAATAACTTCGTTACATCCGTATATATCCAATTCAAATTTTTTATATATCTATAAAAAGTTAGAACAACTCAATTAATATTTAACATTATTTTCTTTAGTGGGTAGTTTTATTGTATTTGATCTCTTTCTATTTTGAATTGTTTCATATATTACTATATAGAAATCATAGTTTTAATTATATTGTTTTTATGGGTTCCAGTTAGCTCAACTAGTAAAATTTATGTTACTTAAAAAAAAAAAACTGTGAAAGTTTTTGATGGTTAAATAAAAGATTTGGGATTCAATCCCACTAGTAGGTAACCTGCTATATCAGGTTACTTTTTTCTCATATTTGACGGTTCCATTCTCACATTATGCAGTTCCAACATCACATGTGACAGTTCTTTTCTCACATTTGATGGTTCCTTTACTTTTTTTTTCACATTTGACGGTTCTATTTTCATATTGTGCAGTTCCAACATCACATGTGATAGTTCTTTTCTCACAATTGGTGGTTCCCTTACTTTTCTTTCTTACATTTGACGGCTTCATCCTCACATTGTGCGATTTCAACATCACATATGACAATTCTTTTGTCACATTGAGTGGTTTCCTTAATTTTTTTCTCATACTTGATGGTTCCATCCTCACATTGTGAAATTCTAACATCACATGTGACAGTTCTTTTCTCGCATTTGGTGGTTTCCTTACTTTTTCCTCACATTTGTCGGTTCCATCTTCACATTATGCAGTTTCAACATCACATGTGACAGTTCTTTTCTTACATTTGATGGTTCCTTTACTTTTTTTTTTTCACATTTGACGGTTTTATCCTCACATAGTGCAGTTCCAACATCACATGTTACAGTTCTTTTCTCACATTTAATCATTCCCTTACTTTTTTTTCTTACATTTGACGGCTTCATCCTCACATTGTACGATTTCAACATCACATATGACAGTTCTTTTGTCACATTGAGTGGTTCCCTTAATTTTTGTCTTATACTTGATGATTCCATCATCACATTGTGCAGTTCCAACATCACATGTGATAGTTTTTTTCTCACATTTGGTGGTTCCCTTACTTTTTCCTCACATTTGTCGGTTCCATCTTCACATTATGCAATTCTAACATCACATGTGACAGTTCTTTTCTCACATTGAGTGGTTCCCTTAATTTTTTCTCATATTTGATGGTTTCATCCTCACATTGTGCAGTTCCAACATCACATGTGACAGTTCTTTTCTCACATTTGGTGGTTCCCTTACTTTTTTCTCACACTTGACGGTTTCATCCTGACATTGTGCAGTTCCAACATTACATGTGATAGTTCTTTTCTCATATTTGGTGGTTCCCTTACTTTTTTTCTCACATTTGACGATTTCATCCTCACATTTGACGATTTCATCCTCACATTGTGCGATTCCAACATCACATATGACAATTTTTTTGTCACATTGAGTGGGTCCCTTAATTTTTTCTCATACTTGATGATTCCATCCTCACATTATGCAGTCCCAACATCACATATGGCAGTTCTTTTCTCATATTTGGTGGTTCCCTTTCTTTCTTTTCTCACATTTGATGGTTCCCTTACTTTTTTCTTACATTTGACGGTTCCATCCTCACATTGTGCAATTCTAACATCACATGTGACAGTTTTTTCTCACATTTGATGGTTCCCTTACTTTTTTTCTCGCATTTGACGGTTCCATTCTCACATTGTGCGGTTCCAACATCTCATGTGACAGTTTTTTTCTTACATTTGGTGGTTCCCTTACTTTTTTCTCACATTTGACGGTTCCATCCTCACATTGTGCAGTTCCAACATCACATGTGATAGTTCTTTTCTCACATTTTGTGGTTCCCTTTCTTTTTTTCTTACATTTGACGGTTCCATCCTCACATTGTGCCTTATTAATATCACATGTGATGGTACTTTTGTCATATTCAGCAGTTCCTTTATTTTTTCTGACATTTGACGGTTTGATCCTCACATTGTGTAGTTCCAATATCACATGTGACTTTTCTTTTGTCACATTTGAAGGTTCCCTTTTTTCCCCCCCTCACATTTGATGGTTTCATTATCACATTCGACAATACCAACATCACATTTGATAGTACTTTTGTCACATTTAGTGGTTTTCTTATTTTTTTTTTCTCACATTTGACTGTTCCATCATCACATTAGGTAGTACCAATATCATATCTAACTGTACTTTTACATTTGGGCCCACCATTGAAGTCATTTTTTTACTTACTTATTTCTTTTTATATATATATATATATATATATATATGTTTGTAGCAAAAAATAAGGATGAAGATGACAATCCCACATTGAAATGGTTTAAAATACATATTGGGATGATGACAAGTATATGTCAAAATTGATGGTTCCTTTTTTTTTCTCATTGATTACCATAATACCCCAGAAACCTAAAAAGAAAATGACCATAATACCCTTAGAACCTAAAAAATAACTAAAATAACCACGAAACCTAAAAAATGACCAATATACCCCTTAGAACAAAAAAAAAATGACTGAATGACCTTGAAACTTATAAAAAGACCAAAATTACCATAAAACCTAAAAAATGACCGAATTAACGATGAAATCTCAAAATGACCTTGAAACTTAAAAAATGACCAAAATTACCATAAAACCTAAAAAATGACTAAAATAACCATGAAACCTAAAACATGACCAAAATGCCCTTAGAAAAGAAAATGACCGTAATGCCCACTATACCTAGAGAATATCTAAAAATACCCTTAGAAACTTGAAAAAGACTGAAATACCCTTAGTACCTAAAAAATGACCCCAAATGACCTTAGAAATGATTGAAATTCCCTTAAAACCTAAAAAATGACCAAAATACCCCCAATTCCCTCTAAAATTATCAAAATACCCTTAGAAAATATAAAATGATCAAAATACCCTTAGAATCTATAAAATGACCGTAATGCCCCTAAAACCTAAGAATGACCAAAATACCATTAAAAATCTATCGAAAGTGACAGGGGTGAACCAACCAAGGACTCTCTGACAGTTAAGCCAGTATTTCTTCCAATGACTTAAGTATGAAAAGTGGATGAATACCTTCCTTAACTTGGTGAAACTTGGTCCTTTTTATAGAAAGTTTGGAGTGGGTTTACTTGTTAGGTGCCACTAATATAATGGGAGACGGGTGGACTTAGTGGGAATTCACCCCATATCTCGGAATAATGGATGGTGCAACCGTTCTTGTTTTGCAAAAAACATCTTAAAACTTACTAAGTGCTGATCATCCATGATCTTTTGTCCATCGACGACTAGTCTCTTATCTTAGACAACATTCTTCCTCTTCGGTGTTACTTCTTTCCTATTTCCTTTCTGGACGTGGATATTTTACCCATCATCCTTAAAACCTAAAAAAATACCTGAAATACTCTCTAAACCTAAAAAATAACTAAAATACCTTTAGAACATAAAAAATGACTGAAATGACATTGTAACCGAGAAAGTGACTGAAATACCCATAGAACACCTTGGTGAACTCTAGTTTTATAGGCTCAGGTTCTACTGATTTGTATATATTTTTATTTTTATCCTAGTGGAATTGGAATTGAAATTTATAGCCTGAAGTTCTTTTTTTTATTTTTTATTTTTTTAAGTTTTTGTTTAAACAACGAACTTCTTAGTAAATCTCCTATAGCAGCATTTTAAGATATAATATAGACCAAAAATTAATTGTTTCAATGGAAATGTCATTCTTTTAACTTTTAACACACAGATAAAGTCTGTGCATAAATGAATTAAGTTTCGCCCAATAACTTTTTTTTGGCTAAAACTCTATAATATCACATTAGAATCAATACCATTGTAGCTAAATTTTTCCAACAACTAATACTTTATAACAACTAAAAGTAATTTGCTCCTTCACAAGTTGTATATGCTTAACAACAGTCCGCAAATATTTTGCCGATGGATGGCATCCACCTTTTCCTTGAACATTCCAGCTTTGGCAAATGACTGGCTTCACTGTCCATTTACAAGTGTAGAAAATGTATTAGAAATCAATAAAATGCCAATTAACATAATAGTTCAAAAACTAAGGCGCTAAAAAGCCAAGATTTTCAGGTGTACAACATATGGAGCAGTAAGATTCTGAGGGGGTAATATATTTAGCAAATTATAAAATTGGGGGTGAAAAATATTTGATGAATTAACTCTCCCAAGACTACAAATCTAAAATAATGAACCATGAACCAAGTGTTCCCTGTATGACAAATTACAATTACAAGGAAAAAAGAATTCATTTGTAGATAGGACCATCAAAGCACATAATAAACTCATGAAAGGCTCTATTCCAGACATTCACTCATCAGACCATTATGTCATCCTAATCATTAGCTCTTAACAACTTAATAAGTTTATTAGAAAGGAGAAGAATGGTAAAATAAGAATTTAAGTTTATATAACATTGTACTGTACTTAACCAGCTTGACTACTCAATCCAAAAAAAATCTCAAGTGTCAACAAATAAATATAGAAGGAAAGGCTTTCCACTGATAACTTTATTTTTATTTTTTTGAGAAAGCACTAATAACTAAGTAAATACTAACTAAAATGTGGTCTTACAAATTTCTTTAACCTTGATATCCTTGAATATAACTATTTTATGAGGTTGATTCCCAATATCTCGTATTAGTTCAAAACATCACCAATATTCATCATACCAATTTAGTGTAGATGTCACCTGACTGTATTGGAAACAGAGCAACTATAAAGAGGTTTGAGTATATTTTCTTAAAAGTTTAAATGAATCAGACCTAATTATATTAAGGTAAACAGTAAACTACTGAATATAAAATTAGAGACATTAACATATCTATTTAGCAAGTCATTCTATTGGCAAACAAAGCAACTAGGTTACCCACTTGAAAACATAGCTTAAAGTGTTTCCTGCTATAGCTTTCTTAGTTTGGATGGTACAGTTTGAAGCCTAGAACCCACTCTGATGACAATGACTACCAAGCCAACATAGTATTGCAAATTACCTACTAATTGACAATTATTCAAAGAGCACCTAGCTTTAAAACCTTGAAAATGATTTCATCCAAAATAGTTCATCTGAGAAAGGCTTTGCAAAAATAATAACTTTGTCACCATGATCCTCATACAGCATATGCTCATCCTTAAATCTTGAATAAATGGTAGTAGCTAATCCTCTCCAAATGCTATTGAACATTTAGGAGCATGCCAAGAAGTTGCAAATAGACTTCAAATTCACAACCCCAGTTGACACACAAGTTCCACACAAGCTAGCCAAATAAACAAGTAGGTTGCCCGTGTGCATCCCTAAACATTTTTTAGGGTACCTATCACAACAAAAAATACTATTTGTTGAAATTTGAATTGCCTCATTTTGCATCTCCATTTAAAGAAGTCCATTGTGAATATACATGCCTATTCTACTACTGAACTGTTCACATGCATACTCAAGACCCTTCAAACAGATCAAATAGCAACACAGTGAATGTACACAAATCTTGTGACTTAATTGGACATGTCCTTATTCCAATTACTAGTCAAAAATAAAAAGAAATTGAAGTTTGGCATACAAAAATTGTATATCACATTTAAGTAATTTTCTTTTTCTTTTACAATATATCAAGTACCATAAAATGATTGGGTTATGAATATGTATGTTAATGACATAAGATCAATAATACAAATTAAAAGCAAGAAACATCATGTGATAAAAAAGTTTAAGATTGCTACTCCTATTTCTTTATTGCAATAATCAAGTAGAATCTTTATTAAGAAACACACACACACATTGGTTGTTGATCCTATAAATAACACAACAAACAAAATTTCTCTACAACTTGTAATTGTTCCATGGAGGAAATATAAACAAAAAAATTTAGTTCACACCAACATAAAGAGATGATAGAACAAGAGAGATCAATAGAAAAATCCCAGACTCAATGAAAACCCACTGACCCACAGAAAACAGAAAGACCCATTGAATAACCACGACTCATCAGAAAAATCAGATACCCAAAGACCCACTGAAAAGCCCTCTAAAATTCATAGCCACAAAAACCTAGGATAAAACCCAAAGAACTCATTGAAATTGAACCCACAAACTGAAACAACACAAACATAGGGTGATAGAACCGGAGTGAATGAAATACAGAGATAATACAATAAAACAACACAAACTGCATAAAGAAGATTGAGGATTCCTCCTCACCCAGCCCATACACAATACCCACAAGAAAATCAATGAAATAAAGAGTTCATATATCTACATTTTCAAATGGGTAATCCTAAACATAAAGAAAAAAGGAAACAAAACAATGACATTGAAATTAGAATTTTATTGTTTTGATCCTTGCCTTTAAGATATCAAAACGATTTTCATCTTTGAAGAAACCTTCACCTGAGAATGCAAGAAGAAACAATCTAAGAGGAATGGAGAACATGAGAGAGAAACAAAGATGCAGAAAACGGGAGAAAACTAGAGAGCGGCGCCGACGAGTTGGATTGGATGAGAAGAAGTGCCACCGATTTGAGGTTGTGGGTGTGTGGTTGCGGCTACGGCTGTTTGGTTCTTGTATGGTTTTAGCTGTGATTTGAGGGTTTTGTTTAGAGAGGCAAACTGAGACAGAGCAAGCAGATGAAAGAGAAGCAAACGCGAGAGAGAAAAGTTTGATGAATGTTATAATTTTTGGTTTATATATAAAACCTGTTTAACCGGTAACCAAAACCCATTAAAATAACATTAACGGTCAAGATTAAAACAACACTAAATGGAGGGTGCAGATTTAGGGGGTACCGTACCCCTTTTTTTTTGGAGGGGTATGGTAGAACGACCCTTCAAGTTTCTTTGTCTATCTATATATCTAAGTTGTCGTTATTAGCAACTGAAATAATCTATTTATAAAAAATTTATAATATCGCAAGCACCAGCCAACTATAATCGCTGAACTTAATGGGCAATACAGCATGTCTGGCCTCTCTTTCATATAATAATAATAATAAAAAGCATGTTTGCCCTCTCACAAACTAGATATGTAGAACATGCTGAGATTTTCAATCAAAATTGAGCGTTGCGTTCATTAACTTTATTTTAATTTGTAGTATATTTTTTTCCCGTGCCTGTCTATTTTTTCCAGTATCTTACTTTCAAAACTATGGAATACATTTTCCATTATCATTGCATAGCAGAATTACTATCAGAATATACTTTGCTAATTTTTTTTTTTTTTCTCTATATGGAATTTCTCATTTCACTTTTTTCATGTGTGTGTGAATCGATATTCAAATATACTTTTTGTAAAAAGATTAATAATAGAAAAATGGTGTAAAAACAGGTACTTTGCAATTGTTTTTCCTCCCTGTTGCTGCTACCGTGTTACGTAAGTATAATTCCCTAAAAATAGTTTTGAAAGTAAAATATTTTAGAGCTCATAACGTCAATGTCAATGAGGGGGTGTTCACCAAACCACATGAATTGTACTAAAACAGCCCGTAAAAAGGTATAACCGCACTACACTGTAAGTAACAGTGCATTATGCACACTGCACTGCATGGTGTAGTAAACCGTTTTGTATTAAGAAAACTGCACCGCACCCTCTCTATATATTAACATATTTATCTTTTTTTAATGTTAAATATATTATTAATAGTTTAATAACCCTAGTTTTCTAAATAATAATAATAATAATAATAATAATAATAATAATAATAATAATAATAGTTTGATAACTCTAGCAAGTGCTGACTAGAAAAACTAGCTCAATAGTTTAAAACTTGGCCCAAAACAAAAGGAAAAAAATAGCTTTTAGGGGTAAGAAAAACCCAAAATTTGAAAAATATACCAACTTCAAACCGTTCAAATCATATCTTATACACCACACCGCACATTTGAATACAAAAATGAGGTGCAGTCCGATTATAGTTTTGGCTAAACTCTAAGCCGTACCACACCACACCACATAGCACATGTGATTGCAAAAATAAGGTGCAGTGCAGTTATGATTTTAACTAAACTGTACCGCAAAGTGAGATGCTAAAAATGGCCTAAAACCGCATCATACTGTACCATGAACACCCTGATGTCAATAATGAGATGACGCAATAATAACTGGAGAAATGTTGACATCATATATTACGAGATATAGTTGCGATATATTTCCCTATGGGCTTCATTTGATTAGTGCCAGAACCGTACATTATACATTATATTATAGAGTTTTTTTTTTTTTTTTTTTTGATAGAATCATATTAGAGAGTTGATACTTGATACATGATAATTTGCACTTACAGGTACATTGTTTCAGCTGCTACATTCCTAGCTTCACAATTGATAACTGAGGTAGGCTTTCATAACATTACCTATTCAAGTTCCTTTGTCTATCTATATATCTATGTTCTCGTTATTAGCAACTGAAATAAGGACAAAATTGTCTTATACCCTTTTCACCCAAATTATATAGCCTAATGCCCCCCTTCCCAAACTAATTAGGAAAATGCCCCTCTTTTGAAACTCGACTTTCTCAAAATCGAGTTAAACCCTATAGTAATGTTTTTAAGGACCTATAGTGGCGTTTTGTGGAGATCGAGTTACAAAACATCACCATAGGTCCTTAAAATGTCATTATAGGTCCTTAAAAATGTCACTATAGGGCTCCAGAATTTTTTTTTTTAACTTAATTTTGAGAAAATCGAGTTACAAAAAAGGGACATTTCCTTAATTAATTTGAGAAGGAGGGCATAAGGTTATATAATTTGGGTGAAAAGGTTACAAGGCCATTTTGTCCACTGAAATAATCTTTTTATACTAAATTTTTAATATTGCAAGCACCATCCAAATATAATCGCTGAACTTAATGGGCAATATATCATGCCTTGCCTCTCGCAAACTAGATAGTTATATAAATAACTATTTTAAATTAATTGTTGTGAATTCCGTTCTTGTCAGAACGGGCAGAATATTCCATTCTAGTCATGAAACCGGCACACTAAACCCCCTTGTTCCACCTTGGCTTTAATTCCACTGAATTTTAGTGCATTCTGGCCATTCCTGACTGTTTCAGCCAATTCTGACCAAAACTTGAATTTCGGGCGGAACAATGTTACACTACATTTGCTTTTTTTATTTGAAAAATAGGGCAAGTTGTGCACTAATTTGTGGCACCAGAACTTCTCTTTTAACTTTTCTCTTTTACTTGTTTCTCGCTTCCACGTCATATTGTTAGGTACTACAACTTTACTTTTTACTCTTCTTCCTCTCATTTATTGCCTTTCCTTTGCTTCTTTCTCATTTGTCTTTGTTAACTTTTATTGGTATTGTGGGCTTTAAGCAAAGCTAAATTACTTTTATAACACACATTCTTGTACTACACTTTTACTTGTACTGCACACATATTTACTTGTACCGCAAACATATGCCTCATATATAAAGGCAGTCATGTATATTCTTTAATCATAAAATACAATACTACAGATTTCAGTATTTCTAACATGCTATCAGAACCATTGCTCTGACATTTTCTTAGCAATCTTGTCTTTATTGGTGTTACTCCATTCTCAACATCGCTTCCACCGTCACAATAGTCGTTGTAGCCTCTTGCCGTTGAACCTCCAATGTCTTCCAACCATTGTCTTTAGGTTCCGGACCTCCAACCGCTGTCATTGAGGACTCCTACACTGCACAGACCACTGCATGTGTCATCACTGCTGTGAATATTGCTTCGATTACATTTTTACAGGTATCACTGAGATTGTCTTGCACCGATCTACACGTCAGTGGAAACCTCGCAGTCATTGGAGACCACACGCACCCTCACACGTTGCCCAAAGCTTTAGTGACAAAGCACACGCACCCCACGCACTGTCCTCAGCTCAGGCTGACGTCACTCGTGATGTCATCAACGCCACGTCATCTTGTTGACATCATTTGCTGACCGTTGACCACGTTGATTTTGACCGTTAACTTTGACAGGCTATTGACTTTGACCGTTGACTTTTCTTCAAGGTTGACTTTTGTAGTCCAAGTTCTCCTTGCCCAGTTTTTCGTTTAGATTTTATTTTTGCAGTGTGTTTTTGCATATTATGTCCCTAAATGGATAAAAATGATATTTTTCTTCCTCGCCCCATCAATACTATATTGGAGGGGAATAAGATTACTTATCTTGGTCTCAAGTTATGCATAGTTTTCTTAAGGGTCGCATGCTCTGGCACTATTGTACTAGTGCAATCACTATTCCTGTCAAGGGAGCAAGTGAAGAAGATGCTGCCTTCCTTGGTTGTATGATTGAATGGGATAGTCATAACCATATGATCCTTATATGGATTCAGAATACTTCCATTCCCTCCATCTCCAATTTGTTGGGCAGCTTTAATGATGCTAAATTAGCATGGGATATGTTGGCCAAAAGGTACTCTACTACTCACGGATCCATGAAATATCAGCTAGTGGTTGAATTGCATCAACTCAGGCAAGAACCAGGGCAATCCATCAATGACTACTATGACCAGCTTCGCTTCATTTGGGACCAAATTGACCTTTCTAATCCAACTTCGGCATGCTCAAAGGATGCTCAGCAATATGCTACCATTAGAGATGAATTTCACCTTTATGAATTCCTAATATCACTTCACAAGGACTTTGAGCCCATTCGAGGTCAGCTTCTTAATCGCAGTCCTTCTCCTTCTCTTGATATTGCTGTGAATGAGTTGGTTAGAGAAGAAGCTCGTCTTGCAACCCTTCAAACCCAGAATAAGCTCAATGTTTTGGCTATTACTCTTTCTGCTCCACCTATAGAGCAACCTCAGCAATCAGGTGATTTCTCTGGCTCTAGCAATTGTCGCAAGCAGACCAACAAAAAGTGCTGCAACTATTGCAAGCGTCCTGGTCACACCATTTAGACTTGTTACCATCGCAACAAATCTACTGCTACTGTTGCTAATACTAAGCCTACTCTGCCGATGCCTTCCATTTTAGCAGAGTCCTAGTATTCTAGATCCACTATCAACCTCTCCCCCACTGAACTACAGGAGATCATAGCTCAGGCTATTCGTATGACTGGTAATGCATCTCTTTCCACTGCTCTCTCAGTTCTACCCTGTAAGTCTTAAACTTGGCTTTTTTATTTTGCTTGTTGCAATCACATGACACCTCACTCGTCCTTATTCTCCAAACTTGACCCTGCACCACATCCTCTAAATATTAATATAGCTAATGGTTCCACCATGCATGGGAATAGTCTAGATTTTGTTTCAACCTCTAACCTCTCTGTTCCTGGAGTCTTCCATATACCTGACATATCCTATAATTTGTGCTATGTGGGACAATTAGCTGAACTAGGTTATCGACTTATTTTTTACTATTGTAGGTGTATTGTGCAGGATCCGAGGACAGGACAAGAGCTTAAGACCGATCCTAGAGTTGGGCGTATGTTTCCTATGGACAATCTTTATCTTCCACCTATTAGTCCTGTTTCTGTTGCTGCTGCATTTTCAACCTTACCTTCTTTCGCACTTTGGCATTCTCGTCTTAGTCATGCACCATCTTCTTAGGTACAACAATTAGCTTCTAAGGGTCTATTGGGTTTTGTGTATAAAGACAATTTTGATTGTACTTCATGTAAGTTAGGAAAACAGTCAGCTTTGCCTTTCAATAACAGTGAATCCATTTCTAATAGTATTTTTGAGTTAATTCATTCTGATGTTTAGGGACCTTCGCCTATTGCTAGTATTGGTGGATCTCGACGAGGACAGGACAAGAGCTTAAGACCGATCCTAGAGCTGGGCGTATGTTTCCTGTGGACAATCTTTATCTTCCACCTATTAGTCCTGTTTTTGTTGCTGCTGCATTTTCAACCTTACCTTCTTTCGCACTTTGGCATTCTCGTCTTAGTCATGCACCATCTTCTTGGGTACAACAATTAGCTTCTAAGGGTCTATTGGGTTTTGTGTCTAAAGACAATTTTGATTGTACTTCATGTAAGTTAGGAAAACAGCCAGCTTTGCCTTTCAATAACAGTGAATCCATTTCTAATAGTATTTTTGAGTTAATTCATTCTGATGTTTGGGGACCTTTTCCTATTGCTAGTATTGGTGGATCTCGACGAGGACAGGACAAGAGCTTAAGACCGATCCTAGAGCTGGGCGTATGTTTCCTGTGGACAATCTTTATCTTCCACCTATTAGTCCTGTTTCTGTTGCTGCTGCATTTTCAACCTTACCTTCTTTCGCACTTTGGCATTCTCATCTTAGTCATGCACCATCTTCTTGGGTACAACAATTAGCTTCTAAGGGTCTATTGGGTTTTGTGTCTAAAGACAATTTTGATTGTACTTCATGTAAGTTAGGAAAACAGCCAGCTTTGCCTTTCAATAACAGTGAATCCATTTCTAATAGTATTTTTGAGTTAATTCATTCTGATGTTTGGGGACCTTCTCCTATTGCTAGTATTGGTGGATATCGATATTTTGTTATTTTTATTGATGATTATTCTCGTTATAGTTGGATATTTCATATGAAACTTTGCAAAAATGGTTGAAACACAATTCTCCAAATGTATCAAAACTTTTTGATCTGATAATGCTCTTGAATATACTCAATATGTGTTTCAAACTCTTTTACATTCCTATGGCACTGTACATCATCTAACTTGTTCAGGAACCTTTCAGCAAAATGGTCGAGCCGAAAGAAAATTTCGTCATATTCTTGACACTGTTCATGCTCTTCTTCTTTCTACCAAAGTTCCTCCCCCATTTTGGGGTGAAGCTGCTCTTCATGCTGTTCATGCTATTAATCACATTCCAAGTGCTGTCATCCATAATCAGACTCTATATGAGTGTCTCTTTGGGTCACTGCCTGACTATCATCACCTTTGCTTCTTTAGATTTGCTTGTTTTGTTCTTCTTCAACCTTATGAGCACAACAAACTTGAGCCTCGGTCTAGACTTTGTTGTTTCATTGGTTATGGCAAAACTCAAAAAGGGTATAGGTGTTATGATGCTGTCTCTCATCATCTTCATGTTTCTCGTAATGTTGTCTTTTAGGAACATCGATTATTTGTTGAACTCTTCCACTTTCATTCTTCACTAACTACCTCCTTTGTTTTAGAAATCTTTTCAGATGAGTCTCTTGTTCCGTCTACAAATACTCTTGATCCTCCTTTGGACTTCTCTATGCAGCCTCCAGATATTTTTTATGCTTCTCCTAGATAGGTCGAAGATAAATAGGTTGATGACGAGCTACCCCACCTTGAGCTTGGGTCTCCTGCTCTTGCTCCACCTGAAGATCCTCCACAAGACATTCCACCCCGCCACTCAACTCGGAAAAGATCCATTCCTTCACATTTACTTGAGTATCATTGTTACACTGTCCTTGCTACACTTCACGAGCCTCACACCTATCGTGAGGCCTCCACTGACCCTTTATGGTAGATTGCAATGAAAGAGGAACTTGATGCATTAACCAAAAACCATACTTGGGATCTAGTCACTCTCCCTCCTGGACAATCTATAGTTGGTTGTAAGTGGATTTATAAGATCAAGACTCGCTCTAATGGGTCCATTGAGTGCTACAAGGCTCGTCTTGTTGCAAAAGGTTTTACACAGGAGTATGAGATTGATTATGAAGATACCTTTGCTCCAGTTACTCGTATCTTATTTGTTCTTGCCCTCTTAGTTATTGCTGTTGCTAGTAAATAGGATCTTTTTCAGATGGATGTTAAAAATGCATTCCTTAATGGGGATTTGAGTGAAGAAGTCTATATGCAACCTCCTCCTGGTCTCTCTGTTGAATCAAACAAGGTTTGTTGCCTTCGACGTGTACTTTATGGCCTTAAACAAGCTCTACGAGCTTGGTTTGCCAAGTTCAGCTCCACCATCTTTCGCTTGGATTACACTACCAGTCCTTATGATTTTGCCTTATTTCTTCGTCGCACTGATAAAGGTGCCATTTTGCTTCTCCTATATGTGAATGATATGATCATAACTGGTGATGACCTCAGTGGCATTCAAGAACTCAAGGATTTTCTTAGTCAGCAGTTTGAGATGAAAGATCTTGAACATCTCAACTATTTCTTGGGACTTGAAATTACTCATTCCATAGATGGTCTTTATATTACTCAAGCCAAGTATGGTTCTGACCTTTTATCTCGAGCTAGACTCACTGACAACAAGACTATTGACACTCCAGTTGAACTTAATACGCATCTGACACCCTTGGGGGGGGGAAACCATTGTCTAATCCCTCTGTTTATAGACGATTGGTTAGCAGCTTAGTTTATCTCACAATTACTCGTCCAGACATTTCCTATGACGTTCATTAGGTGAGCCAGTATCTATCTGCTGCACGATTGACTCACTATGTTGCTGTTCTGTGCATTCTTTGATACCTAAAAGGCATTCTCTTTCATGGCCTTTTCTATTTAGCTCAATCTCCTCTTGTACTCCATGAATTCTTTGATGCTAATTGGGTAGGAGATCCTACTGATCGCAGGTCCACTACGGGTTATTGCTTTCTCCTTGGTTCTTCTTTGATTTCTTAGCGAACTAAGAAACAAACGTTTGTGGCCCGCTCTAGTACTGAAGCAAAATATCATGCCCTTGCTGATACCACATTTGAGCTCCTTTGGTTAGGATGGCTTCTTAAGGATTTAGGTGTGTCCACATCCCCTGCTATTCCTCTTTATTGTGACAACCCGAGTGCCATTCATATTGCTCACAATGATGTCTTCCATGAATGGACTAAACACATCGGGATTGATTGTCATTTTATCCGTTATCATCTTGTCCATGGTGCTCTCAAGCTTTTCTCAGTCTCCTCCAAAGATCAACTTGCAGATATATTCACCAAGTCACATCCTAAGGGATGCCTTCGTGATTTGATTGACAACCTCAAACTAGTCTCACATCCACCTTGAGTTTGAGGGGGGCTGTTGACGTGTATTGGTGTTGTGGGCTTTAGGCCCAGCTAAATTACTTGTACAACACACATTCTTGTACTACACTTTTACTTGTATTGCACACATATTTACTTATACCACACACATATGCCTCCTATATAAAGGTAGTCATGTATATTCTTTAATCATGAAATACAATACTATAGATTTCAGTATTTCTAATAGTCTTTACTCTCTATCTTATGTAGCAATATTCTATTTTTTATATTTGTTTTCTCTTTCTCTAAGAAATTAAAAGCCTAAGAACTTATAAAATTATCATTCATTTTCCTCTCCAGGCACTATAATTTATTATACTATTTTATTTTATTTTTTAATTATATTTTGACTGTAAAATATATAAGATATTCTATTGATTTATATTAAACTAATATATATATATATATTTATATATATGTGTGTGTGTGTGTAATAAATAATATGGTATATGTATCTTTTT
The DNA here is from genome assembly GCA_029955605.1 of Quercus engelmannii. Classification (NCBI taxonomy): domain Eukaryota; kingdom Viridiplantae; phylum Streptophyta; class Magnoliopsida; order Fagales; family Fagaceae; genus Quercus; species Quercus engelmannii. Next base: position 106,456,431 of record JARPSG010000001.1, on the reverse strand, counting down.
AAAAGAAATGGTATACAATTTGATTTGTGGTATCTGTGATTAATTTATAGTTTTATACAATTAAATGGTGTCTTTTCTTTGAATTGATAATTTTATGTTGTATAAGAATATATATATATATATATATATATATATATATATATGTATATATATAAAATTTTAGGAACCCCGAAACACCTTAAAACGGTATATTGAAATAAATCGATACTGAAATATTCCATTTCACTGGACAAACAAAAACGAGTCCAAAACAGTATTCATAACATTGGGTTTAAGGACTTGATGGGGGTCTTGAACACATACTGGGGAGCTTTAAATAGAAATTATAAATATTTTGGTAAAAAACAGAGAAAATATAATGTTGTTAGCAGTTGTACATATATAGCATTAAGATTAAAACAAGCACACGTCTGTCACGTGCCTTCAGTAACGGTTCACTAATAATTGTTTCCACATCAGCAGCAACGTGTCTAATTCCTATTGGTTCTTGTAAATAAGCATAATTTCTATTAGTTAGTTAGTTATTGATTCTTTTCTTCTCTCCTATCTCTCTCTCTCCTTTATGAGACAGATTCTTTACTTAGTAACTTAAATTTAGTGGTTCTTTAGTTTTGGTTTCAGATGCCTTTAGAAAGTATAATTATAAAGTCAAATTCTATCAAAATAGTGGCAAGCCTCATCACTGATGATAAACGTCTAGAATCTTTGACATAGAAGAAATTGCAACTATTTAAATAGGCCTAGGTGTTAAATGATATGATCACCTAGGAAACCAAACCGGTAAAAACCTAAGGAGGATTTAACCTAACTATCCTTGAGGTAAACCTGAATACATTATGAAAGAATCAAAGTTTTACAATAGAACTTAGACCATTAACATCCTATTACTACCCACCAGTAGAAACTTACTGACACGACCACATGCAAGCTCCTAGACCACGGACTCCTTCTTTCTTGGATTTTCCAGCAAGTACAAGCACAAGCACATCCGCTTGTGTTTCTTTAAGCTTCTATGGTAGCAACTGAATGATCATCAAGTTCTTGAATGAATCTCCTTCTTGATAATCCTAACCTTGTGTAAAGGAAAGCTCTTCATAGATCTCACAAGAGATTTACACAAACAGCAATATGAGCAACCTCTAAAACGTGGCTAGGGTTTGCCTTATATACCTAGGGCAAAAACATAAAACCCTAAACGTTTTAATGAACTAGGGCTGAGTTGGAATTCTGCAAAAAAACGCATTCTGCCCGATTTTCGATTGATCGAGCCAGGCCGAAATGCACTATCAATTCTGCATCAGCTTGAAACCAACTTTACATAAATGACACAACTTTAAGCAAGTCTAAACAAGACTAAACAATTTGTTTTGATCATGGTTTGCTAACAATACATATTAGAGTTCTAAATACATTAGTTCCTAAGTCTTTAAAACCTAGGGCCGGCTCAACAATAGATGCAATAGAGGCAATCGCCTAAGGCGCCCAAATAAAAGAAGGTCCTCACTTGTAAAAAAAAATTATATATATAATATATTTATTTATATATTTTAGTTAAAAAATTTTTAAGCATTTTTATTGGTCAATAAAATGCATTAAAAAGACCCTATTGTATCTTAAAATGCAAAAGATTAAAAAGGAAAAAAAAAAAAAGTCAAAGTTCATCTAACACAATTAAATTTAGGAGACAAATGTATTAACCCATCCTTGAAATATGCTAAAATTAAAATTAATAGCAGACAAATTCATTAATAATACAACGTAAATGTCTTGAAATATGCTAAAATAGAGATTATAAATGTCAAAAACAAAAGAAAAACCTCTCATCTCTCTGTCTCTCTGCCTCCCCATCTATATTCTTACGGTCTTACCTTTCTTTTCTTCATCTTCATCTTGATTTTTGATCTTTTTCCATCAACTCAATCAGCCACTCTAGCTTGAAATTTTTCTTTGTTGATTCCAACATACCAGTGTATCCGCTGGCAGTCACAAGAGGTATTCTTCTGCTTCAGTTCTTCTCCTCTTTCTCTGTCTTTCAGAAAATAAAGACTCAAGAGTCTTCTATTTCTTTGACTTAAATTATCTATATTTTTAGTTTGTTTCACATTTCACTGCACTGCACAATTGTTTGATGGGACGGGACACGTTTTTTTTGCTATGATGTCTTTTCTAATTCTACCCGACTGCCCCTCTATGTACCTTTTTCTGCTTTAAAACTTAGCCATAGAAATATAGTTTTTCTAATTCTGCCCGACTGCCCCTCTGTGGACATTTTTCTGCTTTAAAACTTAGCCATAGAAATATAGGATCTAGTGGAGAAAAGGCTGGATGGGGATATTTTTGCTTTTTTTGGTTAATTTTGAAAAACTAAAAGCACCAGATGATAATAGTTTGAAAAAATATTTTCTTAATCTTGAAAGTTTTCTCAAACATGATGTTTATATCATATTAATGGCTTAGATTTATATTCAGAACTAATAGTTTTAAAAGAAGTTGTGAAAATAGATGAAAATACTCCAATTAATGTACTTAATTATTTAAAAAGACTAGATTCTTTTCCAAATGCATATATTGCTTATAGAATATTACTAACAATACTGGTTACAGTTGCATCTGTAGAAAGAAGTTTTTTAAAATTAAAATTAATAAAATCTTATTTAAGGTCTACTATATCACAAGAAAGATTAAGTGGATTAGTTATATTATCAATTGAAAAAAAAATGTTAGAGGAACTTAAATACAAAAACTTAATTAGTAATTTTACATCTCAAAAAGCAAGAAAAATAGGTTTTAAATAAAAAAATTCAATATATAAATATATTTTATTTTGTTAATATTTAATTATAAAAATGTCCCGTTTAAAATTTTCACCTAAGGCCCCAAAACTTGTTGAGCCGGCCCTGTTAGAACCTAACAAGTTAGTTATTGATTCTTTTCTTCTCTCCTGTCTCTCTCTCTCTCCTTTATGAGACAGATTCTTTACTTAGTAACTTAAATTGAGTGGTTCTTTAGTTTTGGGTTCAGATGCCTTTAGAAAGTATAATTATAAAGTCAAATTCTATCAAAATAGTGGCAAGCCTCATCACTGATGATAAACGTCTGGAATCTTTGACATGGAAGAAATTGCAACTATCTAAATAGGCCTAGGTGTTAAAAGAAGTCCTTAGTCTTGTCCGTGTAATAATAAAAGGAAATAAACTCATATGCAGATTGATAAAACTTGTTTCTAGCTAATTAGAGGTCTTTTGAGGACTTGCTGTGAAGAGATATCCTAGTGGAAAGAAAAGGAGGTATGAGTGAGAGTCTATTTACCGGATCTCAAAGAGTTTGAGATAAGACTCATGAGCTTAATTTATCTTGTGAGATAAGGCATTCTTTAGTATGATTGAGCTTTCCAAAAGCGAGAAGACCTTTCTAGGTTGAGTGTAGTCCTCCCCAAAGCTTATTCCGGGTACTTGAGTGTTAATGTGATAGTTTTTGATTCTGAGGAACTTGGCCGTGTTAACGTGAGAGTTAAATAGGGTAAAAACTACTCTAAGTTCTTATATTTTGCACTTTTGTATTTTTTGCATGATTTGCAACTCTACATTTCATCCTAAATTTTGCTAGGAAGTGAATAAACAAGTCTTTTTCGCTCTGTAATCTTGGTGGGGCTTGCAGTACTGGATGCTCCAACCTTGCACAATTCTTTGATGTTTGAAGAGGTTATTTTCTTTATAAACAATCCATCTATTGTTCGGGGCTGTACGTACATAAAGCTGAAGCGTAGCATTTATTGTTGCTATGTTCCAGTTGAGCCACATCAGCGTCCATGTCATTATTTTTTTTTTCTTTCTAATTTTCCTATAATTTTTTTAACATTTATTTTTTAAAATATTTACACTTCTCTAACCTTTCTCCCTCCCTTACCTTTTCATCTCTCCACTACTTCTTCAACCTTTCTCCCTTCCCTACCTTTTCATCTCCCCATTATCCTCTACATTAATATCATTCTTCCTTTTTCCCTTCATCTTCCTTTATTTTTATCTCTTCTCATTCATATCCTCTTACTATAAATTTGTTACCATCTCTTCCATTCTATGCATAGTTTTCCCTCACAAAAAAAAAAAAAGAAAAAAAAAAGTTCTCTCTCTCTCTCAATTTTTTGGTGTATTTTTTTTTCTTGCATCTCTACTTTAGGTTGATAATTTTTTATACATTTCAAAACTCTACTTTGGGTTCATGCGATTTAGTTTTTTAATTTTTTGTTGTTGTTGTTGTTGTTTTTTAGTTCTCTTTGATTGTTAAATGTTATCCTATTGCATTCTAAAGAATTAAATATGGCATATAAAAATATAATATTATTCTATTACATAGCATAATTGTTTATAGTGCTCAATTTAGATGTTAAACTATGAGACTTTACTAATTTTTGTTTATTTTTTTTAATCCTTCGTAGTGGAAAAAGTACTCTTAATAATTGTATTAGAAGTACTCTATAATGCCATTTATTTAGAGAAAATTAAAGGTTAGCCAAACAAAAATAATCGGATGGGTGACAAACTTTAGCTTTTGCAATTTTATTTTAATAATAATTATTATTTTATAACAATACATGTATAGAAATTTAATTCTTAGATTTTGCTAAAAATTAATTATTTGATAATATATTTTAGGTGGACGAAATTACAATTTCTGCAAAGAAAATAACCTTAATTGATTATCAACAACAAATTTTTATCCTAATTGGTCCAATTAATCATTGTTAAGGTTTGAGAAAGTTTGTTTAAAATTAAAAGAATAATTTCCAAATTTTATATTCTTTTTAATAATTCACAAAATGTTATAAATAACTTTTATTAAAAAATAAATATTTTCGTTAACTTGCTTTTTGAATTTCTAAGGAAAATTGTATTATTTTCATTTTTGTACAAAAAAATTTATATTTAAGATTTATGATTGTTCCTATATTACATTTATGATTGTTCCTATAATAAATATAAATATAATTACGAAATACATTACTCATTATTAAATTAGTTTAAATTGTAAAAAAAAAAAAAGTTAATTAAACCATCATACAAATAATTATCACGCGCAACGCGCGGGTTCCTGCCTAGTTTCATTTAATAAAGAAGCTATCCAAGCCAATTTCCATTTATGTACGAGTAACGTGAGGGACAAAAAAAAAAAAATAAAGAATAATGTTCTGTACAAGTTTTTGAAACTTTATCCTATTATATATATATATATATATATATATATATATATATATATATATATATATATATCCTTTCATGGCTTAGTTTGATTGCTGCGAGAGAACCCTATATCGCATCAGTTGTTGATAGTTTGTACTTACGAGTTCAAGGATTCTTCTGCTACAGAAATTAATAAGTGAGGCTTTTGTTTAGACCCCTTAAAAGATTGTATAACCTAATTTATAATATAAAAAAACACCAAAGTATTTGATTTTTCGTTGACCTACTAATATTTAGCCACATAAATTTTTGAGGTCTCATAATTTTACATATCATTGTATATATGTGTGTGTGTGTGCGACACACACTTAAACCCTTCATCAAAATCTTACCACATTCTATTCTATATTTAAACTATCAATTAGAAATTTGTCATGTCATATATAAGCACAATCATAATAAATACATGTTAATAATTACTCTAATTATCAAATTTCACATTTAGAGAAAAAATATCAAAGAAAAAAAATTGTATTTTCGAAAATTTCTTGCATAGCATGAGTTATTGACTAATATATTAGAAAGGAATTGAAGAATTGACTTCTGCAAATATATATAGTACAATTTTATTTTGTTTTGGCAAACTATATAGTACAATTTAAACTTTCAAAGACAACGCCTACAACAAATGTAACATCTAGTGTCTTACACCCAAAGTCCAAGCTGGAGCCCTCTTTACTCTCACAACAAGTGTAGCTTACACTTGTGAGAGAAAGGAGCACTTTTCTTGTAGAAGAGAATAAATTCTCTCCTATGCACCATCTTAAACCCAACCTTGTTTCATGCTACCATTATGCTTCCAACGTTTATTGTGAGAAGAGGGAAGACTATTCATGTACAAGTGAATAAATTCTCCTATACAATATACACTATCTCTGTTAGGGACATATTTATGTACTTTACTTGTAATTGGATAGATGTAGGATGAGTTTAGTACTTCAAGAAACAAGTGTTCAAGTTAAGTATTGAAGTCATGCTAGTCTGACCAAGAAACAAGTGAAGGAAGTGTCATTTATTAATGTTTGACAGAAGTCTCGACAGAATCCTTTCTATTGAGATTTAATGTTGAAGCTCGATAGAAGCTCGACAGAAGCTGTATCTATTGGGAATTACGAAATCAGATTTTTCAGATTTGATTACACGCATATGCTTATGTATTTGCATGTGTAGGGTTTCTTTTCTCACAACCCTAGACATATATGAGGCTTATTTTAAAGGTCGTCGCAAGGTGTATGCACTAACATATGCATTGTGTGACCGAATGCAAAAAGTGACCTAGTTCATCATTCTCTCTGTAAAAACTACTGCGTCTTTACACTAAGGGTTTTGTGCCAAGGAGCTTCCTGATCTTCATTGTTGATGCACTAAAGAACTTTGCAGCCAACAATCTTCTTCAAGTTGGTGAGTTAGTCACGTACTGGGATTCATGCATCATTGGTTAGTCACGTACTAGGATTCGTGTATTGAACGGAGAGATTGCTGCTACAATATAAGTCCAATTGGGTATTGGGGTAAAGGTTGGTATTTCGGGATAAGCCAAAGGGTTTGGTAAGATTCCTTATACTTGTAACCGCTTATGATTGATAACAGTGGATTCTCGGGAGTGGTGACTTTAAATCCACCCGGTGGGGTTTTGCCTCGGTGGTTTTCCTTATTCGTAAACAAATCGCCTGTGTCAAATTTAATTTCTGCTACATTTAGTTATTTGGTGATTTGTTTGTGTTACCATGCTATTGCATGTAATTTAACTAATTAATTAACTTGGGTAATTAATTAATTGCAAGGTAATTCATTTTAACCCAACAATCTCAAATCCAAATCCGGGGCGTTTCGCGCTGCCATTACAGTTTTGAAATGTATGAGTCCATTCGTCCAACCTCTAGCTATCAAAAAAGGGGATTTGGAGAGTTTCTAGACTCAAGCACCTGATAGACCAAGGAGGATGTGTTGTGAAGTAAATGCCACCCTTATTTTATCAATAGTGACAAATTAAACATTTTTTGGACAAACAACATCATTCCACCCTGTTATAAACATTACTCATGTCTTTGAAGCCATATGTCCCACCCTACTATATCTTTTATTTTTCATAAAATAGGACTCCGTATGCAACTATAATATAATATATGATCAACATTTATTGCGACTTAAATTTCTGCTATCAGATCAATAGCTAATATTTACATTTGATGCAACTAATATAAGAAATGAGTCAAATGCTAGTGACTAGTGTTTCTATAATTATGGCTATTGAAAGTTCAAATATGTGTATAAACACCCTTGAACGTTTAGACCCCCAATTTACAAAATAACCAATTCAAGCTTTATGTCAAACAACTAGTGTGCGGAAAATGAACATAAGCTATAATATAAAATTGGAAAAACTATCCAAGCCAAATTTAAAATCACAACCCACAGTAGATAATAAAAGGCAAAGATAAAAGGGAAGAAAGATGCAAACACAAAGACAATACGCGATGTGTTATCAAAGAGGAAACCGAAGCTCTCAGCGAAAAACCTCTCCGCCGCCTTCCAAGTGGTAAACAATCCACTAGAAAATGTAGTTGGGATACATGGATAGTAATAGACCCTCCAAGCCTAATCTACCCAGTACACCTATGCCCTCCAAGCTTCTTGCTCCAACGAGGTTGTGCCGAACCTTTTTCTTTTCTAGCTTCCCGGATTCCGCTACTAGACCGTAGCATCAACCAATGTAGATTGATTCCTTCCTAACTGCTTCCCAGCAAACCAAACAGCCCTCTCACAGTGATGAATATGGTCAGAACAAGGTTTTGGTAAAATGCTTCTCAAGGATTTGACAATGGAGAGGAGGAGAGTTGAGGAATTTGAAGAGACTTTAATGTATAGATTGTTGGTGAATCAATCTTGTTTTTCTTTAGGGTTTCTCTCTCAAAATTCTCTCTGGAAGCTCTCTCTCATTTGTGGGTATAAGGGGTATTTATACTAAAGTAAGGGCGGAATGTGAAACGTCAGGTTTTACAAAACAGGGGTGGCTCGCGGCTTGGCCTTGCGACTTGACTGAGTCACGAGATCTAGTCGCGAGATAACCGTATGCCCAGTTGTCCTGTTTTGTCCTATAATGCTCCAGCTAGCATGACTGTTCACCTTTTGGCACGCTTGGCATGTGTGCTGCGTTTGGTGGCTTGAAGCCGCGAGCCACCCGCGAGAGCAAGCCGCAAGTCTCTATTTTCTTGCACACTCTTGATCAATCAACACTCTATCTCACTCACTACCCTTACATCAAACCCACCTAAATACAGGGTTACTAAATGCTGAAATACAAGCAAATTTGGCACGAAATAAAGCCAATAAAATGGTTGATTAAATTCAACCTTACAATCTCTCCCTTTGGCTATTCCGTGACAAAACCCTAAAACAGACTCTAGACTTAACATGTGAGTTGGGAATAGTTGAACAAAACTCACTCACACCTAACTCTAGAAGCTGTGTAGCACTTGAAACATAAGATCATGAAACTCCTAAAACACAACAATACACCATGATCATTGTATGCAAAAAAGCATGAAATGCATATGAAACAAGCTAAAGGTGATCAAGCAAAGATGAAGTGAAGATTCAAATTATGGCTTGATCAACCAAGTAATCACCACAAGGTAGTGATTACAGTACTCATTCACACTTGGAATGAACACTTCAACATACAAGTTAACAAGAACAAAGCAAGATACTTGTATGCTCAACACTCAACTAATGCATAATACACTAAGTATATGCATCTAGGAACAATCCTACAAGGGCACAAGAGTGACAGTACTTAATACAAAATACAAGACATTTAGATAGAAGTACTGATTTAAACATAGCATAAAAGGCTGCAATAAGAAAGGTACAAACCATAAAGCCTACAAAATATGCATAAAAACATAACCCTAAAAGCTTACATAAGCACATGGGTACAAAACAGGTACAAAACACAATATAACAACTTAAACTGAAGAAAATATAACAACTTAAAATGCAGAAACACCCTCCCTTAGGTGATATCCTCCCCCTCTGATCAGGCCTATCACTCCCCCTTTTTGTCATGGAATAGGCTATATATTCTCTTCTAGCCTTCTCTGAATTTGATCCAATTGAGTTTGAAGTGAGGTAAACTTCATATCCCAACGAGTGCTGTGATGGTGTAAAGTAGATGTGAGTCCAGACATCTTTGTATTCAACTCGTGTGCAGAGGATACAATGTGATCAAGTTTTTCATCAAGGGAGAGAGTGCTAAAATGAGAGCCACTGTGAGATGCGGAAGTTTCCTGTTTGGCTCTCTTCCGACTATGTCCAATGCTTGCGTTGAATGTATGCATGTTGATTGGACTCGGTTTCGAGAGAGGAGATTCATCTGCCGTTGGATAAATTCCCTTGAGCTTCAAGATCCTTGAAATGAGACAGCAGAAAGGAATGCACGTTCGGCAGTCAGTTCGTAGAACTGTTTTGCACAGAACATGAAAGATATAAGCACAGATGTCAATTTCTACATCAGAGATTAGATCATGAAGAAACAAAGCACGTCCGAGGGTCATATACCCAGTGCTTGATAAAGGGTACAAATTGTGAAACATCACAATTGTAAGCACTCTCAGTTTTGGAGGAAGAGAGGAAACACTAATGGATTTTCCATTGGGTGAGAACTCCAAGTCTTGTCCAAGACTTTCCTTGAGAAGCTCCTCATCAGGACAAAGATCATCATAAACCGGTGAGTGTCGAAACATTGGTCTGTTGATGTGAAGAATCTCTGCCAGATATGTAGGAGAGACTAAAAAGCTCTTTTTCCTAACCCAGCACTTAAGTTTGTCTTCTTCCACAATCGCGTTGGCATAAAATTCCTTCACCAAATCTTCATACGTATCATCCAAATCAGAGAGAAGGTAATTCAAATCCTTGTGAGCAAACCATTTCGAAATGTCAGTGTCATGAAGTGATGATTGATCCACAGTTCTTTCGAGTAATGGTGTAGCATTTTGGAAATAATTCTCATGAGACTAATAGGCTGCATAGGATTTGAACTTGTTGGGATCGAATCTCTTTGATGATGAATGAGTCTCTTTTATTTGAGGTGAGTAATCATCAACATCAATGACGTGTTCCTTCCCTTTGGAACTGCCTCCTTTCACAGTTGCTTTCTTGAATGGTGACATGTCTAGTCTGAATCATGAATAGAGGAAATGACTGAACACAATCCAACAGACATTATTAGCAGTTTGTTAGTGGTAATTTAGGGATAATGAAGAAACCCTAATAGCTAGATGAAAATGACCAGAGAATAGCAATGAGGGACAAAAATGGCCCAAATGTAGCTATACAGTAGAATGGGTCAGATTAAAACCACACAATCAGCATAGTAAAACATACAGCCAACACAGGAACATTTTGAATCAACACATCAACAACGAATCAGACAAGAGAAGAAACCAACAAATAACGAATCCTGGCTAAACACATGATGAAGAACAAAAACAACAAATTAATTAATTTCAAACTCAAGCAATAGCATCCACAAGCTAAGCATGAACATAGAGCAACAGCCGAAACTCAAACCCATCTAAAAAACATAAACAAATGCGAAAAATCCAGAGGGAAAACCACAAAATCAAGTAAAATAGAGTTCAAGAAAGAAAACCCATACCTGTTACTTGAAGATTTTGAGCCGAAATGAAGCAACAATGGAGTTTGAAAATGGGAGCACGGAGTGTTTGGGAAGGAGACAGTTGAGGAAGAAGATAAATAGTCACTAAAGTTCGAGGGAAAACTGAAAAAGATTTAAAAACTGCCCCTATTTTTGCCAAACACGCGTTTTTCATGACTGAAATGAGTCGCCACAAAGACGCCAGTTCAAGCCGCCAAAACACTCAAAGACAAAAATTTGAAAAATTTTTCTAAATGTTTTTCGCGACTGGAAGGTCTACCCGCGAAAGAGTCGCGAGCTGAGCCGCGAAAATCTCTGAGTAACTTTCGTGACTGAACCTTCCACTCACGAATAAGTCGCCAAAAATGACCCGCGAGCATGCGACTGAGGCTCGCGACTTGACTAACCCGCGACTGAGTCGCCAAAATAGGGCAAAACTGAATTTTTGAAATTTTCAAATTTTGAGAACAAAATACTTTCCAAAAACACCTAAAACACTCAAAAATCTTTTTGTGCTTGAATTAACAAAGATTGAGCATGTGAAAACACATTTCATCAAGTACAATCACACAAATGATTACGGCATTTATTGAACATAAACTTGTGTGTTGTGTGTGGATATCAACAATGAGATAGTCCTTAGTCTAATGTGAAGCTTCAATGATCAAGTCAACCAAGGCATATACAATTAGCACTAGATCATATGATCTATCTCAATTATAGAAATATGTATATATGACCTCCCACAAAACTTGATAACATATCTTGGAGTTATACATTTGACTCCACTTTCAATCATAACATTTGATCTTTTTGATCCTTTTTGAGACAATCACCTCTCATTGTGAGAGTGATATTTGATATTTTACTTTAATGAACTAGCCTTTGGCTTTTTGAATAAATATTCACTTTAATTTTAGGTCGCTTACGCTTTTTCCTAGTCGAATACTAGAATGTGCGACAGACTTTTGCAGCTCAATATCTCTTTTCATTTGGAGATTTACATTTGGTGAGCTCTTTTTAGCAAAAAATAAAGAGTGGGAAGATATATAAACACAAGTCTATGCATGTCTCAAGATCATCATAACCATTCACTAATCATTCATGACAAGTTTGAAGATCTATTTACAACAATCACATAGATTTCAAGATTTCTCCCACAGTGATATGAGTGCAAAGAAACAAGTTATGTTCGAAAATGCACAAAGCCATTAGTACAAAGGTACAAAGCAAAACAAGTTTTGAGACAAAAACTCAACAATGTCAATCAAACCTTTTGATTTTCTAATTTTTATGTGATTTTTGGATTTTTGACACAAGAAGAAAAAGATTGATAAAAAACAAAAGAAAACCAAAAGAGTGCACAAATAGACAAACAAACAAAATCATGCTGCAACAAAAGCCAACAGAGTAGTGTCTGCCACAACACAAGCAAACTTATCATATCATAAATATGTGAAGCACACAGCACACAATAGAGTCAAGGAATTGTACCAACACCAATGGTCTTACGGAGTGATTCAAACTGTGGACCATCGAGAGGCTTGGTGAAGATGTCCACCTTTAGATTGTCGGTGTGTATGAACTCAAGGCACACAACTTTTTCTTCTACTAGATCTCAAATGAAATGGTAACGTATCTCTATGTGTTTAGATTTTGAATGTTGGACAGGATTCTTGGAAAGATTGATGGCACTGGTGTTGTCACAGAAGACACACATTGTCTCTTGAGGAATTCCATAATCATGAAGTAATTTCTTCATCCAAAGAAGCTGAGTGCAGCAACTTCCAGCAGCGATGTATTCTACTTCAGCAGTAGATAGAGACACGAAATTTTTTTTCTTGCTCATCCACGAGACAAGATTGTTACCAAGGTAGAAGCAGCCTCCTGAAGTACTCTTCCGATCGTCTACACTACCAGCCCAGTCAGCATCTGAATACCCGGCAAGACAAGCATTTGAGTCTTTTGAATACCACAGACCATAGTTTGAAGTTCCATTAACATATCGAATGATTCGCTTGACTGCAGTCAGGTGAGATTCCTTTGGATTAGCTTGATATCTGGCACAAACACCAACATTGAATGCAATGTCTGGTCTACTAGCTGTAAGATAGAGTAAACTCCCAATGATACTCCTATATAAGGTAGGACTTACTTCTACTCCAGAAGAATCAACATTCAGTTTAGTAGATGAGCTCATGGGAGTGGAAGCATGTTTTTTGAAGTCTAGTCCAAACTTCTTGACAATGTTTCTAGCATACTTCTCTTGTGAAACAAATATGCCCTCCTTTTGCTGTTTGACTTGTAGACCCAAGAAAAATGTGAGTTCCCCCACCATACTCATCTCAAATTCCTTCTTCATCTTTTCAGAAAATTCAATAGCACGATCTTCAATGGTAGCCCCAAACACTATGTCATCAACATAAACTTGTGCCACAAGGAGATAATCTTCATCATTTTTGAAAAACAAAGTTCGGTTAGCATATCCCCTTTTGAATCCTCTATCTAAGAGGTAATGTGTAAGCTGATCATACCAAGCTCTAGGTGCTTGTTTTAAGCCGTAAAGGGCTTTCTTCAGTCTCAACACATTATCAGGAAAGTGAGGATCCTCAAATCCTTTTGGTTGCTCAACAAACACTTCTTCATTTAGATATCCATTCAAAAATGCACACTTAACATCCATTTGGTAGAGTTTGAAGTTCATAGTGCATGCAATGGACATGAGAATTCGAATGGATTCGAGTCTTGCCACAGGAGCGAAGGATTCATCAAAGTCTATTCCTTCTACTTGAGTGTATCCTTGAGCTACTAACCGAGATTTGTTTCGAATTATCTCTCCATCTTCATCAGTTTTGTTTTTGAAAATCCATTTTGTGCCTATGACATAAACATTTTCAGGCCTTGGAGCAAGTTCCCACACATCATTCCCCACAAACTGATTCAGCTCCTCATGCATTGACCCAAGCCAATTCTCATCTTGAATGGCCTCTTCTACGCTTTTTGGTTCAAATTAAGCAAGATAGCAGTGATATGTTACATGATTGGCTAGCAGGATGTTTCCTTTTCTGAGGTGAAGACCTTCATCTAGAGACCCTATGATGTTGCTTTCCGGATGGTTCTTAATTACTCTTGAAGATGGCTTCTTTGATGTGGAGACTTCATCATTTCGAGAGATAGAAGGATGGACTTCCGGAGGAGTAAGAGGACTTGACGTTCTAGACATCGATCTCATTTCCATTCTTGGGTTGATGGGAGTCGATTCTTCTTCTGGTGTAGGTTCTTCACCTTCTATATCAAGAGCTTCAACCTCAACATCGGGTTCTTTGGTGCTCGGCCCTTCTCCATCATCAATCATCTCCACCTTAGGTAAGGCATCATCAATCTTGACATTGATGAACTTCATCACTGTCTTAGTTCTCTTGTTAAAAACTCTATATACCCGACTCGTAGTAGAGTACCCAAGAAAAATACCCTCATCACTTCTCGCATCAAATTTCCCAAGATTCTCCCGATCATTTAGGATATAACATTTGCTTCTAAACACCCGGAAATACTTCACTCTAGGCTTCTTTCCATTCCAAATCTCATAGGCGGTCTTCTTTGTTCCTACTCGGAAAAATATTCTATTGTCAATGTGACACAAGGTGTTGACAGCTTCTCCCCAAAACTTTGAGGTATTTGCTTGTTAAGCAACATGACTCTTGCCATTTCCTGAATCACCCGATTTTTTCTCTCTACCACTCCATTTTGTTGTGGAGTTTTGGGGGCTGAAAATTCTCTTTTGATTCCATTCTTTTCACAGAAAGACTCGAATCTTGCATTCTCAAATTCCCTCCCATGATCACTTCTAATTTTGGCAATAGGGACCCCTCTCTCGTTTTGTAGTTTCTTGCATAGAATCTCCAACTTCTCACAAGCTTCTGATTTTTCTCTAAGGAATTCAACCCAAGTGTATCTTGAGTCATCATCCACAATGACCATAATGTATCTCTTTCCTCCTAGACTTTCAGCTTTGGTAGGCCCCATTAGATCAACATGAAGTAACTCCAAGCACCGAGAAGTAGCAATCACATTTACCTTGTGATGACTTGCCTGTGTTTGCCTTCCCATTTGACATGCACCACAAACGGTCTTCTTCACCTTTCCAAAATTAGGAAGTCCCTCAACTACTTCAAGTTTGGACACTTTAGCTACTTGTTTGAAATTAGCATGCCCAAATCTGTGATGCCAAAGTTCCAACATATCCACCCGAGCACTTCTACACGAAATGGGTGCCGTGGGAACTACTCCATAATAGTTATCAGTAGTCCGACTTCCCTCCAAGACCTGAATCCCTTCTTCATTGATGATCAAGTATCCCTTCTTAGAGAATTGTACCAGGAAATCATCATCACAAATTTGAGTGATGCTCAGCAGATTTGCCTTCAGCCCTTTTATGTATAACACATCTTTCAACAGTGGTAATCCAGGTATCTCGATAGTCCTTTCGCCTAGGACTTGGGCATGACTTCCATCACCAAAGGTCACACAGTCACCAACCTTTTCTTTGAGTGTCTTAAACAGTGACTTATCTCCTATCATATGGCGAGAACAACCACTGTCAAGATACCACAAACATGCATTAAACACCTTCAATGAGGTATGCACAAACAAGCTCACATGAGATAAACATTCTTGACCTTCAAACAAAAATTCATTATCAGTTTTCATGCTTCTTTCAGATTGACCTTTCAATTTCAGACTCTCAATCATCTCACATAACATTCTATTCTTTCTTTTATATTTCTTAATCAATGATTTAGATTCAGATATGCTACTGTGTAAGACATGATTTTGATTTTCAAAATATTCTAGCATGTGAACAAATATCCTAGCATGTTTCTTAGTTTTTAACAACTCTACAAGTTCATTGGTAAAACACTCTTCAGACATATGCATAGAATCATTTTCACAAACACTTAAACTACAATTCAGCATGGTATTTTTCATAACAGCTACCACAATACAGGGGTCTAGGATCACACTTAGGTAATAAAACCACAACAAGTGTACCCGCTCTGATACCAATTGAAAGTTCAAATATGTGTACAAACACCCTTGAACGTTTAGACCCCCAATTTACAAAATAACCAATTCAAGCTTTATGTCAAACAACTAGTGTGCGGAAAATGAACATAAGCTATAATATAGAATTGGAAAAACTATCTAAGCCAAATTTAAAATCACAACCCACAGCAGATAATAAAAGGCAAAGATAAAAGGGAAGGAAGATGCAAACACAAAGACAACACGCGATGTGTTATCGAAGAGGAAACCGAAGCCCTCGACGAAAAACCTCTCCGCCGCCCTCCAAGCGGTAAACAATCCACTAGAAAATGTAGTTGGGATACATGGACAACAATAGACCCTCTAAGCCTAATCTACCCAGTGCACCTAAGCCCTCCAAGCTTCTTGCTCCAACGAGGTTGCGCCGAACCTTTTTCTTTTCTAGCTTCCCGGATTCCGCTACTAAACCGTAGCATCAACCAATGTAGATTGGTTCCTTCCTAACTGCTTCCCAGCAAACCAAACAGCCCTCTCACAGTGATGAATATGGTGAGAACAAGGTTTTGGTAAAATGCCTCTCAAAGATTTGACAATGGAGAGGAAGAAAGTTGAGGAATTTGAAGAGACTCTAATGTATAGATTGTTGGTGAATCAATCTTGTTTTCCTTTAGGATTTCTCTCTCAAAATTCTCTCTGGAAGCTCTCTCATTTGTGGGTATAAGGAGTATTTATACTAGAGTGAGGGAGGAATGTGAAATGTCAGGTTTTACAAAATAGGGGTGGCTCACGGCTTGGCCTCGCGACTTGACTGAGTCGCGAGAGATCCAGTTGCGAGATAACCGTATGCCCACTTGTCCTGTTTTGTTCTGTAGTGCTCCAGCTAGCGTGACTGTTCACCTTCTGGCACGCTTGGCACCTGTGCTGCGTTTGGCGGCTTGAAGCCGCGAGCCACCCGCGAGAGCAAGCCGCGAGTCTCTGTTTTCTTGCACACTCTTGAGCAATCAACACTCTATCTCACTCACTACCCTTAAATCAAACCCACCTAAATACAGGGTTACTAAATGCTGAAATACAAGCAAATTTGGCACGGAATAAAGCTAATAAAATGATTGATTAAATTCAACCTTACAGCTATTGTTTATTTTATAGGAAATTGGGGACGACAAGTTGAAGTAGATAGATGGAGAGTTCAACAAGAGGGGAATTTCAACTAGAAATAATTGAAAGTGGAAATTTACCTACAAATGAGTGTCACATCTACAAGGTTCCATATCACCTTCGCAAATGGAATAAAGAAGCCTACACTCCTCAAGTTATTTCAATTGGTCCCATTTACCATGGCAACAAAACATTTCAAACTATGGAAAAGCGTAAAGTAAGATGCTTTGAGAGCTTCAAACAACGAACCAGGATAAACTCGGAGAATTTTGTAAGAATTATAAGGCAGAAGGAATATAGCATTCGGCAATGCTATGTAGACTTTTGTTGAGCTTGAAAGTGATGATTTTGGGAAAATGATCATGTTGGATGTGAGCTTCATTTTGGAGCTTTTCTTGAAATTTTATTCGGAAAGTTGGCCAAGAGAAGATCCCTTATTGGTGGAAGCACGGCTACTTGATGCGGTGTTCCGTGACTTGTTATTACTTGAAAATCAGCTTCCGTTCTTTGTTATTGAGACGCTATTCAACCTTGCATTCCCCTATGGCTTAAACAACCGTTCTTTGATTCCACTTATTTTTGACTTCTTAAGACCTTGAACATTTATGATGGTGTTATTGTATAGCTTAGACTAGTTTAGCCCATTGGGCTTAGCCCAGTATACTGTACTTGTAGTTTACTTTTTTTACTTGTACTGCACACATATCTAGCCTATATAAGGCTCTCTATTGTACATTATTATACACACATCTATATACAGACTATTCAGTCTTTCTCACACTTTATATTCTTAACATGGTATCAGAGCCATTCCTCTGACTTTCTGGTTCCTGTGGACATCTCCAGCGTCCTTCCGCTGCCCTCGCCTTCATCCAGTAACCACTGTCAGAAGCGAGTCACCGCCGTCATGCCCACAGTCCCAACAACTCTCGGATCTCATCGTTCTGCTCATCCAATTGTAAAAGCAAAGGCATTGAGTGACAGAACAGACAATTTCGAGCAAAACCCAACCAAGAACGACCATAAAACACATCACACGCGCCCCCACGCGCCACCTGAATTTTCTGCCTCACGAACACGCGCGCCACTCTCAGTCACGCGCCACACGTGCCAGACCAGACGGCCTTCACGTGCCCCACGCGCTCACACGCGTCCCACGTGCTAGCTTTGTTTCACAGACTGCCACGTCAGCCCTAGTGTGACGTCACACTGCCACGTCAGCACACGTCATCCGTTGACCAGACAGACTTGACCGTTGACCATTGACCAAGTCAAAATTTTTCAACAGGACCTGTCTTGCTCAGTTTTTCGTGTAGATTCTAATTTTGGGCTCCGTTTCTGCATTTGAGATCTCTAAATCTCACTTTTTGGTCATTTTTCTTCATTATGGCTCAACAAAGTGAACGAGATATCATACGTCCTATCACCATCATGTTGGATGGTCCTACTAGCTATCATGCATGGTCTCAGAATATGACTGTCTTTCTCAAGGGTCGTAAACTATGGCAATATGTGACTGGTTCAATTCCTAAGCCAGTACCAAACCCTAAGTCCAAAGCCACAGATGCTGAAGAATCTTCCAAGACTGCTGTTGCAACAGATGATTATGAAGAACGTCTAGAGGAATGGGAGAGTATTCAAAGTAAGATTTTGTCTTGGTTTATCAATACCTCTATTCCCTTCATTCATAATCTTCTTCCTTGTCTTGAGACTACTGAGACTGCTTGGAAATTTTTGGCCGATCGCTATAACTGCACTAATGATTCAAGCTTGGAGTTTCACATTGAATCAAAACTTTATCAAATGCGCCAAGAGACAGGTCAGTCTATTTTTGATTTTTATTCTCAGACTTCTACTATGTGGGAACAACTCTCTACTGCAGATCCTCCACTGGTGTGTTCTAAGGACATTGAGCTCTTTGTCAAATATTGGGATCGCCGTAGATTTATGCACTTCATGATGGGTTTACGTGAGGATTTTGAGCCTACTAGAGCTTCTCTGCTTAGTCGGTCTCCTACTCCTTCTCTTGATGCTGCAGTAAAGGAGCTCATTTTTGAGGAGAATTGTCGGCCTACTTATCACATGACATCATCTGATCATGTATTGGCTACACCCTTACCACAGCCTCCTATTGCTGCATTCACTGCTCCTCCGCAAATAAACTCCGGGCGTCCCACCTCTCAGTCTTCCAAAGGTACTCACTGCAAGTTTTGCCGTGCCAAAGGCCATAACATTTCTGTTTGTCGTAAGCTACAGAAATTTGTGCAAGAGCAGAATAAAGCTTCTCTTCCTCAGGCAGCCGCTGTATGTCCTTTAGATCCATCGGTTCCTACAGGTCCATCTTTGACTTCCTCACTTACTACGGCTGATATTGAGGCAGTTGTTCAACAGGTTTTATCCCGCACTTCCATTGCCCTTTTTGTCACCTTAGGTAAACAACCTTGATTTTTTGATACTGCATGTTGTAACCATATGACTCCTGATGAATCCCAATTTTCTGATAAGGCATCCTTAGAACATCCAATCACCATTTACACTACTAATGGAACTTCTATGCCTGTTAGTCATAAAGGAACAATCTCTTCTTCTTGTTTATCCCTTAGTGACACTTTTCATATTCCAAAGTTATCCCTTAATTTGCTTTCTGTTGGTCAACTTTACGAATTAGGCGTAGATCTTCTATTTACTAATCATGGTGTGGATGTGTAGGATCCCCGGACGGGTCAAGTGCTTGGGACAGGCCGTAAGGTTGGTCGCATGTTTGAGGTTCATGACTTGAAGATTCCTTCACAAGTTGTTTCTGCAGCTGCTACCATTGCCACCTTCTCACCTGATCTATGGCATGCTCGTCTTGGTCATCCATCCTTATCTCGTCTTCAGTTGTTAGCTTCTCAAGGTCATTTAGGTTCAGTTCAGTTTCAAAAATTTGATTGTACTTCCTGTCATTTTGGCAAACAAACAAAATTGCTCTTTAATAAAAGTGACTCCTTTTCTTCTGCCCCTTTTGATCTTATTCATTCTGATATTTGGGGTCTTGCACCTGTTCCCACTGAGGGGGGATCTAAATATTTTGTCATATTTGTGGATGATTTTTCTCGGTATACTTGGATTTATCTGCTTCACCATAGGTCTGAACTTGTGTCTATTTACCAAACATTTCATAAAATGATTGAAATACAGTTCAATCGCACCGTTAAAGTCTTTCGATCAGATAATGCTCAAGAATATAATGATAAATCTTTCCTATCCTTTTTAGACAGACATGGTACTCTTCCTCAATGGTCTTGTCCTTACACCTCTCAACAAAATGGTCGTGCAGAACGAAAACATCGTCACATTCTTGATGTTGTCCGCACCCTTCTCATTTTAGCCTCTCTTCCTGAATGCTTTTGGGGTAAGGCCGCACTCACTGCTGTGCACACCATTAATCGTATTCCTTCACCAACTACACACAATAAATCACCATTTGAGCTTCTTTATGGTCAAACTCCTGACTACTCCTCTCTTCGGGTTTTTAGTTGTGCTTGCTTTGTCTCTCTTTCTCCTCATGAACGAACAAAGCTCCAACCTCGTACTCATATCTATTGTTTCCTTGGTTATGGTGTGTCTCAAAAAGGGTTTCGCTGCTATGATCCCATTTCTCATCACCTTCGTGTCTCCCGTCATGTTGAGTTTTGGGAACATCATCCTTTCACGAGTCTTTAGCAGTTTCCTGTATCTTCTTCCTCAGAGTCTCCCGTTTTTACTGATCTTTTCCTCCCTCTCTATCCTGAACTTGTGGAGGATTCTTTAACATCAACTGCCTCTCCAGACGACCCATCTCCGGTTCTGTCTCCGGCATATGACCCACCTATCTTGGATCCTGTGGCACCACCCTCTCCTGAGTCTCCTATTGGTCCTGAACTTCGTCGTTCCACTCGGGTAAGCATTCCTCCCCCTTATCTCACTGATTATCATTACTCTTTTACTCTTGCCACTCTCTATGAACCTCACACCTATCGTGAGGCTCATATTGACCCTCTTTGGCAGTAAGCTATGAATGAAGAACTAGATGCCCTTCATAAGAATCACACTTGGAATATGGTTGATTTGCGTCCTGGTCAGTCTATAGTAGGTTGTAGGTGGGTTTACAAGATCAAGACCAAGGCTGATGGATCTGTTGAAAGATACAAGGCTCGCCTAGTTGCCAAGGGCTTTACTCAGGAGTATGGTATTGACTATGAGGAAACATTTGCTCATGTTGCTCGTCTTACATCTGTTAGATGTCTCATTGCTGTGGCTGCTGTTCGTCGTTGGCCTCTTTATCAAATGGATGTGAAGAATGCTTTCCTCAATGGAGACCTCCATGAAGAAGTGTATATGCAACCACCCCCTGGCTATCCATATTCAGGCAATCAAGTTTGCCGCCTTTGCCGTGCTCTTTATGGCCTCAAGCAGGTTCCTCGAGCTTGGTTTGAAAAGTTTAGCTCAGTTGTTGCTCAGCAGGGTATCACTTCGAGTCCTCATGACACTACTCTCTTTGTTCGAAGATCCTCTGCTGGTATCACTCTTATTCTTCTTTATGTTGATGATATGATTATTACTGGAGCTGATTCTGCAGGTATCCGCTCTCTTCAGCACTTCCTTAGTTAGCATTTTGAGATGAAAGATCTGGGCACTCTCAGCTATTTTCTTGGGCTAGAAGTTACCTCATCCTCTGATGGATACTATCTTTCCCAGGCTAAATATGCTTCTGATCTTCTCTCCAAAGCCGGTGTCACCGATAATAAGACTGTTTCCACTCCTTTGGAATACAATGCAAAGCTCACACCCTTGGACGGTGAACCTATATCCGATGCTACTCGCTATCGTCAGTTGGTTGGCAGTTTAATCTATCTCACTGTTACTCGTCTGAATATTTCACATGCCATGGGTATGGTTAGTAAGTTCATGGATGCACCTCGTTCTGTCCACTATGCTGCTGTTCTTAGGATTCTCCACTATGTCAAAGGCACACTTTATCATGATCTGCATTACTCCTCTCGATCTTCTCTCGAGCTTCATGTTTATTCAGATGCTGACTGGGCAGGTGATCCGATTGATCAATGCTCTATCACAGGTTTCTGTTTCCTGTTAGGTACTTCTCTGGTCTCGTGGCGCAGCAAGAAGCAGGATGTGGTTTCCCGTTCCAGTACTGAGGCTGAGTATCGTGCCCTTGCCGACACCACTTGTGAGCTTGTTTAGCTTCGCTGGCTCTTGGTTGACATGGATGCTCCACAGCCCACTGCCACTCCTCTTTATTGTGACAATCGTAGTGCTATCTACATTACTCATAATGATGTCTTCCATGAACGCACTAAGCATATTGAGATCGACTGCCACATCACTTGCCAGCATCTCAAGAAAGGAAATCTCAAGTTATTCTCCATCTCCTCTGCTGACCAACCTGCTGATATCTTTACCAAGACTCACCCGCCTAGTCGTCTTCGAGATCTTATATCCAAACTCCAGTTGGCTTCCTTCTTGCCACCTCGAGTTTGAGGGGGGATGTTAGTGTATAGCTTAGACTAGTTTAGCCCATTGGGCTTTGCCCAGTATACTGTACTTGTAGTTTACTTCTTTTACTTGTACTGCACACATATCTAGCCTATATAAGGCTCTCTATTGTACATTATTATACACACATCTATATACAGACTATTCAGTCTTTCTCACACTTTATATTCTTAACAAATAGAACTCCCATTTCTGTT
This sequence comes from Quercus engelmannii, assembly GCA_029955605.1. Lineage (NCBI taxonomy): Eukaryota > Viridiplantae > Streptophyta > Magnoliopsida > Fagales > Fagaceae > Quercus > Quercus engelmannii. Next base: position 106,433,599 of record JARPSG010000001.1, on the reverse strand, counting down.
GCTAATGAGCAAATAAAACACTTCACCAATCTGCTTAGAATTTTTCAACTACCTGAATCTTATAAGCTACCATACAGAGGCGAGGACACACTTTTCCTTAAGTACTCTGCAACACAGCTGCATGAGGCAGGAGTAAAGTTTACGAAGTCTCCAACAAAAAGCCAGCTGCTTGAGGCAGCAGTAAAGTTTACGAAGGTTCCAACAACACGCGTACTGGACTTAGATTTCAAAAATGGAGTGTTGGAAATCCCAACCTTAACTTTCAAGGATGATATGGAAGATCTTGTGAGAAATGTTACGGCCTTAGAGCAATGTAATATTAGTTTAGACGCATACTTCACGGATTTTTATATAATTTTGGGTCATCTTATCAATACTACCAAAGATGTGGATTTGCTTTGTAAGAAGGGAATCATTGTTAATTGCCTAGGAGACAGCGAAGCAGTGACATCTATGATCAACAAGCTTAACAGAGGAATCATAAGGAGAGGTATGAACGCTAATTACTTCAATCTCTGTAAACAATTGGATGCATTCGCTGAGGGATTTTGGAACAGAAATAAGGCGAAATTAACGCGTCAATATTTTAACTCTCCTTGGAAAGGAACTGCTACCATCGTGGCTTTTATTATTCTGGCACTCACTCTATTACAAACAATATTTACCATGAACAAGTTGTATAGGTCCAAAGCGTGTGTAATTTGTGTGTTTGTTGTAGAACATGGTATTTTGATGCACTTTATATTGACACTCGTTTTTTTCAGCCAATGGAAATTTATGTTGATGATGAGGCCAAGTTGACTCTTCACGGTCCTGTACAGGTATCTTCAATGCTTTTTTTTTTTTTTTTTTTTTTTTGGCAATATTTTTGTTTCATCAGTTGACTGTCTCTTGCTCATTCAACTAATGCACATTTTCATTGTCTCTCTGTGCAGCACTACATTTTATTGAAGGAGGCAGAAAAAAACCGCAAATTGAATGACCTTCTTGACGCATTGGACTTCAATCAGGTTGTCATTTCTTTCAAGAGTGTGACCAGAGCTGCTTAGCTGAACAAGTTACTTACCGAGTGTGACCAGAGCTGCTGAGCTGTACAAGTCACTTTGTTCATGATTTTTACTTTTATTTTTCATATTTTTGTATGGGGAAAACACTTAGCTGGCTGAGTTTTTTGCTCTGTCAAGTTAAGATTAACAGACAAACAATCGTGTAATATTTTCTACACAAAGGTGATAATCTTCACATGTATTTTACTTTCCATTTGTTCCTTATAGACCTTGATTTGGTACATACCAGTACCTGAATGTCTCCAAAACATCTTGTCCTCCTTAAAAAAACAAGGAGGGGTGGTATAGATTTCTAACAATGCTGGGATTCCAGTTATTAGTGAATGATTCAACAAAGTTAGCCACAGTTTTCAAATTTGAGCCAACAACTCCCTAATATTTAGAAGTGCTAGGGAACCAAGTTGGGTGGTCTAACGTAATGTTCAAACCTGTTCCTATCATCCACCTACCTTGATGTATTAATGGATTGTTGTAAATGATATTCTTCCAAGTCCAAGATTGGTGAGGTTTGGGTTTGCAGTCATGGAGAGGATTTTCAGGGAAGTATTTAGCTAACAAGGAGTTGGGATGGTAAACCATTCTCCAAAATTGTTCTCCTAACATGATAACTTGATATTTATCTCTACACGATTTAGACCACCTGAACGTGCGCCAAGCTCCACAATTCCTCATTCTCTTCCTGTGCTTTTCCTGTGTCTTTATCTCTTTCATTTTTTTTTTTTTTTTATTACATACAACAGAATTAGACACTCAATAGCACCAAATCTAATATGAAATTTGAAATCTCTCATTCATTCTACCATGTACTAACAAATTTAGGGAACAAAAGTTAGGGTATGAAGAGATGCTACATTGCATTTAAAAAATGAACAAGATTTAGTATATGACATTGTATTTAAAAATATTAATCACTTGCATATATAATTAATGTTTAACTAGAAGTTACTCAGACATGCACTTGTACAATCTAACATGTTTGACTAACTTCTTTAGTTACAAAAATTATCCAAAAAATTTGCTACATGTGTAATAAGTTGTCTAAATAATCAGATTTGCTGTCCAAGAAACTGTCCAAGGCAAAGTTGTCCAAAAATGCTGTCCACTGTGCAATATGCTACCATGTCCACTCTACAATATACTATCAAACAAATTGTCCAAAAAATGTTATCCATCATTCTGCAAAATCAATATTAGCCAGAAAATATGTCATAAAAATCAAGTTACGATTTAAACTAAAACAAACATGAGAAAATTTCACAATAATTGAACTTACCATTTATTAGTTTTTTACATACCAATATATGATCATGAGAAATGATGTCCCAATTGATAAAGGACAGTTTCAAGCTAAAATTTAATAAGAAACTGTTTAAGAGTATCATACCTAAAACACTACAGTTTAAACACATCCATGACCTAAAAGCATTCATTTTCAATCAATGTAACATCTAACTAAGCAAAATAGGGATTTTAGCTATATCCCCTGTACCACTAACCATCCATTTCTATAATTTTGCTAGACCATATTTCACATATCCATTTGAAAATGTACAATATTCAAGTTGCAGCAAAAAAACTACCCAAAAATATTCCTCAAAACATAAACTAAATAATGATTCCATGGTGAAATATATATCACTAGTAGAACTAAAATCAAACCCCAAAAGAGAGAACTCGCCTCCTTGAGTCATTTGATGTTGGAAGCAACCTAGGAATGCAGTATTTTCTTTTTTTTGGCTGATGAGTCTTCGTTGGGTGATGCTGGTAGCGGTGACGGCAAGTTGAGGAAGAGGAGCTTGGAGACAGAGAAAGAGGAAGAGTGTGAGTGTGAGTGTTTGAGGGTTAAGAAATTTCAGAGGGTAAGATAAGTATTTTCTTTATTTTGGCTGATGGGTGACGGCGGGTTGAGGGAGAGGCAGAAAAAAGAGGCTAGTTCAAGGAGAGGTAGAGGAGCTCAGGGAGAGAGAAATTTGATTTTATCAAATGTAAGGTTGAATTTAATCAACCATGTGTTGGTTTTATTCCATGACAAATTTGCTTGTAATACAGTACTTAGAAACCCTGTATTTAGGTGGGAATCATGTAAGGGTAGTGTGTGAGAGAGTGTGCAGAAATGCTCAAGACTGTGCAGTGAAGCAGGGACTCGCAGCTTGATCTCGCGGGAGGCTCGCGGCTTGCAAGCCGCCAAAAGTTTCACACGCGCAGAGTATGCAGGGGAGCTGAACAGTCATGCCACCTGGAGCACTACAGGACAAAAATCCAAACTGGCCATTAAGTTAGCTCGCGGCTTGAACTCGCGACTCAGTCAAGTCGCGAGGTCAAGTCGCCAGCCAGCCCTGTTTTTGGAAAAACTGACTATTCGCATTCCATTCTCACACCAGTATAAATACCCCTCATTCCCACAAAATATAGGTGGCTATTCAGAAAGAAAAACCCTAAGAGAGGTTTCTTCAAAACACCCACCCAATTAGAGAGAGCTACTCATTCTTAGAGAGAAATCTTTGTAGTCTCTTCTCATTCCCTCTCTCATTGTCATACCTATTGAGAGGAGATTTCTATCCAAACACTACCCACACCCATTCAGAGTGTTGAGTGTTTTTGGAGCTTTGGGAAGCATTGGAAGATGCCAAGGATGGCGGATGCTATGGTCTAGTAGCGGAATCCGGTAAGCTAGAAAAGAAAAAGGTTCGGCGCAACCTCGTTGGAGCAAGAAGCTTGGAGGGCTTAGGTACATCGGGTAGATTAGGCTTGGAGGGTCTATTGCTATTCATGTTGAAAGTTCAAAACCGTGTACAAAAACACTTTTGAACGTTTAGACCCCCAAATTAAAGCTTAATCAATTCAAGCAATATGTCAAACAACAAGTGTGCGGAAACTTAACATATGCTATCATACGAAATTGATTAAATACTATCTAAGCCATAACAAAATAAAATCCACAGCAGATAATTTAAAGGCAAAGATAGAGGAAGGAAGATGCAAACACAAAGACAACACGCGATGTGTTATCGAAGAGGAAACCGAAGCCCTCGGCGAAAAACCTCTCCGCCGCCCTCCAAGCGGTAATCAATCCACTAGAAAATATAGTTGGGATACAAGGACAGCAATAGACCCTCCAAGCCTAATCTACCCAGTGCACCTAAGCCCTCCAAGCTTCTTGCTCCAACGAGGTTGCGCCGAACCTTTTTCTTTTCTAGCTTCCCGGATTCCGCTACTACACCGTAGCATCAACCAATGAAGATTGGCTCCTTCCTAACTGCTTCCCAGAAATCCAAACGACTGTCTCACAATGAAGATGATGGTGAGAACCAGGTCTGGTATAATGCCTCTCAAGGATTCAACAATGGAGAGGAAGAGAGATGAGGAATTTGAAGAGATTCTAAGGTAGAGATTGTGGGTGAAACAATCTGGTTTTTCTTTAGGGTTTCTCTCTCAAAATTCTCTCTGGAAGCTCTCTTTCAATCGTGGGTAATAGGGGTATTTATACTTGAGTGGAGAGGAATGTGAAACGTCAGAATTCTACAAAACAGGGGTGGCTCGCGGCTTGACCTCGCGGCTTGACTGAGTCGCGAGATCCAGTCGCGAGATAACCGTATGCCAGTTGTCCTGTTTTGTCCTGTAGTGCTCCAGCTAGCAGACTGTTCACCTTCCAGCATGCTTGGCACGTGAGGTTGCTTCTGGCGGCTTGAAGCCGCGAGTCACCCGCGAGACCCAGCCGCGAGACTCTGTTTTCTTGCACACTCTTGAGCAAACTTCACTCTATCTCACTCACTACCCTTACATCAAACCCACCTAAATACAGGGTTACTAAATGCTGAATTACAAGCAAATTTGGCACGGAATAAAGCCAATTAGATGGTTGAATAAATTCAACCTTACAATCTCCCCCTTTGGCTATTCCGTGACAAAACCCTAAAACAGACTCTAGACTTAACATGTGAGTTGGGAACAGTTGAACAAAACTCACTCACACCTAACTCTAGAAGCTGTGAAGCACTTGAATCATATGAACATAATACTCCTGAAACACAACAATACACCATGATCATTGTAAGCAGAAAATTATAAAATGCATATGAAGCAGGCAATATGTGATCAAGCAAAGATGGAGTTAAGAAACAAACCATGGCTTGATCAACCAAGTGAACACCACAATGTAGTGATCACAGTGTTCATTCACACTTGAAATGAACACAAGGACATACAAGTTGACATGCACAAGGCAAGACACTTGTATGCTCAACACTCAACCAATGCATATCACACAAGGCATATGCATCTAGGAACAATCCTACAAGGGCACAAGAGTGACAGTACATAAACCAAAATACATAACATTTAGATTAAAGTACTGATTTCAACATGCATATAGGCTGCATTAAGCAAGGTACATACCATTAAGCCTACAAACTATGCAAAACACATAAACCCTAAAAGCTTACATAAGCACATGGGTACAAACACACAAACATCCTGAATAACAGTTTACAAAATAACATAAGGTGAACACATAGACTGAAGAAGAATGTAAAGACACTCCCCCTTAGGTAAGGACACTCCCCCTCTGATCATGCCTATCTCTCCCCCTTTTTGTCATGGAATAGGCTAGTCATCCTCTTCCAACTTTCTCTGAATCTGATCCAATTGGGTCTGAAGAGAAGTAAACTTCATATCCCACCGAGTGCTTTGATGGTGTAGAGAAGCTGTGAGCCCAGACATCTTTGTATTCAAGTCGTGGACAGAGGATACAATACGTTCAAGTTTCCCATCGAGGGAGAGAGTGCTAAACGGAGAGTCACTGGGAGATGCAGACGTTTCTGGTTTGGCTCTCTTCCGACTATGTCCAATGCTTGCATTGAATGTGCGCATGTTGATTGGACTTGGTTTGGGCATAGGGGATTCATCAGCCACGGGATAAACTCCCTTGAGTTTCAAGATCTGGGAAATTAGACTGCAAAAAGGAACGCATATCCGAGACTCATTTCGAAGAACCGTTTTGCGCAGAACATGAAAGATATGAGCACAGATGTCTATTTCCACATCAGAGATTAGATCATGAAGAAACAAAGCCCATCCAAGGTTCATATACCCAGTGCTGGACAAAGGGTACAAATTGTGAAACATGACAATCGTAAGCACTCTAAGCTTTGGAGAGAGAGAGGAAACACTGATGGACTTGCCATTTGGCGAGAACTCCAAATCTGGACCAAGACTCTCTTTAAGAAGCTCCTCATCAGGGCAGAGATCATCGTAAACTGGCGAATGTCGGAAAATGGGTCTGTTGATGTGGAGAATTTCTGCCAGATATGCAGGAGAGACAGAAAAGCTCTTCTTCCGAACCCAGCACTTAAGTTCATCTCCTTCCACAAATGCGTTGGCATAAAACTCCTTTACCAACTCTTCATACGCGTCATCCGGATCAGAGAGAAGGTAATTCCAATCCTTGTGAGCGAACCATTTCGGAATGTCAGTGTCATGAAGTGAGGACTGATCCAAAGCTCTCTCTAGTAATGGTGTGGCATGAAGAAAGAAATTTTCATATGACTGATAGGCTGCATATGATCTGAACCTGTCAGGATCGAATCTCCTCGATGAAGAACGAGTCCCTCTTGGTTGAGGTGAGAAATCATCAACATCTATGACTGGTTCCTTCCCTTTGGAACTACCTCCTTTTACAGCAGCTTTCTTAAATGGTGACATGACCAGTCTGCAATTTGAACAAGGAAAAGGACAGAACACAATCCAACAAGCTTCATTAACATAGGGTTAGAGAAAATATAGGGACAATGAAGAAACCCTAATAGCTGGATGGAAATGGTCAGACTAAATCAATGAGGGACACAGAAGGCCCAAATTGAACTACACAGAATCAGCTGAAAAACAAACCCACATTCAGCAACACAACAACAGGAAACCACAGTGAAACACGACATCCACATCAGAGCAGACACAAAAGAGCAAACCCTAGCTAAGCATATGATGAAGAACACAAAAACCATCCACAATAAACTAGCTCAAAAATAGAAACACAAGATTCCATAAGCTAAGCATGGACAAAGAGACATATTTGAGCGAGAAACCCATCACAAAGTCACAAACAAATGTGAACAAATCCAGAGGGAAAACCATAACAACAAGTACAATAGATTTCAAGACAGAAATATCATACCTGTTAGTCGACGATGTGGATCTAAAAGAAGGTAAACAAGGGAGATCGAAAATGGAGACACGGTGTGATGGGTAAGAACAAATGAAGAAGACAATGAATAGTCACAAAAAGATCGAGGGAAAAACAAAAAGTTTAAAAATGCCCCTATTTCTTCAAAGCACGCGTTTTTCGCGACTGGGAAAAGTCGCCACAAAGTCGCCAGATCAAGCCGCCAAAGAACACAAGAACAAAGATTTGAAAAAATTTTGCTAAGTGTTTTTCGCGAGTGGAAGGTCTACCCGCGAGTTAGTCGCGAGCTGAGCCGCGAAAATCTCTGAGTGAACCTCGCGACTGGACCTTTCACCCGCGAACAAGTCGCCAAAAATGACCAGCGAAGGTGCGACTGAGGCTCGCGACTTGACACACCCGCGACAGAGCCGCCAAAACAGGGCAAAACTGGCTTTTTGAAAATTTTCAGATTTTTCAAACAAAATACTTTCCAAAAACACCTAAAACACTCAAAAATCTTTTTGTGCTTGAATTAACAAAGATTGAGCATGTGAAAACACATTTCATCAAGTACAATCACACAAATGAATATGGCATTTATTGAACATAAACTTGTGTGTTGTGTGTGGATATCATCAATGAGATAGTCCTTCGTCTAATGTGAAGCTTCAATGATCAATTCAACCAAGGCATACACAATTAGCACTAGATCATGTGACCCATCTCAATTATAGAAATATGTATATATGACCTCCCATATAAACTTGAAAACATGATTTGGAGCTTTACATTTGACTCCACTTTCAATCAACACAATTGATCTTTTTGATCTATTTGAGACAATCACCTCTCATTGTGAGAGTGATATATGATATTTCACTCTAATGAATAAGCCTTTGGCTTTTTGGATAAACATTCATTTCAATATAAGGTCGCTTACCCTTTTTCCTAGTCAAATACTAGAATGTGCGACAGGCTTTTGCAGCTCAATATCTCTTTTCATTTGGAGATTTACATTTGGTGAGCTCTTTTTAACATAACAAAAATAAAGAGTGGGGAGATATATAGACACAAGTCTATGCAAGTCTCAAGATCAACAAAATCATTCACTAATCATTCATGACAAGTTTGAAGATCTATTTACAACAATCACAAAGATTTCCAGATTTTTCCCACATAGATATACGTGCATGAAAACAAGTAATGTTTGAAAATGCACAATGCCATTAGCACAAAGGTACAAGGCAAAACAAGTTTTGAGACAAAAGCTCAACAAAGTCAATCAAGCTTTTTGATTTTCTAATTTTTATGTGGTTTTTTTTGGATTTTTGACATAAAAGAAGAAAAATGATTGAACAAACAGAGAAGGAACCAACAAAAATAGCAGAAGAACAAACAAACAATAAACATATTGCACAAAGGGGTAACAAGGAAGTGTGTGCCACATCACAAGCAAATATATCAAATTATCAATATGTGAAGCACACAACACACAAGAGAATCAAGGAATTGTACCGACACCAATGGTCTTACGGAGTGATTCAAACCGTGGACCATCGAGAGGCTTGGTGAAGATGTCCGCCTTTTGATTGTCGGTGTGTATGAACTCAAGACACACAACTCTTTCCTCTACCAAATCCCGAATGAAATGGTAGCGTATCTCTATGTGTTTAGACTTAGAATGCTGAACAGGATTCTTGGAAAGATTGATGGCACTGGTGTTGTCACAGAAGACACACATCGTTTCTTGAGGAATTCCATAGTCATGAAGTAATTTCTTCATCCAAAGAAGCTGAGTGTAGCAACTTCCAGCAGCGATATATTCTGCTTCTGCAGTAGATAGAGACACTGAATTCTGCTTCTTGCTCATCCATGAGACAAGATTGTTACCAAGATAAAAACAGCCGCCTGAAGTGCTTTTCCGATCGTCTACACTGCCAGCCCAGTCAGCATCTGAATACCCAGCAAGACAATCATTTGAGTCTTTTGAATACCACAGACCATAGTTTGCAGTACCATTCACATATCGAATGATTCGCTTAGCAGCAGTTAGATGAGATTCCTTCGGATTAGCTTGGTACCTGGCACAAACGCCCACACTGAAAGCAATGTCCGGTCTACTGGCTGTAAGGTAGAGCAAACTTCCTATGATGCTCCTATACAATGTAGGACTTACTTCAACTCCCGACGAATCCACATTCAGTTTAGTGGAAGAGCTCATGGGGGTGGAGGCATGTTTTTTGGAGTCTAGACCAAACTTCTTGACAATATTTCTGGCATACTTTTCTTGAGATACAAAAATACCCTCTTTCTGTTGTTTGACTTGAAGACCCAAGAAAAATGTGAGTTCCCCCACCATACTCATCTCAAACTCCTTCTTCATCTCTTCAGAAAATTCAGTAGCACGATCTTCAATGGTTGCCCCAAACACTATGTCATCAACATAGACTTGTGCCACAAGGAGATAACCTTCATCATTTTTGACAAACAGAGTTCGATCTGCATACCCTCTCTTGAAACCTCTGTCTAGAAGATAATGTGTAAGACGATCGTACCAGGCTCTGGGCGCTTGTTTTAAGCCATAAAGGGCTTTCTTCAATCTTAGTACATGATCTGGAAAATGAGGATCTTCAAATCCTTTAGGTTGCTCAACAAATACTTCTTCATTTAGATATCCATTCAGAAACGCGCACTTTACATCCATTTGATAAAGTTTGAATTTCAAGGTGCACGCAATGGACATGAGGATGCGAATGGATTCGAGTCTTGCCACCGGAGCAAAGGATTCATCAAAATCCACTCCTTCAACTTGAGTGTATCCTTGGGCCACTAACCGAGATTTGTTTCGAATTATTTCTCCATCTTCATCCGTTTTGTTTTTAAAAATCCATTTTGTGCCTATAACATGAGTGTTCTTAGGCCGTGGAGCAAGTTCCCACACATCATTCCTCACAAATTGATTCAGCTCTTCATGCATTGACTCAACCCAATTCTCATCTTGAAGAGCCTCTTCAACCCTTTTTGGCTCAAACTGTGCAAGGTAACAGTGATATGTCACATGATTGGCTAGCAGAACGTTTCCTTTCCTGAGGCGAAGACCGTCATCAAGAGATCCTATGATATTACTTTCCGGATGATTCTTGATAACTCTTGAAGATGGCCTTTTTGAAGTGGAAACTTCATCACTACGAGAGATAGGAGGATGGACTTCCGGAGGAGTAAGAGGGCTTGATGTTCTAGACATCGATCTCGTTTCCATTCTTGGGTTGATGGGAGTCGATTCTCCTTCTGGTATAGGTTCTTCACCTTCTATATCCAAAGCTTCTACCTCAACATCGGCCTCTTTGGTGCTAGGCCCTTCTATATCATCAATCATTTCCACCTTAGGTAAGGCATCATCAATCTTGACATTTATGGACTCCATCACAGTTTTTGTTCTCTTGTTAAACACTCTATACGCTCGACTTGTAGTGGAGTAGCCAAGAAAAATACCCTCATCACTTCTCGCATCAAACTTCCCAAGATTCTCTCGATCATTTAGGATATAGCATTTACTTCCAAACACCCGGAAATACTTCACTTTTGGCTTCTTCCCATTCCATATCTCATAGGCAGTCTTCTTTGTACCAACTCGAAAGAAAATCCTATTGCCAATGTGACACGAGGTATTGACAGCTTCTCCCCAAAAACTTTGAGATATTTGCTTGTTAAGCAACATGACTCTTGCCATTTCCTGAATCACACGATTTTTTCTCTCTACCACTCCGTTTTGTTGTGGAGTTTTGGGAGCTGAAAATTCTCTTTTAATTCCATTCTTCTCACAGAAGAACTCGAATCTTGCATTTTCAAATTCCCTCCCATGATCACTTCTAACTTTGGCTATCGGAACCCCTTTTTCGTTTTGTAGTTTCTTGCACAAAATCTCCAACCTCTCACAAGCCTCTGATTTTTCTCTAAGGAAATCAACCCAAGTGTATCTTGAGTAGTCGTCCACAATAACCATAATGTATCTCTTCCCTCCTAGGCTTTCTGTTCTGGTAGGCCCCATTAGATCAACATGAAGTAACTCCAAGCACCGAGAGGTGGCGATCACACTCACCTTGTGATGACTTGCCTTAGTTTGCTTCCCCATTTGACACGCACCGCAAACGGTCTTCTTCACTTTTCCAAACTTAGGAAGTCCCTCGACTGCATCAAGTTTTGAAACTTTCGCTACTTGTTTGAAGTTGGCATGCCCAAATCTATGATGCCACAACTCCAACGTATCCACACGAGCACTTCTACATGATATGGGTGCCGTGGGAACAATTCCATAACAGTTATCAGTAGTCCGATTTCCTTCCAAAACTTGAATCCCCTCTTCATTGATGATCAAACATCCCTTCTTAGAGAATTGTACCAGAAAATCATCATCACAAATTTGAGTGATGCTCAGCAAATTCGCCTTCAGCCCTTTTATGTACAGCACATCTTTCAACAGTGGCAAACCAGGTATCTCAATGGTTCCTTTGCCTAGGACTTGAGCATGACTTCCATCACCAAAGGTCACAAAGTCACCGACCTTTTCTTTGAGTGTTTTAAACAGAGACTTATCCCCTGTCATATGGCGAGAACACCCACTGTCAAGATACCACAAACATGCATTAAACACCTTCAATGAGGTATGCACAAATAGGTTCACATGTGATAGACATTCTTGACCTTCAAACACAAATTCATCATCAGTTTTCATGCCCTTTTCAGATTGATTTTTCATTTTCAGATTCTCAATCATCTCACCCAACATTCTATTCTTTCTTTTATATTTCTTAATCAATGATTTAGATTCAGATATGCTACTATGTAAGACATGATTCTGACTTTCAAGAAATTCGAGCATGTGAACAAATACTCTAGCATGTTTCTTAGTTTTTAACAATTCTACAAGATCATCAGTAAGACACCTTTCAGACATATGCATAGAGTCATTTTCACAAACACTTAAGCTACAATTCAGCATGGTATCAACTAACACAGTCAACCACAACACAGGGGTCTAGGATCACACTAAGGTAATGAAACCACAACAAGTGTACCTGCTCTGATACCAATTGAAAGTTCAAAACCGTGTACAAAAACACTTTTGAACGTTTAGACCCCCAAATTAAAGCTTAATCAATTCAAGCAATATGTCAAACAACAAGTGTGCGGAAACTTAACATATGCTATCATACGAAATTGATTAAATACTATCTAAGCCATAACAAAATAAAATCCACAGCAGATAATTTAAAGGCAAAGATAGAGGAAGGAAGATGCAAACACAAAGACAACACGCGATGTGTTATCGAAGAGGAAACCGAAGCCCTCGGCGAAAAACCTCTCCGCCGCCCTCCAAGCGGTAATCAATCCACTAGAAAATATAGTTGGGATACAAGGACAGCAATAGACCCTCCAAGCCTAATCTACCCAGTGCACCTAAGCCCTCCAAGCTTCTTGCTCCAACGAGGTTGCGCCGAACCTTTTTCTTTTCTAGCTTCCCGGATTCCGCTACTACACCGTAGCATCAACCAATGAAGATTGGCTCCTTCCTAACTGCTTCCCAGAAATCCAAACGACTGTCTCACAATGAAGATGATGGTGAGAACCAGGTCTGGTATAATGCCTCTCAAGGATTCAACAATGGAGAGGAAGAGAGATGAGGAATTTGAAGAGATTCTAAGGTAGAGATTGTGGGTGAAACAATCTGGTTTTTCTTTAGGGTTTCTCTCTCAAAATTCTCTCTGGAAGCTCTCTTTCAATCGTGGGTAATAGGGGTATTTATACTTGAGTGGAGAGGAATGTGAAACGTCAGAATTCTACAAAACAGGGGTGGCTCGCGGCTTGACCTCGCGGCTTGACTGAGTCGCGAGATCCAGTCGCGAGATAACCGTATGCCAGTTGTCCTGTTTTGTCCTGTAGTGCTCCAGCTAGCAGACTGTTCACCTTCCAGCATGCTTGGCACGTGAGGTTGCTTCTGGCGGCTTGAAGCCGCGAGTCACCCGCGAGACCCAGCCGCGAGACTCTGTTTTCTTGCACACTCTTGAGCAAACTTCACTCTATCTCACTCACTACCCTTACATCAAACCCACCTAAATACAGGGTTACTAAATGCTGAATTACAAGCAAATTTGGCACGGAATAAAGCCAATTAGATGGTTGAATAAATTCAACCTTACACATGTATCCCAACTACATTTTCTAGTGGATTATTGACTGCTTGGAGGGCGGCGGAGAGGTTTTACGCTGAAGGCTTCGGTTTCCTCTTCGATAACACATCATGTGTTGTCCTTGTGTTTGCATCTCTCTTCCCTTTATCTTTGCCTTTTATTTTCTGCTGTGGATGTGATTTATAATTGGCTTAGATTGATTTCCAATTCTGTTTATAGCTTATGTTCATTTTCTGCACACTAGTTGTTTGTCATAAAACTTGAATTGATTATTTTGTATTTGAGGGTCTAAACGTTCAAGGGTGTTTATACACGTTTTGAACTTTCAATTGGTATCAGAGCAGGTACACTTGTCGTGGTTTAAATACCTAAATGTGATCCTTGACCCCTTGTGTTTATTTGCCATGGATTGTGCTTTGTATACCTCTTTGTATGATTTGGTTGGTGATGAATGTAACATGCCACGTGTTTGTGAAAATGCCTCTATGAGTGTTAATCCTTATAAGTGTGATGACATGTTATTTGAATCTATGGGTGTTGTTGACAAACTCTTGAAGAAAAATGCTAAGAAGGTTCAAAAGAATTTAAGCAAGTTATTTTGTGAAAATGATGATTTGATTGCTAAGCTCAATGAATCCAACAAATTGGTTGTGAAATATAAAAAACTTGCTGAAGATTCTCTTGAAAAGCTAAAAGAGTTTGAATGTTTGAATATGGACTTGGATGCTAAACTTGTTTTGTCTAACAAACTTGTTTTGTCTAACAAACTTGTTGATGAGTTAAAATGTGAAAATGAATCTCTTAAAATGCATGCCAAGTGTTTGATTGCTGAACCCATTGATAAAATGGATGATAATATGTGTTGCAATCATGTTGTGGTACCCGATCTTGTGCCTAATGTGTATTCTACCTCTAAGGACAAATCGGTGTACGTTCCTCCACACAAAAGAAATCAAAATGTGGAGAAAAAGGTTGTTAAGTCAAAGCCTTCGTTTAGGTCTCAACCTAAGGTTTTGAATGGATCTAAGTTTGTTCCAACTTGCCACCATTGCGGTGTGATTGGTCATATAAGACCTCAATGTCATAAGTTGAAGAAGGAACAAAACCATGTTGCTAGATCCCTTCCCAAAAAGCCTAGTGGACCTAAACACATTGTTTGTCACTATTGTGGTGCCTTTGGTCATCTAAGACCTCAATACTCTAAGTTTCATGCTTTTAAAAGAATCAAAAGAAAAGAAAAACTTGAGCTTTTTGGAAGTTGTGCTAAAAAGAGTAAACCGGTTTTGAGTAAAAATAGCATGTTGTTAAAGAAAATGTTTAATGCTCTTAACTCCTTGACTATGTGCATCTCCGGTTCTCATTCTTCCAACCCTCGTCTCACTTCTCTTGAGACACTCGTTCCAAACAATCGTTCTGTTTGGATGAGGAAGGGTTCCTATGGTTGAGCTTTTGCTCTTTTGGTCCTTGATCTAATTCTTTCGATCTTTGTAGGACCCTTCATGCATTAAATGTCATATCTTCATGCATTTTGTGCATCTTGCATTCATTTATATGCATTGTTTTGTTTTTTTATCTTACTTGTATATTTCTGTTTTGTGTGAGTAAAAAATCCAAAACCACATAAAAAGTGAAAAATTCAAAAAGTTTGATCGTATATGTTTGAGCACATATCACATGTGAGTTTGGCCTTATACCTTTGTACAAATGGTTTTGTGCATTTACGAGCTTAGCTTGTTAGTTTTGCACTTATATCTTTGTGGGAAAAATCTTGACATCTTTGTGTGATTGTTGTAAATCGATCTTCAAGCTTGTCATGAATGATTAGTCAATAGTGATGTTGGTTTTGATACATGCGTAGACTTGTGCTTATATCTCTTCCAACTCTTTTATTTTTTATTGCTTAAAGAGCTCAATAAATATAAATCTTAAAATGAAAAGAGATAATGAGTTGCAAAAGCCGTCGCACATACTAGTATTCGACTAGGAAAAAGGGAAAGCGACTTAAATGAAATTGTATGATGCCCAAAAAGCCAAAGGCTTTGAAAGTTCAAAAACGTGTACAAAAACACTTTTGAACGTTTAGACCCCCAAATTAAAACTTAATCAATTCAAGCAATATGTCAAACAACAAGTGTGCGGAAACTTAACATATGCTAACATACGAAATTGATTAAATACTATCTAAGCCATAACAAAATAAAATCCACAACAGATAATTTAAAGGCAAAGATAGAGGAAGGAAGATGCAAACACAAAGACAACACGCGATGTGTTATCGAAGAGGAAACCGAAGTCCTCGGCGAAAAACCTCTCCGCCGCCCTCCAAGCGGTAATCAATCCACTAGAAAATATAGTTGGGATACAAGGACAGCAATAGACCCTCCAAGCCTAATCTACCCAGTGCACCTAAGCCCTCCAAGCTTCTTGCTCCAACGAGGTTGCGCCGAACCTTTTTCTTTTCTAGCTTCCCGGATTCCGCTACTACACCGTAGCATCAACCAATGAAGATTGGCTCCTTCCTAACTGCTTCCCAGAAATCCAAACGACTGTCTCACAATGAAGATGATGGTGAGAACCAGGTCTGGTATAATGCCTCTCAAGGATTCAACAATGGAGAGGAAGAGAGATGAGGAATTTGAAGAGATTCTAAGGTAGAGATTGTGGGTGAAACAATCTGGTTTTTCTTTAGGGTTTCTCTCTCAAAATTCTCTCTGGAAGCTCTCTTTCAATCGTGGGTAATAGGGGTATTTATACTTGAGTGGAGAGGAATGCGAAACGTCAGAATTCTACAAAACAGGGGTGGCTCGCGGCTTGACCTCGCGGCTTGACTGAGTCGCGAGATCCAGTCGCGAGATAACCGTATGCCAGTTGTCCTGTTTTGTCCTGTAGTGCTCCAGCTAGCAGACTGTTCACCTTCCAGCATGCTTGGCACGTGAGGTTGCTTCTGGCGGCTTGAAGCCGCGAGTCACCCGCGAGACCCAGCCGCGAGACTCTGTTTTCTTGCACACTCTTGAGCAAACTTCACTCTATCTCACTCACTACCCTTACATCAAACCCACCTAAATACAGGGTTACTAAATGCTGAATTACAAGCAAATTTGGCACGGAATAAAGCCAATTAGATGGTTGAATAAATTCAACCTTACAATCTCCCCCTTTGGCTATTCCGTGACAAAACCCTAAAACAGACTCTAGACTTAACATGTGAGTTGGGAACAGTTGAACAAAACTCACTCACACCTAACTCTAGAAGCTGTGAAGCACTTGAATCATATGAACATAATACTCCTGAAACACAACAATACACCATGATCATTGTAAGCAGAAAATTACAAAATGCATATGAAACAGGCAATATGTGATCAAGCAAAGATGGAGTTAAGAAACAAACCATGGCTTGATCAACCAAGTGAACACCACAAGATAGTGATCACAGTGCTCATCCACACTTGGAATGAACACAAGGACATACAAGTTGACATGCACAAGGCAAGACACTTGTATGCTCAACACTCAACCAATGCATATCACACAAGGCATATGCATCTAGGAACAATCCTACAAGGGCACAAGAGTGACAGTACATAAACCAAAATGCATAACATTTAGATTAAAGTACTGATTTCAACATAGCATAAAGGCTGCACTTAAGCAAGGTACAAACCATAAAGCCTACAAACTATGCAAAACACATAAACCCTAAAAGCTTACATAAGCACATGGGTACAAACACACACACATCCTGAATAACATAATCAAAATATATTAAACTTTCAAAAACAAGATTATAAGTTAAGAGTTGGAAACAGTACACCAAAAACATAGTGTATCAAACCCCATAAAAACAGAATTAAATAGTACCCATCAAGCATAAACTTAAAACCATAAGTTTAAAGAATTAGACTAAAAACAAAAGTATGTGAGTATGTGTGTACTCCCCCTATCACTGCACACTTCCCTTTGAACTTATAACTTATCTCCCCCTATCTGAATGCTCTCCCCCTTTTTGGCACGAATAGCTAAAGGCTCTCGTCCAACTTTCGTTGAATATCATCTAGCTGAGTCTCCATAGTCTCGAGACGCATTTGAACATGGTTGTTGGTGGAGTAGAGAAGTGTCACAAGCTCATCAACGCGTTTCTGAATATGCTCAAGTATACTGTCGACTCTATCAGTATGAGGAGCAGTAGGTGCTTGCGAAATATTAGTCGGAGAAGCTTCAGGAACAGCACGTGAGGAAGATGTGGTATGGGCAGGGGTCTCTGAATCAGGAGCAGATGGAGTGAACGGAGAGATGTGAGCACTCCTTGGTGATTTAAAGGAATGACTTCTGCTAGCTTGAAGAGTGAACAAGGAAATGGGACGTTGACGTGTCAACATTTTTCCATCTGCAGGAGGATTAATGCCTTCACGAAGAATGAGCTTCATGACGAGACTGCAAAATGGAATAACCCCTCGAGCTGCAGATCGACATGCGGTCTTCCTCAAGAGGTAGTAGATGTGAGCACATATGTCAATGGGAGCTCCTGTAATGAGGTCACACAGAAATAGAGCTCTCCCAAGATTGATGAATGTAGTGTTGGACAACGGGTAGAGATTTGTGAGCATGATCAATTTCAGTGTGGTCAGTTCGGATGCAAACTTTGCGGTGCTGATGGAGGTTCCTGCACTTGATACTTCATGATCGTATCCTAGGATTTGTAAAATTTCTCCAACTTCCGGATTTCGTTCATCGTAAGGAGTCAGATTCACATTCGGAGGTCTGGTGATGTTGAGAAGATCTGCGATGGAGTTTGGGTTAACACAAAACTCTGTTCCTCTCACCCAGAAAATGAGATGAGGTCCAAGATCAGTTGCATTTGAGAAGCATTCTTTGACCAGCTCATCCATTGGATCATCAAAGTTCCCGAACAAGTTTGCCCAGTCTCGTTTCTCAAAGATTCGAGGGATGAAAGTGGTCCCTAAGGTATTAAACTCGACCACCCGTTCCACTATAGTGGATGACTTGTCAAACACGTTTGAGTAGGCGTGTGAATTCAGAGGAAGTCTGAACCTATCCTCATTGGGGTCTTGAGAAGCCTGCGATGATAAACGTGTCCTTTTGGCAACTGGTGTTGCTGGTTCATCAGCAACAATGTCTTTACCCCTGGAAGATCGACGAGACATCTGCAAGAGAACAGGCCCACAACAAAGAACCAAACAGCAATACCACACAAGATAAATGTCAACAAGATTCAGAGTAAACAAAATTTCAATATTTAAGCACAAATTAGAGATATTGCAGTCTCAACCCAACTACCAACAGAACACAAGATCACAAAATGATATTTGCAGCAATATGGTAATAGTGCACAAAGATATAGATGGACAAAGCAACTAACAACTGTCACTGAGACAGATTATCAAGGCCATGATATGCAAACAGATACAGCATTCGAACTTGAAGAGCAGAGAACATAAAATACTCCATCAGAGATATGAACAAGGGAAAATATTTCAACATGAAGAACCCAATCAGCCATACCAGAGTACATGGATAAAGAAAATCAGTAACCAAAATCATTATCAGAAACAATGCTTAAGCAAGTGAAATGAGTAAGACAAATAAACATCAAACCCATTTAACAGAAGATTTTCAAACTCAATATTAGGCACATATCAGAACAATGAAAATCATATTTGAACTATTCAACATGAAATCAGATGAAAACAGTATCAAACAAGACCCGCCATACCCATTTCATATGCGAGAAGAATATCAAACACAATATCAACCCAAACAACAGCAGGAAAAACCAGTAAAAGCGAGAATGAGATTGAGAAAACAAAAACCCATACCTTTTCTTGATGATTAGGATAAGAAATGAAGCACCAATGAGGTTTGAAAAATGGGTTTGCAGAGCGTTTGGAAAGGAGGAAGTTTAGAGAGAAGATGAACAGTTACAAATGTTCGAGGGAAAAACTGAAACAAATTTTGAAAACTGCTCTTATTTCTGCCAAACACGCGATTTTCGCGACTGGAGTAAGTCGCCACACAGTCGCCAGCTCAAGCCGCCAAAGCACTCAAGAACAAAATTTTGAAAAATTTTTCTAAGTGTTTTTCGCGACTGGAAGGTCTACCCGCGAGTGAGTCGCGAGCTGAGCCGCGAAAATCTCTGAGTGAACCTCGCGACTGGACCTTCCACCCGCGAACAAGTCGCCAAAAATGACCAGCGAAGGTGCGACTGAGGCTCGCGACTTGACACACCCGCGACAGAGCCGCCAAAACAGGGCAAAACAGGCTTTTTGAAATTTTCAGAATTTTTTAAACAAAATACTTTCCAAAAACACCTAAAACACTCAAAAATCTTTTTGTGCTTGAATTAATAAAGATTGAGCATGTGAAAACACATTTCAACAAGTACAATCACACAAATGAATATGGCATTTATTTGAACATAAACTTGTGTGTTGTGTTTGGATATCAACCATGAGATAGTCCGTCGTCTAATGTGAAGCTTCAATGATCAATTCAACCAAGGCATACACAATTAGCACTAGATCATGTGACCCATCTCAATTATAGAAATATGTATATATGACCTCCCACATAAACTTGATAACATGATTTGGAGCTTTACATTTGACTCCACTTTCAATCAACACAATTGATCTTTTTGATCTATTTGAGACAATCACCTCTCATTGTGAGAGTGATATATGATATTTCACTTTAATGAATAAGCCTTTGGCTTTTTGAATAAACATTGACTTCAATATAAGGTCGCTTACCCTTTTTCCTAGTCAAATACTAGAATGTGCGACAGGCTTTTGCAGCTCAATATCTCTTTTCATTTGGAGATTTACATTTGGTGAGCTCTTTTTAACAAAACAAAAAATAAAGAGTGGGAAGATATATAGACACAAGTCTATGCAAGTCTCAAGATCAACAAAACCATTCACTAATCATTCATGACAAGTTTGAAGATCTATTTACAACAATCACAAAGATTTCAAGATTTCTCCCACAGAGATATACGTGCATGAAAACAAGTAATGTTCGAAAATGCACAAAGCCATTAGCACAAAGGTACAAGACAAAACAAGTTTTGAGACAAAATCTCAACAAAGTCAATCAAGCCTTTTGATTTTCTAATTTTTTATGTGGTTTTTTTTGGATTTTTGACACAATAAACAAAAAGATTGATACGACAAACTTAAATAAATTCATAGGAAGACAAGCAAACAATCAAAACAACAAAAATAGCAAGCAACACAAACAAACATAGTCACAAAGCATAGGAAGTATTAATGCATGGACATGTTATAATGCTTATGCATGAGTACCCTTATTCACCCTCACATCACTTGAGTTTGGGGTGATTTCCTTATAGGATTGGGTACGGGAGTTAGGGCTATCAAACCTTCGTGAGAAGCTTTCCAAGCAGTTGGTGAAAGCACCAATCATCTTCATCACGTTCATCATTCCGGGATCACTATTCTGATCTCTAGATTGATCTCCAGCCCAAATTCTCCTATCATTTCTGGGTCCTCCTGACCTTTGAGGAGTTGCACTATTCCTTGCTCTCAACTTTTGACAATTCGGTCGAGTATGCCCTTGAAGTCCGCAGTAGTGGCACACATAGGTTCCTCTTTGTGGTCGAGAACGTGACTTCGCACGAGATTCAGATCTGTCTGCATACTGATTGCGAGGATTTGACATCCGTTGGTTCACCAAATTCTTCTTCTCCTCCACCTCAAGCTTCTCCCCACTAAGGTTAGCCACAACTGGAGCTTCAGCCTTTACAAACTTCACTCCTTTACTAACATTTCCAGACGAACTCCCTCCTCCGGTATATCCCAATCCGGACTTGTCTGAAAAGTTCTTTTGAGATGAGATAACTTCATCAAGCTTCCTGGTGGTCACCCTCTCCACTTTAGCATTAGCTTGCACAACCTCACTCTCAAGAAACCTTACTTTTGTGTAAGCTTCGGACAACTCTCCATTCAGAGTTTCTATCTCGCATTTGGCCTCCTTATATCGGATTAGGAGACTTTTGTAGTCCTCCTCAGCTTTCTTCATTTTTCTCACAGCTGCCTTGGCCACTCTTGTGTATTCCCCGGACTTCTCCAAGAGTGAGTTATACTTCTCCTGAAGATTCGCTGTGCTACCATCTTCTTCAGCATCCGATTCTCCAATAAGTCCTAGTGATTCATCATCACTATGTTCTCCGAGGTCTTGCACAAGCAGATTCAGCTCCTCTGACGACTCAACATGAGCAATAGTCATAAAAGCCGAATAGTTCCCTTCACCATCACAGCTCTCTTCAGATTCTGAGTCAGACGAATCCGAGTCACTCAAGGTCGTGGCATACACTTTACCTTTCGATTTCAAATAATTCGGACATTCCTTCTTGAAGTGTCCATGCCCGTTACACTCAAAACAAGTGACACCTTGTGTAGGTTGGGATTCTTTTCCATCTTTCCTTTTGAAATCCCTTTTCTCCCTTCCAGAACTTTGGAATCTTCTTTTATCATCAAATTTGCCATTATTTTTGAATTTCAAAAACTTTTTGAAATTTTTGACAAGGTATGCAACATCTTTGTCAATCACATCTTCTCCTGATGAGTCTTGATCTTCCACCTTCTCATTAATGGTCTTTAGAGCAAGGGATTTACTCTTCCGTTGATTGGGCAGCGACATTTCATAAGTCTGCAGAGAACCGACCAGCTCCTGCACTTTGATGTCATCGAGGTCCTTACTCTCCTCAATTGCTGTTACTTTAGCTCGAAAACTTTCCGGCAATGATCGAAGGATCTTCCTTACAATCTTCGAGTCATCCGTTTTTTCCCCCAAGTTGAATTTGCCGACAACCACTTCATTTAACTTCCCATAGAAAGAGTCAAAAGACTCATCCTCACTCATTTTGAGCTCCTCAAACCGAGTGGTCAGCATTTGTAACTTGGTGTCTTTCACTTTCTTCGTGCCTTCATAGGTAGTTTCCAAAATCTCCCATGCTTCTTTGGCCACGGTAATATGAGAAATCCTGTGAAATTCATCTGGAGACACACCACAGAAAATAGCATTGAGTGCTTTACTGTTAGCATTAGATGCAGCAAGTGCTGCCTTATCCCATGTGGATTTTGCTGCTTCTGGTTTGGTCCAACCAATCTCAACAGCATCCCAAACGGATTCATCAATAGAACACAGAAAAGCTCTCATTCGAACCTTCCAAAATGCATAATTACTACCATCAAAATATGGAGGTGCATTTAGGGATTGAGACCTATCCATCTCAAAAGGGAGTCAAGGATCACACAATGGTAATGAAACCAATATCAGTGTACCCGCTCTGATACCAATTGAAAGTTCAAAAACGTGTACAAAAACACTTTTGAACGTTTAGACCCCCAAATTAAAACTTAATCAATTCAAGCAATATGTCAAACAACAAGTGTGCGGAAACTTAACATATGCTAACATACGAAATTGATTAAATACTATCTAAGCCATAACAAAATAAAATCCACAACAGATAATTTAAAGGCAAAGATAGAGGAAGGAAGATGCAAACACAAAGACAACACGCGATGTGTTATCGAAGAGGAAACCGAAGTCCTCGGCGAAAAACCTCTCCGCCGCCCTCCAAGCGGTAATCAATCCACTAGAAAATATAGTTGGGATACAAGGACAGCAATAGACCCTCCAAGCCTAATCTACCCAGTGCACCTAAGCCCTCCAAGCTTCTTGCTCCAACGAGGTTGCGCCGAACCTTTTTCTTTTCTAGCTTCCCGGATTCCGCTACTACACCGTAGCATCAACCAATGAAGATTGGCTCCTTCCTAACTGCTTCCCAGAAATCCAAACGACTGTCTCACAATGAAGATGATGGTGAGAACCAGGTCTGGTATAATGCCTCTCAAGGATTCAACAATGGAGAGGAAGAGAGATGAGGAATTTGAAGAGATTCTAAGGTAGAGATTGTGGGTGAAACAATCTGGTTTTTCTTTAGGGTTTCTCTCTCAAAATTCTCTCTGGAAGCTCTCTTTCAATCGTGGGTAATAGGGGTATTTATACTTGAGTGGAGAGGAATGCGAAACGTCAGAATTCTACAAAACAGGGGTGGCTCGCGGCTTGACCTCGCGGCTTGACTGAGTCGCGAGATCCAGTCGCGAGATAACCGTATGCCAGTTGTCCTGTTTTGTCCTGTAGTGCTCCAGCTAGCAGACTGTTCACCTTCCAGCATGCTTGGCACGTGAGGTTGCTTCTGGCGGCTTGAAGCCGCGAGTCACCCGCGAGACCCAGCCGCGAGACTCTGTTTTCTTGCACACTCTTGAGCAAACTTCACTCTATCTCACTCACTACCCTTACATCAAACCCACCTAAATACAGGGTTACTAAATGCTGAATTACAAGCAAATTTGGCACGGAATAAAGCCAATTAGATGGTTGAATAAATTCAACCTTACAGGCTTGTTCATCAAATTGAAATATCACAAATTTCTGGCATCAATCTCAAAAATGAGATGTATTGCTCAAAATGAGTTGTATTGATTCAAAATGATCAAATGATATGAATTGTAAGAAGCCAAATGAAAAGCTTCAATCTTATGTAATCATTTTCTTGTGGGAGGTCATATATGTTCATTTCTATAATTGAGATAGACCACTTGACTTAGTACTAGTTGTGTATGACTTAATTGAATTGATCATTGAAATTTCACTCTAGACTAAGGACTATTCCACATTTGATACACACACACAACACACATGCCTAATGTTCAATGAATGTCTTATTCATTTGTTAGATTGTACTTGTCTAAATGTGATGTGTGTGTGCTCAATCTTATATGGATTAATCTAAAAAGATTTTTGATCATTTTATATGTTTTTGGAAGTGATTTTTATCACTCTTTGTGATCATGTTTAGTGTTTACTTTATTTTTCATTGTTTAAACATGTTTTGTATTGAAAAACAGGCGTCAGAGTTTTTTGCGGCTCAGCTGGCGACTCGCCAATCGCGAGTTCATCCAGAAGCTTTTGGCGACTCACTCACGGCTTGCTCGCGACTCACTCGCGACTCGCGAAAATTTTCGCGACTGAAACTCGCGACTTGCGGCTTGCTCGCGACTCACTTGCGACTCGCGAAAATTTTCGCGAGTGAACCTCGCGACTCGCCCAGTCGCGAAACGCCCAGAAACACCTTTTAAAAGGGCTTTTTGTGGGAAACTTGTTTTAAACCTCTCCCATCCTCTCTAAAACCCCTCTTTCAATATTTTTATATCAAAACCCAACCAATTTGAATGGTTTTTCATTCCATTAACATTTCTAAGGTATTTATAAACTCTTTTCATTAATTTTGATCCTTAGATTATGTTTTAGGAGAATTTTGTGCTCTTGGTTGGGATTTTTATCATAGGGGTTGGGAAAACTTAATTTTTGTCAAATTTCTTCATGGGATTGGTTTCTTTTGTTGTTATGCATTGGATGTTGGCCCCTTGTGGCAGAAAGAACATGTATTAAGGGTGGATTTCATGATGTTCATGCATTGTTTCACATTATTGTTCATAGTGTGCATGCTAGGTGTTTGATAAAATGCCTCTTAGACATTTTCTCGCTTGTTAGGACTCCGATGAGTACCAAACTTTGGGGTTTCTCATGTTTCCTCATTAGGAACATATTTGGTTCATTGGTTGTGTATTTAACACATCTTGCCCCACATGTGCATTTTTCATGTATTGGTCATGCATTGCACTTAGCCACCTCTTGCACACACCTTTGCTACCCTTGTCATGCATTGGTCTATACCTTGCTTCTTCATCCTAGCATGTCATGTCTGTCTTATACTTTGTAGCATTTTACTTTGTCATGGGTTTGAGCTTCATTTTCTCATTCATCTTGCACCCCTCATGCATTATTAGCATTGTTCGTACCTTCATCTCTTGCCCTCGTTTCTTCTTGACCCTTTGTCTATTCCTGACAAAAAGGGGGAGAGTATACTCTAGAGAATATTCCGGAGTATTTTGTCATTTCTATATGACTCTTGTGCACATCCTTAGGGGGAGAAATTTTATTTCTCATGCACATTTGTAGGGGGAGAGATATTCCATAGGGGAGATGTTTATACCAAGGGGGAGAAGACATTGAGATAATAAGAAAACTTTGTTTTGAACAAGCACAGGCTTTATGGTGCTTTAAGTTATGTTTTGTGGTTCTCTTCGCATCATGTTTTTTGTTTTGGACATGCATACTTCCTTATGCTATTGTGCTTCATTGAATGCATGTTCGGATGATCAATTGCTTTGCTATGTGATCATTGTAGTCATTTCTATATGACTGCTTTGGTGTTTGATCAAGTTGCTCATATGTTTTACATCATGTTTACTTGATCGCAATTTGCTTGTTACATTATACTTGTCCTTTTATTACTTGCTTTACCTTGAGGGTCTAATGTGTTTTGTGCAAGTGTTTCAGGTTACAAGTATATATGTTCCAAGTGCATCACAGCTTCTCATCACTTTGAAGGGGAGAAACTTTATGCACTTTTAGTTTATATTGTTTAAGTTTTTATTCAATATAATGTGTTTGTACCCATGTGCTTTTGTAAGCTTTTAGGGTTATGTTTTTATGCATATTTGTAGGCTTTATGGTTTGTACCATGCTTTATGCAGCCTTTTATGCTTTGTTTAAATCAGTACTTCTATATAAATGTATTGCATTTTCTTTTAAGTACTGTCACTCTTGTGCCCTTGTAGGATTGTTCCTAGATGCATATACTTAGTGTATTATGCATTGGTTGAGTGTTTGGCATGCAAGAGACTTGCATTGAGCTTGTTAGCTTGTATGTCCTAGTGTTCATTCCAAGTGTGAATGAGCATTGTGGTCACTACCTTGTAGTGATTACTTCGTTGATCAAGTCATGGTTTGTTTCTTAACTCCATCTTTGCTTGATCACATATTGCTTGCTTCATATGCATTTCATATTTTTCTGCATACAATGATCATGGTGTATTGTTGTGTTTCAGGAGATTCATGTTCATATGATTCAAGAGCTGCACAGCTTCTAGATTTAGGTGTGAGTGAGTTTTGCCATTGTTCCCAAACTCACGTTTAAGTCTAGAGTCTGTTTTAGGGTGTTTCGTCATGGAATAGCCAAAGGGGGAGATTGTAAGGTTGAATTTAATCAACCATGTGTTGGTTTTATTCCATGACAAATTTGCTTGTAATACAGCACTTAGAAACCCTGTATTTAGGTGGAAATCATGTAAGGGTAGTGTGTGAGAGATTGTGCAGAAATGCTCAAGACTGTGCAGTGAAGCAGGGACTCGCGGCTTAATCTCGTGGGAGGCTCGCGGCTTGCAAGCCGCCAAAAGTTGCACACGCGCAGAGCATGCAGGGGAGCTGAACAGTCATGCCACCTAGAGCACTACAGGACAAAAATCCAGACTGGCCATTAAGTTAGCTCGCAGCTTGAACTCGCGACTCAGTCAAGTCGCGAGGTCAAGTCGCCAGCCAGCCCTGTTTTTGGAAAAACTGAATCTTCGCATTCCATTCTCACACCAGTATAAATACCCCTCATTCCCACAAAATATGGGTGGCTATTCAGAAAGAAAAACCCTAAGAGAGGTTTCTTCAAAACACCCACCCAATTAGAGAGAGCTACTCATTCTTAGAGAGAAATCTTTGTAGTCTCTTCTCATTCCCTCTCTCATTGTTATACCTATTGAGAGGAGATTTCTATCCAAACACTACCCACACCCATTCAGAGTGTTGAGTGTTTTTGGAGCTTTGGGAAGCATTGGAAGATGCCAAGGATGGCGGATGCTACGGTCTAGTAGCGGAATCCTGTAAGCTAGAAAAGAAAAAGGTTCGGCGCAACCTCGTTGGAGCAAGAAGCTTAGAGGGCTTAGGTACATCGGGTAGATTAGGCTTGGAGGGTCTATTGCTGTTCATGTATCCCAACTACATTTTCTAGTGGATTATTGACCGCTTGGAGGGCGGCGGAGAGGTTTTACGCCGAGGGCTTCGGTTTCCTCTTCGATAACACATCGTGTGTTGTCCTTGTGTTTGCATCTTTCTTCCCTTTATCTTTGCCTTTTATTTTCTGCTGTGGATGTGATTTATAATTGGCTTAAATTGATTTCTAATTCTGTTTATAGCTTATGTTCATTTTCCGCACATTAGTTGTTTGTCATAAAGCTTGAATTGGTTATTTTGTATTTGGGGGTCTAAACGTTCAAGGGTGTTTATACACGTTTTTGAACTTTCATCAAATATGAAAACAGCTCACACGCATCAACAACAGCAGGACTCCAAAAATTTTAAGGGTAAAAGGGTCTTTTTAATTTTGGTGAGGTGTCAAAATAAGGAGTCATTGGATTAAATGGATGGCTGGGATTTGTGCAATTGCACACCATGCAATACCCTAAGTATTGCACGGGATCTCAATTCGTTAAAATACTCAAAAGTGTGTTTGAAATACCATCTCGAAAGGGTTGAATTTTCGAGAGAGCAATTGTGTGTCTAAAACTCTAAATGATGAGAGAGGAGATAAAACTTAATAATTGTTAGATTTGAAAGCTCATTCACGTGGGTACTTGTGAAGTGAACATGTGGTTGTGAACTTTTTGGAGTTTTGTTTTTTATTTCTTAATTTAATTTACTTAAAACTTACACGCCACACAATTATTGCCATTCATAATATTGTGCATGCAATAAGAATTCATAAGTAATAACATTGCTGGTTGTTGATTGTTCATAATATTGTGTAACATCATGCAATAAGTGATTTTTAACTTTCACATTTATTGTATTTGTTTATAGTTATTCAAAAATGTGAATTGTATTTCTAGAAAAATTATAAATAAATATTTTTTAATCCCACTTTATTTTATATTTTTTAACAATATTAAATTAAATTCATTATTTTATATAATAGTAATAATAAAATATATATTTTTAGAAAAACCGAAACACTTATATGGTTTAGTGCAGAAAATTTTCAAAATTGATTGCTATGTCATATGTGTTACTGCTTAATGAAAAATGTTTTGAATTCCTTTGAATTCACATTTGCTACTTGTAAAGATATATTAATGAGAATGCTCCTCTTAACTGATATAAATATATATTATCTTATCACAAAAGAAATATATATATATATATATATATATATATATATATTACATTGCCCCGAGACAAAAGCAGCAAATTAGGTGGTGTTTGATATATGTACTTAAAAACTGAAAATTGTTGTTTAAAAAAATGTGTAAAAATATGTCTGAGTGAAAAAATATATGAAAATACGTGTAATATTATTTAAAAACTAAAAATTATTATTTGAAAACATGTATCAACACCGTATGCCCTATTTTATCTTTCCCACTTTCCCAAAAAGAAAAATCCTATGAGCGTATATCCTAGTGTCGGTGCAACTTGTTTTAAGGCATAGACTAAAATCAAAATTACACTTTATTAGCTTAAAGTAACAGACTTATGGTATTTTGGATTTTTTTTTTTTTTTTTTAGGGTTGGGTTTGGATACACGTTTTGAGTTTTAGGTTTGCGTTTTACTCTTTTTTTTTTTTTTTTTTTTTAAGCCGCGTTTCAGTAGGACTTGAGCAGTTATGACTACTGTTCATGAACAGTAGCCGCAACTTTTGACTAGTTTCCTGTGAATAGTGTATCTGTGCACTGTTCACAAGTCCCACAACTTTATTTTTCAGCCACTTTTTAATTAAAAATGGGTCCCATGACAATCCAAATAAGTTTCAACAAAATTTGTTCAACCTTTTCACTGTGTGGTATCAGTTTTGTAGAAGTATCGATCACTCTTTTTTGGGCATTTTTTTTTTTTTTTTTTATGGAGAATTATTGAAGACTTGCAATAATTACATTTGATCCTAAATCAATTTTGTTCAACCTTTTTATTGTGTGGTATCAGCTTTGCAGAAGTATCAATAGCTCTCTTTTGGGCATTTTTTTTGGTGGAGTATTATTGAAGACTTGCAATAATTTCATTTGATATTGAATCAATCTTTTTCAACCTTTTATTGAATCAATCTTTTTCAACCTTTTATTGAATCAATCTTGTTCAACCTTTTATTGGAAGTATCAATCATTCTTTTTTTGGCCGCATGACGTTAATTACTGGGTTTGCTTAGAAACCATTTGTAACAACCCAAGGAAAGTGTTAATCACATTTGCACTTATACTCTAAAATGATCATTAAATTACAATTGGAACTCCTCATAATCATTTGTAAACCCAAAATCCACCTGGTAAACACCCAATGTATGACTCAACACATGTCCACACCACACATTTTTAAGAATTCAAATAAGAATAAGTGTTTGAAGTATTATTTAAAATTTTTAAGAATCTAGTAAATTTAAAGTTTTCAAAAATAGGTTTATATTCAAAGTCCTTGTGTGTGTGTATATATATATATATATATATATAATTCTTTCTAGCCATTAATAAACATGGTTGGATTTTAGGTTCATTATTTGACAATAAAAGACTCTACAGTCAACCGACTTCACAAGAAAAGGTTCAATTGATTTGCAATCACTCTTTTTTATTTATTGCGAAATTTGCCATGGATTGTTTCTTTGGTAAATAATCTGTCATGGATTTATAAAACAAATGAACCTCGCGATAAAAGCAGTGACAAGATAATTAAGTATTAATGAATTTCATATTCTCAGTTATCGTATAAAATTTCCCCTAAAAAAAAATTATCGTACAAAATTCATCACTAAAAGGAAGTGAAAAAAACAAATTGGAGCACATATCAATGAATTTCATATTGTCAATTTTATTGTAAACTTGAAAGAAATTAAGTTATATATAATTAAGTATTAATGAATTTCACATTCTCAATTACTGTTCATAATTCATCACTAAAAGGAAGTGTAAAAACACATTGGAATACACTGTAAAGAATTTCATATTCTCAATTATATTGTAAACATGAATTTTTTTTGGGTTGCAAATAAATAAGAAAAGAATTGAGTTGTTATATATAAACTAATTACAGGTAGAAGAGACCAACTCATGTCGCCTTTCTACCTTTTATTATTATTATTATTATTATTATTATAAATGAAATTGAGTAAAAGTTAAACTAAAAAAACCATTTACTTCAGTTTCAACAAACACATGAATTATATTCCATAGAAAAAGGGGGACCAACCAATAAAGTTATCGAAAGACAGAGAACTTTCGCTTGAATTAATAAAGTCAAACGATTTATTTTCCCTTAAACTATTAGACGTAGTTTCCTCAGTATCAAGTATGAGTTAAATAACTAACTTTTTAAAGCATTGAAGAAACTTTTTTTTTTTTACTCTGCTGTCGTCTCTAGGTTTTAGGCTTTAGTAGGGCCGTTTAAACAATTGATGCAATTGTCTAAGGCCTTCAAATAAAAAATAAATAAATATATATATATATATATATATATATATATATATATATATATATATATGTGTGTGTGTGTGTGTGTGTGTGTTTGTGTGTAATATTTATTGTGGGGGGTAAAAGACCAGTAGGCCCATGTCAGTGTCTACATTGGGCCAAGGGCCTAGCCCAAGGAAAAACCCCTCCTCGGTCATGGGGAGGAAAAACCCCTCCTCGGCCATGGGGAGAATCCTCCTCAGCATGGATGAAGCCGAGGATAAAGGAGGCAATCTGCCACTGGTAGTGACACTGCATATCGTCCCACGAAACAGGAAAAGTACTAAAGCAGAAAATGACAACGGAGAAAACGAAAGTGTCTAAGAGAAAAACTGCCATTATTGCATTCAGTGCCTTATGCCTGACACAGCCATATTTTTCTGTCTTTACAACCACTCCCAACAACTGGAGGGAAGTGCTGATGGGACAAATACCTACCCTAGAGACCTCATTCAGGAGGAAGAAAACTACTATAAAAGGGAGTAGATGGAGACAGAAAGGGCGAGGCAGAGACCCCCCAACACACCAGAGACACCGGACCATGCCGAGGACCAACTCTCTCTAGTAAACTCAGTCCATTTCAGCTTGATCGTGAAGAACACCATGATAACCGTTGTATATTCACTAAAGCCTAGCTCTTTAGCCCACTCTCTACAAATTCATTGTACCAGACTCACTGGTCTAAGGTCCTATGCATTTTGGGTTTGGGCCTGAAAAACGTGACCCTACAATATTTTAATTAAAAAAAAAATTAATCCTTTTATTGATCAGTAAAATACATTAAAAAAAAGCCTCATTGTATCTTAAAATGCAGAAGATTAAATAGAGAAAAAACAAAAATAGCCAAACTTCAACTAACAAAATTAAATTTTAACAGAAAAATTCATTAACTTGTTTTTAAAATATGCTAAAATCAAAATTAATACTAAATAAATTTATTAATAATACAACATAATTATCTTAAAATATATTAAAATAGAGATTATAAATTTCTAAATCAAACGAAAAAATCTCTCATCTTCAATCTCTCTGCCTCTTTATCTATATTCTTTCTTTTCTTTTCTTTGTCTTATTTTTAATCTTTTTCTATAAGCTCAGTCATTCATTTTAAGTTATATTTTTTATTCTACTTGATTGACAGGATTGACAGGACAAGGATAACACGCTGAGTCTTGATTCTTGATCTTTTTCTATAAGCACAGTCATTCATTTTAAGTTAATTTTTTAATCTACTTAATTGACAGGACAAGGGCAACGCTGAGTCTTAATTCTTGTGTTTCACCTGGTCTCTCCCAAGTCTTCCCTAAGGCTGTGAAATTGTTCGTTCCTTCTCTGTAAGGATTGTTTTTCCCCTAAGACAACCCTGTTGTCTGTAGGGCTAGTGGTTGCTTCCTTCAAGGGATCCGGGAAACAGTATAGTATTCTTTTCTCTTAGTATTTCTACGTTCTTTCTCTCTTTCTTTTATTCTCAAAACTTAGCATAAGAGTTATGGAAGACCTCTCAAAACAATGGACAAAGTTTTCACTGCTAGACAGAGAGGGGGACAAAATAACGTTGGGAAAAAACAGAGGATCAAATGAACATATCATTGCTGCAAAATTCTTAACCCGAAGAGCTTTAAATGTAGATGCTATTGGTAGAACTTTTAAACCATTATGGAGGGCGATAAATGGGTTCACGATAAAAAACATGGGCAACCACATTCTGTTGTTTGTCTTTGAAAATCTGGAAGATGTACACCGGGTCTTACTTAGTGAGCCATGGACATTCGACAAACACTTAGTGGTGGTTCAGAAGTATGAAAAAAACACTCCTTTACAAGACGTTAGTTTTAACAAAACCTCTATGTGGGTGCAGGTCTTTGACATTCCAGTAAGATACATGACAAAGGAGGTGGCAGAGGATATTTGTAGTGCTGCTGGAGAAGTGTGCCTCTCAGAAAGTCACCCAACGGAGGTTAGAGGCAGTTTTGTACGAGTCAGGGTCAGAGTAGATACAACTCAACCATTATGCCGTGGAAGAGTGGTTGACTTGGAAGAAGGTGGTCGTGTCTAGGTTTCCTTTAAATATGAAAGGTTACCCATTATATGTTATTGGTGTGGGCATCTTGATCATGATGAGAGAGATTGTCCGGTGTGGATTGAAAGCAGGGGTACTCTGAAGCACCAGGATAAACAGTTTAGTCCTTTCATGCATGCTTCTCTGAATGTCAACCCAAGGAAAACTGTTCTGCATGTGTCGGGCTTTTACGAAAACAGAGGGAGTCATCAAAACAGCCATGAGAAGCAAAAAGAAAGCACTGGAAGTCATTCGGAGATGGAAACTTCACCGGAAAACACTCTTCCTCCTCTTTCCGGTGAAGAAGCAGGTATGGACACCTCGTTAGTGGCGGTGAATGCAATAAATGCGGAAGTTCCTCTGATTGTTTCGAGACAGCGAATTGATGTTGAAATGACGACTGACACTCTAGATAAAGCTGTTTCTTCCTCCCCACCAGCTGGTTTTCATCATCCCAATGGAAGGGACGTTAGCACAATGGAAGGCAGATCCTCGATGGGTGATGCGGAACCCCCTCCAAAGATATCAAATCAGGTACTTGATCCTAAAATCACGGGAACTTATGCTGAGGGTGACCCATTTTTAGCTAAGCTCCAAGAAATTGACCGTGACTTAAAAAAGTTTGAATGTGTCCCATGTGGAGAAAGGGAGTGCGCAGGAAATAAACAAAGTGCTCAGACACTTCAAATAGTAGGTAGTCAGAATGGGGAGATGGGCTTAATAGGATCTATAATAGGTGAACAAAAGAAAAGTGGGGAAATAGGAAAATGTAAAGTCTCAAAAGGGCCGGCTGGGGAAGAAAAAATAGGACCTGGGCCCAGCCCACAGAAGGAAATAAAAAAAGGGCTGTGGACCAGAATTAATAGGCCCATTTATGATGCAGGGGAGGAGGTTCCTTGTGGGGCTGAGGTTTTAAAACGTAAAGCTAGGGAGATTCAGGCCCGGGAGGAAATTAACGTAGAGAAGGAAAAAAAACAAAAGACAGAGGAGGTGACAAAAAAACAGAGTGTGTTGTCTGTTACACAATGGGGATCGGCAGAGGTTGCGGAGCAACCCCGCTGGGAGCAATGAGTATCCTTTGCTGGAACTGTCGGGGGCTTGGGAACCGGCAGACAGTTCAAGAGCTCGGTGATTTAGTCCGGGCACAAGATCCCACAGTGGTGTTTTTAGCCGAAACATGGCTGGTTGATTCTAGGCTTGCTGGTTTACGTGACTCTCTTCGATTTGGCCATCACCATGGGGTTTCTAGTTTAACTCGTGGGGGTGGTTTGGTGATGTTTTGGAAAAAAGACTTTGATTTACAAGTAATGTCTTCCAAAAAAAATCATATTGATGTCTTGATCAATAGAGGTAAGGAAAATGTGTGGCGCTTTACGGGGTTTTACGGTGTACCAGAAACACAGCTGCGCATGGTTTCATGGGACTTGCTTCGTGAATTAAACAACCGCTTCTCTGTGCCTTGGCTGTGTGGAGGAGATTTTAATGAACTTTTGAAGTCTCATGAAAAATTGGGGGGACGTTTAAGACCGTATGGGCAGATGCAAAAATTCCGGGAAGCCCTTGATGAGTGTGGTTTGTTTGATCTTGGTTTTGTGGGCAGCAAGTTTACATGGTATAAAACTCATCCGGGTGGTAGTGTGGTTTGGGAAAGGCTGGATAGAGCTGTCAATACAGCCGATTGGTTTAACTTATTCCCTGCAACTAAGGTTAAAACTTTGGTTTGTGCTTCCTCTGATCATAGTCCTATCATCGTCTTACCTAAGGGGATCATTTTAAAGCCTCAACGCCCCTGGCGCTTTGAGCACATGTGGCTGGAAAATCAGGGCTGCCATGACACAGTCCAGAATGCTTGGGATACTGACTCCTCTGACCCACCTATGTCAAAAGTGATGTTGAATGTTGGTACATGCAAAACCCAGTTGCAAGCTTGGAGCAAGAAGTCTTTTTGTAATGTAGTAGGCACTTTAGTGGAGAAAAAAAAGATTCTAAAAGAAGCAGAAGAGTCTGCGACAAAAGGAGGGAATGTAGATTTTTTTCTCCAATTAAAAGCTGAAGTGGCCGATCTTCTTAGAATGGAAGAAAAAATGTGGCAGCAACGAAGCCACGTGCATTGGATGGTGTCGGGAGACAAAAACTCTAGCTACTTCCATAATCGCGCTTCGCAGCGTTTCTGGCGTAACAGCATCACTGAACTCAAAGTTGCTCAGGGCAGATTGGTTTCGGGTGATGATGGGGTCTCTACTATGATTGTGGAGTATTATAAACATTTGTTTACCACTTCAAATCCTCTTGATATCGAGGAAGTAGTTCAATTCACAAAACAGGTGGTATCCGAAGATATGAACAACTGTTTAATCAAAAACTTCTCAAAGGAGGAAGTGGAGGTTGCTTTGAAGCAAATGGCCCCTTTAAAAGCTCCGAGACCTGATGGAATGCCGCCAATTTTCTTTCAACATTATTGGGAGAGCATTGGGGATGATGTTGTCAAAGCTGTGGTGTCTTGCCTAAATTCAAATTCTATTGAGCCAGGTTTGAATCACACCTTTATTACTCTCATTCCTAAGGTGAAGAGTCCTGAATATGTTTCTGAATTTCGTCCTATTGCCCTTTGTAATATATTGTATAAACTTGTCTCAAAAGTGTTGGCAAACAGGCTGAAGAAAATTTTACCCCATGTTATTTCTGAATCCCAGAGTGCATTCCAATCGGATAAAGCTATTACCGATAATATCTTAGTAGCTTTTGAGACTTTACACCGTATGAAAAGAAAAAGAACGGGGAAGTTGGGACACATGGCCTTAAAATTGGACATGAGCAAAGTGTACGACTGGTTGGAATGGGTTTTCCTTCAAAGGATTATGGAGAGGATGGGCTTCCATTCGAAGTGGATAGGTTGGATTATGGAATGTGTTAAATCTGTGTCATATTTGATCTTAGTCAATGGTGAACCAAAAGGCCATATTATTCCCACACGTGGTATCCGCCAGGGTGATCCTCTCTCCCCTTATCTTTTTTTAATATGTTCTGAAGGTCTAAATGGATTAATTGAGCATGCAGTGGATTGCAAGAGTATTGAGGGTGTCTCTCTTTGTAGAAATGGGCCTAAGATCTCTCACCTCCTTTTTGCAGATGATAGCCTATTGTTTTGTCGAGCTAGAGTGGGGGACGTGGTAAAAATTCAGGAGGTTTTGGGAATGTATGAACGGGCTTCGGGGCAAAAAATTAACTCGGAAAAGACTACTCTCTTTTTTAGCAACAACACCTCTTTTGATACAAAGCAAGAACTAAAGATCTTGCTTGGGGTGCCGGAAATTAAGGAATATGAAAGGTACTTGGGATTACCAACAGTGGTGGGGAGGAAAAAAAGGGCGAGCTTAAATTTCATAAAAGATCGAGTGTGGGGAAAACTCCAAGGGTGGAAAGAAAAATTATTGTCGCAAGCCGGAAAAGAAGTGCTTTTGAAGGCGGTGGTTCAAGCCATTCCGACGTTTGCTATGAGTTGTTTCCGCTTACCTTTGGGTCTTTGTCATGACATTGAGATGCTCATTCGAAAATTTTGGTGGGGACAAAGGGGTGATAGGAGAAAAATCCATTGGGCAAAATGGGAGGTTTTATGCAAACCAAAGAGTGAGGGGGGATTGGGCTTTAAAGATCTTTGCAATTTTAACAAAGCCATGTTGGCTAAACAGGTGTGGAGATTGATTGAGGATAAGGAATCTCTATTTTATAGAGTTTTCAAAGCTAAGTATTTTCCAAATTGCTCAATCTTTGAAGCTAAATCTTCTAATGGATCTTTCGCATGGAAGAGTATCCTATGGTCTAGAGACTTAATTGAAAAGGGTTCCTTCTGGAGAATTGGTGATGGGAAATCGGTTCAGATTTATAAAGACGCCTGGCTGCCAACTTCTGAAGGCCGTATCAGCTCCCCTGTGTTACATCTAGCCCCAGAGTCGTCAGTAGACTCTTTGATAAATGGTGCTTCGGGCTGGTGGAATACAAATCTCATTGATTTGTGTTTTTATCCACCTGAAGCAAAGTTGATCAAATCTCTGCCTTTGAGCTCCATTCCGCAACCTGACACTATGGTTTGGAGACTAGAAAAATCCGGCTGCTACTCAGTGAAGTCTGGATATAAGTTCCTTTGCGAGCTTCTTTCTCATGACCCCATTCGGTCTCAAACCTTGGACTCTAGGAAGAGTTTCTGGAAAAGCATTTGGAAAATGAAAGTTCCTGGGAAGATAAAACATTTCCTCTGGAAGGCCTGTACAAACTCACTGCCATCTAAGGAAAATTTGCTGAAGCGTAAAATAATTCAAGAAGCAGACTGTCCTCACTGTACTGGTAGTTCAGAATCTGTGGTGCACGCCTTATGGAGCTGTTCCTGCATCAAAGTAGTCTGGAATGCAGATTTTAATTGGGTGATTCGTTGTCCTTCAGATTCTGAATCTTTCTCGAATGTCCTGGAAAAAATCCGAGCGAGACCGGCATTAGTTCCTTTATTTGCTACTACGGCTTGGTCAATATGGTTCCAAAGAAACAAATCTCGCCATGATGACCACCCCCTGCCCCTCCACAGCATCGCTGGTTTTGCAAAAAATTATCTTTGCGAATTCAGGGTGGTGGACAGTCCAAAACCTCTCAGACGACGGACGGTTTCTCGCAAATGGAGTCCTCCAGCTGCTGGTTTGGTGAAGATAAATTTCGATGGTGCTTGGTACAATGAATCGGAGAATGCGGGATTAGGAGTGGTAATTCGAAATGGAGAGGGCCTAGTGCTGGCTGCCATGTCTGAGCAGATTGTAAAGCCTCCATCTGTTGAATTGCTGGAACTTCTTGCTGCCAGGCGTGCCATCTCCTTTGCTGCAGAAACTGGTCATGTGCAGGTGGTTTGTGAAGGTGACTCTTTATCTGTGGTCAACTCTTTAAGGGGTAATGGCATGGAAAATTCCCGGGGAGGGCATTTAATTAGGGACATCAAATCCCAATCAAACTCATTTCTGAGTATTTCGTTCGCTCACGTTGGTCGGCAAGGCAATGCCGTTGCGCACGCTTTAGCCCAACGAGCGAGACAATCTTTCTTACCTCAAATCTGGTTGGAGTGTGTTCCAACGGATATTATGGCTTTTGTATTGGATGACTATCCTCTCCTTGATTAATTTATCAACAAGTATTTCATTTCTCAAAAAAAAAAAAAAAATTCTTGATCTTTTTCTATAAGCTCAGTCATTCATTTTAAGTTATATTTTTTAATCTACTTGATTAACAGGACAAGGACAACACGCTGAGTTTGCTCTTACACTTGCAAACTCTGCTCACTCTCCATATCCACAGCACTAATGCCACTGCATAGTGACAATGCACACTGCACAAAGCTTGATACTTGATAAAATGAGGACTTAGCACCGCACAGGCATAGTGCAGTTGTTGAGTATATAATATTTTATAATCTAAAAAAGTGGAAAACAATTTTAGGCACCCACCAACACAGCTATAAACACCCTAATCCATCCACACGGGCCACACCCAATGTATAGCCACTCAAATTAATATATTTTTTTTATGCAAGTTTTTATTTTATCAATTATTATTAACTAGTATATCAGTTAATAATTTGATGTATATTACATCAAATCATTTATATTTTAATTATGAAATCACATAATAAATAAAAATAAAAAATTAATTAATATTATTTAATTACTATTTAAATATAAAAAAGATTTCACTTAAAATTTTTACCTAAGACCTCTAAAGTTGTTGAGCCAGCCCTATATCAAGGTATTAGATAAAGATACCTTAAGAACTCTTAATCATTTGCATTAAAAAAATCCAAATAAGTAACACAAACATTTGAATTAAACAAACAATCCTTAACACCGAAATAGTATACAGTCTATGTTGTGTCACTAGAGTTATAAAAGTACTATTTTGTGAAAAATAATACATCATAATTCTCTAGTGATTCTAATTATTTATATTTAAGGCATGTGTAATAATAAAATATTGTCTAAATTCTTTTATATTTTATCAACTCAGTTTTAACAATGCAATTTTCAAATTATATGTTAAATGTGTTTTATTTTTATAATTTACTTTAGTACTCAAACACTCCTTTTCTTTTTTCTTTTTTTCTAGTATTTTGTTGATCTTTGGCATATGAAAGATTGAAAAGTCACACGGAATGTCAATTGAATAGAAAATCAAGTTTTTAGAGATAGATTGAGATATAATTTCTTAAGATGATTCTTAATTGGTGTATTTCTTTGTTGTTTGCGAGTTAAATAATTGTTATATACGTTAGGATTTTAATGTATTCCACAAGTTTGAAAGTATTTTGAGTGATAATTGAAGTTTAAAAAAAAAAAAAAAAACTAATTGTTAAAGAGGGTAAAAATTTTAATAGAATAAAATTTCTCTCTCGCACGTGAATATAACTAAAACTATATTATACATACTACACATATGCTCGATTTAAATTAAATTGTTATATGATAAAACTCATAGTTCTTTCAAGCATTCAATAATGAGACGACATAATTATAATAGTAAGACTGCAAACAAATATTCTAATATCTATATACGCATTACTTTAAATGAAAATGGTGTTGTCACCATAAATGTATTTGAAGACTAAATTCCTCCTGGTAATAGTCACTTTAGTAATAATGTATCAAGCATAGAACGTCATGCTCTTTAAAATATTGTTAGCATGCCAAATTATTATTATTTTAAAATTTATAACAATCATATATAGAAATTTAATTCTTAGATTTTACTAATAATTGTTTATTTAATAATATGTTTTGGGTGGATGAAATTACAACAAATTGTTTTCCTAATTGGTCCAATTAATCATTGTTAAGTTTTATTAATTTTCTTAGTTACATTTTTTGGTGTTTTGGATTGTAGGTAGAAAAAATAAGGTTTGAGAAAGTTTGTTTAAAACTAAAAGAAAAATTTCCAAATTTTATATTCTTTTTAATGATTCACAAAATGTTATAAATAACTTTTATTAAAAAAATGAAAATTTTCATTAACTTGCCTTTTGAATTTTTGAGAAAAATTGTATTATTTTCATTTTTGTACGACAAAATTTATATTTATGATTTATGATTGTTCTTATAATAGGTAAAATATGATTACAAAATACATTATTCTTTATTAAATTAGTTTAAATTGTAAAAATAACAATAATAAAACCACCATAAAATAATTATCATGCGCAACACGCGGGTCCACGACTAGTGCAAAATTACTACCATGCACTCTTGGTGCGATGGTCACCATAGGACCACTAAGTATAAGTGTTTGTGGGGTATGGAAGGGGCAAGAATCGGGATTCAAGTCTACAGAAAGGAGTTTCACACACATATACACTTAGATTAGGTTATAGTAGAATTTCTATGTTGTATAAAAAAAAAGGAAAAAAGAAAAAAAGTAATGCAAAATTAATGTCAAGTATACCATAACAGTGGCCAAAATGGGCAAATGCCTTTTTTTCGGAAATTAAACATCCTTGTGCCCTCTTTCTCAAACTAAATACGGAAATGCCTCTCTTTTGTAACTCGATAATACGAAAATCGAGCTACATAAAATACTCGATATTCCTATGATCGAGTTAGATACAGCTTTTTCCCACACTGCTTTTCCAGCGTGGCATTTTTTTTTTTAATCTCTACATAACTCGATTTTCAATTAATCGAGTTATTCAACCAACTAATTACATATCTAGTTATGCTGTTATTAAACCTGATTTCGTACTGTCTTTGTGTCAGGCGTAGTGTTTCAATATAACTCAATTCCTTGAATATTGAGT
Source organism: Quercus engelmannii (assembly GCA_029955605.1). Taxonomy (NCBI): domain Eukaryota; kingdom Viridiplantae; phylum Streptophyta; class Magnoliopsida; order Fagales; family Fagaceae; genus Quercus; species Quercus engelmannii. The sequence goes on along the minus strand of JARPSG010000001.1, from coordinate 106,392,876 downwards.
TATAAAGTATACTTGATATCCGTAAAGTCGAGTTATTCTCGTATAATTTCTGCACATCTTCTCCCACTCAGTGTGTCTTGCTCTCTGTTGAACTGAGGTCGTGCTTTCTGCTAAACTAAGTTGGAACTTCTCCACAGATCAACAGCGGCTTTCAAACTCAATTGAAATTTGTATCACCTCAGGTAAAAAACTCACAACACAATTTTAGGGCAATGGTATTTTCATTTGATATTGTACTAAATTTTGATTTTTTAGGTTGAATGAATGTGAAGTAAGTACATTGGTGTGATTTTGGTTATTTGTTGTAGTAAATGTTGGTCACAAGAGAATGAAATAATTTCTTTACTATAGCAACATTTTGTATTGCACATAATCATCATTGGTCAGACATTTACAACAACATTTAGTGTTGAACACAATGTGTAGACATTACCAACAATGTCTATTGTTTATGGTCAAATGTTAGTGTGAGTGTTAGTATTTCATTTTTAGCATACAATAGTACACAATTTTATGAATGTCTTTGTTGTGTACCATTCTATGCAGTATTACATTATTTAGCAACAGTTGATACACACTGTTAACTTGATCATTTGGTGTTATTGTATTCAGCGTCAATGTTTGGTTCTGGCAACCCACAACTCTATAGTCTTCATGATGTGTTCACTGCTATGGGTTGTTGTTGGGTATTGGAAGATGAGTTCAGCTATCCAATCAATCCGAATTTGTAAAATAGTGCTTACGTTCACAATACAATGAGACAGGAGTAGGCTTGGTTATTTCATGAACAACAAATGTTTTATGATGAGTTGGTTGGTTTTAAGTTGCCAGTGCCTCAGCGACTCACATCGCAAATGCCCAGAGACAGCATCGATGAACTTCGTAAAGCATTGAACCGCATAAGAGAAGAAAATAATCGAATGAAGATACATCTTAATCGATATCGGACCCAAGTCGAGATTCGAGAGTCAGTGCAAGAAGGGTGGTACGAGCATGCACAGTTCATGCAATCACTTCTTGCTGATCCCATTTATCAGTCAGACGTGGAGATGTCAGATGAAGAGTAATCGTGTCGTGTCGTGGTGTAATTAGATTTTGTTGGAGAACTATTTTGCTTAACTATGTGTTATATGTATGGTTGCATTTGTACTATGTAAACCTTATTATTGATTATGAGAAGCATGCACGTTATTCGTAATGAAGATTATTCTCACATAAGTTATAAAAGTTAAATATTCTCACGCATGATGTTTTTCAATAAGCACCTACGACATAACACAGAAAACATAAAATAACTTACACTAACATTATTAACTCAACCATAGACATAACACACACACCACATTGGCATTCATTCTGATAGGTAGTCCTCATGGTTGAGGACATTGTTACGTTTTGCCGGAGTGAGTTACCTGTTCGTTGCAGCGGCTAGCTCCTCCGCCAATTGTAGCATATGATACCTGGACCTACGAAGTATCATAAGATTGTTCTCTTTTTTTTTTTTTTTTTCGTCACTGCACGCTCATATTGGTGCATGTTTTGTCGTGGTAGTGTGAGCGAGCTACACTCGACAAGAGGCACTCCGAGTTGCAGGAGATCATTGTGCAGAGCGTTGGACTCGTTCACACGAAAGTCCCACTCTTGTCGCAGTCCGGCATAGTATTCCCTCTCGTCAGAATCTCTTTCCGTTCTATAGTTATTTGGAAAACGAGGTAGCATCCAATTGCGCATTGACATTGGAAAATGTGACTTTGGATCGGTATGTATAGAAGTTTTACAAGGGTAGATGTAAATGGGACTTCGATATGTGTAGATGTTTTGCAAGGGTAGATGTAAATGAGACTTTATATAGGGGTTTTGCAAGGGCAAGTATTCAGGTGGATGTGACTATAAGTATTCACATGAATAAAGATGATATGACTTGACAGTATATTGTTCAGTGGCGTCTATTGGTGCATGTGATTCGTTGAGGTAGCTGTTTCATATGGCTATAGCTTGTGCTACAGTAGCGGGCTGATGATGTGTACTGCAAAAGAGGTTGTGTATTTATTCATGTGAAGACTATTCAGCATTGATGTGCTTCATCTGACATGACTTGACGAGACAATGTTGAGCTGTATTAAATGTATCATAAATTTCTCAGGGATGCTTTGCATCCTTTAAAAATGCTGCATTGCAAAAGGATGCATAGCTGTGTATTGATGTGTATATAAGTGACATGACTGGACAGGGTTCAACAGTGCCAAGCTATTGAGCAGCACTGCGAACATCAATGTAGCAACAAGACCAATAACACCCGAAATTGATGCATAAAACTTTCTGCGCTGCTATGTGTATTGACGTGAGTGTGGATGGGTACTTCTGGTCAGGGTTCAACAATGCTGAACTATCCACCGCAGCTACAGTCATTGCTCCCTATGGTGGTATTTGGCAAGTGGGATTGAAGAAAGCTGATAACAACATTTGGTTTTGTAATGGTTGGCAGGATTTCGCTGAATACCATTCTATCTGTTATGGTTATTTTTTAGTCTTCATATATGAAGGAAATTCAAGCTTCCATGTTCTTATATTTGATAAGACTGCCATTGAGATTCAATATCCACCTAGAAAGAATTGTAAATTGGAAGATCATCAGGTAAAAATAATAGACTTAAATGAAGATGATACAAACATTTCTTCCTCAATGTACAGACCCATAAAACATGAAGTCGGAGAAAAGTTTGTTCTAAAAAAATTACCGATTATGTCCAGAGGAAGAGAGAGAGAGCAATCTAAGAAGCCAAAAAGTTCAAGCCTAAAAATCCTTCTTTCATGGGTATCTCGTGGCCACATAATATGGTGAGCCTTTATACATAATGTGATCATGATTTTCTCTTAAATATGGCTTGGAAACATATATGGGAAGCAAGTATATTATTGGGAAGCAATTTGTCACACTTGAATGTCTTGTGCTATTACCCTTCATCAAAACATATTAAGCAATGAGATTCGGGAAAGGCTAGGTTGCATTTTCGAAAGACAATAATTTAGAAAAAGGAGATGTCTGTGTCTTTGAGGTGATCGAAAGGAAGCCTGTTGTGATTAATGTCTCAATATTTCACTTGGTTGACCATCAGAGTTTGGACTAGGATAACCTGTTTAAAATTTAAACTAGTGATGTTTATGCTTATATTTAATTAGGGACTTTGATCACTACTATGGTTTATTTCTGATGGATGTGGTTTTAAGACTTTTCTCTGACCAGTTTGATATGTCTTGTTGAAAGTTATTCAGAATTCCTGTGCTTCATCTGACATGACTTGACGAGATAGTACTGAGCTGTGTTAAATGTATCATAAACTTTTCAGCCATACTCTGCATCCTTGAAAACGGTGCATTGTAGAAGAAGGCATATCTGTGTATTGACTGGACAAGGTTGAACAATGCAAAGTTGTTAAGTAGCACATGTAGCACTACGAACAACATCTGTGTAGCAATGATGGCCAGCTCACCCCCAAAATTGATGCATAACCAATTCAGGAATGCTCTGCCTCTTCGAAAATGGTGCATTGTAAAGCGTTGCACGTATGTGTATTCACGTGAGTGGGGATGGGTACGTGTGGTCAGGGTTCAATAGTGCCGAGATGTTGAGTATCACATGCAGAACTACATCAATCAAGTGTAGCAATGATGGACAGCTTACCCCAAAAATTTGCTTACACTTTTGAGGGGTCCTCTGCATCCTTGAAAATAGTGCATTGCAAAATGTTGCATATCTGTTTATTCACGTGAGCATGGATGATATGACTGGATAGGGTTCAATAGTGTCGAGTTGTTGAGCAGCACATGCAGAACTGCGAACATGACTTCACCGAACAGTGCCGAGCTATGTTAGCCTTCTCCAACCTCACTTGCCAAATGCTAGTATTACGAGTAGTGAGTGTAGCAACAGTAGAGAGTTTTATCCCCCTGTTCCCCTACAAACTTTTCAAGGAGTCTTTACAGGTACAAAATGTAGTTACATTTTCTCAACATCAATATAAAATTACATGAAGAAAACTATGCTTCCAAGTTTTACATCAATGGCTTCCGATCATCACAATTGCAATATTAGGGAGCTTTCAAGCAATGCTACAACAAACCAATAACTTGAATGAAACATTTTAAAGGCTGATCAGGCTTTTAGGCCTTTATCCTATTTCTAAGAAACAAAATATTGTTGTGAGAGTGTGTTGTGTGAGCCATATGGATTTTCAGTGAGTGAGTGGTTAGTCTGGTTTGGACGAGTCTTTATGTAATGTATCTATATAAAGTAAGACACTATTACAACTAAGATATACAGATATGTGCATATGATATCGTGACTCAAACAACTCATATAAATGAATTATTCGTATTATTGAATCATATGCGCGGTTGGTCTATGTGGTTTGGATCAGTCTGTATGTATTGAATCTATTAAATTTTCCTACAAGTAATGTGCAATAAATATAATTTGGAGGCATTTCACTTCCTAAGGTTTTCCCTACATTACAAAGCAAAGGACATTGTCCAACCAAAGCACATTACTTGAATGTAGCAACAAAGAACACATATGAAAAAAATGAGAAAGTGATTTCACATAAACTTAGCCAAAAGTAATAAACAGTTAATCTTTAGAGTTACAAAAGTTGAACATACATAATCATCATTTGTCACACATTAACAATAACATTATGTATTGCACATAATGTGTAGACATTAACAACAACGTCTAATGTTCGTAGATAGAAATTTTTAGAAATCATCATTGCTTGAATCTAAGAAGTCTAAAATATATGTTTCATCATCTAACGTAGTAATTTCATTAATAGACTTCATGGCTCGCTCTTGCGCCTTCCCCTTTAGATGCTTCCTATCTTTTTGGATTGCGTGAAAACGGTCTAGTCGCCTTTGCATTTGATTGTTCTCTTGTTCAAGACAAGCAAGTATGTTGGCAGGTTCATCTCTAGGTAACTCGGTAGAGCGTGCCTTAGGAACTTGTAACCCGTGCCATCGACAATACACCTCTAACTCACACCTCTTCTCGTATAGGGTTGACCATGGTGGTTCTGCTGGTTCTGCTATAGTGAACTCTATTGCGGTGGTATCTGTACTTAGTTTTGTAGGTTTGCCGACCATGATGTGTCTGACGCTTCCAAGACTCTCATACGTGTATATTGGCATACTAACGAAATCTCTCTTCTTTCCAACCCATTTTCCTCCATAGTGGTCTGTGTATGTATGTAGTTGTTGATCTGTTGGAACTTGTGATGATGCATTTGTTGAAGTAGGTCCAAACTTGTTTCGCATTGTATGATTTGATGTTCAGGCATTGCGACTCATAACTTAATCAATCTACGAAGTTAGTGGGGTAGAAAGTTAACATTATATCACTGGTGCATTTATAACCTCATTTCACGGTCCAAGCATTACAATTTCACTTATTAGGGCTTGTCATGTCAAACCCTTCAGGAAAAACGCTATATGAACAAGATTTGAAGTGTTCCTAATGTCACATCAAAGGTGGGCAGTAGTTGCAACATTAGATGTAAATGAGACATCTGTGCATCCAATTTCACAATTGTGTATTCACGTGAGTGTGGGTGTGAAACAGTGTCGAGCTGGGTATCCACATCGTGTAGAGCACCAAACATGACTTGGCTAAATAGCAGCATCTGTTAGCGCATGTGCTGCGACTGAAGGAGTTTGATATGACTATAGTTGGTGCTACAGAAGCAGGTTGGTGACATGTGTTTAGAGTTGGAACTTGGTCACCTTGAAACTTCACTATATTTATTGTGTTTTGTCTTTCACGCAGCAAGTTCGCAATATTAATTTATTAATTATGTTTGGTCTTTCACAAAACAAATTATGAAGATCACAGTGTTTTCTGTGATTTGGTCATTTTGAATGTCTGTAAACATCATGGTGTGTAAACATAACGGTGTTCATTATCTTTGGTCATTAAACATTTAGAGGTTAAAAGCATCACTTTGGTCTCAAAACCATCACTCTTACAAATTACGCAACCCCACAGGCTGAAACACTGAAATTTCTCTTGTAATCGTAGCCAATTAATGTGACACTGCATTTGAGGGAATACCTACTTACTCGACTATTCGATCAAACATCGTGGTCAAAGACTTGTTGGTTTGAAGTGAGGCCCAATTGGGACTGAATACCACATCTGTTATACCTTAGATGTTGGTGGCTTGAGCTCCTGGTTATATTTGTTTAATTGTGCTTGGTCCTTTACAAAACCTTAAACATCAAGGTGTTTATTATCGTTAGTCATTTTCAAGGATGCTAGTCAAAACGCTCTTCCCATAATTCGTGACTGTTGGTTAGAAGAGATTGCACATGGTAAAACCATGTTCAACCCTGAAACTAAGCTCTCAGACAAACGTGTGCCATGATAATTTACAGGTTGAAAGCACCACTTTGCTCTTAGAACTTTGATGTTAGTGGCTTGAGCTCATTGTTATATTTGTTTAATTGTGTTTGGTCATTCATAAAAACATTAAACATCAGGGTGTTCATTATCGTTGGTCATTTTCAAGGATGCTAGTCAAAACACTCTTTTCATAATCCGTGACTATTGGTTAGAAGAGATTGCACATGGTAAAACCATCTTAAACACTGAAATTGAGCTCTCAAACAATCACGTCCCATACACATTTACAAGTTGAAAACACCACTTTACTCTCAGAACTTTGATGTTGGTGGCTTGAGCTCACTGTTATATCTATTTAATTGTGTTTGGTCCTTCACAACAACATTAAACTTCACGATGTTTATTATCTTCAACTCATTGTTATCTAATATATTATGTAAGGGGCTTCCCCTATTTGGATTCCTCATATTTGATTAAAAAAAAATCCGTTAGACCTAATGCTGGAGTGAATGAGGTCATGCCAAGTGTCGCTTTTATCTTTTTCGACGAGTCTGCACTGCAAGGTTTCATCAATAAATTTTGTAATGAAAATATGATGCATGAGGAATAGTCCAAGCAAGGACCAAATTCAGAATAATATAATTGCTGATTTAAGAGCGACAAAAATATCCAATTAATGGAAAATACATGCAAGCTCAGCAAAACCTCCAATAAAAATAGTTGCCTGAAGTCAAGATATAGTTTCAGCCATTGTTCCAAGGAAAATCTCCTTGGTGGTTCATCGTTAATATCAAAACTTGTAAACCAATTGTGCTTTCATAAACCTTCCATTTGTATTAATAATTACTATAATCTAATAACACGTGAGCGTCGTACAAAATTATGAAATAAATGTTATTTACACATAGACTTGGATCTACTTGATATTATATAGAATCACATAATAACATAAAAAATTCTTAGACCATTACATCCATTTCAGTAATACTAATGATAGTAACGATGGGCATGAAACTAACCATCATATTAATATATCAAATTACTTTCAACGGATACCATGTTCTTCAAACTACCACTAAAATAACAAAATATAGAACTGTCATACAATTCTCCAAATATGCTATAGCAACTACGAACTGAAAATCGTCCCCCCCTTGGGTACAATGCCCAATGGCAATCATCAAGAGTCAGATGGTGTAGAAGGTGGAACAGGACGTCTATAGTGACCTAAGTCTGCTTGCATAGCTCCAACCTCGGCAAGAAGACCATGTAAAAGCTGCCCATGGGCTGCCTGAGTCGTCATAATGGTCTCCATCATAGCATGAAGAGAGGGAGGAAGAGGGCATGTATGCACTGCATCAACAATGTCAACATTTACCTCATCATCACCATCCTCGGCAACAACAGATGTGGGATCCCCATGCATGTCCTCATCTTGAACATCTCCAGTAGTAGACCGTACTCGTGGTCTGTTGGATGGACCAACACTCAGGTTGACAACCTTCTTTTGGGCAGTTCACTATTTCAGAAATTTGGCTCCTATGGGGGCTTGGATGTGAACCAACTCATGGGAAGGACAGTTCTTTAATCCTAAATATTTGAGGACCCTATGGATGAGAACTGGGAAAAACAAAGCATGCCTCTTATACTTACTCCTATGCACCTTGACAATGGTTTCGATGAAAAGGGAAGGAAAACAAATGGAACTATTGGTGACGAGGGCGTAAAGCAAGATACACCTGTCTACAGGGATTGTATGGATATGAGAGATAGGGAAAATGTTGTGACAAGCTATCCTAAAGAGGATATAATTAAGCTCAGTCAACTCACTTGAGCTAATACTTCGGTCAGAATCCCGATTGTTTGATCGTCCACAAAGAACATCCATAACATCATCAATACGAGGAGACATAGAGTTTGGATAAGTAGGTGTACAAATTATAGGTACATCAAGAGCTTTAGATATGTGCTCCCTAGTTCTTGTAAATGGTACACCACGCATGGACGATGCCACCTTGTGACCACCCAGATCCTCATGCACCGATAGATTCGAATAGAATTCTCTAATCAAGTCAGCTGGAGGGGGTGGTATGTTTGTACACAGGGACAGCCAATGCCTAGACTGTAGATTCTCACGAACAAAAGGATTGAGTTCCTGTAAATTGATTTGCCTTTCTCCCCAAATACGCCTACACTTAATCAAGGTTTCAAAGGTTTGCTCATTTTCGGGCATGAGGAACCTTAATTGATCAAACACCACTTCAAGTTCGGATGCAGCTTTGCATTTTCCCCTCTTAGTCCTCTTCGGACCCATAACTAATCGATGGTTAGTAGTGGAAACACGATCAGCTCACACAAAAACAGAACCAAAATGAAGTTTGAAGCAGAGAACAAAAATTGGAGAATAACCAGCTACCATGTGTAGAAAATCATGCATACAATATACTGTCTAGAACGGTTTACAACAACACAATGAAAAAACAATATTCTTATTCACGGGTTGTTTAGTTGGTGCAATAATTGTAATGCATTTTGGACCGATTCAATAATTTGAAGTTAAAGATCTAGAGTATATAACAGTAATAATATTATATAGGAAACATACAAGCGGATTTAGAACCTGTCATATTTTCGAAATTCCTAGCTACATGTAGTAAGTTTCACCAGCTTCTACAAAAAACAGAAAATAAATTGCACAATGTATAGTTCAGACATACAACCAGCATAAGGACTACCACACACATATGGAGCCACTGGCAAGTTCATTTTGTGGAAGGAAGACAACCTATGACATAGGCAACCTTACCAACAACAATGCATTTGACTAGCCAAACACCCAATTTCATCACAATCTTCATAGACATAGAAGTGTCAAGCATCAAAAAAAATTTTTTGAGAATAACGCACCACCAATGTGTAATTTGAAAGACAGCAACCGTTAAAAGAGTCTTACTATGTAAAATCCTCGAAGAATTTGCGTGAGAAATTGTCGGTTCTAGGCGGATGAAGCGAGCGCAATCGAAGATGTAATTTCGGACAGCTGCAAGTTCTGCAAAACTGGGGAAGAGTTAATAAAAATGGGTCATATTTTGTAATGTCCATATAACTCGATTTTAGATAACTCGAGTTACATGCAATCCAAATTTTCAGCACAAGGGCTTGCAAATTACTCGATACTCCAGAAAACAAGTTATGTTCAACTTACTCAATCATACATAAATCGAGTTCTTCTCACTGGGTTCCCACATAAACAAGTTAATTTCAAGTAACTCGATTTTATATAAGTAGAGTTATTCGGCTTGGCACTGGTCCAGATGCAGTCCAAGAGGGTCTTCCACATAAACCGATTGTTCGAAAATCGAGTTATGTGTAGCACAAATAACAAGAATCTAGTTAATGTTGGAACGGCTTTCTCATAACTCGATACTACAGACAACGAGTTAATTTCAAATAAATCGATTATCTCTAACTCGAGTTATATTGCTTGGGCCTTCACACCCAGCCCAGATATTTGGACTAGTCTAGATGCAGTCCAAGACGAATCCAAGTTTAGAGGTAGGCCTGGCACAATACTCGATTCTATTGAAATCGAGTTATGTGCAGTGGAAAATCACAAGATTCAATTTATGTGTACAACGGCTTCGACATAAATCGATATTTTAGAAAGCGAGTTGTGTTTAGAATTCCTTGATGTTTACGAACTCGAGTTAAGTTGTACACATAAACCCACCCAGCCCATATATTTGGACTGGTCCAGATGCAGTCCAAGAGGAATCCAACTGTACAAGTCTACCTCGCACATAACTCGACTCTGTTGAAATCGAGTTATTCGCAGTAGAAAATCTCAAGAATGCAATTTCTATGTAGAACGGCTTGCACATAAATCGATACATCAGAAAGCGAGTCATATGCAGAGTTACTCGATTTTGTAGAACTCGAGTTATTTTCACTGGTCTCACCCATAGACCTCTTCTCCCTTAATCTTCCTGTTAGGTGTAAACATTTCTCAACATTAATTTAGTGTGGTATTGACAATAACAAGTTGACTGGGCTTGTTAATTATGATACCTCAGTTCATGTGTCTGATCCTCAGTTTCCTTATGCAATATGGTGCAGGTCTTGTGCTCAAGCTAACATAAAGAATTTCTGTTCATGAATATTTTTGTGATGTGATGTGTTACCAAGCACTTTTAATATAAAAATGGTTCTGAAATATGTAAGCATTACCTGCCTTCAATAAGAAATTTGTGGGGCTGCCCTAAATTCTAGTGTCATCATTCTGCAATTCTGGGACTACTACAAGTAGTCTTCTAAGTTGTTCCAAAAATCATGCGTAGCCTTTTTATTTAATATTTTTATTTACTTTTTTTTTTAGTGGTATGATTTTCAATAAAATGTAAGTTTCATAGTTTTCATAAAAATTTCTTGAGAAAATGGATTTAGAAATAATCCAGACTCATGATTCCTTATGACAATGATAGAATTACCTGCATTAATGTGATGGCAAAACACTAGAAATAACTTTGTTATTTATAGATCAATGATTTGGAGAATTTTAAATCTCCAATTGTTTGATAATATAAAATCTTTAAAAGAGGGAATTGATATTGTTGCATCATGCATTTGTAGTTGTAAGTCTAAACAGCATTAGATTAATATGAGATAGAGTTAATGTGGGCCAAGGATCACTATATTTAATAATAATAAAAAGTTTGAAATATCTGTACCTTTAAACTAGTTTATTCTTTTAAATATCTTGAGAACATGATGGCATTATCATGATCAGTGGTATCTAACTCCAAAAATGACATTATTCACCAACTAAAAAATTCAAAACATCTTACCTACAGCTCAAGACACGGTAGGTCCATTTTACCAAGGTTATCTGGATGCAGCTAATGCTTTACGATTAGCTGCTACATGCTTCAAACAACAAAAAGATAGCACATTTAGTTCTTCTCTTTCTCTCTCTCTCTCTCTGTCTCTCTCTCTCACTAGAATAAGATAATAGTGCTGATGAACATTCAAACAACTATTTGTCTATTTCTGACTCAAATCTATGCAAAGGAAAGTTTGAGCTGGTGATTGAAGAACTAAATATCTCATATTGGCATATCTGCTGTTGGGTCCAAGCCAACTGTGTACTCAATCAAAATGTGAAGCACAAGTGATATTTATATTGATTGACACAAAGACACAAACATATAAACTTCTAATTTGGTCAAACTATATGCAAACTATGCAATGTCAACATCTAAATGAACCCTCAAACTATTTACATTGATTGACACAATTGATGGATTAACTTCTTACTTATTTTTTAGACATCTAAATTTGCAAACATCAAAAATAATGACTTAAAATTTTAGATTTGGTGTTATTGTATTAAAGTGTTACAATATATACAAAACATACAACAATGTCATCTGAAAACAACAAAATCCTAGCTTAAGACACTGTTGACCCCCCTAAAATAAAATCCTGGAGTCGCCATTGAATGTAATATAATTGAATGACACGCAAAAAGGCCAAAATCCAAACAAAGTTGGAGAAAAAAATACATCATCACATTCATTTTAAAATACATATGAAAGTTCATCATAGTAATTAAAAATTTTCCAAGAGTGAAACTCTAAACATCACAAAAGTACCCAATCAATAAAGTTGCAAACTGGGATGAACAAAATAGGGATGAATAGTAAAGTTGCAAAGTAAACACACTCTAAACATCACATAATACATTATCATCACTTTGCATCCACCCTAACCACTTAGTCTTGGCATCTGGACGTTTAACACAACACTGTCCCTCATAATCAGCTCAAATACGCAAACATCTCCTACTCGCAAACTATTTTCCCTCACAAATGCAGACCAACCAGCTGATACGACACATGATGAACCCCCACTTCGTTCATAAATGTATAGCTTCACAGGCCATAATCGGTCCACAATCTGGAGCTTGACAGGGAGTATACTTGCTTTGGTGTAGTCCTTGGTAAACCCTTCTCTCGGTAAGTAGTTGATAAAGTCTTGGGGTAAACTCTGTACAAGGAACAATAACAGATATTTAAAAAATAGTTGAACCTAAGATGATACTATTTGATATCCAAATGATACAGTTAAATATATATACATCTTTTCACCTAAAAACAAACAAGCAAATCATTACCGACAAAATGTCTAGCAACAAGTATCTAGTGTGACAATCTTTCTAATTGATCTATGAAAAATGAAAGTTAATCGGAGTTGCATTTCTAAATTACAAAAATATTTCATTTTAGTGAAGCTAAAAGCTTACCGCACGATCCTTGCCATTAACGTAGGATGGATGAATGATAATAGTGAAAAGAGGATTTTCTGATTTAAAAGCATTGGCTATAACAAGATTTTCAGCTACACCACCATCTTTCTTAGGATGGGCTAATCCTGAAACGAGTTGAAAATATGAAGTCATGCACATAAAATTAATAGTAAACATGCTAAAAAAATCAACCGGCTTCTTACAAAAGTCTAACATTCAAACCTGAACCCTCTCCACTATAAAAGTGTTTGATGATTTCAACAGAGTTGTCATCACTCTCATCATCTTCGATCCTATGAACTTGGAGTTCGTCATCTAAAGTATAGTCTATTTCTGTTGCAGTGGCATCAAATATGAGTACATCAAAGTGTGAATTTCCTTCATATTTGAAAACCAGCAAGTGCCCCACGGTTACACCATGACAGCTTGCAAGTTTGGACCAACCATTTTGAAACCAAAACCCCCCAGCATGTTGTGTCAACTTGACTTTCCATTTTCTACCATTTGGAATAGTGAGAAAGGCCATATCTGACATATCCACTTCGTATTTCTGCACGAACTTATCTGGAATCCGCTGTAAAAAGAATATCCATAACATAAATGCAAGCGAGGGAAATAAACACATGCAATCAATCAAGCTCTATGGAGTTGTGCAGCTACCATTGCAGGAAAAATGGATTTAGTGATTGTTAGGTCATAATACTTTCATAAGTGTTCAATGGTATTACTATTTGTTCGAAGTTCAAAAAAGTAGACAAAATCCTTATACACAATGCTAGAAAATAAAAGTAAAACACATGGCAGAATACTCCTTAGTTACAGCCCCCCACCCCCACACAAAAAAGAAAAGAAAATGGACTGATCCACAGATTTTTATGACCACATCCACGGATTTTTATCAATGGTCACTGCATTAAGTAAAATGAGGAAGAGGAAAGAGGGAGGAGGAAGAAAGGAAGGAACAAGAACAAATTTATGATCAAGTACAAATCAAACAAAATAAAATAACAGCCCATGCAACATTGAAGTTATATTTAATAGCTATAACCTCAATCTGTCATATTAAGGGCTCGATATTTGACAGTAACAAATCTTATGAATTTTTATGCTTCTTATACAACCTAATCTTATAACCAAAATAACCATCAAACATATTCAACATCCAACATTTCTCTGTTGTTGTTGAAATGTAAAAAATTTTGGGGAAATGTTGTATTTTGAGTGCTTCTGTAATGTGTCTGTGATTTCGTTTTGGGGTGTTGGGGAAACATTGAAGATGACCCACTTTTGTTTATGGGCAGGATTTCGATTTAGACGTACAAATTTTTGCCACTTAGCCACTTTATAAGTTTGTGAACTCTAAAAAAAAAAATGATAAAAAGAGTGAACGATTTGTGTATCCTAGTTTGATCCCAGAACACAGTTTCACAGTTTAAATTGAGTTATACATCTGTGCTGACCCTATAAGCCCTATCACATTTTCAAAAAAATGCTATCTGCTCTTGCTCTGTATTTTTTTCCTCAATCTCTACCATGCGCTTATCCCTGTTTCATTTTTTGTTCATATAAAAGTGTTCGATGCAAAAGTACTTTGTTATGTGACTGTGTTCTTCTTAAAATGTAACCTACGTATTGCAAAATGAAAGTTTTTCTGACTACATGTAACAAATGTAAATTTTTTCAAGAATCACAAATAAAGAAGATCAAGTGGACGACGTGTATTAGCATATGATTTTCAGAGGAATCTAGTTTATAAATTTAAGCATACTTACAAGCTTTCCTTCCTGAACAGCATTCGGCAGAATAATCTTGAAAAAGTGTGGGGACCGATCAGCAGGACCATCGTCGTTGTCTTTAGCCATTGTTCTGGTTCTCCAAAGTTCTGTGCTTTTCGCTGAGAAGTTGAACAGTTGCTGCTTCGTATGTTTCAGCACTAAATAGTGGCCAGAACGGTGTGTGGTCATACACATAACCTGATTATTCGGAAATCGAGTGCTGTGCACTGCGACTCAAAGGAGTCCATGCTGTGCACAGTGTATCTCAGAGGAATCCATGTTGTGTGTGATGGTTTGGACATAACTCGATATCCCGTATCTTGGGTTAAGAGTAGAATTACTTGATACTAGGTTAATCGAGTTACCTGCCAATAACTCGACTTTCGGAAATACGAGTTACATATGACATAAATAAAAGGAACCCAACTTTGTACTCGATTATACAGAAATCGAGTTACGTTGACTGGGCTTCTCAACCCAGCCCAGATATTTGGACTGGTCCAAACGCAGTCCAAGAGGAATCTAAGTGTGCAGAATGGTCTTCAATGTATCTCGAAGCTAAAAAAATCGAATTCCTTTCAACATAACTCGGTACTACATAAATCGAGTTACGTTGACCGGGCTTCTCAACCCAGCCCAGATATTTGGACTGGTCCAGACGCAGTCCAAGAGGAATCTAAGTGTGCAGAATGGTCTTCAACGTATTTCGAAGCTAAAAAAATCGAGTTCCTTTCAACGTAACTCGGTACTACATAAATCGAGTTACGTTGACTGGGCTTCTCAACCCAGCCCAGATATTTGGACTGGTCCAGACGCAGTCCAAGAGGAATCTAAGTGTGCAGAATGGTCTTCAACGTATCTCAAAGCTAAAAAAATCGAGTTCCTTTCAACGTAACTCGGTACTACATAAATCGAGTTACGTTGACTGGGCTTCTCAACCTAGCCCAGATATTTGGACTGGTCCAGACGCAGTCCAAGAGGAATCTAAATTTGCGGAATGGTCTTCAACGTATCTCGAAGCTAAAAAAATCGAGTTCCTTTCAACGTAACTCGGTACTACATAAATCAAGTTACGTTGACTGGGCTTCTCAACCCAACCCAGATATTTGGACTGGTCCAGATGCAGTCCAAGAGGAATCTAAGTGTGCAAAATGGTCTTCAACGAATCTCGAAGCTAAAAAAATCGAGTTCCTTTCAACGTAACTCGGTACTACATAAATCGAGTTACGTTGACTGGGCTTCCCCACCCAGCCCAGATATTTGGACTGGTCCAGACACAGTCCAAGAGGAATCTAACTGTGTACAATGGTCTTCAACATAACTCGAATCTAGAGAAATTGAGTTGCGTTGACTGGACCGGGTGGGATTCTCTTACACGTAACTCGGTACTACATAAATTGAGTTACGTTGTCTGGGCTCCCACACCCAACCCAGATATTTGGACTGGTCCAGATACAGTCCAAGAGGAATCTAAGTGTGTAGAGTGCTCTTCAACGTAACTCGGTACTCTATAGATCGAGTTACGTTGCTCTTCAACGTAACTCGGTTCTATAGAAATCGAGTTATGTTGACTAGGCTTCCCCACCCAGCCCAGATATTTAGACTGGTCTAGATGCAGTCCAAGAGGATTCTAAGTGTCCAGAATGGACTGCAACGTAACTCGTTAAATTAAAAATCGAGTTTTTTTTAGTATAAGCTGTCTACTTGAAATTTTCCTTGCGAGTTGCACTGTTCACACCCATTCAGTATTGGTGTGCTTATTCATCGTAAAAGTGGACCTGCTGACAACCATACTGTGAACAACAAGTCATCCATCTACTTCCAACCACATCCATTAGTAAATCATTCCCCCATTTCCATTACGCAAATAAAAAAATCATCCATATATACAAGCTTGTTTGTAAGTAAAGAGCCTTTATGCATTTAAATCAGTTGATGTACAAAAATAAAAAGTTCAATTTCTACATTTTAAACATTCTTCACAATTGTAACTT
Organism: Quercus engelmannii; assembly: GCA_029955605.1. Taxonomy (NCBI): domain Eukaryota; kingdom Viridiplantae; phylum Streptophyta; class Magnoliopsida; order Fagales; family Fagaceae; genus Quercus; species Quercus engelmannii. The sequence continues at coordinate 106,376,409 of JARPSG010000001.1, read as the reverse complement.
GAAACTTGGACAGCATCCGCCAACAATGGTTTAGGCAATCATGGAGTCTGCGCATTTGAGTGACACCTTCTTTTTGTTCTCTTCAGAAGTTGCCTCCTATCTGAGGAGTAGCCAACACAGAAATTATTATACAACCCACATTAATTAATAAATTGAATTGACAAATACAGAAGAACCTTCAGGCTTGCCTGCTTAAATGACGAGCATCTACAGTTACACCTTGGCGACAATTACAAATCTGCAGCAAAACATATACAGTTAGGGAAATAGAGACCCCATGAATACTAGAATATGTACACCACAAACAATAAGATTGAAAGAACACCAAAACTGGGACAGAAGAATTGGAATGGTAATGTGTAGGAGTTAAGACTAACTGCAACTACTTGAAGAAGTAATCACAAGATTGCCCAAAGTGGAGCTAAATTTGATACAATGGTATTACTATTATGGTTCCAATCTACAAATTACTCCAGGTATCTTAATTATAACTCATATAATGTAATATCTAAACATGTAAAGAAGAATAACTTATGATACCCCCTTGTTACTATGATTTGTAGTTGTGACCTGCTACATAGCACCATGGCTTGTTCATGCCACATTTCGAGTCAGACATGTACGACGGTTATGACCCTCTTGGCGACATAACCCATACTTCAACTTTGGTCCATTCTCAATCCACAATGAGGTTGGCAACTCCCTATCCTCGTCATCCATCTCATTGCGGATTCTCGTGGACTTTGGCTGACCTTTCTCACGGATCAACCGCTAGTTTGGCATCATAGTTCTCCTTTCTGCTGGCTCCGACCATTCTAACCTATCTTTCAGTGGTTGGAAGATTGGCTCATAGTTGTGATACCGTTCTTCAACGCGGTAGAAATGATCCATATACTCAGTGGCATCATGGTTGTGTTTGGCACAAACTGCTATCAAATGGGAACAGGGGATCTTGTTTGCTTCCCATTTGCCGCACGTGCATGTCATGTCCATGAAGGAAACCCTATGGGTGTGATCTCCCCCGCCAGTGTTCAACAGTGAAGACTGTGTCTCCACTGTATATAACTGTTGTTGCGCACTCATCCTTTTAACAATATGGAGCTTCGCCTTCTCTTGATTTGCCTCGAACTTGTCATAGGCATATTTGCACCACACTTGCCCCTCTTCCAACTGCTCTAGGGTTTTGTTTTGACATTCGTCAAAGTATGAGTTCACCTTGTAAAATGTAAACTTCACCATTGCAGTTATAGGCAAGCTACATGCGCCCTTAAGTACCCCATTGAAGCAATCTGACAGGTTGGTTGTCATTGCCCCATATCGATGCCCATGGTCATGTACAAGTGTCCACTTTTCTTGATTTACCTCCTTAAGATAGTCGTACGCATCCGGGTTGACATTCTTGATGCAATCCATGGTGTTCTCAAACTTCCTAACTTGATTCGCAGTTGCTGTGTTCCATACCAAGTTCTTCAACGACACACTATTGAAGTTAGTGTTAACATTGCTTACTAAATGGCAGAGGCAATACCGATGATGGGTTAAGGGCGGTTGCAAGTAGCCCCTAGTGGTGTCATTGAAGCATGATTGTATCCCACGATGCTTGTCGGATATTATACACAAATTGGTCTGGTCTGTAACAAAGGTCAACAGGCATGCCAAGAACCATCCCCATGTCTCCGTGCTCTCACTTTCGACAACGGCAAATGCGAGTGGATAAACCTCGTTGTTACCATCTGTTGCCATTGCTATCAATAGCTTTCCTTTGTACTTGCCATAGAGGTGTGTTGCATCTATGCTTATCACCGGCCTGCAATGCCTGAACCCTCTAATACACGGACCAAAAGCCCAAAACGCGGAGTTGAATATACAAGTCCCCGAGACATAGGGGTCACACTTTAATGTGGTCACAGTGTCTGGATCTGCATCGGACAATGCAGCTAGAAATCGTGGCAATTCCGTATACGACTCGTCAAAATCTCCGTAAATACGCACAACTGCCTTCTATTTGGCTTCCCAAACCTTGTACATAGTTACATCATGCCCATGCCTTGCATGCAACATACTACGCAAGTCCCTTACCTTTCGGGTTAGGTCCTCCCGTACATACTTCTCAAGTGCAATGGAGATGAACTTTGAATCCATCATCCGCCCATCAGTTGCTAGCTGGAGGGATGAGCAACTATGGGGACCCTTACATGTACTGATAACCCACATCCCGTGCTTCTTGCTGCAATTGGCCCGAATTAACCATAGACATGCCTCATGTATGCACCGTACAACTAGCCTATTGGTGTCAAACTTGATGACCTTGTATTGCTTATTATGCTCCACAGAGTAGAGGGTCAACATATATTGAATAGAGGCTTTATTCTTGAATAGCATCCCCTTTGCTGGGTGGTCACCTTTATGCCAACTTGTAAGATGTCCTATACCCAATGCAGGTGATGGGTCATTAATATTGTCCCATGTGTTTGATGTGAACCATTCTGGGATAGGAACTATTATAAGGCAATCCTCCTCGTTGTTTTCGATTAGTGGTACATCTAAGACCTCCGCGTCATCCACTGGTCCATCAGTATCAATGAACTCTTCGTACACATCTCGGCTGGCATCAATATCAATTCCCCCATCCATATCAGCTTGGACATGTTCATATGTGTGACTAGACCCTCCCACATCATGTGTATGGGTGGCGCCCACCACTTCGGTGTTGTCTAAATGATCAACCACACTACATGGTTGATTATTGTAGGGGAAAGGCGTGGCATTGGCAAAGGGAGGATGCACGTCAAGCGACAATGAGTGTCGCTCTTCCACCCCATTGCCATGCTGTGAACTTGCACTAGCATGGAACCCAACAGCCTCAATAGTTACATACAAGTCGGATGCTATGAATTGGGGGGTCCGCTTAATCACTGCCCATATCATGTCCACATCAGGATCGCAACCCAACAAATTTAAGTTGTAGACAACCTGAGTACTCACAAGTATATGGGGGGCACGGTACACGATGGATATCTTATGTGACTTGCTGTCCAACCGTAGAGCTTCCATTATTTTCCGGTGCATTTTTCTCAAGTGTGTTCCCCATTTCAACTTAATGAACTTCTGCTTCACTGACTTGCCTCTATAGGACAGCCCATGCAAGTCATGAAAATACTGTTCCCCATCATAGTAAATGTAGAAGTAGTGACGACCCATGCCAGACCTGGATAAGGACAATTAATTGTGGTTATCATGCAGAAGATAGGGGGTTATGTTAATGCAGCAGTAATTAATCTTTTACAGATGCACTATGATGCTATCCTAATTATAGGTGTACAAACTTGATTCGTTTGGACACAAACATTGGCCTTTTAGGGGAGATGTGCCACAACAAAGAATCAGGGTGTTTGGAATATCGCTTGGTGAGGATGCAATAGGGAGTAGGAAAATGCAAACATGGTCAACAAAACTTGTTCACCTCGCAGGCTTTCTTTTTCAAAACCCACACAGTAAAGCCTTTCAAAACTGAAAGAACCATACAATTTAAACCTCAGTATACATTACACATCATTGTTAATATGTATGAATGAATGCATATGTCATCATAGGAATTCACCGTACAATGTTTGTTTATATATATGTTTATTTAGAATGATTATATACATATTTCCCAAAAAAATTCTCAAAAAGAATTATTATATACATTACTATATCTATACATATAGAGGAACAATATGTATACAATGTCACTATCACACACACACACACACACACACACATAAGATTTTGCTAATGTATGTCATAAGAGCACACAATAATTAATCATTTTTTGAACAATTTTTTTCAGGATTTTCAATGTATTAACAGTTTTTGCAATTCCTAACAAAATGTTTCAAAAAATTGGTGCCCTAAGGACATACATTATATATAAACATACCTATATATGTGTGTATATATATATACATGTGATCATATATGGGTAGGTAGCTTTGTTTATATTTACATATATTTGCATATACATACATACATATATATGTGTGTGTGTGTGTGTATATATATATATATACATATATTTGTTCATGCCACATATACATCTTATGATATATGGGTAGGTACGTTTGTCTATATATAGATATATCTATACATACATACATTTATGTATATATATACACACACATAATGTCAAAACAAGACAGTTGTAGAAAGAAATCACATTTATACTAAAATGGCAATCCAATTATAAGTAGTTATGTAAGTCAAGAAGTTATGTAAGTGAATATATAACTGTCAGGGAAGATGTGCCACAACAAAGAAGAAGGGGACCACAGCAACAACACGCTTGGTGAGGATGCAATAATGACAAGGAAAATGGCAGAAGAGTTAGCAAACTTTGTTCACCTCATAGGCTTTCTTTTTCAAAGACCAGACGCTGAAGGTTTTCAGCACAGATAGAGCCAGGCACGTGCATGGATTCTAAAATGTGGGGAGGGGGAGAATCATGACTCGATTTTGAGGAAGTCGATTTTATATAAAACTCGATACCACAGAAATCGAGTTAGTGTTGACAAGACATATTGAAATGACGGCATTTCAGAAACTCGGTTATTAAGAAGTCGAGTTACTTGTAACTCTGTATTTTATTTAGGTACAGATATTGCTATAACTCGATTTCTTTAGAATCGAGTTTTAGGTCCATTTCCTCTACAAAAGGGCACTTCACATGTAAAATGGTGCAACCACATTCTGGTGCAAAGAATTCCCACCATTGCGTGTTTGTAGAGCAGGATGGGACGTACCTATGTTGTGTTTAATGGTCGTGTTCCAGGCATATACGACAATTGGCTAGATGCGAGCAGACAAGTTCATAAATTCCCAAACGCCAATCACAAATCATATGAAGATCGAAGGGAAGCAGAAGCCGCATACATGGAGTATTTGCATGGTAATGGTATGGGCATGCATGGTGGTGCGTCTACATCGTGGGCAACTCCAAACATATCAACCTCAACTCCACCTAGCACTTCTCTAAGCGAAGGAACCAACTATGGCAGTGGAGACATTAGGAACACTTTGTTAAGGTATCAGTTGGAAGTTGCCATTGAGGAGCGTGACCATGCAAGGAGGATTGCAAGCTTGAGTGCAAACATGTTGAATGAAGTAATGGCCCATGTTGTGGGGGATGATGAATTTGATGCACCCACGAGACAACGTACGGATGCATGAATGCAAAAGTACAACTTCTTGCTGTGGTATTTAGTAAGATATGTATACTTGCAAGTAACTACTTTTGTGTGTGTGGTTTAAGTAGAAGTGTCATCGTTTTCTAGTTGTTTGACTGGCAGATATGTATATATGGAAAAATAACCTTATTATTTTTGTTTTTAGACTACTTTGGTCTTATTCGGTCCATTATATCTACTTTGGTCTTATTCGGTCCACTGTGGTTTCTAGAAAAATCGGTCTACTACATTCTATTTACTCTATTTGATCCTATTCAATCAGCTTTGGTCATATGAGATCTATTTGGTTCACTGCAGTCCATTATTGTGTAGTTACAAAATACAAGATCAGCCTATACACAATGAGCCACGATTAACGAATGTACATGACGTCAAAAACAACAATGAATTGCATAACCTCTACATGAACGATTTGGAAATCCACTAGGAGGATTCACTGCAATCCATACCAATCAAAGAAAATTCAAACTTTAAAAAAGATAGGATTGGAATTATTCATACATGATAAATCGTCCAACATCAGAAAATGATCCAAATTCTTCAAGTCAATTCTGAAAATTTTAATACCCACAATATAGAAAGTCTAGAACAAAATAACCATGAATAAAAATTGACACCAACCAACTAAAAAAACAAATAACACAGCTATATAAAGGTTCTTGAATCCCAAACACAGTAAATAAAACCCTAAAATTATGATGTACCTTGTAATATTATTCTGAATTAGAAAAAAAAGTTAACACTTAAAATTTCAAAATTACTTAAAAAGTGAACATTACATGGAATACTACAGGTTTCAATAGATACATTACTATATCTTCCCTCTAGCTAGCTCCACTGGACGAAATAGAGCACCTATGAGAGTGGTCTTGCCACTGCCAATTCTGCCAACAATACCTATTTTGTGCCCTTCCTCAAATGTGCAACTGATCCCCCTCAGAACAAGTGCATCAGGCCTATATTTGATCTATTTTATCATTGATATTCTTAGAATCTCAGCATAAGAACCTTCTTTAATTTTAAATTAAATAAAAAAAAATAGTTACCTGCAAACCATTTATTTCAACTTTACCCACAGATGGCCAATTTGATGGAGGCCGGTTCCCTTCTAACGAGAACATTCTTCAGGAAGGTTTGGTGTAATGCCCTTGTAAAAACTCAAAGACCTTCGAACCTAGAAGCCCCAACAGAATAAATTAGCCTTATAGATGAGAAAATAAGTTTATAATGAAAGTAAGAACGTCTAAAAACCTAAATCAAGTTTGTGACTCAATGGGGTGAGCCAAAATCTCCCACCTTCACAACTTGAGATCATTAGGTATTTATTCTCTTATAGCATTTGCGAGAAAATGCACAGATTTAGTATTTTACTTATAGAAAACTATCAATGAGTTTTCAAAAGATCAGTCACAAAATAGCAGGAAGATTTCCTTTGCTTGTTCTTTTCTCACTCTCTTCTCCTTTTAATAATAAGAAGAAGAAGTTTTAAAAGCCAATCTGATCAATTACAAAATTTTCAAGAATAAAATACACCCATTTACTACTAGTATAAGATCATAGCAGTATATCAATTAAAATCCTCTCTTTTGTATTTATAAGTCACGTATGCATAACTACATATACATAAATATCAAATCCTTCAAATATGACCTAACAAATCATCATATGATGGAACCTCATTTACACTTTCATCAAGTCATCAAAAGAACACTATCTATGACCTAATAACCCTCATAAACAATAACTAGAATTGTAGTGCCTAGGGTGCAGATTTCATTCTAAATCAAAACCTAGCATAAAGTCTACAAGATCATAACCTAAGCTCTGATACCATTAAATTGTCACGCCCCGAACCCAACTATAAAGATAGGCACGTGACAATTGCCACACGCTTATAAAGTAAGCACTCTATAAGTGTGCAAGGCCTTCTTAGCAACTAAAATTCATCCTCAAAAAAAACTAAATCAATTAAATCCAAAATACCTCAACAATTTCTTTATGAATAGATCTCCAATAATTTAATAGGAATAAAATCCAAACCTTACGTACATAATGCCAATTGGCCAATAAATATAAAACTATTAGAAGACCATCCAATTCCAAAATCACTAAGCTTCTTTTCCCGCTCACAACACAATCATCAAAACTCCCAAAACTTATTATTCTTCATAATCTGAAAAGGGGGGTGAGTTGACAACTCAATAAGTAACCAAAACCCTAATAAGTTCTATCAGGCAATAGATCTATAAAGTAATAAGATGTAATATGAGCCTTCAAAAGTCATAATATGCTATGGGTTTTCAAAAAAAATAACTAAAGAAATTTCATAGTCTTAAAATAATAAGTTGCAAATAGATCAGATACTTTAATCTTACAAATATATCATAGATGGTTTAGGAAGTAGTCAGCTTTTCATATATCAAAAGCTATAACTTACAATAGGTTCTAAAAATACATAAGCAGTTTTAAAGACTCAAATTAGTTCAAATACTCAAACGTAATTCATATTCTTAACAATCTTATGACTATGGTCACGCTATATCCCCGTGACTGGGCATCAGAGTACCAATGAATAACCCCCATTGGTTTGGGTATCAGAATACCAATGAATAACCCCCATTGGCTGGGTATCAGAGTACCAATGAATAACCCCCATTGGTTTGGGTATCAGAATACCAATGAATAACCCCCATTGGCTGGGTATCAGAATACCAATGAATGACCCCCATTGGTTGGATATCAGAATACCAATGAATAACTCCCATTGGTTTGGGTATCAAAATCAATTCATAGTCAAATTGTCCATAATCATATGTAATAAATCATAGTTTCTAACAAAAATATATCTTATTCAAATACGTATATATAATTATATATTCAATAATCAAATATATTTGTGATATTTCTATATTCTTATTTTAAATCAATATAGCTAACAAATATCAATTAAATAAAATAAATCTTATATTCAGTGCTCATATGTATTTGTGAAAATTCTTTATTCGTTACTTTGAATCAGTATAGCTAAAAACAATTAAATAAAATACATCATATATTCAGTAATCAGATATATTTGTGATAATTCTTTACTTGAAATCAGTAATACATTAGAAATAAAATTGTAATAACTGTAAACAAATTTTAGGAGTTAAATAAAACCAATTAGGATAAGGTTACTTACCTCAATCCAAAGCCTATTAAAAAATCCTTGCAGTTTCCCAAGACCAATCCAATGTAAACCTTTTAGCAAACTAAATAAAGAATTTACTCCAAACAAGTATGTCACTTAGATCCTTGGACCTCAAATCTCAAGGCCACCCAACACCACAGAGACAACAAGGCAAAGATGCTTTACACGTGAAAAGACTAAATCCTTGGAAACCTTCAAATAATTGGTATTGGCTTCATCTTTTATCTATTAATAAGGAACCTTAATGACAAGTCAGTATTGCCCATAGTGGCCAACACACATCTAGTTATGTTGCCCTCAATAAGAATCATGGAATAAAAGTGACGTGCTTTTGGTGGTGAAATTTTGCTTAACTGGACATATACTGGTTGGCTTCTTAGATAGGAGAAAAGATGAGGAGGGGGGGGGGGGGGTGTGGACGGCAACTCCTCTTAGAAAATCTTTAGGTGTAAAAAAAAAGCAAAATCCTTAGGGTGGCTAGGGTTTACATGATACAATTAGGGTATAAATATTGCTAACTTCAATATTAGAAATTACTAAATTACCCCTAAAAAATAATCTCCTTTTTATTTATTTATTTATTTTTGGGACTGGGTATTACAACTAAGAAATGAAATCAACAATTCATGGTCTAACACCACCCAAGACAAATGCCTACCTAGGATGGAAGAATAGCAGCAATTTTAGGGGATGCACCTAGAACAGCAAAATCCTCTATATTCTAGGAAAAAAATGATGTACACTGTAAGAATTAATATACCATCAAACATTCATATCAGAGATACAAACACCACCCAGTTAATAACATCACAAAGCAACCAATTATACTCCTGGAACTATGTGTAAGTACAGAGTTGTAATAGAACCACAAAAGCCTACACTTAACTCCAATGAGTCTTTCTTAACTTAAAATACTCCTCGTATACAATACTCAGAATGCCCAATGTTCCAAATGCTGTAGATAAATTACAAGTTTCGGCAGTACGTGCAAGGCACGTGCTTGCCGTGGAAAAAGAGTAATAATTAATATAATTTTGGATTTTATTTATATCACAAAACATAAATATAAATCATTTGAGTTTTAAAGTATATAGAGATTTACATTAATCAAATAGACATTAATTCTCAGAAAATAAAATACATTAATTTTACTATTCTCAACATGAAACACTGATATCTTCTCAAATAAAAGACATTAATTTATAGGCAAATGAATCCAATTGTATTATCCAATTGAACTTCACCTCAGCAGCTAGAAGTTCAACAATGAAATGAATAATCAATTACAAAGACTTACCTGTAGTCTATGTGATTGTTCTTTGGAGAGACACAGAGCTTCAGTTTCATAGCTCAAGGAAGCTCAACAAAGACGTATATATTATTATCTTTTGGTTTTTCTATTTGGCTAGCATGCATATATCACCACCAAGAATTGCCAATTCAAAGTTTCAGCAACTATTTGCTAAGCAGATGAACCGTTGGGAATTTATTCAGCCCTTCATATGCAAGCAGGGCTAGAAAGTCCTATAGCAATAACAAATTGTCTAATGAAAAACCAGATAAATGCCAGCAAGGAAGCAATAATTTATAAATTCATTCTCTAGGAAATATTGTTGCTACTCTGCATACCATTTTCTAGAGCAGACAAGTCCTTATTCTTCTCCTACAGGTCATGTGCCAGCTGATATGTCAGCTCAATGGTTTTAACTGCATTTCCATCCAAGGAAAAATGAAAATTCCTGAGTATAAACTATACAATTAGAAGCATCAGCAACCATGTATTCAACAGATAAAACAACCTATAAAATATTGATGAATTATTCAAAAATAACATATAAGAAAACTGGTTGAGATTATTATCAAGATCTATAATTTATACTCCCCTTTGTTATCTCCACAGAATGTGTTGGCTCCAAAATTCATAAAATTTTGAGCAAATTGATTAGCAGGGCATTCAACCAAATAGAGAATAAACATAGACTTGCAACTATTTGGAAGGGTAAGCAAAGCCTTGGAAATTTTTTTCAATTCTAGCGTCCTCTAACACCCATATGCATATTATAAAGCCAACTTTGAAGCAAATAACTCAACTCTCAATCATGTGAAGATAAATACAAAACCAGTCAGATTGGTAATGAATGCCGGACGGTGATTCTGTTTTCAACCTTGCATATCAGATTTTCCACCATGCAAATCAAACCACCAATCTTGAGGCCAACTAAACCACTTTCTTGAATTACATAAATGTAAAATCAAACACATATCATCATATAAGTATCTCTCGAAACTACAAACAAAATTCAACAAAACAAGCCTATCGTGCAAATGCAATAATTATAGGAGTGTGCTCTGATGGTGTGAGTAACCATCGTACAACACTAAGAGTGAGCAGCTTTAAATCCTATTACTTTCTCAACCAGAATAGTAAATTTCAATTACTTTTTATTTTTTTTCCAGTTCTCCATGCCCTCAAGATAATCATTAGGCTATTTCATCCCCAGTTCAAGCAATGAATGCCTCCATCATTTCATTAAAGCAAATGATGGACAAGATTTGATTCATTGGCCAATGACACACACAATATATATATATATACTAAAAATCATAAAATAAGAAGGCTAATTGATGAAAAAATCAATAATCAATTTTTAGTTTCTCATTGGGTTCCCAAATTGATAGCAAAATGAAAAGGTAATATATACAATGTTAAATAACAATTACAAACCCCAAGAAGCGAAAGGAACAAAACATGCACACATAACTAAGATTTTTGCCGTTTTCAGCTTTAGGTAAGTTATATTGTGAGCTGCTCTAGAACTCAGAAAAAAAAAATATAAATTCTATTCTCCAAAGTTCCTACTAACGAACTTGTAATCAAATGTACACAGATCTAATCATTCTAGAGAGGAGGGGATTTAAAGGAGATTAAAAATAAGAGAATGAGAAGGAGGATGTACCAATCTAGGAATTTTAGGGAAGGCGAATCAGAAAATTAGGAGAGAGACACATACCTAGCCAAGCCACCCATTTCTCTCCCATCATGTAGAGAACCATTAACCGAGCAGAGAAAGAAAAACATCTTACAAGTTCGCCTCCATCCCAAACTTTCCCTCGCCACCTCCCACACTCTTTCTCTCTTCAAGTTTTGTTTTGGTCCCTCCACTTCAAACAGCTTTGCTTTTCCTCAAAAAACAAAAAACTCACCATTTTGGCTACCAAAACAAACATTACTTGACTAAACACAACTCCATACCCAGCAGCTAAAACTTTAGAAGAAAAGAGACCCAAAATACCCATATTAGCAAATGAAAAGAAGAAATCAAGCAAATGCCAGCAGAAACAAACTAAAATCCACTATACAATCCTGCATGTACATAGCCCATCCGGTCCAGTAATAGAACCACAGATTCAACATACAAATTTCTGTTAGTTACATCTCTCCATTAAACTAGGACTTCAGTTATCAAGAACATGACAGGACAAGAAATTTCCAGATTTGCCAAAAGGGAGTAAGGGACCCATTTGTCAATGCAAACGTGTACATTGATACTTCTAGTATACGAACATTTATACAGTTATGTAGACCCAAATTCCAAAGAGCATTGATTGTAGTGACTTACCAAGAGTTTATCATCACTTTCAGATTCCCTTCTATTACTTCCAGGGCCTCACTAAGTATATGCATGTATTGATTTAGCCTTTCTACAGAAATGACATAATTTGGTGAAGTGCACTGATATTGAATGGAGAAGACAAGTGACATGTTTAATGAAAGACCATAACAAAGTGTCATTCCAATAAATCCTGCAATAAAAGGAGAAAAAGTTATAGAGAATCTAATATGCATGTTTTACAGCTCAATATAACTCCACAATCATGTTTAAAAAACCATCTCCATTAAATTAAATTGAAGCATCTATACAAGAGCTGTAAATCGTTACAGATAGAAAAGATAACTCTTCAAGGTAAAACTCACCAGAGTTAACAGTTCTGGGAGGAAGCCATGACCGTGCAGGGTGCTGAAGAGGCAAGAACTGCACTAAGTGTTTCTAATCTTAGGATGAACCACTCATTTGCTGCAAATCTATGGAAAAAAGGACTAGCATTTCTGTCAATCAATTCAACAGGACCAATAAAAGAATCGGTCTTCGTCCTCAAAAGCTCTTATAGTCATGGCGCCAAGCATTGTAGAGACTCGGATAAATGATTTGCTACAAAGGAGTTGGTTCTGCCATTGATCCGCATAAACTTCATCATGAAACTCTTTTACGAAAAGTATCAAATTACTTCTTCTTGCTTATCAACAATGCCACACATTTGTTTCTCAAAAAAATAAAAAATAAATAAAAAAACAAATTACTCTCTTACAACCCACTTTACTGTAGCTAACAACATACAAAAACATAAGAAAGTTTGGCTTCAAATGAATGCCAATCGAGACATTTGTCCATTTGCAATCAAAACTCCAAGTGCAGAAAAACTTCCTAATACATCAATAAATACAATACACCTTATGGGTTTTCTCCAAAATATCAATTTCTTGACAACAAACACATTGACAGCCAGTATTCTCCCCAAGCAATGATCCAGAAATAGATGCACAGCCACCAAAATTCTCCCCAATTATTAGAACACTTTGCATGCTTATTCCAGTCACCTATACACATGAAGAATAGGCACACAGGGACAATTAGGCTCAATGGCCTTTTCGTGTCCACCATTGCAGTTAGGTCTAAAAAAAAATACTACTTTAAATAAAAAGTGAAACGGAACTATGCAATCACCTATAGGCAGGAAGTATAAGCATACACTAAGGCATTTAATGATCTTTTCGTTTCCGCCCATATGCCCTGACAGGTCTAATCTTACCTGTTTCATCAGACACAACAGCATAATTAAATTAACATAATCACTCAAATGCGCAGTAGAAGTAGCTTAAGAAGATGGGAAGTGTAGACGAAGTACATACCATCACCGGTCCCGTAATCGGAAGCATGCGCACGCGGGCATCATGATCTCTGCAAAGCCTCCACCGGCTCAATGTCCTCAGCCGATATCTGCTCAATCTGTACAGCCTTTCCATGGGGAGTTTGAGATGAAGCTAACATGGTGGGGTCCACATGCACTAGAGGTGGGGTGGGCATGCCTGGTGTGGGGACAAATATGCATCCACCATCATGGGTAGATCCACTGAAAACTGGGGGCGACATACGAGGAGGGCCCTCATAGTCCGTGCTAGCACCATGGGATGTAGTGTGGGCTGGAACAGTGCCCTGATGATCGACGCTATGGGATGGCCCAGCACCATTGCCAGACGTGCATCGCGGTGTCCTGCCATCGTCATCAGACAGTACCCAATCAGTGCCAAGCCATGCCTCTTCTGCACCCAACTCATTCCCTTCCTCATAGATGGGACCCGACTCGATCGTACGGTTGCAACCAGCTTGACCACCTCCACGATGTCCACCCCCACGAGACCCACCACGTTGCCCGCCACGAACTGGGGCCTGTGTACCAATGTCAACTGCTTCTGCAAGCGCATTCGCCAATTTAAGTCGGCCTAACTCCTCCACAAGCTCTAGTGTAAATGTAAGGTCAGTGTGCATGTCAGAACCTTCATCGCACCTCTGTATAGACCTAATCATCGTCCGAACCTACAAAACAAGGGCGTCATAAAAGCAAGAATGCAAGTATGATGCAAAACTTGGATAAATTTGTTCCAAAATCAAAAGAAAAAAGTAGCAAACATAGCTAATGAAATCCTTATATTACTTATAATTATTAAGCATCTTTAAAAAGACAATGTATAAAAATAGGGGTTAGCCCCCCCGTGCAAAAATTTATAGTTCCAACCCAGCACTCAGGAATTTTTAGTTTCCTGTTATGTTTATCGCTATGCAATCTAAACATTGAGATAATACTTCTAAAAAACACGTATAGTTGGTTGTACATAAGTTCAATCTTAGCATAAGTGAAAATATCAGAATTTCACTTCTATATCTAGGCTTCACCAGAGTTACAACTCCATTAATATCACATTGCAATCAAGACACATATTTTGAAGTTATTATTTCCTAAGGTACACATCCAAATCAAATGAATTGAAAATATCAAACGCGAGCTTAAAGTTTCAATTAAGGGAAGTACCAAAAACTTAGAACATATATCATACTTGAATCTAGTAGTCCAGCACATCTCCTTGCTGCATACTTGCAAGATTTGAAATGACCTTTAAGCTGTTGGGAATTGCATTCTACCAACAGTTTAGTAAGGGACTTCCCAATCCTAGAGGTAATATCTATCAAGGAATATGTGAATTTATCCTGGAGGAAAGGCTATCCAAACTATCATGAAATGTGAATTTATCACTACTACATAGAGTTGCACCGTCCATTTGAAAGTACAAGCCAACCAAAAACAAAAAAAATTAAACAAAAAATAAAATAAAAAAGAATAAAGCCCAACCCAACCCACCCTTTTTAAAAGTTGAATGTAATTATATGAACAAATGTGTGGCCATCATTAGTCATTGCCAATTAACCATTCCTCACGCAAACAAATTGGATCAAGACAAATTCAGTTGTTATGAACAACTTAAATCATGCAGTATTTTGACTTTAAAACATAATGACAGACTCATGCAGTATTTTTTGACTTTAAAACAGAATAACAGAGAAACTTATAGACATGTAACAACGATAATTATTGTGGAGTTTTGCATGCATGATAAAGCTGCTGAAGATATTTAATCGAACAATGGTTTCATCCATAAAATAGGAATTGTTGCCTCACCATGAGTTCCTAGCACGCAGACTCTGGTGTTATGTACCGCCTTGTGTTACGATTGTACCACATCATGTACTCAACGAGGTACATATCATCACCGTCTAGGAGAGAGGACCCGCGAACTACATTCACTCGGTTGGCCCATTGCTGAATAAAGGGATCATGTTCTACCTCCCAGTTCTTCTCCCATTTACCTTGGAGGGATATCTTGTGAAGGGTAGTCGACGTATCCACGACACTTGGAACTAGTTGCTTCATCCCAAACTGACGGAGGACCCGCTCAGGATGATGCCACTCCACTATCCAAAAGTATATCAATGGCACCTCGGCCCTCCAAATATGCTGCCCAACAGTGCAATATGCAGGTAGGGAGCCTAGCGTATGCGTGTACGACTCCCATACAATTTGCATAAGTGGATTATGTTTGTGATAGTGAGACATCATACTAATTTAAGATTATGTTTGTGATATGTAATATGGAAAGCATGGAATTTCTTGCTTCTAGTCGTACACAAAATCTTCAGGGATTATTGGGCAGAAAGTAAAAGAACAACAAAATTGACCTGCAGAAAATATTAAAAGATCTAGGTTGTTCATGTCCACCATTTTCAGCCCCATGTTCATATGCATAACATTCAAAGCTAACTGACACCATCAAATACTAGGGTTTTCAATCTAAACCAGACTTAGAGGAGGGTACTAAAGCATCCTTATGGCTGTAAGATGAATCTAAGTTGATGATTTCGCAAAATCTTTTTATCGTAATAGAAATATTGCACTACATTAATTGCATTAGTCATTAACAATGTTTCAATGAATGAGAACAAAATGACTATTAATCATTCTAACACTAAAGTAACTGTACTTAATTTTCTCTTGAAGCTATAAAAAATATGGAGGGAAAACATATATAAGGTCTGCTGAAGACATTGCATTTCAAGTAGCACTTTATATTGCAAGAAATGGAAGCTATGTAAATTATTACATGGTATAATCCTCATCAAATACTATTATTATATTTCTATGTAAATATATTTTCTTATAAATTTTAGTGTTGGAAATTACGTAAGCCTTTTAGTTATCTCAAATTAATCATGTCAATGTCTAAAATTACATTCCTCTTGATGAATATGGTGAGTAGCATATTTTGCACGCTTCTAAAATTATATGAATAAAGTAGTCATTAATAATCCACAGCTTTTAATAATTTTAGGACTATTAAGGCAACTAAAGTGGGGACAACTTAAGGAGTTGCATGCTGCAATTAAATTGTGCTCTCCAACTTTGATGCAAGGAGCACGAACTAACTTTTCATTTAGGTCAACAACAAGAGGTAATGTGTCAAGCGTCTTTATGTTTTCTCATATATCACTGATTAACACTTATTTGTTTCGTTAAACTTAGGCCATTGTTTTCCAAGAAGATAATGGAGGCTGTGCAGCATTTCTTACTAACTATGCGAAACAAAATGTTACTGTACATATTCAAAATGTACCACTTGAATACGTAAATCGAAGTCAAACAGTATTCTGCTAGACTGTAAAAATATAACCTTCAATTCAGCAAAGGTAATTTATAACTTACAATGTAACAATGTTTTTTGCATCACAATAACAATGTTTGTAATCCTGGATACCCCTATGTTAGAAGAAGAAATACTAAATTGTCTACTTATTAGGCAGAGCAATAACTATGGTTTTAAGCTCATAACATTTTATTAATTAATTACAAACTGTACAAGCTTAAATTTTATTTGTTTAATCAAATTTGTAGCATATATTGTTTGCGTTTTGAAAATATCATTTGTATTCTAATATGCCTTGATTCCTTGTTCTGAAAAGACCCATATTTGTCAAGTTTATAGTAGGAAATTTGTTGTTTAGAATTTAATTGATATCTTCTGCGTTTAGAATCATTCGCCTTGTATAAAGTCTTAGGAAATATTGTTTTGAAATTTTTTATTTTCTTTTGATAGCAGGCTAAAAGTTCTATTTTCTCGTGTTAAATAGGTTGAAACGGTCTATAATGACATAATCAGTAAATCAACGCAAACTTTTGATTCAGTTAGTAGCTAGGAAGAATTTAAAGATGTCATTGTGAGTTTCAAAGATGCATCATTAAAATCAAATGAATTACTTGAGCACACAAATACAACCAAAGACAAATCTGATTATCTTTGGTATACTCTTAGGTAAATTCATTTCTCATTGAATTATAACCAATTACATAATCCAATATGTGCGCCTTCTCTTCATCGCATCAGATTAATGACATTTGTAACAATTGGTGGAGTTTTTTTTTTTGGTTGCAACACAGGTTTCAACTCACTTTGTCTTGCACTAAACCAAGACTTCATGCTCAATCTTTTGCGCATGTTGCAAATGCTTTTTTGAACAACATATACATAGGTAAGTTACTTATTCAGTTCAAACATCTTGGAAAAGGGACAATTTCTTCTGTGTTCTTTTTTTTTTTTTTGGTGTAAATCACAAACGTTTCCGTACATAATGAAGGATATAGCCAAATTCTACTTAATATATATATGACTAAATTTAAATATAACCCATTGATCTAGCCCAACTTAACCTGAGTCATGTGAGTTGGGTTGTGTTGGAAAAAACCCTTCAATCCAACCCAATTTGGAAAAAACCCTTTGATTTAACATTCAAGAATTTTTTACTTTATGTTTGGTTGTATTCATGCAGGTGCTACAAATGGAAGTTCTAATGTGAAGTACTTCACGATGGACATTCTAATTGAGTTAAATGATGGGATGAAAATCCAAGTATCAAACAAAATGATGGGATGGTATTATGAAATCAACTCATTCCTACAACAATCCAAGAATTCAAACTAAAATAAAAATAAAAACGTGGTCATGCAATTGAGGGAAACGAAAATAAAAGCATGTGCGGTGCATTTGAGGGAAACGTGCTCGGCCCGTAGTCATAAGAATTGAGGGAAACGTGGTCATAAGAATTCAAACTAAATTAACCGAATACCTGCTCGGCCCGTAGTGTAGCCAGTGATGCCCGGTATGTAGCAAGGACGTGTGTGGCATGCTCTGCGGTGCATTTTGGCCCGCTCCACCTACCAAACATGGGGTGTCGACAAATGCTCATTACTGAACCTTATATTTAACAAACTTTGCTTTTATATTTCACATCCATATACTAAGCATTGATAAGTTTCTTTTGTTTGTTAGTTTGGCATATTTTTAATTATATGAAAGAGACAAATAACGAGAACTCAATGAATGTAGCTAATGGCAAGGGGCCCTGAGTGCACTGGCGGTACAGGCGGCCTCACAATAGGGCATAGTTATGGGAACCTTGAATAGGCCCATAGCTGCACCAACAAGAGTGCTCCTCCAATCTGCATCGCATCCTTCTTCAATGCACCACAAAGTTGCCTATACAGCCAGGCCAATGCTGCACTACCCCAGCTATACCGTCTCGCATTGCTGACTGGGTTGAGCAACTACAGAGGCACCAGTGAGACCCGGTCTGCAGACTTGTCCATGAACAAGAGGGCCCCCATCCGTACAAGTAGGTGGTAGCGGGCATGTTGCTGCACGACTTTGTCACCAGCGTCCGCAGCTAAGGGAGCGGCAAACTGTGCATCAAGCCAGGTGTATTTTATCCTCGCCCCAGCAAGGGTAGACTTGTTTGAGTTTGGTATCGAGGGTGGAGGTTTATGGCCCAACAACTGTTTGCAAAGCTCGCTCCATACATAGTCTGTCTTCCCAGTGATAGGCAACCCATCCACCGGAAGCCCCAGCATCACCTCCATATCTTGCAAGGTGATACCCATTTCTCCATGGGGTAAGTGGAACGTGTGCGTCTCCGGACGCCACCGCTCGACCAACGCCGTGATCAAGACGTGGTCGACCTCCATATTAGGAACCTTGAATAAACCAGTCAAACCTGCTGCATCTATGTATTGCATGATACGTGGATCTAGCCCACCCTGTGGCAATACACATTTACGGCGTCGAACTTTTATCATGCTAGGCACCTCTTGCACACGGACGAGTATTGTGTTAGGAGATTAAACACGAGGTAATTATAAAACAAACATGTATTAATAATACTACTACATACCTCGTCAGCGGCACACCTTCAAAGCGGACTTGACCGATGATTCGGCTGCTAGGTCAACTGGGTATCCACATCGGGTCCAGGCCGCACTTTATCTAGTGCCTGCATATCTGACATGGCAGCAAATAGATTGTTAGCAATTTTCTAACAAGTAAACCACAATTAATATAAAATAAAAGCATGGATTCAGTAAGACACATTATTTTGAGCACAAGATTTTCAACATCACTTCTTAAAGCTTAAATAAATAAGAACTTGCCATAAAAAAAATTATTTCAAAACTATTTAAATCACTTCTTAAAGCTTAGGATAATTATTAATTAACTATTTATGAAAATTTAAGTTATAACACCACTTTTATGAGAAATATAATCAAGCGTCATAAAAACTAAATACTTTTTTCTTCTCCTCTACAAAGTCCCTAAAAATGTATCCAAAATCTAAGCTTTATTATGAACCCCAAAATCTAAAAATTTAAGTGCTCCTAAAATACGAAGAAATGAAACCCCCTCCTCTCAAATTTATTATGAACCCCACCATTAATTTAAAAAATGGACTCCTCAATGAATGTGAGAACAACACCCTTTTCTTTGCTCTGTTCACTTTTTCGTTGTTAACTTTTTCCTTATTACTTTTGTGCACCACCTAAAATATTTGTGCACCTAATAAAGAGGACCAAAGTGATCAAGAAAAACGGATCAAACATATATGCCATAAAAAAACTGCCAAGAAACAAAATCCATAAAATAAATTGAACAAGTGAGAAGATAACATTCAAACATTCAGCGGTAAAAAATGTGAAATCAAAAGAATATTTCAAGGGCTTTCATATTGCCCAAGAACAATAAAGATTCAACACTTCTACACCATACCCTTGCTACAAAAGTAAATCACAATTTCCCCTCACGTAGACAAACCATGAGTTAAAGTCTTTTCACTAACAATAAGTAGCAAGACCTAATGAAAAATCAGTGTTTAGCATAAAACAAGTTGCAAGCTGACAAACTAAAGACAATCATTTTTTTTTCCTTAACCGAGGCACTCGCGTGTTGGGGAAAGAATAATGATTTCAATTGATAAAAACAAATTATTGCCTTATGTCCTCATATATAAAGATTCAAGAATTCTACACACTCTGTTGCATCAGAAAATTAACATTTCCCCTCCCTATAGAGTGACACGTCATCACAAATCAAGATTGTGAATCACAATTTCACCTTCTGTAGACACATCAAGATTCAAAACTTCTAACTAACAAATAGCAAGACATAATAAAATTATAAAAGTATAAAACTCTAGTGGTCTCCATCCTGACAGAAAATGATATCAATGATGATATAGACAACAAATAGCTAGACTTCAATTAACAAAAATGAAGTTGCAGTCTGGCTAAGAAAAAACACACAACCTGACACATTATGAAGAAAATAAATAAATCATTTGATAAAGAAAGATCATTCCTTACGTCCTCATCAAACACCATCCCATATAGACATACCTTACTTAAACATATTAAACAGATTCATTTACGGGTAAAAAAATTCATAAAAACCCTCGTATCCCAAAGCATGACCCAAAAATAGAAGAGTGCAAATAAGGAAGCACATACCTAAACTTCCGTATTTAGATTAAAAAAAACCATGTATAAAGCATGCCAATCATTTCTATTTGCTCACCATCGACTAATGCAAAATATCATATGAGGCTATAGAGCAAATGACAAATTCATCTATGCAAATCTTAAGTTCTAAAAACTTGTGATGAGTGCAAATGGATGACAATAGAAAAAGAAACCAAGGAAACATGTCGAGTGTTGGAATGAGTTACAACCGCACAAATGGGGCCTGAAATATCCACAATAGAAGCACCCATTTTCATTTGCACAAAGATTTTAAATTTCTTAATCCATAGTAACTAGCCAACTCAAAATAAAAGGGGGCAAAAAAAAGTTCACATATTTGTGCTCCTATAGAAGAGTACCACCTTGATTTAGAGAAACCTTAATAAGCAGGCACTCACTCTCCAAATTCTTTAAGTAAAGAATTAGAGTAAAGAATATTATAATATTTTACGGATCAAACAAGAATCTCAAATTCACCAAAGGGTGCAGGACCATTGAATGTTCAATTATTCCTCTCCCCCTCCATACGGTCAATTTAAAACAAATATGAGCTGTATTGCAAGCAAAAGAACTTCTATGCTTGCTATATCAGCTTCTCCAGCCATACAGTTGCACATATAAGCTGAGGGTACCAGGGAATTAATTTATTTTTTCAGTACAGTTACTTGAAATTTTCTACATTGGACTGATATGCACAACAAAAGTAGTGTCAATCCCAAAAATAATGAAATTTATAACAACCTAGATATACCAAAAACAATGAGTACTAAAACTTTTAAGGGATATCAAAGAACTTAATTTCTTTGTTGCTGTACTAAACACTACAATCTCATCACTCTTATTGGTTTTTAACTGGACTTACAGTAACTGACTTTCTGTTTCATTTAAATGTGTATTGTATTTCATAGATTTATGTATATAGGATGTCATTATGGGCAGAACATCTTGGATTTACGGAAGACTGCTTCAACCAACCAGAGTCTCAAAGTTTTCATCATTTTTTTTCTTAACCTATGTACCCAATAGAACCAATCTTTACGAGATGGGTTCTGCTTGAGAGCTAACAGTTGCTGCTAGAGGCACGACACACATTTTACACCATTTACAACAACTATTTACACTCAAACGTAATTAGTTTGACACCATTTACAACAACTATAACAAAATCATGCCTACAATCGGATAAGACACATTTTACACAAACCCAGAGACATCACTGAAACACCACCACTCGATTTGCCAAAACCCCTCATCAAAACCCCAAGCACATTTAAACTCATTAATGAGAAAATCATCATTGCAGCATATAAAAGACAACAAAATTCTCATCTTCATTAGTAAATTTACTACTTTTTAAGTTTCAAGAAAATAATCAAAATCCCACACAAAACACAACCTAACATTAACCAACATCAAAAAAGATATCAGAGGGAGAGGACCGTACCTGTAATCAGCGGCGGCGGGAACCAACGATGACTGATGGAGACTCGAGGAAGAGTGGGGAAGCCTGATCGCAGAGCGAGAGAGATAGAGTGTAGAGAGAGAGTGATGGCAGAGAGCGAGGGAAAGAGAGTGTACAGGGAGAGCGAGTGACTGAATAGGTGTTGTGAGACATTAGGGTCCTATTGATTCAAACCACTGAAGAAAACTCGATTTTCAGCTTCCCGAGTTATGAATGTTTACACAAACATTTTTTTATTGGGAAAAACCCATGTCTGCAACGCCAGCGTGGCGAAAGGGTCAGACTAACTCGATCATAGAAATATCGAGTTATTCATTAAAACTCGATTTCTCTATTGTCGAGTTACAAAATAAAGACATTTCCCTATTTAGTTTGAGAAAGAGAGCAAACGAATGTTTAATTTCCGAAAAAAGGGTATTTGCCCATTTTGTCCCCATAACAGCTAATATCAGTAATGGTGTGTGACTGTTTTCAACTACCAGATCGAACGGGCACGATTTTTAAATGTTGAATTGAGTAAAACATAAACACTAGTGGGCCTGAAAAAACACTACAACAAAAGAAGGCAATTGAACTATAATGTTTATTTTGTTCCTATACTAAAGGAACGTGAAAGTTGCCTATGTTGTCCACTTCATTGTCCCTACTTATTTATACTATCTTATTTTATGTGTACTATATATTAAAAAAAAAAAAAAGAGTTTAAGGTGGTTTTGTTTTGCATTAATTTTGATGGTAGTTTTGTAGAGTCTTCCGGTTTTGTTACTTGGTCAATACCAACAAAAGTGGGTGGTGCAATAGGTTACGAAGTCACTTTTTTATCTTTAAAAGCATTTATAAGTTACGTAAATTTAAGGTTTTTTGGTCTTTTCGTTTTGGTACTTCCTTTGAAAAAATGGGATGGAAATACTATGTTACCTCTAGTCTAGAGATACCGATGGGCTAAAAAAAAAAATTTATGAGGATCTTATAGTCTTTTTGTTCTCAATTATATTAGTTTAAAGTGTTTAACTACTCCTCCGCTAACCACTATTAACCTCCGAGCCGCAATTGAAATTTTGAAAGAGTGATGCATCTTGAGTTCAACAAAACTTAATAAGTTTAAGGATTAATATTCTTTATACATTTCAGATCAAGTCTTTTATTAAATAAATTAAAAATTAAACAGTTAGAGTATATTAATAGTTTTAAAATCACAAAACATATGAAAATTTAGTCAATTTTAACTAATTCAAATAATAAACTTCACTTTATATGCCTAAACATATACAAATCAATATATAATAAAAAATAACACTATCATAAACTAATGAAAAACCTTATTTTTCAAAGATAACAAACACAATAAGGATCTCTAGCTAACTTCTAACCACAAATTCTACTATTTTGTCCTTTCTTCTAAAAAATAATAATAATAATAAAAACATAGTGTTCACATCTCTAATTCCCCAAAAGAAATATATTTTTTTTTTTAAATAAAGAAGTTTCTATTAAAGAAATTTATTTATCTATTTCTAGGAATATATTTCTTGAATATTATGGTAAAGAGACATACTAATATTATAAGTGTAATAATAAATAAATAAATAATTTATATAATTTTATCTATTTTCGGAATATATGTATTGAACACATATGGATTATTTGAAGTTTTGAACTATGTATGATATAAGAGTAATAAAAGGAAAACAAAACGTATGGTCATACAATTTTTTTTCAACATTTGAGGGGTCATGAGTTAAATTATATATATGTGTGTATTTTATAAAAATTAGTGGTGAGTAGGCATATTATGATGAGTCGATTTGTTCAATTGGTAAAGTCTCTGATGGTTGAATAAGAAATTTGGGGTTTGGTATCTTGGTTTGTTGATAAATAGCGCAATCATTAGAAACAGATGTTATATGTTGAAACTCTATAAAAAAATCATATTTTATTTATTAAAGATCAATTATTTCATATTAAGAAAAAAAACACACATATAAGAGAGAAAAAAAGAAGTACTAATACAAAGATACTCTACTCCCCCCGTCCCACTTTGTTTGTCCTGTTTGAAAAGTCAAACATTTTAAGGGAACATCATTTATTGTCTTGTCTACTTTATAAAAATGTATAAGTTTACAAAACTATCCTTAAATAAATTTATCAGGTTTTTTTAAAATGAATTATTCTTAATGAGACTTAGGGGTATAATAGGAACATTAGTAAACTAATAACTTTTATTTTTAGAAACAGGACAATATTTTGGGACATCCTAATATAGAATAGAGGACAAACAAAGTGGGACGGAGGGAGTATAATTTCATTCAAAAGTCATGATAACTTTTAAGAAATGATAGGTCAATTTTTACTTGTCAAAAATCAATTTGATCCAATAACTTCCAGGAAATGGTCAAAAGAAATGCTCGGATTGGCAGATAAAAAACTTGCCTAGATTTGGAAGCTAATTTCAAGTTGAGGGTTTGCGATTTAATTTAATTTTTAAAGCAGCTATCTTTCAATCTCTTGAATCATATCATATATGCAATTAGCCGACTTTTCTGAAACCAAAATGACAATCTCTGCCAATTGCCCTTAAACAACGGAAACGTGCATCATCATATTAATGGCAGGATCTAGAACAGTGGTCTTATTTATATATCCTCATATATATATTTGGGCATAATTTGATCGCTGTGAAAACCATACATCGCTTCAGCCCAAAAAAACAAAAAAGGCAGAGAAACAATATATCGCTTCGTTTGTTAATTGTTTGCACTAACAGTTACAGGGCCATTATTTCTGTTTGCAATGTAAGTCTCATCAGCACAGCTTGCATTTTTTTTTTTTTTTTTTTTTTGACATGCAGCACAGCTTGCATGTTGGCCTACTACTACAGACAAATTTAATTTAACTTACCCGTGATAGATACATATAAAAATGACGTTAATTAAATCACGGCTTGTAATATATTAATTTTAAATTATATACCTAATACAAGAGGACTTTTTTTTCAAAGCAAAAGAACACTAACTTTCAAAACAAATTTAATTTAACTGACTCGTAATATGTATGTATGAAAATGACATTAATAAAATCATATCCTCAATGCAAGACAACTTTGTTTCAAAGCAAAAGGACACTATCTTTCAAAGATAATTTAATTTAACTTTTTTCCGTAATAGGTAGTACGAAAATAACATTAATTAAATCACAGCTTGCAATATACTAATTTTAAATCATATCGTGAATGTAAGAGGACATTAATTAAAATTAGTTTGTAACTTCATACATATACATAGATACACTTAAAAATATACAATAAAATATATAATATAATTCATATATATATAGTTTAAATACTATTGATAATCATTTTTATATTTTTTTTAACTCTTTAAAAAATTTTATAAGAATATTATTAGGTATAAAATGTAAATTGTCCATTTGATTTATTTATTTATTATTGTGAAGTATTTTTTTTACGATTAATTTTTTCTAGGCTCTTTGATTTTTGTACTTAATAACTCACTTGGATGAATATTTATGATGTGGTTCCAAATTTGATTCTAAAATTAAAAAATAAAATTCTTTAAGAATAAATAATTTAAAAAACATTGCGCAAAATTGAAACTCTAATTTGAAATTCTAATTTGAGTTTCTCTCAACTTTACTTATTATTATATATATATATATTAGTATATTGCAAGCTGTGATATAATTAATGTCATTTTACCTATTACAGGTAAGTTAAATTTTATTTGTACTCAATAACTATGTTGGGGTAATAAAAAGATGATATCAGTAAATTTTTTTCTTTTTACAAGATAGAAATTCTATTGTAATTTAACTGTACATTGCTTCAGCCAAAAAAATAAAAAAATAAAAAAAGGGGCAGAGAAACCATATATTGCTTCGTTTGTTAATTGTTTGCACTAACAGTTACAGGGCCATTATTTCTGTTTGCAATGTAAGTCTCATCAGCACAGCTTGCATGTTTTTTTTTTTGACATGCAGCACAGCTTGCATGTTGGCCTACTACTACAGACAAATTTAATTTAACTTACCCGTAATTGATACATATAAAAATGACGTTAATTAAATCACGGCTTGTAATATATTAATTTAAATTATATCCCTAATGCAAGAGGACTTTTTTTTTCAAAGCAAAAGGACACTAACTTGCAAAACAAATTTAATTTGACTGACTCGTAATAGGTACGTATGAAAATGACATTAATTAAATCATATCCTCAATGCAAGACAACTTTGTTTCAAAGCAAAAGGACACTATCTTTCAGAGATAATTTAATTTAACTTTTTTCCGTAATAGGTAGTAAGAAAGTAACATTAATTAAATCACAGCTTACAATATACTAATTTTAAATCATATCGTGAATGTAAGAGGACATTAATTAAAATTAGTTTGTAACTCCATATATATATATATAGATACATTTAAAGATATACAATAAAATGCATGATATAATTCATATATATATATATATATATATATATAGTTTAAATACTATTGATAATCACTTTTATATTTTTTTAACTCTTTAAAAAATTTTATAAGAATATTATTAGGTATAAAATGTAAATTGTCTATTTTATTTATTTATTTATTTATTATTGTGAAGTATTTTTTTTACGATTAATTTTTTCTGAACTCTTTGATTTTTGTACTTAATAACTCACTTGAATGAATATTTATGATGTAGTTCCAAATTTGATTTTAAAATTAAAAAATAAAATTCTTTAAGAATAAATAATTTAAAAAACCTTGTGTAAAATTAAAACTCTAGTTTAAAATTCTAATTTAAGATACTTTCAACTTTACCTACTATATATATATATATATATATATATTTTTAGTATATTGCAAGCTGGGATTTAATTAATGTCATTTTACCCATTACAGGTAAGTTAAATTTTATTTGTACTCAAGATAGAGCTCAGCAAAAGTTAAAGGACGCCCACTCCTAACTCAGTGGTGAGAATGACAATGCAGCAC
This sequence comes from Quercus engelmannii, assembly GCA_029955605.1. Lineage (NCBI taxonomy): Eukaryota > Viridiplantae > Streptophyta > Magnoliopsida > Fagales > Fagaceae > Quercus > Quercus engelmannii. Next base: position 106,349,029 of record JARPSG010000001.1, on the reverse strand, counting down.
ATGGAAATCTAACCGATGGAATTCCTGGATCTGCTTTTAAGAATGATAAGACCAAAATGAATTTGACCTATTGAATTGACCATTGTTGACTAATTATCAGCAATTCAGCAAAATGTGGCCTCTTCTCTCGAAGAATGTGAGGCAATTCAAAAAGCACGATAATGTGAGTATGTGATGTCCAACAAGAAAGTGTGATATCCAAGTGTGATATCCAATAATTCTCTACCGACACAAGAAGACAAGTGATCTTTCCAAGCACGTACAATGGCTCCTTCAAAGTCTCTCAGACTAGATAGATAATGAAAATTCTGTAAGACCTTATATATCAATAATTTGAATAACTGAGAGATTGGATGCCACAAAAATCATTATCATTTTTGAAACACAAGTGAGATAAGCATGTACATGTTGTTCCAATAAAATTGTAATATCATATTCCATGAATGCAAACAAAAAAATGTCCAACAAATTTATCATCCTCAAAATATCTTAATACATCTCTTTTGAGAATGTCAAACTCAATAACATACTCAATCTTATCCAGAAGATCAGAAAACGTTAGTTCCATTTAATTGTTCAAATTTACTTAATTGTTGATGCATAGTACTAACTATGATTAACTCAACAAAAATTTTCATAAATTAATTTTAAATTTTAATTAAAACCGGAGTCTCTTATTTGAAGATAAAAGATTTATAATTTTATCATTTGAGTTAATTAGAACCAATGATAACAACAATCATCATTGAGCATATATCATAAATTTAAATCTTATTGTATTCATTAAATAAATAAATAAAAATCTAAGGGGTCCCAAAATAATTTCCAGTAATTAATGGTAGAGTTATAAACTGTTGTGGCAAGCTCCATGTTATGTACTCTGAACTCAGATCTATAACAAATTGTTACCTATTTTATTCGAGTTAGGGTTGACAAGTGCTTGTGAGGATCGATCCGTACAACACAGGGTTAACATTGTTGGGTGCCTTACCGTGTGGGTCCAGCCCACTTGCTTGCCATGCCTTGTCAAAGCTCATTTATGAGCTTGGTTCCAAGAGCCTTCAAATTCAGCTTTCCATTTAATGAGAAGTGATGCAAAATCAGCATGGCATTTCTTGCGCAGTGACTTAGGCGTGTGCGACACGCTGAAACTGAAAAGAAGAAAAGAAAGAAAACAAAGGCCATTCGGCGTTGAGCAGTGAGCTGAAGCAAGAGCGCCATTCGGCCAGTGTGTGTGAGTTTCAGGACAGAGCAAAACACAAAGAGACATTCAGCCATTTTGAGAGGTGCAGTCCGTGTGAAAAAATAGAGAGAAATATAGTGAGAGTGAGAGAGTTAAAAAGAAAAATGAGATATATATTTTTTTGCTCAAGTTACATATAAGAAAGATAAATTGGTAGAGTTTTTATGGAGTTTTTGAGTGTTACAATTATAGAGAGTTGGAGTATTTAGAGGAAGATTTTGCTACTGACTTTGTGGTGAGATTGTATTTACTCTTTGAGATTAATTTGTTGTATATCAAATTTATTGTGAACACAAGTTTAACATAAACTTGATAGTTTTAATCTCTATTTATAGTGGATATTTTTGGAAGTTGCCCAGTGGTTTTTCTCTCTATACTAAAGGGTTTTTCACGTAAGATTTGGTGTTCTTGTGTGGTTGTGGTTGTGTGGTGCTTGCTAAATTTTTTTTTTTTTTTTTTTTTTTTTGTTTCCATAATATTACTATTGCTTATTGTGAACACAAGTTTAGTATAAACTTGATAGTTGTAATCTCTATTTATAGTGGATATTTTTTGGAGTTGCCCCATGGTTTTTCCTCTACACTAAAGGGTTTTTCACATAAGATTTGGTGTTCTTGTGTGGTTGTAATTGTGTGGTGCTTGCTAAATTTTTTTTTCTTTGTTTCCATAATATTTCTAATGCTTGATAGTTATATATTTTAATTCACACAGAGGGGATTAGAATTTTTCCCCAACAAACATGTCATATCTTGTTTTAAAAGTTGTTTATGATTTATTTTTAGAACAAACTTGTTTATGATTTAAATAAAAAAAAAAAATAAAAACACCTAAACTGAGAAAAAGAAAAGCCAACTCTAGAACCTTTCATCTTTTCCCTACCTTCACTACCAGAGTAAGCTTGAACACTGCCAACGGGTTTAAACCAAATAAAAAAAATATATATATATATATATATATATATGACAATTGCAAATTTTTTAAAATTTTAAAATGTAAAATTTAAAGACCATCAAACTTTAAAGGTGTAGTTTGCATTTTAACTTTTATTTTTATATATATTGATTATAGATTATTTTCTTAATTAATTAATTATTTTGCTTTATTTAATTTTATTTTGCATATTTTCATTTTTTAAATTAAAGTAACTATTTTTTAATCATTTCTTCAATGCTTTTTTTCAAACGAAAAGGACAATCGTAATTGAATTCTCTGAACCTAGCTACCACCATTGGCTAAGTTCGGATCAGGTAGGTATTGTAGCCGGTACAATTACTCCACTCTCCAATCACAATTTTTATTATTTTTACTTTTTAAATTTAATTCTTTTACTCTTTTTTTTTTTTTTTTTACTCTTTATATTTAAGGTTTGAAATTAAAAATTACTTTTTTCAACCTTTGATAGCTATTACATCAAGTGAAATATTTTAAATATTGAATTGTCCCTCATCTCAATCCCCGTTGGCCAACCTGGCTCAATGATATGAAAGTATATGACGCAATGTTACTATCGAAATGATGACGTACGTAATATAATGATTTAAGAGATTTGTAGCAGTTGTCTTATTTATATATCCTTATGTATGGGCTTAATTTGATCGCTGTGAGAAGTGAGAACCATTCATATCCTTCCATCGCATCGTTTATTGATAGTTTGCATTCACAGAGAGAGTCATTCTTTCAGCCGGCTTGTGCCACACAATTAATAATTGAGGTAAACTTCCATAACATTTCCTATTTAAATTCCTTTGTCTATCATTAGTTTCTGAAAATTTCAATTAATATAGGCCTTGCGTTCACTAACTGCATTCTCATTTGTGAGTTTTTTTTTTTCCTAGTGCCTGTCTTTTTCTTCCAATTAAATCTTAACTTTGGTTCGGTTGAAATGTTGACACATGTGTACTATCCCCTATCTAGGTTAGATGAAGTTTTACTGCTACTTTCCTCCGTATTTAATTATTTGAAAACACAATTTTTCATGATGCAGACTCAACAAATTTTACAATATCTTTTTATCGCATATAAAATAGTAAATTGTGACTAGCACAATATTATTTTCACTCAGGTTTACCATTCTTTTCATTTTTATTTTACACCAATATCTCAACTGTCGCGTGAATACTTAAAAAAAAAATTATAAAATTTATTGTGGTAGGAACCTAAACTTATTCCTTACTGGAATGCTAAGTTGTAATATGAGCTTTTTGCCACATCATGTCAATATATTAGATGCTCCAAAATAAAAAATAAAAATAAATCAAAGTCTAAACTATTTTATGCCATAATTTTATCAAAACTTCAAAGTGAAATTTATTGAACAACAACATATTTCAAGAAGGTATGGCTTGAGTCTAGTGCACAAGATTATGATACATGACCAAAAGTGAGCAGATGTTATAATCTTGATGGGTCCAATACTCTGAAGCATTGGACCCAATTTTTGCCCTTCCAAAAAACTAATTTCACCTCTTCAATATATTTCATAATTATTAAAATTCAATAAAACATTAAAAATTTTATTGTATCAACAAAAATTATATTAGGAAGTAGAAGCTAAATATATGAATATGTCAAAAAAGCTACCTTTTTTTTACTTACTAAGAGGGAAGAATTCAATATAAACAGTTCACTTATTTAACCAAATTGGCAATGAAATTAAATGATTTTAAGTACCTAAATTATTTGTTCTGTGAATTATAGTTTTTTGAAAAAGCTAAACTTGGAATCCTTCATTCAAATAGTCATCGAGTTATAATATTTACAAATCTCTTATGCAATCTGTTTTATAGGACAATGTCGTTTGATGATTAAATATAGAGTGAGAATAGTTCTTCAAACATCTGTGCAAATTAACAGTAGTACCATTTATTATTGGGGGTTTTAGGAAACTTTTCTAAAATAGTCACTAAAAAACTTAAGTTATACAAATATTTAACAAAAAGAAAACCTAAATATATCAAATATCACAAAAAAATACTCACAAATACATGCAATTTTACACTTTTACTAATAAAATGAAAAGGAATAAAGAGATTGATGAAAACTGAAAATGTTGAGATAAGAGTAAGATAGTCTAAAACAATGATAAAAGAGAGAGAGAGAGAGAGAGAGAGAGAGAGAGAGAGAGAGAGAGAGATATGACACCTTCTGCGACTGCAAGCCAAATGCTATAATATCTCTTTGTACTTTTTTTTTAGGAAAAATGAAATTAAATACATTTTTATGGAATGGGTTGAATAATTTATGAATTTGATTGAATAAGGTTTTATTTGTTTTTGTTTTTGAATGGGCTTCTTGTTGAATAACTTGTTAATTTGTTGTTGTTTGGGTTATTTTTGCTATTATTTGGACTAATTATTATTATTATTGTTAATTGGCTTTTTATTTTTTTAATTTTTGTTTAAGGGGTTAAAGATTATGTTTGGGACTTGGGAGGCCAAGACTTTTTTTGAGTAATACTACATCCACATAATTTTAATGACAATTTTGCAATAACTTTTGGGTGACAAGCTATTATTGATAAATAAATAAATAAATGATATTAGAAGTGGGCTTATGTTATAACCAATAATAGCTTACTACCTATGATTTGTTGTGAAAATATTATGAAGGTAGCATTACCCTTATCTATATATATATATATATATATAACCGAAGCCTTTCTCCTCTCCACAATTTTACACGTCAGCATAATATATTTTCAATTAAAAAAAAAAAAAAAGATAAAATACTAAAACGTATTGGGTAACGCTTCTACCTCTCATTCATACCTGAAAACTTCAGCTAAAGTTTCTCCCCAATTCTGAAAACCAAACCCTACAACTATTCTCCCCAACTCTGAAAATCGAAAACTCAAAACACATCTCTTCTCCACTTTTTTTTCCTTCCCCCAAATCACAAAATCTCCTCTCCCTATCCTCCCACTCAGAGACCATACAAGCTTATACGGTTACCGAACCTCAATGGAAAACTCTCCGTTGAATCTGCCTACCATCTTGCAACCCAACTCACTGATATGCCAACCACAAACTGATGTTCGCTGGAAAAAGCTTTGGATGTCAAATACCCTAAAAGGATTAAGAGAATTACCTCCTCAGCTGCTTCGCTCATATCGAAGAGGTATAACTCTGTAAATTTCTCTCTGTGTGTGAGTTAGGGTTTGTTTGGTTTGGGTTTTTGAATTTTTTCACCATATTTGTTGAGGTAAGAATTCTGATTTGCTCTTCAATTGAAAATCTATCTACCCAGTTATTACTTCCTATATACCGTTCTCTCTCCGCTTCAATTGTTCATGGAATTTTTTTTTTTTTTTTTTTTTGTGGTTGTTCTGCTTTGGTGTTTTGGGTTGCTGTGGCTGAATGGTTGGCCTTTGGTTTGCTAGCATTAAAAGGGTGTTTATTTTTTTTTATTTTTTTTTTTATAGGTTTTGATGATTTGAGGTGGAAATTTATTTTTCCATCTCAGTTTTGAACCAAAATTGGGGTTTGGATAGTTTGGGTTGTTGTCTTTGACTCAGTTAATGAAGTAGCTACTGTTGTGTGGGAAATTAGGTATTCAGGTTCCTTTCTACTTTGAAGGCCTTGATTTTGGGATTTTGAATTTGATCTTATTATTGATGATAAATTGATAATGTGTGGTCTGTGATAATATATATATATATATATATATATATACACACACACATTAATACCGGATGAATGTCAACTTTAGTGTTAGTTTGCATCTTGGTTCTTTTACAAAAAGGCCATCAATTTTGGTTTGTTTACTTCTGTTTACTTCCTACTACTTAGAATGGTCCTCAGCCACATGGTAAGGTTGTTTTTGCTCACTTGGTAGAGACTTAAACCTATTTGCTGCTTTACATATAGAAGGTGTTTGAGAAAAAGCCAAGTCCAAAGTAGTAGTAGAAGTAGTTTATTAGTTCCATGTTACAATTCAAATCCAAAATAACTTGAACATATTTAGAAGCCTATAATTGAACCTATTGAACTCAAATAATACCATATTCTCTCTAATTCATCAATTTAGAACCAAAAAAAAAAAAAACCAGAGAAAAAAGAAAAGAAAAGAAAAGGAGTTATAGAGTGGCTAAAAGTCCACTTTGTGAACTTTTTTCTTTTCTACCATTTTGAGCTTCTTTTAACAACGTGGTAAGGACCACAGAATTCGACTGCTATTCATTAACATCCAACAATTTCTTTCAACACAGATCTACTAAATCATTAGCATAGAAAACAATACAAATATACAACACAGTAACACACACCATGCCAAAAAAATGTCATTTGTACACCTTGCTTTTTTAAAAAAAAATAAATAAATAAATTTTAGAAGAATCTTCTTTAAGAGCAGCATCTAGATTTTTGAGGGGTTTTGTTTGATTCTTTGTTTGGTTGCAAACCCCAGCTTCTTTTCCAATGTCCTCCTTCTGTAACTTTGGCTTTGCTGTTTATGTAAAAAATTTATTTGTTAGTTATGGTAAGGTTTGTTTTTTAAATTTTGGTATAACCATGGAAGCTAAGATTCGTTCCTATTACTGACTTTTTCTTCGCATGGTTTTTCGTTGCACCACATCAAGCAATGAGGGATCGCATTCCAGATGTGTGGGGTGAATTAGGACTGACCAGTTTTTTAATATATTTTTTTTTAAAAAATTCAGTGGTGTGGGCATGGGAGGTTCATGGACAAGAGAATCGTCTAATACAGGTTTCTTTTGAATGTGCTGATAGTAGGAGTTTCTTTACTATTCTATTTTCTGTAGATTATTTACCGCTGCTGACAGTGATGATATCTCCACAGCTATATAGTTCATCAATAAGGCAAGGCCATGGATTACATTGATGGCCGTTGGCTGGGAATATGGTGCAAACATGTTGATGAAGTACTTGGCAGAAGCTGGAGAGAATACACCGCTTACAGCTGCCACGTGCATAGACAATCCATTTGACTTAGAGGAGGCTACAAGGTCCTCTCCTTATCACATGGCCATTGATCAGAAGCTCATTGGTGGACTGATAGATATTCTAAGATCTAATAAGGTTGGTGATTGCTTTCAATCTTCTGTCTATTTTGGTTCAAATGCTTTATACCCCTCCATTCTAGCATTGTTTTAATGTTGAACAAACATAATCATTGATGTGGTATGCTTTGAATTATGTTGGCCGCCATTTAAGTATAATAACTTATACTTAATTTTTTAATTGGGAATAACTTATGTTTAATGTCTACTTAGTATCTTCAATCTTCAACTTTTTTTTAAAACATCATCAAAATCAAAGTCCTAGGTTAGAAAGATTTGGTGGGCATGAGCATAACTTTCAATCAAAGCTAAGCCCATTGCACACTACTTGGAATCTTAGCAAAATAGCAATGGCAGCACTTGCACACACACAAAAAGTTTTCACCTTTTATTAATTTTCATAAATGTACATGTATTTATATTCTCTTATCTCACTCTTTCCTCAAAAAGATACTTAACTATATCCACACACCTAAAACTCACTGAGAAACTTATGTTAAAGGTAAAAATGATTTAATTCCTTAGCTAAATTTAGCTGAACTTTTTTACAAAACTGACAAATCTGATACCAACCCATTTCACCCAATATGGTTTTCTTGAAAAATGTCAAGATAAGGAAGGCACATAGTTCGTTCCTCACCTAAAAAAAGATCCACATTATTGAGAGATGTACTTTTTTTCTGAACGAAGTTGCTTGCTTTAGACTCCCAGTCCTTAGAGTTGAGTTTCACTGTTATCAATAATGATGATTTTGATACATTTGAGGTTAGTTTAAATCTGGGTAGTCTTATTTTTCTTGAAATCCCATTTGGGTTTCTTTATGTGTTTGATATAGTGATTTCTTGTGCATGTGTCTGTGAGGAAAGCTACTTTAAAAATTGAGCTATGGTGGTCTTTATTTCTTATTTAATTATTTTGAAGTTGATTCTCATATTGGTTGTCCTTAACCATCCTAAATTGTATTTTGGGTAGAGCTTTGGATTATGGTCCTTTTGCCTATGGTAGGTGAAAAGCAATTTTTTTTCCCCTTAAGAAAAGAGAGAAGAAGTTGACAAAATTGCCTGTTAATGATACTTTCTGAGTCTAAAGAACAGGTTTTGTTTAGTAATGGTGTTTCCACATTTCGTTATCTGTTATATATGAAAATAACACCAATATATTGTGGTTATCGCACTTTCTCAAATACTATAATTCTTCTTTTGTTCTCAAAGACCCTAACTTGGGTAAAGCAGCTGTTTTCTAGGAACTATTTCAAGACAAAGCAAAAGGGTTTGACATGGAGAAGGCTTTATTGGCAAAGTCTTTTCATGATTTTGAAAAAGCAATATCTATGGTATCTTAGCACAAGGGACATGGTTGGGAATGTGAGCAAGCAAGGAAGATTTATAAAACTCAATGTTTTATGTTGAATAAATATATGATGTACTCTTCTATATAATGCAGATTTGTTGTATTATGTTCTTTCTCTACTCTTTTTGAGTCATAGCAAAAGAATTTGACATTGGTAACTATATTCTATTTATTTATTATGAAAATAAGATTGCGATCATTATTGCAATTTGATTATTTGTTTATTCACAATATATATGTAACTATGAAAATAACTTCATTGCCAATGGACTTATGGTAGTGGTATTAATCTTTTTAGCATGTATGTATTTTTATGGAGATGATATACAGGATTTCTTTATCCCTTATTTGTCTTTATAATTTTTTATTGGGCACAAGCACATTGTTTACTAGGTTTGACAATGTTTAATATTTGAATTAGTGAAGATTTTATGTTATGCTTGGGTCTTCTCCATTTAGTTTTATTATTTGATTAGTCAGTCTTGAGACATTCTGATTTAGTGCAACAAATGATAATTACAATATTGTTTTTTTTTTTTTTTAAAGAATCCCGTGCATCGCACGGGTTAGCGACTAGTTTTAATTAAACCCAAAATTCTTGAAATTCTTAAGTAAAGGTGTTCGATAAGAGTATTGTTTTTTAGGATGGACAAAACATGTTACATTAGAGAGTGTATATGTGTGTATATATATATATATATATATAACAATTATTTTTGGTTTACATTGTAGACTAAACAATGTAAGATCTACAACATTATATGCATTTGCAAAAAGTGTACAATGTTCTACAAATTTGCATAAAAGTATATAATGCTATATACTTTTGTTAAGTTTACAATGTTAATCTAACATTTACCGTACAATGTAAGTTAATAATTTTTCATATACAAAATAACTTTATATGTAGGCCTCATTAAAAAAAAAAATAATAAATAAATAAATAAACTTGTTACAAATTATTATTTTTTTGAAAAAAGAAGTGAAATTATAGCTTGCTTGCGTGTTTTTAATAATAGTGGCTCTTGTCTATATTATCAGGAAATTTAAGGTAGGCAACTTGATAGATTAAAGAATCAGGAAGTTTGGAAATTCAACTAGATGTTAAAGCACAAGATGGTTAAAGATCTTTTTGGATACCTACCGCTGTAAGTTGACATTATACAGTTGGTAATTGACATCGAAAAAAGTTTTAAAAGTTCGTATCCGGATTCTGCTTCACCAACTAAGCCTTGTATCTAGAAGGTTCCAGGGCACCTTCGCAGAGTGAATGCAAAGGCCTACATTCCTACGCTTATTTCAATTGGCCCTTTTCATCATCGCAATGAAAAATTCAAAACCAGGGAAGAGCTTAAACTAAGATATGGCAAGTGTTTCAGAGAACGAGAAAAGGCAGACATGGAGAAATTGGTAAACAATATACTGGAGAAGAAAAATGAAATTCGCTCTTGCTATGCAAAAATTAGTGACTCGTCTAGCTTTCACAGTGATGATAATTATTTTGTGACAATGATCCTGGTAGATGCGATCTTCATTCTTGAGCTTTTCTTGAGCTGCTTTCCAAAAACAGATAAGTCTAATCCGGAAAATCACGACTCAACAGATCCTATTAAAGCGGAACCATGGATGCTTTCTGTTGGGACGCTTGACTTGGTATTACTTGAAAATCAACTTCTATTCTTTGTTATTAAGGACCTATACAACACTGTTTTTTCCACTAAATCAGGAACCCGTCCTTCATTATTTCAGCTTATTTTTAACTTCTTTGCCGAATTCAATGTTCAAGGTACGGAACCTGATAATTTCAATGTGGAAATAAAACATTTCACCGACTTGCTTAGAACCTTTTACCTACCTCCACTTCCAACTTCAAGCCGACCTTCGACTCCAAGCAAATCGAAAAGATGCAACTGGTTCAGCGGGATAACACGCAATTAAGCGGCGCCGGAAAGCGAATTGATAAAAACTCAATGAAGCGCCCGCAAGCGAATTGATACCCGCAAGCGGATCAATAACATGCGATGAAGCGCCCGCAAACGGATCGAAAACACGCGATGAAGCTGCCGCAAGCGAACCGAAACGCGATAAAGTGAGGAAACTTTTGTACTCTGCAACGCAGTTGCATGAGGCAGGAGTAAAGTTTGAGAAGAGTACTTCAAAATGCTTACTTGACTTAGACTTTGACAAAAGTAACGGAGTGTTGAAAATCCCAGGCTTGGAGTTAAATGACTCGGCGGAAGCTCGCATTCGAAACGTTATGGCATATGAGCAATTTGATTTGGGGGAGAAGATATTCATTACCGATTATTTAATAATCTTGGATTTTCTTATCAATACTCCCGAAGATATGGATTTACTTTGTGATAGGAAATCGTGGTTAACTATCTTGGTCACAACAAAGTAGCAACATCTGTTGTCAACCGTCTCAACACCAAAGTCTCATGGTTAGGTATTGACTCAAAATACAGTGATATTTGTGAAAAGTTGAATAGTTTTGGTAAGACTCCATGGCATAGATGGATTGCAATATTAAGGCATGAATATTTCTGGTGGTTTTTAGACCCCTTAAAACCAGTTGATTTAACCTAGGATATTAGCTAAGTTGTTACTTAGTCCAATTTAACAAGTCTAGGTTATCACAATAACAAAGATCAAATTAAGCAAAGCAGCGGAAAATAAATAACATAAGATATGATCACCCAGAAAACCAAACCAGTAAAAATCTAGGGATGATTTGACCTAGCTATCCTCAAGGTAAACTTGAATCTACTATCTTGAAAGAATCGAAGTTCATACAATAAGACTTATAAGCCCCCACGCTTGATTTCTTATTGTTACAACTAGTAGAACTTACTGACACGATCACGTGCAAACTCCGAATCCACAAATTCCTTCTTTCTTGGATTCACCACTAGATATAAGCACACCCACTTGTGTTTTCTTTAAGGTTCAATGGCAGCAACTGAGTTGATCATCAAGATGTAGATAAATCTTCTTCTTGAAAACCCTAAATTTGTGTAAAGGAAAGCTCCTCCAGATCTCACAAGAGATTTACACAAACCGCAATATGAGCAACACTAAAACGTGACTAGGGTTTGCCTTTTATATTTAGGACAAATAAGAAACCCTAAAAACGTTTTAAAACACCTAGGGCTAAGTTGGAAAATTCTGCAGAAAAAACATTCTGCCCAGGGCTTCGATCGATCGAGCTTAACCTAGGCCGAAAGGCATAATGCTTTCCTACTTTAACTTAATTCCAACTTTACATAAATGCACAACTTTGAGCTAGACTAAAACACTTCTAAACACATTGTTTTGATCATGGTTTGCCAACAATACAAATTAGAGTTCTAAATACATAAAATCCTAAGTTCTTAGAACCTAACAAACTTCCCCTTTGGTAATCCGTGACAAAACACAACTAGAAATTCAAATTTTACAAAATAAAAAGCCCTTTATAAGAATAATGCTCATAAAACAAATTCAATCCTAACTATTATCCATCAGTTGCAAGTGTAGACAGCAGCTTAATTGAATCAACTTGTATATTTCCTGAAACACCAAACAAAATGCATAACCGCATGTGTGGAAACAATACAAGTAAACAAATTAACTTTTTGATTTCAAACAACACGCAATAAAGACATATATCAATGAATAACTCATAAATATAAATCAATAAACAGTTTGAAACAGGAAACATATAAAGTACCATAAAAATACTCTCCCTAACATGAATATCCCATCAAAAAAATATGGCAAGAGTTAAAAAGGTAAAATACAAAGTGAAGTACCTAGATACAATCTAAACTCCACAAGCTCCAACCAAAGAAAATACTCTCCCCCTGAAAACAAAAACTTTACAAGTATTCCCCCATTTTTGTGACGGAATGCCAAAGGGCAAACAAAATCCATCATCAAAAGGGAGGTGGTCTAAACTGCGCCAACTTTGCACCCAAGGCACGTATCTTATCGAGCACGTCCACCAAAATCTGTCTATAATCCACCTGAACGATCAAGACATGATCTAACATATGACGAATATCTGAATCATCCGAAGCAGTCGGTGGAGGAACATCAGCATCAGCAGCAGCACCCGATGTCTCAATAGCATCAGCACCTATAGAAGAGGGAGGAGGGAGAACAATACTAGATGACGCACCTCTAGGGCGTGAAGGAGCAACTCTCAAGTGAGCAGCCCTCTGTCTAAGAAAGGTGGCACCTATGGGAGTAACAATATGCACAGGCTTACTAAACGGGAAACCATCTAGACCTAAAAAGAGCAAAATCCTATGAATGAAAATAGGATAAATAAGTGCATACCCTACGGCAGAACTTCTATGAACCTCATTCAAGGAACGAAAGAACAAACAAGGACAACTGATAGACGCTCCAGAAGCAAACGCATACAAAAACACACATCGCTCTAGAGGAATGGTGTGGAAATGAGAAATAGGCCACAACGAATGACACGCTATCCTAAAGAAAAGATGGGTAGTTTCGGTAAGTTCAGCGAATGTGATCCGAGGATCAGAACCCCACTGGATAGATGACCTAGTGATGTATGACATGACAATATCTAATGAGGGTGACTCATCATAGGGATAGTCAGGCTCCCGAACAACCGAAACCCCAAGAGCCTCAGCCACTACCCGAGGAGTAATGGTGAACTCAACACCTCGTATCCAACTCCTAACAAGGGTGTTGGAATCATAGACGTGGCAAGAGAGGTTCGAGAAGAACTCTCTAATCAGGGCGGTCGGAGGTGGATGATCTATCTCTAAGAAAGGCAACCAACCTCTAGACTCAAAGTTAACCCTAATGGCCAGATCAATCTCATCTAACACAATAGCTCGCTTAGCCCATATCTTACGCTTACTGTTCAAAGTATCAAAGGCCTTTCTTCACTTATCATTCCTAAACACCTCACTCCTAGAGGGAGACTCAGAGGAAGTGGAAGGGGTCCTATGGGCTCTAGTTTTCCTAGGCATGGTGCTAGGATAAGGACCAAAACACAAAGCAAAAGAACAAAAACACAAAAGACAAAACCAAGGGCAGACTGCAAGTTAACACAAAAAAAAATATAGAATAAAAATCTATATGATGCATAAACAATTTGAATGATATGATGCATATTCTAATGCAGTGCAATTAAGTCCAAAAAGGTTCAAATTCACAAAAATTGGCTTGAATATAGAGGTGTCAACACAAAAAACCCCAAAATTTGGAAAACCACTTGATCAATTTGAAAGATATTGACTAATTGATCATCATACATGATAGAGTTCAAAAATTAATGACCAAATACATCAATTTAACAAGCCAATTTCATCAATTTAACCCAAATTGAACAAAATCCCCAATTCGGAACAATTTCAAACCCTAGAATTTTCAATTTTTCAAAAACCACAAAATTGATCAAATTAAACTACAACAGTCATGATAATAACATCCTAGAACAAAAACCCAATAATCAATTTCACCAAAAAAGGTTTGAATCATCAAAAACCCCAAAATATGAAAAATGCATGAAAACATGAAATAAAATGCAAAAGGAAGGGCAAAAAGGACTTACCGGCCTTCGAAGACAAAAACCTTGCAAAAATTTTGGAAGAAAACGACAAAAAATCTTTGGTGAAGCCTTAGCTAAGTCAGAGAGAGAGAGAGGAAAGTTTGAAAAACTTTCGAAAAAGTCCAATTTGACTTTTAAAAAACATGATTCATGAGTTTCGATCGATCGAAAAATAGCCTCGATCGATCAAAATAGACAGAGACTCTAACAAAACATTTTGAAAAGAGTTCAATCGATCGAAAATCAGTTTCGATCAATCAAAACAGACAGAGGCTCTCTCTAACATCTTTAAAAATTTTCGATTGATTGAAAAACAGAATGAATCGATCGAAATGGGCAGAGACTCACTAAATTTGAGGAAAAACACGGTTTTTTTTTTTTTTTTTAAACATTTAGAATCAACTCAAAGCATTGAAATTTAAGAACAAAATGCATGAGTATGTGATGATGTGATTTTCAAAAACAAGAATTTTAAGCCCAAATTCCCCAAAAAAATTTCTTGCATTCTCCATAAATTTTCAAGCAACAAATTAATTTTGTACAAAATTCAAAATATTTGCAAAACATGGTTGGTCAGACTATAAACACACACAATAACATGTACAAAGTTTAGCAAAGAGTAACTCGTATAGTGTGTGCAACTAGCAAAAACTTGAGATACATGTGAGATGATATGTGAATAGCAATCAATCAGAAAGTCTGCAAAATTCATCACAAAGAATTTAAAAGAGACTATCATCTAAAGAGTTACATCATATAACCCCCACATCTCCTATATCATAAACTTGCAATCATGTAAGTTTTTTGAATTTATGCCTCATAATATACATACCAATTTTAAGTCATGTGAGTTTGGCATCAAGCCTAATAGTACACACCAATTTTATGTATTAAGCAATTTAAACCGAGGCTTCACTTTATGTTCTTTTTATGCATGTGCTACACTTTCTCGAGCACAAAATCTTATGATATGCACTAAGGTGTTCATGATTGGCTAGTGAATAGTGGTGAGATGGTTATTTATTCCTTTCTCTAAAAGTTCAAGTCCAACATTCAAAAACATGTGACTTCAAGATTAAGACAAAGTAATCAAAAACCATAACCATCTTTCCCACACAACATGCACTACAAAGTTTCAACTAGTAAAGTACAATAAGTAAGCTCATCAAAGCTAAATAAGGTACAAATAACATGTTATGTGAAAATAAATTGACCAACCTTGTTCTCAAAAACCAAAAAGAATGGTACAAAACAAAATTTGCTTCCTTTTTCTTCCTTTATTTATTTATTTATTATTATTAAAAAAAACACCTAGAATGAAATGCATGAATGTTAAGCAATGCAAATCCTAGAAAACAAAAAACAAAACAAAACCAAAGAACAATGGTCACAAGGGGTAGAGCAATGAAGCACAAGGACCAAGAAGACCAAGACAGATCAAGGACACAGAATCACACCAATTACTTGACGAAGAGTCTCAAGCTTACTTCTATCAAGAGGTTTGGTGAAAATGTCGGCATTCTAACGTTTCAGTAGGAATATACTCAAGACACATAATCTTTCTTTCAACAAGATCCCTAATGAAATGATACATAATCTCTATGTGTTTAGTCTTAGAATGTTGAACAGGGTTCTTAGATATGTCAATAGCACTAGAGTTATCACAGTAAACCACCATAGTATCTTGGGATATCCCATAATCAGTTAAAACATTTTTCATCCAAAGAAGTTGTGAGCAACAACTTCCAGCAGCAATATATTCTACCTCGGCAGTAGACAGGGACACAAAATTTTGCTTTTTAATCATCCAAGTAACAAGATTAGCCCCAATATAAAAACACCCACCAATGGTGCTTTTTCTATCATCAACATTACCAGCCTCATCAGAATCAGAGAAACCAGCAATAGACATATTAGACTCTTTACTATAAAATAATCCATAATCACAAGTTCCAGCAACATATTTAATTATTCTTTTGATAGCATTTAAGTGTGAAACTTTAGGATTAGATTGAAATCTAGAACAAACACCAACGCTAAATGCAATATCAGGCCGACTAGCAGTCAAATATAAAAGACATCCAATCATACTTCTGTATAATGTAACATCAACAGACTCACCTGACGAATCATTTGTTAATTTTGCATTGGCGGCTATTGGCGTTTTGGCATGAGCAGCATTGTCCAGTCCAAATCTCTTGACTAGATTCTTTGCATATTTTGCTTGGTTGATGTAGATCCCTGAGTCCGTTTGCTTCACTTGTAATCCCATGAAATAAGTTAGTTCACCAACCATACTCGTTTCAAACATCACCTTCATTTCATCTGCAAAAGAATGAGTAAGAGAGTCATTAGTAGCACCAAAAACAATATTATCAACATAAATTTGAGCTAAAACAAAATTGTTATTTTCCTTTCTTATGAAGAGAGTAGTGTCTGCAAATCCCCTTTTGAAGCCATGCTTAGTGAGTTATGCAATCAATCTATCATACCAAGCCCGTGGAGCTTGTTTCAAACCATATAGAGCTCTCTTCAATTTATACACATTATTCAGTCTGTGAGGGTCAACAAAGCCTTTAGGTTGTTCAACATATACTTCTTCTTGCAGCATTCCATTCAAGAAAGCACTTTTGACATCCATTTGATATAGCTTGAAGTTTAGATTACTAGCTATAGCCAACAGTATCCTAATGGATTCCAATCTTGCTATCAGAGCAAAAGTCTCATCAAAGTCAATCCCTTTCACTTGTGTGTAGCGTTGAGCAACATGTCTTGATTTATTTCTAATAGCAGTGCCATGTTTATCTGACTTATTCTTAAAGATCCATTTAGTTCCAATTACATTTACACCCTTTGGTCTAGGAACTAATTCCCACACATCATTCCGAACAAATTGATGAAGTTCTTCATGCATAGAGTTTACCTAATCAGCATCTTGAAGTGTCTCATCTATTTTTTTCGGTTCAAATTAGGACAAATAGCATGAGTGTGTAATTAAACTTAAGGCTTTTGACCTTAATCTCATGTTATCATTCAGACTTTCCAATATATTTAAGGAGGGATGTTTAAGCCTTACTATAGAGGAACGACCTTTAACTAGAGATGTAGATGTACATTTCTGTTTTGATGAAGGACTAAACTCATGTTGAACCTGTTGAGTCTCATGAACTGGAGTGGATGGTTCAGGACTTGATGGCAAAGAAATTGCATCATTCAACACTATTAGCTCCTCATCACTATGTTTCCCAACATAATCAATAGGAAGTGAGTCATTAACCTTCATAGGCTTATCTTGAACCGGAGTAGTATTTTCTGAATGTACTTCTGGACATACTTCATCATTGATCACAACATTTGACTATTCTATGACAATTTTGGTTTTTAGATTATACACTCTATATGCTCTACTAGTAGAGGAGTATCCTAGAAAATATCCCTTGTCACTCTTTGCATCAAATTTCTCTAGGTTCTCTCTATCACGTAGAATGTAACAATCACTACTAAATATCTTGAAATACTTAACGATCGGCTTCTTTCCTCTCCAGAGTTCATAAGGAGTCTTCTTGGAATCAGGTCTAAAATACACCCGGTTGAGTGTATGGCAAGCAGTGTTAACTGCTTCTCCCCAGAAAGATTTTGGCAATTTTTTATTGTGCAGCATGACATGTGCTATCTCCTGAACAACCCTATTTTTCCGTTCAACTATTCCATTTTGTTGTAGTGTCTTGGGTGAAGAGAACTCTTGATGTGTGCCTTGTTCATTGCAGAAGGTAGCCAGCTTGGTATTCTCAAATTCTCTTCCATGGTCACTTCTGATCCTGGCTATCACGGTAGCTTTTTCAATCTGTAATTTCTTACACAGATGTATCATCTTCTCAGGAGCCTCAGCTTTATCTTTTAAAAGCACAACCCTAGTATATCTGGTGAAGTCATCCACAACCACTAGAATATATTTCTTTGCTCCTAAACTCTGTACTCGAGCAAGACCCATAAGATTAATGTGCAATAACTCCAGAGGTCTTGAAGTTTGAACACTAGCTACAGACGGATGTTTAGACTTTATCTGTTTACCTATCTGACATGGTCTACATATGCACTTATCTATCTTCTCAAACTTAGGTAAACCAACAACAACATCACATTTGGAAATCTTTTCTAATTGCTTATGACTTGCATGCCCCAACCGTTGATGCCACAAATCAACTTGATCAATCTTTACACTAAAATACTTGTTGCTTATGCTTGGTGTCAATCCATAACAGTTGTCCGCTGTCCTTACACCAACACACATACAGTCGCCTCCTCCATCAAGTATCTCACATTCATTCTTAGTGAAGAGAACATTTGGTCCATTGTTGCAAATTTGAATGATGCTGAGTAAATTTGCCTTCAGTCCATCAACATATGAAACATCTTCAAAGACTAGTAACCTTGGAATGTCCACAGTTTCAATGCCTCTGAAGACAGATTTGCTTCCATCTCCAAAAGTGATTCACTACAAGAAAACTGAACTATTGCGGCGGACCTATTGCGGCGGGTGCGAAAACCGCCGCTATAGGCGGCCTATAGCGGCGGTTTTCGCACCCGCCGCTATACATGAGATCTATTGCGGCGTTCTACATGCCCGCCGCAATAGCTCTAGTATTTAGCGGCGCTCTATAGCGGCGGGCCAATAACCCGCCGCAATAGACCTGTTTTAGCAGCGCTATGCTTAGATATAGCGGCGGTCAATGGCCCGCCGCAATATGTACTCCTTTTTGCGGCGGGTAGGACCGCCGCAATAGACCTTTAAATTTCCATCTTTTTTTTTCGCATTCCCACTTTAAGATTAAATAGTAAATTACATCCGATTGGCATAAAAATTGGTATGCATGTTAAGAACATATAGAAAATGTGATCCAACGGTTGGATTTTCAAAATTTGAATTCAACAATAAGTTATTGGTTGGTGTAACATTTTTTAGAGTTACATCAAGTGTAACTTGAACCCAACGCTATATTTCTTAATTTGATGTGAATTTTGACAAATCTACCGTTAGATTACATTATCTTCATATATTTTTCATGCATACAAAATTTCAAGGTGATCAAAGATTAATAGTCATGTCATCAATCAATTGTTTAAATTAAAGTTTTTGTAATTTAAAATAACGCATAAAAGGTAAGTTTAAAGATCAATAGGTAAATTACACCCGATTGGCATGAAAATTGGCATGCATGTTAAGAACAAATAGAAAATTTGATCCAACAGTTGGATTTTCAAAATATGAATTAAACAAGAAGTTATTGGTTGGTATTACATTTTTCTAGAGTTACATCAAGTATAACTTGAACCCAACGCTATATTTCTTAATCCGATGTGAATTTTGACAAATCTACCGTTAGATTACATTATCTTCATATATTTTTCAAGCATACAAAATTTCAAGGTGATCAAAAATTAATAGTCATGTCATCAATCAATTGTTTAAATTCAAGTTTTTGTAATTTAAAATAACGCATAAAAGATGAGTTTAAAGATCAAATGGTAAATTACGCCCGATTGGTATGAAAATTGGCAAACATATTAAGAACATATAGAAAATGTGATCTAACGGTTAGATTTTCAAAATTTGAATCCAACAATAAGTTATTGGTTGGTGTAACATTTTTTAGAGTTACATTAAGTGTAACTTGAACCCAACGTTATATTTCTTAATTCGATGTGAATTTTGACAAATCTACCGTTAGATTATATTATCTTCATATATTTTTTATGCATACAAAATTTTAAAGTGATCAAAGTTAATAGTCATGTCATCAATTAATTGTTTAAATTAAAGTTTTTGTAATTTAAAATAACGCATAAAATATGAGTTTAAAGATCAAATGGTAAATTACACCCAATTGGCATGAAAATTGACATGCACGTTAAGAACAAATATAAAATGTGATCCAACGATTGGATTTTCAAAATTCGAATTCAACAATAAGTTATTGGTTGGTGTAATATTTTTTAGAGTTACATCAAGTGTAACTTGAACCCAACCCTATATTTCTTAATTCAATGTGAATTTTGACAAATCTACCGTTAGATTACATTATCTTCATATATTTTTCGTGCATACAAAATTTCAAGGTGATCAAAGATTAATAGTCATATCATCAATCAATTATTTAAATTCAAGTTTTTGTAATTTAAAATAACGCATAAAAGATGAGTTCAAAGATCAAATAGTAAATTACACCCGATTGGCATGAAAATTCGCATGCATATTAAGAACAAATAGAAAATGTGATCCAACGGTTGGATTTTCAAAAAATGAATGAAACAATAAGTTATTGGTTGGTGTAACATTTTTTAGAGTTACATCAAGTGTAACTTGAACCCAACGCTATATTTCTTAATCCGATATGAATTTTGACAAATCTACCGTTAGATTACATTATCTTCATATATTTTTCATGCATACAAAATTTCAAGGTGATCAAAGATTAATAGTCATGTCATCAATCAATTGTTTAAATTAAAGTTTTTGTAATTTAAAATAACGCATAAAAGGTAAGTTTAAAGATCAATAGGTAAATTACACCCGATTGGCATGAAAATTGGCATGCATGTTAAGAACTAATAGAAAATTTGATCCAACGGTTGGATTTTCAAAATATGAATTAAACAAGAAGTTATTGGTTGGTATTACATTTTTCTAGAGTTACATCAAGTATAACTTGAACCCAACGCTATATTTCTTAATCCGATGTGAATTTTGACAAATCTACCGTTAGATTACATTATCTTCATATATTTTTCAAGCATACAAAATTTCAAGGTGATCAAAAATTAATAGTCATGTCATCAATCAATTGTTTAAATTCAAGTTTTTGTAATTTAAAATAACGCATAAAAGATGAGTTTAAAGATCAAATGGTAAATTACACCCGATTGGTATGAAAATTGGCAAACATATTAAGAACATATAGAAAATGTGATCTAACGGTTAGATTTTCAAAATTTGAATCCAACAATAAGTTATTGGTTGGTGTAACATTTTTTAGAGTTACATTAAGTGTAACTTGAACCCAACGCTATATTTCTTAATTCGATGTGAATTTTGACAAATCTACCGTTAGATTACATTATCTTCATATATTTTTCATGCATACAAAATTTCAAGGTGATCAAAGATTAATAGTCATGTCATCAATCAATTGTTTAAATTAAAGTTTTTGTAATTTAAAATAACGCATAAAAGGTAAGTTTAAAGATCAATAGGTAAATTACACCCGATTGGCATGAAAATTGACATGCACGTTAAGAACAAATATAAAATGTGATCCAACGGTTGGATTTTCAAAATTTGAATTTAACAATAAGTTATTGGTTGGTGTAATATTTTTTAGAGTTACATCAAGTGTAACTTGAACCCAACCCTATATTTCTTAATTCAATGTGAATTTTGACAAATCTACCGTTAGATTACATTGTCTTCATATATTTTTCTTGCTTACAAAATTTCAAGGTGATCAAAAATTAATAGTGATGTCATCAATAAATTGTTTAAATTCAAGTTTTTATAGTTTAAAATAACGCATAAAAAGAGTTAAAAGATGAAAAGGTAAATTACATCCGATTGGTATGAAAATTGGCATGCACGTTAAGACCATATAAAAAATGTGATCCAATGGTTGGATTTTCAAAATATGAATTCAAAAATAAGTTATAAGTTGGTGTGACATTTTTTAGAATTACATCAAATGTAACTTGAACCCAACCCTATATTTCTTAATTCAATGTGAATTTTGACAAATCTACCATTGGATTATATTATCTTCATATATTTTTCATGCTTACAAAATTTCAAGGTGATCAGAGATTTATAGTCATGTCATCAATCAATTGTTTAAATTTAAGTTTTCATAGTTTAAAATAACACATAAAAGATAAGTTAAAGATCAAAGGGTAAATTACATCCGATTGGCAAGAAAATTGGCATGCATGTTAAAAACATATAGAAAATGTGATCCAACGGTTGGATTTTCAAAATATGAGTTCAACATTAAGTTATTGGTTGATGTGACATTTTTTAGAGTTACATTAAGTGTAAATTGAACCCAACCTTATATTTCTTAATTCAATGTGAATTTTGACAAATCTACCGTTAGATTACATTGTCTTCATATATTTTTCTTGCTTACAAAATTTCAAGGTGATCAAAGATTAATAGCGATGTCATCAATAAATTGTTTAAATTCAAGTTTTTGTAGTTTAAAATAACGCATAAAAAGAGTTAAAAGATGAAAAGGTAAATTACATCCGATTGGCATGAAAATTGGCATGCACGTTAAGACCATATAAAAAATGTGATCCAATGGTTAGATTTTCAAAATATGAATTCAAAAATAAGTTATAGGTTGGAGTGACATTTTTTAGAGTTACATCAAATGTAACTTGAACCCAACCCTATATTTCTTAATTCAATGTGAATTTTGACAAATCTACCGTTGGATTACATTATCTTCATATATTTTTCTTGCTTACAAAATTTCATGGTGATCAAAGATTAATAGTCATGTCATCAATCAATTGTTTAAATTCAAGGTTTTGTAGTTTAAAATAACACATAAAAGATGAGTTTAAAGATCAAATGGTAAATTACACCCGATTGACATGAAAATTGGCATGCATGTTAAGAACAAATAGAAAATGTGATCCAACGGTTAGATTTTCAAAATATGAATTCAATAATAAGTTATTGGTTAGTGTAACATTTTTTAGAATTACATCAAGTGTAACTTGAACCCATCCTTTCATTACACTCTCCAAATCCAACGATTAGATTTCAAATCTAAGTATGGTGCGTGATTAACATGTGCTATGTACTTGTATGGTTATATTCTCTCAATCTAACTATCCAATTAGTCATATTATTTAAAAAAAAAAAAAATGTAAATGTAGTTAGTCTCATATTAAAATTCTTACATAAATTTAATAATAGCTATGATCATTTTTTTTAAATTGTTAATTAGATAGAACGTGTGATAATTTTTGTTTTTGTGGGTTTTTTTTTTTTTTTTTTTTTGAGAAAGTTGTGTGGTGAATTATATTGAGTATATGCGATTGTTTTTTGTTTTTAAATTTTATTTCATAGCTAATTAATATTAGATTCTTAATATTTTGTACTCATTAACTCCCTTAGATATATAGATGTGTTTGATTCATGTACAATTACAAAATGCATAACAAAATGGTAATTCCTAGTAAAAAATGGTAATTAATTAAACATTGTCTTATTTTATTTTTATTTTTATTTTTTTCCTCAAAATAAATCTGTCTTCTTTTATTTTTCCCACCCAAAATTTCCCAAAATTTTGTTTCCCCCCTAACGTGTTTCACTTATAGCTTTGTCCCCCCTAAAGCCAAAATCTGACTAATATTACTATAAATATTAAATAATACTATTTATATTAAATATAAATATAAAAATAAAATAATACTATTCATATTAAATATAAATATTAAATAATACTGTTTATAAAATATTTAGTGAATGTACATTATATATTAATATAGGTAAAATGTATTCATAATCGTAAGTTACCTTAGGTGGTTTACACACATCCCAGTAGCTTTTCAGGGTCCCGTCCAAGGTTCTAAACTTCACAACTGCGCCCCTTTTTTTTTTTTTAATTTTTAATTTTTAAGTTACTATTATCAAAACTACGTCGTTTTGATTCTATTTAAAACACAACATAAAACCCTACACGTTTCTCATTCAGCCGCCCCCCACTTCCTCGATTTCTCATTCAGTCCTTCACCCTTCACAAACTCTCTCTCTCTCTCTCTCTCTCTCTCTCTGCAATTCGTTTCCGTCAAATATTCGCCGGAAAAACCATACCACTCTATCATCATCATCGTCTCGTCGAGATTCTCGTGATTTTATCGATCTTCATCGCAACACCGCCATGAATCCCGAATAGTAAGCTTATTATTCATCCTCTGTTTTTTTTTTTTTTTTTTTTTTTTGTCCATTTCTCACTTTAACGTTTGTCTTTTTTTCTATTAATTTCCGTGTTTCTCTCAATTTATATAAATTTTGGTCCAATTCTTTTTAGATCTGTGATGGTTCTTTGTTCAATATCTTGAAATTTTAGCGAATTGAGCTGATTGGTTTAGCTTAAAATTCGAAAGCTGAATTTGAATTTTCTGAGATCGGTAAGCCTCATATGGTGCCCTGTAAGGTCACCGGAAAGTGTGGTTCCGTTACTGTTCGTATGGTTCCTGCTCCTCGTGGTGCCGGAATTGTGGCCGCTAGGGTTCCAAAGAAGGTTAGCTTTTTCTCTATCTTCTCTTTTTGTTTCATTCATGATATATTGGGATTTGAATTGATAAGATTTATTTATTATTATAGTGATATGTTATTGTCTGCACTATTGATTCAATATTTGTTCTATTGTTGGTTTAATTGGATTGCCTGAGGGTCCATTTCACTTCTTAGATTTGTAATATCTAGTCACTCTCTTTTTCCCTCTACTCTTGAAGGGTATTATTAACTTTCAATTTTATTTGTTTGGAGGTAAGATGGCTGTTATGTATATGATTATTAAAAAAAAATGTAGAATGAGAGATGTGAAAGGTATTTTTAAAGATGTAATGTGCTATTTATAAATCTATGGATCATAATGGTCTGTATTTGAAATTGAATGGATATGCACACTTTGGTCTAGATAGTGAGTGAGTTGAGGGTGTTGTATACATTGGCCTACGACCATGGCACTACTTATGATTTAACTATTAAATTAGATATAATATTTAATTCATGAAAAAAAAAAAACTGATTTAACTATCAAATTTGATGTAGTATTTTATCCATGAAAAAAAAAATGGTATTCTTTAATTACTTGGGCTCCTTTTCTTGTGGTCTGATGACTCTGATCAGCTTTGGCTATGCAATTATTTTGTCTCCATATTTTCTTACTTTAGTTGTCCCTACTCCATAAAGTAAATGACATTTTGTATTATTTAGATATTGATATTATGTGTCAAGCAATATCATGTAGTACATTAGGTTCTCTAATTAAATTCAAAAGTATAACTATATTGAATTTGATGATATTTAGAAACAACAACACTATTTTTATCTTATAGAGGAATATTAGTAGTTTATATTGTACTATCAATTTTCCTATCTATATCTATACACACACATATAAAGATGTGGTGTCCTAGTCTTTCACTCTATGCCCATGAAATACCTTGTGTATGCGTATAAGTACACATTTAGGACTTTTTTTTTTTTTTTTTTCTTTTTGGTCACACATCTATACTTTTAATTCCTTTTCTCCATCGTGACCTTATGTTCTAGGATCAATTGTTTATAACAAATCGGTTAAGAGATTTGCTAAAGCCTTAAAGTAAAATGTGGTTTAGCCAGTATAACGTAGTGCACTGGAGCAACATTTATTTATTTTTTTGTATTCAATGTAAACTTTAGTAACATGTTAAGAGATAATGTGACTTTCATATGAGCATTATATTGCTAAATACAGGTGGTAGAAGGTATTTACTATTGTGGCTTGATTTCCTCCTGTTAGGCTTGTCAACCATAACATTTGATATTAATTTTTAAGATTTAAACTTGATATTGTGCTTATTTGCACAAGCACTTGTCAATTTTGTTTCTTCTTAATACGAATAGACATGAAGTTGGGACAATTTGGACATACTTCAGGATAAGTTTATTTATTCTCTATTTAGTCTTTGATGTTGTTAAAAATGAAAATTTAATCTAATAACTCTATTGGAGATGAAAATTTAGTCTTTGATGTTGTTTACTTCCTTGATAAGGATTTTCATGACTTGAGCTAAATGAATCTTGTTTCATGCTTACAGCTAGTTACCAGAGTTTACAATGATGAACTAGCCCTAGATACCTACATACACTCAGATCTCTATGGTACCTGCAATCAAGTCAAGTAAGTCATAATCTGTGTGTAACAACATTGGTATCAAGATGATGTGCTAAAAATAAAATTCTCAAATTCTGTGCCACAATGGTAATAGAAAGTAACTAACAAAAAAGAAACAAAATTAACCTGTTTATTCATTTGAGAAAGGAAATAGGATATCAAACTGGTTCATTTCAAAGGCTTTTATGTGCTGGTTCATTGTTGCATAAACTTTAGGAACCCAAAACTCAATAGTTTTCTGTTGACTATAAGTTCAATTGTAGGATGAAGTTTAAAATTCATTTAATATCTCAATTATTCTTAATATTTGGTAGTACATGAACACTTCAAATGTCTTAACACATGTTGGATACAAGTGATGTGAACACTTTGAATGTTTGGATGATTCATATTACTTAGTGGTGTGGACACCAGATCAATGCTAATTGATCCCATTGGACCAGATTTTTGCTAATGGTGCTGGATGCTATTATGGGATTTGATTTCCATTTTGATTATGAGCTGATCTTTCTTCCTTATTTTATGTAATTTGGGAGTCTTATTTAAAGGCCCTAGAGAAAAGTTATCGGTACACACCTGTTTTGATGAATAAAATTTTGTTGGAATTTTTAATTGGCTGGGTGTTGACTCCAAGTAACCCTAGTTGCTGACTCCTAGGTTTTCTATCTTTGTTGTTCTTTTGTTTTGCCTCTGAACATTTGTTTTGCTTTTGCATCACTTAGTCTTCTAGTTGGAATTAGCCATTGCTTTTAAATTTGTTGTTACTGTGTTTTTTATTCATGTCTTTGTATCATATGATGCATCTAATATATAGAAATATACACAATGGTGATTCTTTTATTGAAAGGATGATATGTTCAAATTTCATTATTCAGGAATTGTTCAAATCCAAAAATCAAAGGTGCAGTCTTGTTTCATGAGCAAGGCCCTCGGCTATTTGATTACAGTATACGCCGCCTCAACCACACATGGGCTTTCTCAGGATTTCCTGATGTGAAATCCATCATGGATGTAATCGGTCCTTATCTCAATGACTTGGAACTGGGCGTTAATATTGTACCAACAATGCAGTACAGCTTCAGTGGATTTTTGACTGTATGATTGCTCCTTTACCTTTTTACTACTTTCAAAGTACACTTTTATTCTTTATAGTAGTTCAGTTGTTAAAGGAATTTTCTAGTTTAGTGTAACCTGATAATGGTTTATGGTCCTGTTCCTAGATTGTAATGATTTTAAATCATATAGTTAACAGATTTGGTTTATAAATAGTTTCTACAATTTTCTTATATTTAAGAATCACTTATGCCAATTAAGTTCTGCAAATGTGATTATTATTGATAATATGCCGTTACATGGGGTCCTTTTTATAGAAGAGTTGGTTTCAAGAAGACCTTTTGTCATTTGTGAGGTTCATGCACTCAAATGGAAGAGTGTAAGTGTGTCCTTTTTATAGAAGAGTTGGTTTCAAGAAGACCTTTTGTCATTTGTGAGGTTCATGGCACTCAAATGGAAGAGTGTAAGTGTTGCCATGCGTATTACTTATAAAGTTATGATCATGATGTGATTTCTTTCACTTTGATTTTAATTTATTTGTTGTAATGCTGCCTCAAGTTCCTTTTTTTTCCTTAAAAAATTATTTTTTGTATGATTTTTGAACTCTCCATCTATGACCTTCATAACGTATTTACACACACTAAAAAATTATAGTGGTGTAACATGACCAAATGTTACATTACGTGTAACTTGAACCTAACCCACTAAAAAATTATAGTTGTAACATGACCATATGTATCAAATTTATTTATTTATTTTTTGTTGTATTATGTCGCATTTTGTTCATTGTTGTGCTCCTAGGTTCATTTCATCACCTAACCTAAGTTGTTTACAACTTATTTTTGCTTGGAGTTGAGCTTAGTTAGGAAAACAAATTTGGAAATTTTATTTAGGAATAAGTTTTAGGAACTTGTAACTTGGAAAAAGTTTGGGATAGTTACCTGTCCTTTAAAATCCTTCTACCATTCCCAATTGGGATATTATGCAAATAAGCCAAGACTCTAGAGAGCTTGCGGCTTCTAGGAGCAGTGATTGGATTAGATTTTTCTGGGTTAGGAGGTGTTTTAACACCTTGAGTTCAAGTTATTATTTTTAGTATTTGGTTTGCCTAGGGTAGCACGTATCATAATATATTTCTATGTTAATATAATGTTAGTTTGGAGACATTTGTGGTAATGTCTTAGTGGAGCTAAAATTATTATAAGTTATTTGTAATAGAAATGTGGTTTTAGGACCCAAGAGGGGAAAAAAAAAAAAAAAAAAACCTATAGCGGCGGGCGAAACCGCCGCTAAAAGGTACATAGGGTACGTTGTACATGAAATCCTATAGCGGCGCTTGTTGACCGCCGCTATAGGTCACAACCTATAGCGGCGGGCCTATCCCGCCGCTAAAAGGCCACGAGACCGGATGCCAACCTCATATGGCGGCGGTTTTTAGCCCGCCGCAATAGACCAAAAAGCGCCGTTAAATGGTTGATCTATTGCGGCGCTTTTCGTGACCGCCGCAATTTACCTATAGCGGCACTGCAGCACTGGCGGGACGGCCCGCCGCAATAGCACCCGCCGCTATAGGTCATATGTACCTTTAGCGGCGCTTTTTTGGGCTTTAGCGGCGCTTCTGGCCTGCCGCAGTAGCTCGTTTTTCTTGTAGTGATTGTCCTAATCTTTCCTTCAAAGAAGGTCTTGAATAATCTTTTGTTTCCTGTCATATGTCTGGAACAACCTCTATCTAAATACCAAAGAAAAGAATCACGTGCCTTTAAGGTGGTTAAAGCAATATAACACAAATAATTATTACCACATATGATAAGACCAAGACGTCCAAGGAAAGATTTAACAAACTCAACAAGTGACAAATACACAGAGTAAGCAAGTTGATGAATAAGCAAAAAGAATTTCCAAGAATCCATAACAAAGGGGTCAAGGATCAGCTCAGAGATCAAAAGATCAACAACAAAAGAGCAACCCGCTCTGATACCACTTGATGGTTTTTAGACCCCTTAAAACCAATTGATTTAACCTAGGTAATTAGCCAAGTTGTTACTTAGTCCAATTTAATAAGTCTAGGTTATCACAATAACAAAGATCAAATCAAGCAAAGCAGCGGAAAATAAATAACACAAGATATGATCACCTAGGAAACCAAACCGGTAAAAACCTGGGGAGGATTTGACCTAACTATCCTCAAGGTAAACTTGAATCCACTATCTTGAAAGAATCGAAGTTCATACAATAAGACTTACAAGCCCCCACACTCGACTTCTTATTGCTACCAACCAGTAGAACTTACTGATACGACCACGTGCAAGCTCCAAATCCATGGACTCCTTCTTTCTTAGATTTACCAGTAAATACAAGCACACCCGCTTGTGTTTTCTTTAAGCTTCAATGGCAGCAACTGAGTTGATTATCAAGGTGTAGATAAATCTTCTCCTTGAAAACCCTAAGTTTGTGTAAAGGATAGTTCCTCTAGATCTCACAAGAGATTTACACAAACTGCAATATGAGCAACACTAAAACGTGGCTAGGGTTTGTCTTTTATACTTAGGACAAATAAGAAACCCTAAAAACGTTTTAAAACATTTAGGACTGAGTTGGAAAATTCTGCAGAAAAAACATTCTGCCCGAGCTTCAATTGATCGAGCTTAAGCTTCGATCGATCGAGCCAGGCTAAAAGGCATAATACTTTCCTGCTTTAACTCAATTCCAACTTTACATAAATGCACAATGTTGAGCTAGACTAAAACACTTCTAAACACATTGTTTTGATCATGGTTTGCCAACAATTCAAATTAGAGTTCTAAATACATAAAATCCTAAGTCTTTAGAACCTAACAGTTTCAATGCTCCTTGGAGAGGTGCTGCTACCATCGCTGCGTTTATACTTCTGCTACTCACATTAATACAAAGTGTATGCTCTATCTACCAAGTAGTGTAGGTTCAAGGCAATTGTAATTTGGATGCTTGTTTGACTGCTTCTCAATAAATTTACAATATTATTACGTTTCAATGTCCTTGTAGCTTAGTCTTGTTTCTTCAGTATCTTTAACTAATAAAAAGTTGTTAATTTTTTTATATTTTTTTTATATCTAAGATAAAATTATACTCTAATTTAATTTAAGTGTATATATGTGAAACTTTGTCCTAAAGACTTGAATCCTAATATTTACTCCTTATAACCCACAAATATTTATACTGGTAGAGGATCATTACATCAAGGGGCTATATATATATATATATATATATATATATATATAGCGGTAAATTAATCCTTAAGCAAACTGCTCAAATGCGTGAAGGCTAGCCATCACTCCTTTGACTTGTTGAACAATGCATGAGTCTGTTTCTTACGTACACTTGTTCCATCTGTCTATTGAAAGTTCAACAGATGCAAAAAAAGCACTACGCACATTAAACAAAAACCAAATGTAGTAAATATAAAATAGAAATGAATAAAAAAAAAATAGTGGGTTCCATCGTTTCTGTAGTCACTTCTTAAACGGCAAGATCCACACAAAAAAAAAAAAAAAAAAAAAAAAAAAAAAAAAAAAAAAAAGTACTATAAATAAATGCACAATTCATGTGAGATTATTTTCACAATAATCTCACATGAATACTAATTAAAAAAACAAATAAAGATAAAAAGCTTTAATTAAGGACAACCAAAAAAACTGTAAAACCATAAATTAAACAATAAGCCATAGCTATACTACTCACCGTGCAAGTCCAGCTGGAGATGTTATATACACTTACAAGTCATCCTATATGATTCACACTTATGCTGCAAGACGTGTTACGTAAATTATTAATCGAAGAATTATACTATATTTCATGCAGATATTACGTTAAATAATGTTAATTAAGTAGCCGTTACTCTGTTAAAGATTGTTTAGAAGTTGCTTAATCATTTAAGTTGTTTAGTTATGAAGTTGTTAGTCTTTCCCGTCAATTTTCTGTTAAAGAACTCTTTATAGATAGCAGAACATTAAGGCCCATTTGGTTGGTGGGAAAACATGAACGATAAATAATAAATGAGAGAAAACGGTTTTGGGGGTTGTTTGATTAGGGTTGAAAATTGGAGGGATTTTGGTGGGATCATGTATTTTTCCCTGGATTAACCAAAAAAAATCTCTCCAAATTAGAGAGGATAGACAAGTGAAAAGTGACTTTGTTGGTCCAGCCAGTTGCGTTTACAAAATGGGAAATTTTAACAAATTATCTAAGGGGTATTGGTTTAGAAACCATTTTTAGAAACATTTCATTGGAAATTGATAAAGCAATTAATTTTTTTTAATAATTTTTTTAGTTTATTAACAATTGTCCTAAGGGTACCCATTAATATTCAACCACACTTCTTTGTCACTTTCAACCAACCACAATACCGATGTACCACACATCTCAATCTCCTTTTTCCTCTATTTGTTCATTTTATCTATCGACTCTAAGGCCCTATTTGGTACATGTGTTTGAATACATGTTTTCAATTTTTAAATAACATTATATATATTTTCACACACTTTTTCACCCACACGTATTTCCAAAATAATTAAAAACTGTTGTTTAAACACACGTACCAAACGGGCCCTAAGAGTCTACACAACTATTTCCCAGTTTTATTTATTTATTTATTATCATTATTATTTTCTTTAGGGTTGGCCCAAGGCCTAGACAAGTTAAGCCTAGGTCTAAGGCCCCACCAAAAAACAAAATTTCCCTTAGGCTCCATTTGGGAGTTCATAAGGGAATGGAATGGAATGATCATAAGGGAATGGAAAGAAATGGAATGGAATGAAATGGAATGTATTTAAGGAAAAGGAATGGAATTAAGTAACCTTGATTGGATGTTTGAAAATAAAGGAATGGAAAGGAATGAAAATGAATGAAATATAAGTAATCTTGTTTGAGAGCAATATGGAAGAAATGGAATGGAATCATTTTATGATAATATTACTATTAGACCCCTATTTTAAAATAAAAGGTTGAACATATAGGGGTATTTTGAGAGTTTTAGTAAAAAAATCATTAAATCTAATTTCATTCCCTCATATTTCTCCCAATTTTGAGGGGAATGAAAATTTGAGGTTTTAAGGGAATAGAGAGGAATGATTGTTCCCTCCTACCCATTCCATTTCCTCCCACTTAAACTCTCAAACAAGGAAATTGACTTTCCATTCCTTCCATTAAGACTCTCAAACAAGGGAATGGAAGAATATTATAAAATTATTCTTTTTATTCCTTTCCATTCCATTTCATTCCCTCCTTCCAAACGAGGCCTTAGAGAAAAAGACCCCACTTTCCATGATTAAATATCCAAATTTTATGAGATAGAGTTGCAGTAATAGTCTTATTTCCAAGGAATCCACGTACCCCTTATAAAAAGGGGGTTAAGGGGAAATTTAGATTTTTTAGGCATTTGATTTCTTTGAGTGATTTGCAATCAAACATGGAAATGTTTCACCTTCTTTAGGAATCCTAAAAGATTACCTCATACCAAATACCACCTAAGGAAAATGACATTCTCTTCCCTTAAGATTTGAGGAAATCAATACATTAGTCATTTTATTAATAATTGTAACAAAACATTTCAAAATTTTATAAGACTCCCATGACCAAATTTTAACCACAATTTGGTGACAATTATCAATATTAAAAATAATAATAATAAAACTTTCACATAAACTTCTCATTCATCATATTTATATATTTTTGCTCTAAATAAAGTTTCTCATTTTTGTCAAAAAGTGATAAAAGTTATTTAAGATGGAAGGTGAAAGTGTAATACCTAACAACCTAGGAAAATATTTTGGCCCCAATATCCAATTTTGTTGCTAAATCACTCTCAGTCTAAACTAACCATTTAAGCCATATGTAAGTGATTAACCAATTGAACAAACCATGGATAGCATTATATAACATTGATCTAGCATTATATAATACTAGTGTGGGTGGCACATGATTCTTCCTGAGTAAGAAAATTAAGATAAAATTTTTATTTGAAAAAGTATGAAACTATATACATAAAAAAAATGTATGTCATACAAAGTTAATTAATTTCATTCGTATAAGAATTTTGATACCTATTTGTTAAAGTCAATATCCACTCATAAAAACTTCTAAAAATGGTAATGCATATCATCATCTTCTAACAATAAGTAATCGAGTTCTGCTAAAACCTTGTCACAATAGGCGTAAATGCACTTTTAGTCCTTACATTTTGACCTTTTTCCATTTTAGTCCATACATTTTATTTTTTCCACTTTTAGTCCCTAAAACCAATTTACGCTTTCCGTTTTAGTCCTTGAAGCACTATTCCGTCACCAAACTAACGGGAAAACTGGACGTGGCTGACGTGAGCATTAAAATATTATTAAAAAAATTATTTAACATTTTTTTAAAATAAAAAAAAAACAAAAAAAATTATTTTCTTTCCAACAAAAAAATTTACTTTCTTTTAATTAAAAAGAATTTTTTTTTTCCAAATTTTTTTTTTTCAGAAGAACATATTCTTTTTTTGATGAACTCAGAAGAACATATTCATGTTCTTTATGTTGTTTCCCGTATATGATTCATATTCTTACCAAACACAAAAAACACAAACTCAAATTTAAACATTACCACAAGATCACAAACACAAACACAAACACAAACGCAAAGAACACAATAACAAACATAAACCAATTAAAAAGAGTAATTAAAAATTTTTCTTTTTTTTCTTTTCATTATTTTCGGAAGAACAAAGTTACATGTTCTTCATGTTCTTCGGGAAAGAACATGAAGGTTGCCCAGAAAATTAAACATGCAAAAATTCACATGCAAAAATTCATTCAAAATCCCTTTCCTCCACTGAATCCTCCAACAAATCAAACCCATAAACCCAAAAAAATAATAAATTCCACATGAAAAAAACAAACCCAGAAATTTAAATTAAACACAGCAGCAACCTGAAACCACCAAACCCAATCAAATCTCATCTGCCCCTCTTTTCACTCTCATCCACTTCTCTTTTTTCTCTCTAGACCATTCCCCTAAATCAAATCTCTCTATCTCTCTCTCTCTCTCTTCAAACCCAATCACTCTCTCTCTCTCTGGTGAGACCCAAATTCCCAATTGATCCGCAAATGCCACCTCTGAACAACAAATCGATGATGATGAACACCAGGCCAGGAAGAATCGGCGGCGACTCCGACGAATCGGAGATGCCATCGAACAATCTCTGGGTCGGTAACCTAGCCAGCGACGTTGCGGACTCAGATCTCATGGATCTCTTTGTCCAGTACGGTGCGCTCGATAACGTCACCTCTTACTCTTCTCGCAGCTACGCTTTCGTCTTCTTCAAGCGAATCGAAGTCGCTAAGGCCGCCAAGGATACCTTACAAGATGTCGATCTCCATGGCCACCCTATCAAGAGCGAATCGGACTCCGAGGTAGGGACTAGATCGGGTGGGGCCGAGGTGGAGGAGGAGGAGTCAGGTTCAAAGATCGGGCACCAGGAGCTAGGGTCAAGCTCGTCCTCGGACTTGTGAGGTGAGTGGGACTCAGAGCTGAACTCGTCCCACTCGGACGAGTCATGGGGAGTGGTGGGATCGGGGGGCGAGTCGTCGGAGGAGGATGAAGTGGCGTCTTTGAGATCGTTTTGAGAGAGAATGAAGACGAAAGGGCGAGCGGTGAGTGAGAGAGGGTAGAGAGAGAGTATGAGGTTTTGGTTGCTGGGTTTCTATTCTTTTGCTGGGTTTCATGTTTTGCTGGGTTTCATGTTCTTTGATTCGGTGGGTTTCTATTCTTTCTACAGTAACATTAAATTGAGTAATTAATTATTTTTTTTAATTTTGGTGTTTAAAAAATGTCAAATAATTTTTTTAATAATATTTTAATACTCACGTCAGCCACGTCCAGTTTTCCCGTTAGTTTGGTGACGGAATAGTGCTTCAAGGACTAAAACGGAAAGCGTAAATTGGTTTTAGGGACTAAAAGTGGAAAAAATAAAATGTAGAGACTAAAATGGAAAAACGTCAAAATATAAGGACTAAAAGTGCATTTACGCCTATCGCAATATTTAAATTTTCACAATGAATGATGTCATATGTTACAATTGAAACTCTTTATTGAAATTTTTTTTATCCAAACTTTCTTCTTTATCATTTTACATGAGTCCAGGTGCAATCGCTAGCTTAATTAGTTTTTAATGAACACACATTTTAGGCAATAAAAAAAAAAAAAAAAAGGATAACAAAAGGCATGTGTCATCGAATTTTCCATTAGATAAATTATAAATTTCGAAAATTTAAACCTAGAAAATTAGTTTTCTCTAGGTAACAAATAAAACATCTTATATTACCATTCCAACTTTCTAAGCATAACTACCATTAAAAAAAAAAAAAAAAAAAAAAAAAAAAAACTCAAAATACATTAATAAAATTTTTGAAATGTTAAAATTTTGTGGGAGTATTTTAGCTACTACACAATGGAATATTTTAAGAATCATAAACATTCATTAGGTTTTAATTGAGAGAATAAAAATATGACATATTTGCTCTTTTCCAAAATTTTTAGGGGAAAATTGCTTGATTTTAATGTTTAAAGAGAAATTGTAAACTATCCTAATCATAAATGATGAAAAATGTTTTAATTCGAAGTTTTTGTTTTTGTTTTGTTTTGTGTGTGTGTGTTTGTAAAACTATGTGTATTACTGGAAGTGGTGTATAAAGAAAAAAATATATAAAACAAAATACAAAAATTCGACCCAACAAGAAAACTATATGTGAAACAGTGAATTTTGGCTCAACATAAATTGATTAATAAAAAAATTTCTAGAAGCACAGAATTACACAACATTTTCATAATACTTTTGTTATATTTTACTTTGACTTATAAAGAATTAACACTGATGGGAATGACGAGATTACATCCCACAGATGAAGTTAACGCTAATGACGAAGAAAACGTCCATGACGAAGTCGTCTTGAAGAAGCCAATCATCACTGACGAAGGCATGGGGGTCATTCAATACAGTCAATCAATGACCTGGGCAGTTATCAAATCAACCAAGCAGACCGTTGGGAGCCTCTTAAAAGCCCCATTATTGGACCAGAGGCGTTACCTGGGAAACCATTAACAAACACAACGGCTAGCCCCTAAAGCCACCTGTATAAAGCCCTCACACAGCCAACAGAAGGTACGGATATACATTCATACTCTCAGAAAGCACTCTGGTTTTTCTTTATCTTGTTTTTCATTTCATAAGGTACTTTCATAATACTGACTTTGGCATCGGAGGCGTTGTGGCAGGCACCACACCGGTGACCCTTATAGAGCATATACTCACGCCAACAAGCTGATTCCATCTGCCCACTTCTACTGACGAGCTCGTGCTTCATCAGTTTGGCACCGTCTATGGGGAACGACATTTTCAAATTCATATTTGAAAACGTGGTTTCCATTAACTCTTTACATTCAGATGGAATCCAACCCAGATTCAGCTGCCTTGGCCCAGCAAGTTCAAGCCCTTGCAGCCACCATTGAAGAACTCACCAAACAAAACTAGGAAATGAAGCTACGACTCCAGCAAGTTCAGCAGGCTCAACAGGACGAAAGCCGGTCCAAGGGTAACCTGGAGGGAGAAGGGGATAGCCACGGGAGAGGTGCCCCTCAAAGGCCAACTACTTCGGACGAACAGAACTCAGATCTCCTTCGAGAAATGAGGAAGGAGATGGACGAACTAAAGAGCGCCCTTAAGGAGAAGACGGACCAAAGTGTAGACAAAATGGTAAGGGCTACGGATTCGCCTTTCACCGCAGCAATACTAGAATGCCCTGTACCGTTAAAGTTTTGCTTACCTCAACTTGAGCCATTCGACGGACTCAAAGACCCTCAGGATCATCCTAATACCTTTAAGACGACTCTAAGCCTTCAACAACCACCT
Source organism: Quercus engelmannii (assembly GCA_029955605.1). Lineage (NCBI taxonomy): Eukaryota > Viridiplantae > Streptophyta > Magnoliopsida > Fagales > Fagaceae > Quercus > Quercus engelmannii. The sequence continues at coordinate 106,311,931 of JARPSG010000001.1, read as the reverse complement.
GACAAGATATTGTGTCGTTCCTTCCCAACCACTCTTAAAGGAGCTGCAAGAGAATGGTTCATGAAGTTGCCTACCTCGTCCATAGACAACTTCAAATCAATTAAGTAGTGCCTTCTTGCGCCATTTCATAGGGGGGCAACGTCCAAAGAGGCCGGTTGACTACTTACTCACCATAAGACAGGGAGAGAAGGAAACTCTGAGGTCGTATGTAAAATGATTCACTCGGGAGACTCTAGAGATGGACGAAGTCGATGACAAGGTCCAGCTGACAACCTTTAAGGCAGGGCTAAGGTCTAGAGATCTTGTGGCATCCCTCGCAAAGAATCCACCAAAGACAATGGCAGAAATGCTCCTGAAAGCGTAGAAGTACATGAATGCTGAAGATGCTTTAGCTGCCATAAAGGATATCGAGAAGCCAGGTGACAAGGCCAAGAGGGTAGACGATCGTAGGGGGCAGAAGAGAGATCGACCAGATCGTCAGAACAATGACGGGAACAGGAGGAAGGATGATAAAAGTCCTCGGACAGTAAGATTTACTCCTTTGGTTATGCTTGTTGACAAAATCTTCACGCAGATCAAGGACGAGCATTATCTCAAATGGCCCAGACCATTGCACTCATCCCCCAATGTCCGTGACAAGAACAAGTACTGCCGGTCCCACAAGGATCACGGCCACAACACGGAAGATTGCAGAGACCTAAAGGAGCAAATAGAGGAGTTAATACGGAAAGGGAAGTTATAGAAATATGTGAAGAAAGGAGAATATAACAAGTTCAGGGATGACAATAAAATCCAGCATGAATCCTTCTCCCGGGATGATGACCGTCCATCCCAGCCTCCACACAAGGTGATCGGGGAGATAAACATGATCACAGGAGGGCCGTTTCTAGGAGGGTCGTTTAAATCACTCAAAAAGGCCTACCAGAGACAGGTAAACAGCGTCCACGCCATACATCCGTCCAAGCACCGACGAACATACCAGGACATGTCCTTCAGTGAAGGAGACGCAATAGGGGTGAAGCAGCCCCACAATGATCCCTTGATCATAATGCTGAATATAGAGGGGTTCAATACCAAGAGGATCCTCGTCAATAATGGCAGCTCCGCGGACATCATCTACCTCCCAGCCTTCCAGCGGCTGAGATTAGATCCGAAGAGACTACGCCCTTTTGACTCTCCACTCGTCAGCTTTAGTGGAGACAGGGTTTACCCAGGGGTATAGTGACGTTGACGGTGACGGCGGAGACCTACCCAATGCAGTTGACCCGACAAGTAGACTTCCTGGTGGTAGATTGTCCCTCATCCTACAATGTCATCGTTGGAAGGCCCACGCTTAACAAGTGGAAGGCGGCGATGTCAACCTACTGTTAAAAGGTAAAATTCCCAATAGATAATGGTGTCGGTGAAGTGAAAGGAGATCAAGTCCTGGCAAGAGAATGCTATCAAGCCGTCCTGGTTGAGAAGGAGAACCACACATGGATGATTGAAGAAAAGGAAGAAGACAGGATAGAGGCCCTGGAGACGGTGGAATTGGTAGAAGGAGAAGCGAACAAGACGACTAAGATAGGAACGACATTGAGCCCCGAGATGAAAACGAGACTAATAAGATTCCTTAAAGAGAATCTAGATGTTTTCGCATGGAGCCACGAGGACATGCCGGGTATATCTCCAAAAGTCATATAGCATAAGTTGAATGTGGACCCCGAACGGAAACCCGTCCAGCAACGATGAAGAACCTTCGCCCCAAAACGTGACCAGCCAGTTGCAGAGGAAGTCACCAAACTCCTGACGGCAAGGTTCATCCGGGAGGTGTATTATCCTCAATGGCTCGCAAATGTCGTCCTGGTAAAGAAAGCAAACGGGAAATGGAGAATGTGTGTAGATTTCACCAACCTGAACAAGGCATGCCCAAGGACAGCTTCCCTCTGCCAAGAATAGACCGGCTTGTGGACTCCACAGCCGAGCACAAGTTACTGACGTTCATGGACGCTTTCTCAGGATACAACCAGATAAAGATGGCTGAGGAAGACTAGGAGAAGATCGCCTTCATCACAAGCCAAGGACTCTACTGTGACAAGGTAATGCCTTTTGGGTTGAAAAATGTCGGGGCTACATATCAGAGATTGGTGAACAAAATGTTCAGCCATCAAATTGGCAGGAACATGGAAGTGTACGTGGACGATATGCTCGTCAGGAGCAAAGAAGAGCTCGCATATCTGGACGACCTGAAGGAGACATTTGCAACCCTCAAAACACACCAGATGAGGTTGAATCCAAGTAAATGTGTCTTTGGGGTAGTTTCGAGAAAATTCCTGGGATTCATGGTGTCCCAAAGAGGGATAGAAGCAAACCCAGAAAAAGTGTGAGCCATCCTCGACATGACATCGCCTAGGACCGTCAAGTTTAAAAGCTCACAGGAAGAATAGCAGCTTTGAATAGGTTCGTTTCCAGGGCTACAGACAAATGCCTGCCCTTTTTCAGAACCATGAAGCAGGCGTTTGCCTGGATAGACGAATGCGAAGCTGCGTTCCAGGAGCTAAAGCATTACCTGAGCAGTCCACCCCTCTTAAGCCTGTCCAAAGAAGGGGAAATTTATACTTATACCTGGCAGTGTCAGCCTTGGCAGTAAGTGCAGCCTTGATTAGAGAAGAGGGTAAGAAGCAGCTCCCGGTCTACTACGTCAGCCAAGCCTTCCAAGGAGTTGAGTCCAGGTACCCAAGGATCGAAAAGATCGCGTTTGCGCTAATAGTAGCCTCACGCAAGCTAAGGCAATACTTCTAGGAAAATCCCATTCTTGTAATGACGGACCAACCAATCAAGAAATCAATGAACAAGCCTGAAGTAGCAGGAAGAATGGTCCATTGGGCGATTAAACTTAATCAATTTGACATCGAGTATCATCCCAGAACAGCGATCAAGGCGCAAGCTCTGGCGGACTTTATCGCAGAGTTCACTCTTCCAGACGAAGATGGGATTACTTTCGAGGTAGATAGATGGATAATACAAATTGATGGTTTGTCAGCTCAGAAGAAGGGGGGAGTAGGGGTCGTCATAACCACCCCCGACGGAGAAATGCTTAAATACGGGGTCCAACTAAAATTCCCGGCCACCAACAACGAAGCTGAATATGAGGGGATACTGACAGGACTGAGGCTTGGAAAGGCACTTGGTGCCAAAAACCTATTGATCCAAAGTGATTCAAAGCTAGTGATCGGGTAGATTAGGGGAGAGTACGAAGCAAAGGAAGAAAAGATGCATAAATACCTCAAGCTGACGAAACATCTAACTCAGGAGTTTGATGTAGTGGAGTTTGTGCAGATCCCAAGAAGCCAGAATATGGGGGCTGACGAAGTCTCGAAGCGAGTATCATCAGAAGAAGGGGAGGTTAGCACAGATCTAGCGATGGAGGTCTAAAAACACCCCAGTATTGAAGAAATTGCAACATTCATCATCCGGAGTATAGACAGCTGGATGACACCCATAATATCCTACCTCTGGGACGGGCACCTCTTTCAAAATACGGAGGAAGCTAAAAAGATCAAAAAGAGGGCGGCCAGGTTCACGATCCTTAATGACGCCTTATACAAGAGAGGCTTCTCTATGCCTTACTTGAAGTGTGTCGACGAAGAAGAAGCAAGATACATCCTGGAAGAAATCCACGGAGGAATTTGCGGCGACCACACTGGCCCCAGATCCCTGGTGAACAAGGTCATATGAACAGGATATTTTTGGCCAACCATGTAGGTAGACGCTGCTGAGATCGTCAAGAGGTGCGACAAGTGCCAGCAATACGGAAATGTGCAACGGCTTCCAACAAAGAGACTGACGACTATAGCTTCCCTATGGCCATTCACACAATGGGGAATAGACATTGTCGGCCCACTTCCCCGAGGTAAAGGTCAGGTAAAGTTTCTACTTGTTGCTATTGATTACTTCACAAAGTGGGTGGAAGCAGAGGCTCTAGCAATGATTACTGAGGCTTGAATTCAGAGCTTTGATTTGAAGTCCTTCTTCACCAACGTAGGATACTGGTTGGAGCATAGCAATTTGAGTTGGGAAAACTCTGTGACATCCTTCTTCTCTAATGGTGCCATCAAGAATTTTGTTTCTACTTCACCATTTGCTTTTTTGATAAAGAGAGGATCTTTAGACTGGATTGCTTTAGTTGCTTGATGAAGTATCTCATATTTCGTAATCCATGATTTTGGGAAAAGAGACATCATCTAGTCTTTGTTGAGTTGCCTTGGGACAAAGGTACACATGGGTGTCATTCTTTATTTTTATTTTATTATTTTTTTCTGTGTAATGAGTTACGGAGCCAAGAAATTCATTATGGACAATTGTGAAAATATCTTCCAACGTTTTGCACTGTGCTGCTTGTCTTTGTATGTATTCTCCTAGATTGATCCACCACTCTCTTAGCCTTCCTGTAATTCTTGCCACAAATTTAGCAATGAGAAAAATTGTGCTTGTCCACAGAAAAAAGATATCATTTCAAAAAATATTTTGGTAAGAAAAGACATTATGTGGGAAAAAAGAAAAACACTTTCAGAAAGAAAAAATGGAAGTTTCTTAGGAGGAAGTAGTTTAAAGGAAAAACTTCAAACTTTTGACTGTCTTTTTTTTATTTTTTTATTTTTTTTAAATTTTGATGAGGATAGGCTTACTTTTTAGGGCTATAAGGAATGTTTCTCCATTGGTTGCTCTAAACATCTGGTGATGGGGTAGCCAAACCTCCAGCCCTTAATGCCACAATTATCCAAAATTGTTCCCGCATTTAAGGTGGTTTGGACCGATCCCCTCTTACAGGACGATGAATACTCCCCTCAAGCCTTGGCAGTTGTGGTTGTGCCCACAAGTTAAATGATTTTGGGCTTTTCTGTGGAGATAGTGTAATTTTGTGGCCTAATTTTGGTAGCAACGTGATAAGTATTTTTGTGGAAAACCCAAATTAGATAATATATAGGATATAATGGGTAGTATTTGTAAGAGGGCCCAAAGTAATTTATGGGGCTTATATGTGGAATATTTGTGGGAAATATTTATGTGGGCTCAAAATAGTTTATGGGCTTGTGTGGGTATTAATTTTTAGTGAATGGGCTAAATGATGTTAGGGCCCGAAAATTTGTACCTCAACAGTAACTACCAAAGATGGTGGTCTAGTGGTCAATAGATGTACTCTCAAGTGGTTTTGGGGGTGGATGACTCAAGTTTGAATTTTACAATAGGAATTGTTTAAAAGAAAACCCACACCTCTTGCTCATTTCCCTCTAGTGCCCTCATGGGTTTAGGATAACAATTATGGCTATCGATTTTCCTACCTATAGGCCTGAATTCATCCAGTAAGGTGTTATTATGGTCACACTCATATAGAAAAGCCACTTTGATTGCTTCCTCCTACCTATTTTTTAATCATAAAAAATTTAAAAAACAAAAAACAAAAAACAAAACAAAAAAACAAAAAACAAAACAAAACCTTTACATGTATATTTCACTTGTGTTTCGCAAATGATATATTGATTTTTATGGTATCCAATATCTCTACTAATCAGATTATTAATGATGTTTTGCAAGAATTTCATCGTCTTTCTAGTTTCTAGTTTGAGAGTCATTCTAGAAAGAGTGAAATTTCCTATGTTAGGTTAGCTGATGAATTAAAGGAACAAATCTCCATATTGTGGCATTTAGGGTAAATTGCCTTTAAGGTACATTGGAGTACCCCTGATTTCTAGCAAACTTTCAGCCAAGGATTGTCAGCCTCTTATTGAGAAGATTGATCACATAAATTCTTATTCCAAGTACCTATCATGTTGGCAAGTTACACTACTAAAATCAATTGCCCAAGTTTGACGATGTTGCCTAAAGTTCCTTGTTGCTACCTTCAAACCCACCCAACAATTTCACTGCCTTTACCTCTCTCTTTCTCTCAATCTATCTATCTCTCTCTCACAATTGGTGCTAGTTTTGAGAAATATTGAATTTCATTTTCTTATATTGGGATTTTCTATTATAATATTTGTTTGGAAGCTGAGAAAATGTAAAAGAATGTGTTTTCTAGAGGATTTTCAGGAACACAACCAAAAACCTTCGAATATTTTCTAAAGCATTTTTTTGGATGTAACCAAACACCTGGAACTATTTTCCTTCCAAAAAAACTATTTTCACTTGAAAATATTTTACGCTCTAAAAACAATTTACATTGAGCCAAACATAACTTTTGACAAACTGGTCCAGAAATAATTTGAGGATGAGATGGACTCAACATGACACCCACTACCTTTATTAACTGGTAAAATCTCTGATGGCTGAATAAGAAATCTGGGATTCAATCCCTACTTACATCAAAAACTGATTAGTGTTTTGGTCTGATGATAAAGAACTATCATTAGGAACGAATGCTATAGGTTGAAACTCTCTAAAAAAATGACACCTACTAATCTGTATGCCAAAAATAATGCAAAATTAATGTCGTTGACAAAAGAGTACCATGGGCAGCTAGAAACAATCATAGTTTTCAACTAATAACCATTTTTAAATGTTGAGTATGAGTAATAAGTGATAACTAATAACCATTTTTTTTTCTTTTATAAAGATGACTAATAACTAATTAGTTGAACATTTAAGGCCAGTTTAGTTGTGTTGTTTAAATAACAGTTTTCGTTGTTTAAATAACACAACACGTATTTTCACAACATTTTTTTACCCACATATATTTTCTCAACATTAAACAGCCAGGGACAGAGCTAGGACTTTAAGTTAAAGGGGGCGACTCTGACCTCTAGTTCGGCAGCTTCTTAGTTATGGAGTTTTTTTTTTTTTTTTTTTTTTTTTTTTTTTTTTTTTTTAAGTTTTTAATGTGTGCATTTGCTGGGTAAAGATAAAATTAGTCCATTTAAAACTTTTTAAAGGGCCAGTTGTTTGTTTGAGTAAAATTGGTTAATTGGACTTAAATTTTTTTTTTTTTAATTTGCTATTGGTGATTTTTGTTGTTGCACAAATGTTTTTGGGCTAGTCTATGTTGTTTTAGATTTTAGATCTATAAATTTTTTTAATGGCCTTTAAAATGAGGAAAGTGCTAGAGGTATATTGTTGATATAATGAGTGATTATTGGTAAGTAAAAAAGTGGTGCAAGTAATTGGCCCAAATGCGAACTAATAAGAATTTGTACCTCAACAGTTTATAAAAATATTGTAAATAACTTTGTAACTATAACATCACTCTAAAAAGAATCAATAATATTTTAAGGGGGCAAAATGTAATTTTATAGAACAAAATTGTAAAATATACTAATATATTTTTAAAAAAAAAATTTAGGGGGGGGGGGGGCATTGCCCCCCTTGGTCGATTAGTGTCTCCGTCCCTGTAAACAACGTTACTAGAACAATATTACCAAACCGACTTTAATGTTCAATTTGTTCCCATACTAAAAGAACGTGAAGTTGCTCTTTGTTGTTCACTTCATTGTCCCCACTTATGTCTACCATACATCTTACGAAAAGTATAAGTATAAAACCATTTAAGCATTGAATAATTTTTAAAATAAACAAGGACCATAAAAGAGTTTATACGGAAAAAAAAAAAAAAATGAACCATTACATCTTGGTCTCTCTATTGAGTCTATTCACCCGTCCCAAAAGGTACACATCTAATGGTCGAGGTAATCATATTTACCCATTAAAGATCAATGTGATCCAAAAACTTCAAACAAATGGTCGAAAAGAAATGCTTTTGATTGGCAGATAAAACTCACTTTCTTTACTTATTTTATTTTTATTTTTTATGAGACACTTTCTTTCGTTTGGACTTAAGTAAAAATTGACCACAAATTCACATAAAATGGAGAGCATTCATTCCCTTCACTCGCAATTATGAATTTATCTTCTGTTTTCAATAGAGTACTTTGTACCACGCCATTTGAAATGTTAAATTACGTTACATTATTATTATTATTTTTTTTAAAAAAACCCTTAAAAACATTGACAATGAATTATTTTTAAAAAGAGACACAAATCTAACCTAACTAAAAGAGGAATAAATATATTTTTGTCTCATTTGGAGTGTTTTATTTTATACTCCAAGAATGACAACTTACTACACATATTTTAATTTATTGATTTAAATTATTTAAAAAAAATTTACAATATTTATTTTGACAATCCATATTCTATTCTTGATTAATTAGGATTCTTTTTTTCTTTTGCTAATTGATTAATTAGGATTCTCTCTATTTTGAATAAATCAATCTCATCATTCAAGTTAAATACTACAAATCTAAAGATGAATTTGATGTCACATTATATAATATTTAAATGATGTAGAATACCAAGTATACTATTGCATTTTTTTATAAAAAAAAATTCTAACCATTCATGGTGAGAATGGATTTTCTCCATTTCATGTGAAAGTGTGGACAATGTTTACTTAAATCCAAACCAAACCAAGTGGATTTTATCTGCCAATCAAAGCCTTTCTTTCTACCATTACCATGAAGTTTTTGGATCCATTTGATCTTTAATAGGTAAAAATACGATTACCTGGACAGAGGTGCACCTTTTGGGACTGTTGAATTGAGTGATTAAGATGCAATTGTTAAAAAAATTTGTGTTTAAACCCTTGCATGATTCTTGTTTATCTTATTTGTTTATGTTAAATATTATTCATTTCAAAAATAATAGATTGTTAACACGTCATGAGAAATGAAAAGTGTATGTTTATCTATATTAGTTTGATGAGAATTGATTTGATGAAGTCATGCTTAAAATGGTTTTACTTTTCTTAAGATGGTACACATAAGTAGGGACAATGAAGTGATCAACAATGAAAACAACTACACGTTCCTTTAGAATGGGAACACATTCAACATTAAGAATGTTCAACTGCCCTTTTGCGTTGCAGTGTTGCTCAGCCCCACTGCTTTTTGGACTTTTTTGTGTCAAAGTTGGGTGGCAATAATTGCATGTTATGACTGAAAAGATTATTAGCTCGGTCATTTTGGGTGGATAATGGATTTTTTTTTGTTGTTGCTAAATTTGGGTGGATAATGGATTGGTCCAGTTATCTAGAACCTACCAATGAGAGGACGAATTATGGATATTGAGATTAATTTTCTTTTTGTTAGCTTTTATAGAATGAATCTCGTGTTCTATGATATGATTGAAAAGAGTTAGGATATTTTATCTTTGGGACTGACATATAAAATAAAAAATTTCCACGTTTCAAGTAAAAGAAAAATATACTAAAGTTCAAGCTAAACTAATATATAAAATTTTAAAATATAAATAAATGAAATGGCACAAAATAAAGGTTTTAAATAGATTTATACTTAATCATTTATTAAATGAAACCCAATATTATTTTGAAACTACACAATCAATCTTTTGATGAAACCCAATATTATTTTATCTTTTGATGCAAAGATTCACCACTTTACTTTCTCAACTCTTTTCTCTCACATTGCACCTGATCCAAATCCGTTCAAACCAACCAAGCAACTAATCAGAGAACTTGGTGCAAGTTCAAAGCAGACTATTCCAAGTGGAGATAGAGAATTGTGAATCTACAAGTAGGGATGGCAAAGGGTGGGGCGGGGCGGGTCAAAAGGATGGGGTCTTCACCCCTGCCTCGCAAGATTTTATCTTGCCCTATCCCCACTCTGCCTCGCATGACAGGAAATTTTTTTTTACCCCATCCCCATCCCTTGGGGCCCCGCCCCACCCCATAAAACTCTATTTTTTGTTAATTTACCCTACAACTAGTACAAATTTTTTAATAAAACCTATTTCATTAATAAAAATATACTTGAAATTACAACTAAATTTAACCCATCAAATCAAATTAATTTTTAGAAAAAATTGAATAATATATCCAAGAGTTTAACAAGACAATCATAAAAAAATAAAATAAAATAAAACTTATAGTATAACACATGACAAAATAAAGGCAGAAAACCACATTGGATACAATAAAATAAGCTAATATTAATATGTTTGTTTAAATAGTAGGGTTTTAGGGTATGAAAAATTTATAATTATAACCCTCAACAACCGGCAAGGACGAGAAGGGGCGGGGTGGGTCTAAAAAGTCTAAAACCCATCCTTACCCCGTCTCATGGTGCAAGGCTAAAATCTCGCCTCATCTCCACCCCACCACCTTTGCAGGGTAAGAAAAACCTATGTGGGACGAAGCAGGTTAAGGGTGACGGGAAAAAATTGTCATCCCTATTTACCAGGTGTCTAAATAGGCTACCTACAAGGGACAAGCTCACAAGCTTCTTAGATGGGTTTGTAAAGAATTTTGTCTTTTTCAGAAAATATATGATTGAAAGGTTTAGGTTGGTCATGAGGGGCCTTTGCATATAGATGATGGATTGGCCCAGTTATCAGGTACCTGCCAATGAGATGATGGATTATGGATATTGAGGTTGATCTTCTTTTTGTTAGTTTTTAAAGAAATAATCTCTTATTTTATGACATGATTGAAAACAATAGCTCGGTGTATGAACGGAATCAAGATTATATCTTTGAGGGACCAACAATATTAAACAAAGAATTTTCACATTTCAAAAACAATAAATGTAGTTCAAAACTAAACTAATATATGAAATTTTAATCTATTATCTATTCAGTATAATTAAAAATAATTAAATGAAAATTTACAAAATAACAGTTTCATAAATTTATAACTTAATCACTTATTAAAATGGAATTTAATGTTTTTTTTACTTCAAAATTTATTTAGGATTGATTCTATAATAAATATTATTGCAATTTTCCTTTCAACGTACAAATCAAAGAGTTTCTTAAAAAAATCATACTCTATTTTATTTTGAAACCTGTTGTTGACATATTCATTGTTAGAAAAGTCAAATATGGTAGTTGAATAATATGAAAATCATATTTATTTTCTCACCGTATATCCATTATTAATCTAACTAAAAACTAAACATTGTTGCCACGTTAAAAAAAAAAAAAAAATAAATAAATAAAACTCCAAAACGCAAATATAAATTCGAAACCACTCAGCTTCAGTCGGTCAATATTTTTATTTTGTAATATGCCCAATGTTCTTTTACTTGTGTTGCTGAGTAAAAAATAAATTTTAAAAAAGCGCCCAAAAATATGACCTAGTTGTAATTAGAACAATGATACGATAATATCTCAATTCCAAAGTTTTACTATTTTTAACTTAGGTCCCAATTAGCAAGTAACTCAAGTGCCAAACACAAAGTCTTTCTTTTTTGGGGAGAGACAAACAGTAATTTCAAATTTTTTTTTTTTTTTAAGTCAAATAAGTTAATAAGCAATTTCATTTTTGTTGATAATTTAATAATTGGAGAATGAGAGATTTAAACGTTGAATATCTCCGCAAAAAACATCAAAAGCTGTTAATTGAACTATAAAGCTCTTGACATAAACATTATGGCATCAATAAATTACTAGTGTAACACTTAGGAACTTGTGAGAAAAATGAGTTTTTTTTTTTTTTTTTTTGGGGGGGGGGGGGGGTGGGTGTTGAGGAACCACCTTGTAGGAATTAGTTAAATGACCATTTTATTTTTTGAATTTTTGGGACAATATTCAATTTAGATGACCAGGTGACACTACTAGATCAATCATCTTTAGCATTCAAAATTCAAATTTACCGGTGTAGTTCATACTTCCCATGCAAGTTATTAAAATAAAGGAGTGGAGATTGAAATAAAGCTGCATTCATAAGCATATATGGAACCTTTTGCTACGCCTAGTTCCCTTTGGCACACGTTTATCTATTGAAGAATAGGAGTGGGTAGTAAAGTTTAGTTGCAATTCTTCTTGGACTTGTAGGAAAATCTTAAAGCTGAGAGATGTCAAGGAAACTCTTTGCTTTTATGGCATGATTCATGGCATCCAGATGTGCATCTCTTTTCTAAGGAAAATATTTAGATATTGTTCCTAGATACCCCTTTTATATTTCAGCCACTCGTTTCCTTAACCATCTCAGCAAACAGCGTTAAAAACACCACTTTATGTTCTTTTTCTTTTTTCATGCCAGGAAACCAGTTAAGCCATCAATTCTGTCTCTTCTCTCTGTTCCTCTTTTTTCTCTCTTTATCCCTTGTCTTTCTTTTGAAATCCTGCACTCCACCTTATGTCAAGAACTTTTGTAAAGCAATGAATTTTCCTTTTTGGATTAATTTATCAATTTCAATTTTATCTAGGAATTTTTTTTTTCTATTCACATCATTCATTAGAGTACAACCAACTGCGTATAGTACGGGCTCTGCACCCATGAAAATATTTTTTAGTTTGTTTGATTCACAAATTGAACTAAAATCTTAAGAATCCAAGTAATCCAACTCAATGAGAGAGGAGAATATAATTACTAAACATGTCGATGGCTGAACTGGGTGAGTCCTAGACCAAGTTGGGGATCATGTTCTTCACCTGCAGTGAACAATCATCATCGTTTGGATGGAGATAAGGCGTTGTGCGATGGAGAGAAAGGGGTAGAGTGAGTTGTCTCAATGAGTCCAGGCGGTGCTTCACGAGTTGCGAATTTGGATTACACTTCCTTGGCCTCTCCTCTACTTAATATCCAAAATTTCTTAGATAAGTAAAGCAGAAATCATCGTTGAAGATATGCTTTGGGTCATGTAAAGAAGAAATTATCTAAATCTTGCCCATTCTTAAATTTGGTCACAGATTAATATAAGATGTTGCCAGCTCTTTTGATGCAAAGATTTCCAGTGTTATTAAGGGTGACCAATGGAGGTGGAAAGCGGAAACCAACTAGACCAGAGACTTGGTGCAGGTTCAGAGAAGACCATTCCAAGTAGAGGTAGAGAATTAGCTCTGTAGATTGAAAGCTGTCTAAATAGGCTAACTACTAGGGGCAGGCTTCTTAGTTGGGCTTATAAGGAAGTCTTTTGTAGAAACTACATGGACAGTAGAGACAACATATTGTTTGAGCGTTCTTTTGCTAAAAGGATCTTGTGTGCAATTCAAAATTTGCACTTCGTGGATAATTTTGCCTGCTGACCATTCTTTAGTGGGGCATAAGGAATCTAAAGGATAACAGTTTCAGCCTTTGAGGGTTAATGTGGAAAGTTGCTTTAGCTACCATAATTTATCATATTTAATGTTGTCGTTTGTTAAATATTAGTATTGGTACACTATGTTGAATATACTAGTATAGATGTGGAAGCGAAAGCATAAAGTATAAAACACAATAACACACGAGGGTAACGTGGTTCAGCCTAACGGCCTATATCCACGGAGGAAACCCTAAAGGGCTACATCAACAATATATTATAGTGTAATACAAATTTTGTGTTACAATGAATTATAACATATGTATATATAGTAGATTAAACCCTAGACTAATAGACTTCTAGTACAAGTAGGAGACTTGGCTTGCACACAAAGTAGAATTAGGCTTGGGCCTATACTAATGGGCTAATATATTTTTAACACCCCCTCTGAAACTCAAGATGGAAGCTTGATGAAATCTTAAGATTTGATAAAGTTGAGAAGATCCCTTGAATGAAGTTTGGCTTTGTGACGGTAGTTTGAGGAAGGCAATGATCTTGCAGTGTTGATGTGACTTCTAACAGTGGCTTGACTATACCGGAGAGTTTTGACGGCAGTAGTAGGAAGCCAAAGAAGATGAACACAACGAGGAAAAAAAAAAAAACACTGAGGAAGACAAAAATTGCACTTAAATATACCGTAAGGACTGAAAACCATGGCCACAGGACGGTGGTTCTGATACTATGTTAAATATTAGCATTGATACACCATGTTAAATATGCTAGTATAGATGCGGAAGCGAAAACATGAAGTATAGAACACAGTAACATACAGGAGTTATGTGGTACATCTACGGAGGAACCCTAAAGGGTTACATCAATAATATATTATAGTGTAATACAAATCGTGTGTTACAATAAATTATAACATGTGTATATGTAATAGACTAAACCCTAGACTAATAGACTTCTAGTACACGTAGGAGACTTGGCTTGCACACAAAGTAGAATTAGGCTTGGGCCTATACTAATGGGCTAATATACCTTTAACATCGTTAAATCTCAAGTTGAGTTTTTGTAAGGGCATCAATGACTTGCCATTGAATAGGCTTTAATGTTGTCAATGAGGGGTGTTGAACTCTGTTTTTAGGCTTTAGCCTAGTCTGTCCATTGTAGTTTTGGGTTGTAAATCTTATTTGGTTGGGCCACTCATTGCAAAATAAGTTGCGCTTGCAATCCATCTTATATAATGACCTTCTTTTCTCAATCCATCATCTTTTTGCCATCCAAATCATTTTGTAATCCCTATGGAGACAAATCAAGCATATATTTTCAACTAGCATCTGTTCATTGGGTAAGTAAAACTTGACACTGGACAATAGACACCCACATGCTATGGTTCCAAATGCATATGTGGGTGATGTTACATATATCTGTAACACAACAATATACCACCTCCAACTTTAACAAAATTTCCATGGGCACACAATTCTCACCCAAAAACTAAATTAAAAAGTAAAAAAAAAAAAAAAAAAAAAAAAAAAAAAATCACTGGGACAAACTGTTGTTGAGTCATATTTTACCTATTAAAGATCCATCCAAGTAAAACAGTCAAATAGAATGCACCACAAATAACCAATCCCCTTGACTCAGAATGAAGAAAGACAAACAGCCAGCTATGAAAGAAAGGCACGAGAAGCAATTGAGGTGAATCTAGTTCTCGACAAGCTTCATTAGATTGTTAGAAGACCCAGGAAAAAGAGAACTTGAAACATGAATTTATTTTCTTTGATGATTGTGAATACACATATGTTCTTTACACATTTTAAATTACATAAAATTTATAAACGAATGGCTCTTGACTGAACATGCAATTCACCTTCCAAAAACTCACTCTCATACACCCCACCTCCCTGCAAACCAAGGTTAATTATGTTATTTAAGCAATTGGGAGGATCAAAGGGATGTGCTTCTCTAGACTCTAGGGGTCGTAAGGCCCTCAATGGTTCAAAAGAGCACCGCATGAAAGCCACACCCTTTCCAAAAATTAAGTCATTAGATTTTAACACTAGTTATACTATACATTAAAGAGGCGTGTTATCATAAAGTCCATGAGGAGGTTGTTAACGAGACAGTATGTGGTAATGCATCAACTAGTCTCATATTTGGTAATGCTCTCAACTGCATTTTTAGGTTATACATTTTCCCCTTCAGATCAGTCACTCACGTATACAGTTGGTTTTGAGCTACAACCTTAACTCTGACCATGTTTTCCAAGGAAAGAATGTGCCATTTGAGCTAGAACTCATTAGCAGCATATTTTAATTTTAATTTTCTTCTAGAAATAATCTTTTATTCCAAATTCAACTCTTGTATATTATTGTGTCCCTTAAAATGCTATTAGTCATCAAAATGATAATAATCAATAAGCTCTGATCTGGACGAAATCGCTCACAGTCCACTCAGCTTTCAAGCAACTCAGGCTTTAGAACTCTAGATTATGTCAGTATTATATTAGTCCCATCATTTTTATCATTTTACTTTGCAGCAGTGAAAAACAGTAACAGTGAAAAAGTTGGGAGTAATCTCTTTTTTTTTTTTTTTTCTTTTCTTTTCTTTTTTAAAGGATTGAGAAGGGTAACTTGGGTAATGGGGCGGACACGATAGTAAAACGAACCATGGGATCCCTGAACTTTTTGTCAGGGAGCAATTGATTGAATGCACCATCATCGTGAAGCATTTTTGCTCCACATCCAGGAGCAGCCACAGACCCAACAGCCTCTTCATCAACCAAAACTGCATTTATAGTATCATTTTCCACTCTGATGTCTGGAATCTATACATGAAATGAAAAAAAAGAAAGAAAGGTTTCCATCTATGTTGCACGGACACGGATACGGACACGGACACAACACGGACACGGACACGGACACAGGGATACGTCAATTTTTTAAAAATAAGGACACAACACGGCGGGGACATGGCGGTTAAATAATTAAATAAATTTTATATTTAGGCATATTTTTAAATATTTTTAGACATAAAATACGTTTATGTCTAGAATTTAAATTAGGCAACTGACTGAGCTGATTTTTCACTTTCAATATTCATTTTAGTAAAATCACTTATAATATTTAACTTTAATAAATAAATAAAACTATAGCAGGACATACAAAAACAAAAATCACTAAATTATAATGGATTTTACTAATATGTGTCCTAAGGGTACAAAATAATAAACCAATTTTGAAAAAAGTTTATTAGGAATTGAAAAAGTTTTGACAACTATTTTAATTCTTAATAAAAATTTTTCAAAAATAGATTTGTTAACAAGACCCATTTATAATAAACATTATAATTTGAGGCAAAACAAAAGGCTGAAGGGCTGAGTAAAGAAACACAGTAACGGGACAGTGAGAGTGGGATTAAAAAAAAAAAAAAAAAGCGTGTTATAAGGAACCCACTAACCCATTCAGTCATTCACCCAAACCAAATGGCCGAATATCTGAAAAAAAAAAGAAAAAACAGAGAGAAGCTTAAAGAGGTAGGACCTGACGCTGAGAGAGAGAGAGATCGGAAGGGACAAACACGGCGGTCGACGTCGATGGAGCTCGCCGATCGGCCTGATCTAGCTCCGGCGAGGAACAGAGGGCAGCGGGCAGCAGCGGGCAGAGCAGAGGGTGGGTGGGTTGAGAAGTGAGAACTTGAGATGTGGGTTTCGGACTTCTCAGGCTTGTTGTTTCACAAAATCAATGTTATTGGTAAGTCAAAATCTGTGATTTCCTTTTTTTTTTTCACCGCTGGCGTTGTCGGAGCCGTAAAAAAAAAAAAAAAAAAAAAAAAAATGAGACACTCGCCGGACACCGGAATCTAGCGAGTCGTACCCGTTCCGGTGTCCGACACCGACACGACGCGAAAAATGGCGTGTCTGTGCAACCTAGGTTTCCATCAGGGAGTTATAAATTGTCATAATAGACCTTCAAGCTGAAGGCTAACATTTATTTTTTGATAGGACATTATCCGATACCATGAAGTGGTCTCAAGTTGGTTCAAAAACCACCTTAGAATTGCAACATAGAGGAGCCTATTCAACTTTGCATGGTTGCTTTGCTTGAAAGAAGAGGGGGGGGGGGGGGGGGGGGGGGGGGTCGGCGGGGTTGGGTGTCAAAACAAAAACAAAAACCAGAAGGCAATGTTGCATACAAATTATAAGGGCTAGGGGTAGATACTAGGACCCAAGTATACCTCAAACATTGCTTCTGTAAGAATATTTTCTAATATGGCTCTTAAACCTCGGGCACCAGTGTTCTTTGCCATTGCTTTCTTGCAATCAATCTCGAAGCATTCTCAGTAAAATGCAACTTTACCTGAAATTTTATAGACAGAAGCAGTACCAATTGTACCGCATAGAGGGTTACCACATCTGCATCAGATGCTTGAGACCATAAACCAGGTAGAAGAAAGAATAAAAAGCACTGACCACAGAAGAAATGGTTCAAAAGCTTACATTGTTCATGCTGAACATCTTCTTGTACTGTTTAGAAGCACCATCATATCATTATTGTATAAAACAGACATGATGCAACATTTTGGAGTTTGAGCAAATTAGGCAAACTAAAGTTACAAAACCGCAAGCACAAAGCCACATTCATCCCTCTAAAACTGAGTGAGCATGTTAAGGCCCTAAAAAGTAACAGACAGAAAATTTTTAATATTTAAAACATTTAAAGGACAGAACACACCCGAACAAGTTGGTCTTCATTTAAAGCTGACAAACTCACTAAATTGGGAAATCTTCCAACGAATTCAGGTATGAGGCCATATGCAATAAGATCACTACTTTCTACCTACAAGTTCATTAAAAACCGGTAAGGCTAGATAATGAAGGGAATCAAAATATGCATTGCACAGAAAATATAAACGCAGAATGCAATCAATATGAATATCAAAAAATTCGGTAACCATATTGAGTGGATTCTCACAGATTCCAACAATGAGGATGTCACTACAGCATTGGTTGATTCACCAGTTCTCATGTTTGCACGAACTGGAGCTCCAAAGCCAATGGAGGAATCTTGTCGTCTGGAAAAAGAAAGAAAATAATTAGAACTCACATTTAGGGAGAAGCCAAAAATAGTATACATTTCTGTTTAACATCCAGCACAAGAAAAGGGTATTACCTCTCTGAAATCGTCTTCTCCAAATCAACAAATGCCCCACCACAAATGAAGAGTATATTTTTGGTATCCATCTGTGAATCATCAATAGTTATAAGAGGCACAAGTAACAACTATAAGGAAACACAATTCTGGAAATAACAAGCTGTCCAAGATATTTAACTGTCTAAAATTCATATTCCCACAGCTCCCAGTAAAACTACATTTATTTCAAATATTTACTAACTATTTTCAGCAATTTCATGTGGCAAGAGCCTGGTGTAACACCAAGTTCTCCAGGCATTGTCAATTCCAAGTGCAATTGAGTGCTCCTTTTGCCTATGAGGCTATGACTCGCCAGATATAATTGCATAAAATGGAAACAATTATAGGAGAAAAACAGATAGTTTTAGATCCAGAATACCTGAATGAAATCACCACGAGGATTCTTCTGAGCTCCTCTATCGGGAACACTCACTATCTGACAGAGAAAACATTTAGCCAACATATATGTGGCCTAATATAATATCATACCATACATAATCAAACAAGCAAATTCTCGAAGCTTTGGAACTGATATCTTCATTATATTAAAAACGTGTTCCTCGTGTTAAGGACATCTTCAGATGTGAAAATGCTTGTTTTTGTTTTATAGGTAAGTTACAAACAAACCAGTCTTGAACTCAACCTCACCCTAGACCTAGCACTTGCACGGGAAGGAGGTGCCAGTTGAACTAGGGCTCAATGGCCTTCAAACGGTGGAAATGCTATATACAACTAATAACAATATTATATTTTCCCATTTTTTTTTTACCAAAAATGATTATAAAATTCTACTTAAAGCTCCCTGTTATGTGTTCAAAGACCCCATCAAGTCCTTAAACCTTTCATGGACTCAACTCTTTCAATTCTTAGTTCACTCAAGTTATCCACACACCACCATATGTGTACCTTCTTTTTAATGTTAAGCAAAATATTTGAAGAAAATAGTTCACATACACAATATGCACACCAAACTGCTCTTAAAGAACTATGATCTGAAATTCAAATGATCTAATAAATCTTAAAAAGACAATAAAGGGATGCTGCACAAAAAATCCATCCAATCACATAAGGATCTCAAATGAGATTATTTAATAATATGATTTGAATGTTGAACCCCATCAAAACTTGTCTACAATACACAAAATGAAACAGCCTTCCAGATTTGTGAACTCCTATAACGATGAAACCTGCATTGCCAACAGGCCAAAACTGTTTTTATTTTCATGTGCTAGGGTAGGGTCGCCTAGGGGTACCTTCTAATCAATATATTTACTTGTGATTAAAGTGACAAATTGAAGGCAAAACCATGCGAACGAGAGATTCCAGGGTTTTCTATCACTTTCTTGAAATGTGCCACAACAAGACCTTGTTCACCCACTATTAACCTTAAAAATCCTATCCTACAAAACACTAGCAAGTCTGTCATCAAATAGCATTGAAGACTCCATATACATAAAATCTACGCCACTAGTTCCTGTTCATGGATACTGCTTATAGCCCCGGATCGGATGACAACTTAGGATATGTTTGGTAACTGTTTCTCTCCTTTATTTTTTTTTTCAAAAACAATTTTCTACTTTTGAAACTAAAAACTTGTTTGGCAACTCAAAATGGACAAAAAACAAAAATTATTCTCAAAACTCAATTTGTAAAGGAAACTAAAAATATGCAAAAGATTGTTTTCAGTTTTTAATTTTCAAAAGTCAATGAAAATACGCATTTAATTTAATAAATCTGTCTTATTTAATGAGTTAGCATTAAAGTTTAAATCTAGTAACAACATATTTTAGTATTTTATATTTTTATCTTCAAAAAATTATTTTTAATTTCAACTAACCAAACACGTTTTTCATTTCAAAAATACAAGAAAATTGTTTTTACTTTATATTCCCAAAAACAAGTTTTTGAAAATAGAAAATAAAAACTGTTACCAAACATAGTCTTAGATTCTCAATTTTCTAGTGTTGCTTCGACTCCAAACCATACCTCAGCCTTTGCATGCCTTTGAGTAGCTTTCTTAAATATTCCAACTTAAAGTTTGTGGCACTTCCTCCCACATAAGAATGACATGGAAGTTGGAAGTTGAGGACATGGGTTTAAAATCTATTGGGTGCTTGTAAACAACAACCCCCACAACCACCCCCCCCCCCCCCCCCCCCCCCCCCCCCCTCTTTTTTCTTTATTAGAAAATTTTGATTTTCATACCCAAGAAATGAGAAAAATCAGTTTCCCTAAAATTGGGCCATTTAGGAATTTAGTAGCGACCTCCTATTCTTTATTTTCTATATTGTAAGAGCCACGCCCGCTATCATGGGATTACCTAAACTTTTCCGTCAATACACTATGCCCTTTCCAACTCCAGTATCACGAAAGTGTTTGCAGTCCTGTTCTTATCAATGGACATTTTTGTGTAATAATATAATTTTTAAGGCAACTTGGCTAAGCCCAGAAACTTTTAATGTAACATGTGATGATACAAATAGTACTATGATTAATAAATTTTATCGATAGCCTGTACATTTAACCAAGGAATGCAGTCCTTTCCCATGCACAAGATTCTTCACAGTAACAGAAACAATTGTTTGCCCATTTGAGTTACTAAACAAATCAAAATGAAATTTAAAATTTTACATGCCCTTTTTTCGCTGGCACATACACCTCACCTAGTGGTTTTTGAACGCACAACCTCACCCTTTGCCCACATTTGTGAGAGGAGGAAGTGCATTTAAGCCAGGATTCACTGACAATACTACAAAAATAACATTACTGGACTTTTAATTCCAAAATTCATGGTAAACTCCAACAAAATGGCAAATGCTATCATTTTGGCATACCAATCCAGATCGATATATAAGTTAAGTTAATATACAAAAGATGGGATGTCTACAAGGATAAAAAAATGGAATATGAAAATACATAATGCATCAGCACATATGCAAGATTGTAATTCACTAAAAGCATGAAAAACCAAAGCTCTAAAAAGAGAGGGGGAGCTATCAGCAGTGAAAAAAATTAAGGTAGTGAGGTGACTTGTTCAAGAATAATGCCAAGTTTCAACTATTATATTTTCAAAGGGTAAAACTTAGATAAAGTACTTTGGATGCATTACAATACGCTCCCTAATTAAATTCAAACACTTGGTCACTACATTTTGGGCTAATTCTCGATTTGGTCCTTAAATTTATTTCACTCCTAAGTAAGTCCTTGATTTTAGAAAATCGTTTTTATTTTGGTCCTTGCTGTCAACCTAGTAACACAAAAATCTGAGGTGGTAGACGGAATGCACTGTGTGCGCAGTAAATGCTAACGTACGTGGCTAATAAAATAATAATTATAAAATTTATGTGGCTTTTAAAAAATAACACATCAGCATTTTAATAATAAAAAATCCATGTCAGAAAATTTAAAAATAAAATAAAATAGAAAACAAAACCTTAAATCTCATTAAATTAAATAATTAAATATGAATTTTTTATTGCTTTTCATTATTTTTTTTTGGAAGAACATGTCATGTTCTTCCCTAACATATCTAACACCATCAAACTCAACAAATTCTAACACAATCAACACCAAATTCTACAGCAAATCAAACTCATAAACTCAATAAATAAATTAATCTCCAACAAACCCAAATCTAGAAATTTTCTTGGGAAACAAACACAAAAAAAAAAACCCCAAAAAATTCAACAAAGACCCATGCCCGAATCTCCATAGCTTTCTTGTTCTCCATAGCTTTTTATTATTTTTTTGGAAGAACATAAGAACATGTTCTTCCCCAACATATCTAATCAGCCAACCCATTTGGACAATCAAACTCAACAAATTCTAACACAATCAACATTGAATTCTATAGCAAATCAAACCCATAAATTCAGTAAACAAACTAATCTCCAACGAACCCAAACCTAGAAATTTTCTTGGGAAACAAACACAAAAAAAAAAAAAAAAAAAAAAAACCAAAAAAATTCAATAAAGACTCATGCCCGAATCTCCATAGCTTTCTTGTTATTCTTCCCTAAGACCCATGGCTGAAAAGCCATCTTCCCCATTGACCCATGGCTAAAGAGTGAGGACCCATGGCCACATCCCACCGATCTGAGCCCAGATTAAACTCACAACCACCGATCTCCACCTCAACAATCACCACCACCAATCTAAGAGAGAGAGAGCTTTAGAGATTTTCATTTTGGTAAGCAAAACACCAATCTGTCAAGCTTTAGAGATTTTGATCTGAGGTCCAGTCCATCGATTACCACTCTGTCTGCCGCTACTCCTTCATGTCCTCATCGTGGGATGACTCCACCACCACCACCAATAAGAGAGGAAAAGAGAGAGGGTGAGTTAGAGAGAGAGAGATTTGAACTTGCTTTTGAAGAGAGAGGGAGCTTCAGAGAGTTAAATTGAAAAATAAAATAAAAATACTGAGATGAGCTTGAGGAGCTTGAGATCTAAACTTCCTTTATTTTCGTTTTTTTTTTTTTTTTTTTTTTTTTGGAATCAAACTAAAATTGAAAAATAAAAATTATTTTTATTTTTAATTTAGAAAATACTAACGTCGCTGTTTTTAATTTAGAAAATGCTGATGTGGCATTTAAAAAATTGTCAAATAAAATAATTTATTATTATTTTATTAGCCACGTCAGTATTTACTGTGCACATAGTGCATTTTATTTGCCACCTCAGATTTTTCTATTACTAGGTTGATGGTAGGGACCAAAATAAAAATGATTTTTTATAATCGAGGATTGGTCTAGGAACAAAATCAATTTCAGGACCAAATGCCACAAGTGTATGATTTACACCTAAATTCACACCTAAATTCAATTTGGAGAACTTAATCTTATCAAACTAAATTCACACCTATTGTATTTCTTTTGTCTGATTCCTACCCCCAAGTGTATGAATTTAATTTGGAGAACTTAATGTACTGTACCAAATGTATTGTACCCAAGTTTTTACCCATTTCCAAACTAGGAAAACTATAGATATCCTGATGCCATTGTATTGTACTCGTAAAAATGTATAAACTGAATAATAATAATAATAATAATAATAAAAATAATAATAATAATAATCTACTTCTTCCAAAAATTAAAGAGGTAGGAATCAGACAAAAGGAAAAGGGTAATTTATCGACGCACCGTTCCTTCCAACATATTAGGTGTGCTTTCCCTTCTATTAACATCAAAAAACCTTCTTAGTAATCTTATCAACTTCATCAACGTAGACAATGCCTTTCTAAGCTGCTTCAACATTGAACTCAGCTTTCTAAACACCAATCAGAAAATCCAGTATATAAGTTTTGTGAGTTGAGGCTACAGGTAAAACAAACAAACAAACATTGAGGACAAGTTCAAAAACTGAGGGTGAAAATGCATATTTGCATGTCAGCAATGCAACAAAAGAAATACAATAGTGTCTGATTGTGTGACCATATTTAATATTTATTTGGCAATTTGGCATTGGGGTCTTTGTACCACAACTTATCAAGAACTTACCATTGACAAAAGGAGACCCAATACATAAGTAATTAGAATTGAACCCCCCCACACCCCCCCCCCCCCCCCCCCCCCCCCCCAAAAAAAAAGAAAAGAAAAGAAAAGAAATTTATACAATAGACAAAAGGAAAAAGAAAAACTAGGAACTATCAAGATCTGTTTGGGAAAGTTTTTTGAAAATCATTTTCATAAACTTGTTTTTAGGGATGAGAATAAAAGACAATTTTATGGGGTTCTCAATTTTTTTTTTTTTTTTAAACCAAAAAAGAAAGAAAAAAGGTTTGGATATACAAGGTACTCACCCATCCCCACCCCAACGAAACATCAAAACCCATCCACCCCACCCTCATGACTTGTTACCCAACACCTACATGACCCACAACCTCCCTTTAACCCTAAGGTTCCAACCTATGATCAAACCCTCTTCCCTCTTTTGTCTTCCACCTCCACCTCATTTACAAAGACCACAATGGAACCTTCAAAGGGGTTTGGTGGCAAGATGGCATTCAAGGCGCAAACACTCCTCCAAACAAGCTCTCTGTGGGTGTTAGGACATATGTGAAACTTGTTAGAGCATATGTTATTGTAAATTGGCTAATCCTTTAACAAAACGCACTTTACTTATAATTGAATAAATTTAGGATGAGTTTAGTACTTCAAGGAACAAGAGTTCAAGTCTAGTTTTGAAGTCATGCAAGTTTGTCCAAAAAACAAGTGAAAAAGTGTTGTTCATTAAAACTCGATAAATAGCTCGACAGATAATATCTATCGAGGTTTAATGTTGATGCTCGACAGAAATAGTATCTATCGAGAATTACGAAATTTAGATTTACAAATCTATTTTCATGCGTATCCAAGTGTATTTGTGTAGGTTTTCTTTTCTCACAACCTTAAACGTTAAACATATATAAGGATTATTTTAAGGGTTGTCAAAAGTGATGCAAAAGTTGTTGCACATATATTGTGACCGGAGACAAAATTGCCCTAATTCATCATATTTTTTGTAGAAGCTACTGCGTCTTTTCGCCAAGGGTTTTGTAACCAAGAAACTTCTTGATTTTCATTGTTTGGATGAATTGAAAAACTTTGCAGCCAACATCTTTCTTAAGTTGGTGTGTTAGTCATATACTTGGATCCGTGCATCAATTGGTTAGTCACGTACTTGAAGCCGTGCATTGAAAAGAGAGATTGTCACTACATTACAAGTCTAATTGGGTATTGGGGTAAGGGTTCAATAGTGGGTTGATATTAGGTATTGGGATTCCTTTTACTTATAACTGCTTATTTTGATAATAGTGGATTCTCGGGAGTGGTGACCTTAAATTCACCCGGTGGGGTTTTGTCTCGGTATTTTTCCCCATTCATAAATAAATTACCCGTGTCAAATTTAATTTATGCTATATTTAGTTATTTGGTGATTTGTTTGTGCTATCACGCTCATTGCATGTAATTGAATCAAATTAATTTCACTTAGCTAAAGTAATTGATTAAGTTACCAAAGAGGTCAATACATTCTTATCTATGAAGTGGTATCAGAGCGGGTACATTTGGATTAGGGTTAATTTTTGCTGTGTGATTCATTTACCCACGTTTGTCATGGATAGAGGACAATCTTTAATTATACCTCTTTTATCTGATATCACTACTTATGCATACTAAAAAATACGCATGAGAGTTTTCTTGCAGTCCTTAGATGAGAAGGTGTGACAAGTTGTGGAGATTGGCTAGACAAAGCCAAAGGAAGCGTCAACTGATTGGGATGATGCTAAAATCAAAACAGCAAACTTCAATAGTAGAGCATTGAATGTTTTATTCAATGCGGTCACCAATGAGGAGTTCAAGAAGATATCTTCTATAAAAACTGCTAAGGAAGCATGGACTATCCTCCAGGCAACCTATGAAGGGACTAAGGCTGTCAAGGATTCAAAAGTTCAGAGGCTTGCCACAAGTTTTGAAGAAATTAAGATAGAGGAGGATGAGTCATTTGATGAGTTCTATGCCAAGCTAAAGGACAGTCAACTCCACCTTTAATCTTAGGGAAACCATTCCCAAACTCAAGGTTGTAAGAAAGGTGCTCAGATCTCTACCGGAGAGATTCCATGCCAAGATCACCGCCATTGAGAAATCAAAGGACATTGACAAAATTCCTTTAATGGAGCTGATTGGTAACTTGCAAACCTATGAATTGGGTTTGACTTGGATCGGGAAATCAAGTAAGAGCAAAAGTATGGCACTGAAGGCCAAAAGCAGTAATACAAATGAGTCCTCTAATGATAAAGATTCCAAGATGAAATCCTACATCACCAAGCAATTCAAGAAATTTATGAAGAATGATAAATAAAACTCCAACTGGCAAATAAAAATTTGATATCACTTTCAGTCACTCAATAATAATAATAATAATAATAATAATAATAATAATAATGTTATTATTATTATTATTATAAAATCAATATTTTTATCAATATATATATAAAACCGAAACTTTTGAAACTCCCACAATTTTCCATGTCATCACTAATTTCTTTTTATTTTAGGTTTTATATCTTATATATTTATTATTTATATTTTTTAAATTTGATTTAGGACTTTTAAGATGTATTCAAACGCAAACACCTCCTCTCATATAGTTTTCTATTTTGTTTTGGACTCTTCCTTCTTTCCTTCTCTAATTCTACAGTCAGTAGATCACTATTAGGGTTTATTTATTATAGTTTTACTGTGTCTTCCTACATGTTTCTAATATTTTATTTAAATATATATAAAACTGAAACTTTTGAAACTCCCGCAATTTTTCACGTTATCACTATTTTCTTTTTCTTTTTCTTTTTATTTTAGGTTTTATATCTTATATATTTATTATTTACATTTTTTTATTTGATTTAGGACTTTTAAGATGTATTCAAACGCAAACACCTCCTCTCATATAGTTTTCTATTTTGTTTTGGACTCTTCCTTCTCTCCTCTAATTCTGCGGCCAGTAGATAACCATTAGGGTTTATTAATTATAGTTTTACTGTGTCTTCCTACACGTTTCTAATATTTTATTTAAAATAAAAACACCCTACAAAAAATACTTCTCCAGTCCCATGTAAATAATCCCTTACAAAACAGCAACACAGTCACGATTTCAATATTATAATTGGCCAAAAAAACTGATTACAAAATTCCCACTAACAATCAGTTACTTCGTTGGGCAGCCATTTCTATCCTTTATTTTTCTCTTCTTTTTCCTGCAATTCAAAACTACATCATGTGAGGCTATAATGTGACTACAAGCAGCAGAGAATGACGTTCATGGATTTTACTAGGAGCAACAATGGACCTAGATACAAGACGACGAATCACAAAAGGTCACTATTTCAATTAGAAACTCCCCTTTTTTACAGTTTGATTATATTAATTTCTGGGTCTTATTGTGTTTCAGCGTGGTTGTTTTGCTATATGTGTTATTAATGACAGTGATGATACCTGATATTCTTTGACCCAAGAATGAAAACCATCCAAGAGAGTTCAATCCTCTCATTCAATGTAGCCTCAAGATTTCATTGAATTTGACGTTAAGGTATTTTTTATTATGTTGTTTAGATTTTTGTACCTATTATATTGAGATTTGATAATTTCAATTTTGTCAAATGGTTATATTTTAAACTTTTGCACTTTTCAGGGTTAGGAATGAAAGAGTTCTTTACTCTTTCTTTTGGCTTTTTAGAAGTTTTAACATCCAAATTTTGAGTTCATATTTTGCAATATATGAAAGAACAAAGTTTAGCTACAACCAATTTTGTATAGCTAAACTTTGGTTGTAGTTTTAGGCTATAAACTCACTCAATAAAATAAATATTATTGCATATTTTGAAAATTTAATTGTTGAATTACATGTTCTTTACGCTCTTAATACATATGTCAATTTTTGTGTCAATCAAATATTATTTATTATATAATCTGTAATCTTATATGTTATGTATAATTTTAAATTACAAAAACTTGCAATTTAAAATTTTATTGATGACATAGCTATTGATCTTTAATTTTCTTGAAATTTTGCAAACACGGAGGATATAAGAAGAAGATGTAATCCAATGGTGGATTTGTCAAAATTTAGCACCAATAAAAAGATATTGAGTGAGTTTGTAGCCTAAGGTTACTAAAAGTTCAAATATGTGTAAAAACACCCTTGAACGTTTAGACCCCCAAATACAAAATAACCAATTCAAGCTTTATGACAAACAACAAGTGTGCGGAAAATGAACATAAGCTATAAATAGAATTGGAAATCAATCTAAGCCAATTATAAATCACATCCACAACAGAAAATAAAAGGCAAAGATAAAGGGAAGAGAGATGCAAACACAAGGACAGCACACGATGTGTTATCAAAGAGGAAACCGAAACCCTCGGCGTAAAACCTCTCCGCCGCCCTCCAAGCAGTCAATAATCCACTAGAAAATGTAGTTGGGATACATGAACAGTAATAGACCCTCCAAGCCTAATCTACCCGATGTACCTAAGCCCTCCAAGCTTCTTGCTCCAATGAGGTTGCGCCGAACCTTTTTCTTTTCTAACTTACCGGATTCCGCTACTTGACCATAGCATCCGCCATCCTTGGCATCTTCCAATGCTTCCCAAAACTCCAAAAACACCCAACACTCTAAATGGGTGTGGGTAGTGTTTGGATAGAAATCTCCTCTCAATAGGTATGACAATGAAAGAGGGAATGAGAAGAGACTACAAAGATTTCTCTCTAAAAATGAGTAGCTCTCTCTAATTGGGTGGGTGTTTTGAAGAAACCTCTCTTAGGGTTTTTCTCTCTGAATAGCCACGCATATTTTGTGGGAATGAGGGGTATTTATACTGGTGTGAGAATGGAATGCAAAGAGTCAATTTTTCCAAAACAGGGCTGGCTGGCGACTTGACCTCGCGACTTGACTGAGTCGCGAGTTCAAGCCGCGAGCTAACTTAATGGCCAGTCTGGATTTTTATCCTGTAGTGCTCCAGGTGGCATGACTGTTCAGCTCCCCTGCATGCTTTGTGCGTGTGCAACTTTTGGCAGCTTGCAAGCCGCGAGCCTCCCGCGAGTCCTAGCCGTGAGTCTCTGCTTCACTGCACTGTCTGGAGCATTTCTTCACACTCTCTCACACACTACCCTTACATGATTCCCACCTAAATACAAGGTTTCTAAGTGCTGTATTACAAGCAAATTTGTCACGGAATAAAGCCAACACATGGTTGATTAAATTCAACCTTACAGTTACAATTGATTTTGTAGCTAAACTTTGTCCTATACGAAATTGTCTTGACAAATTTCAATTAGTCATGCATTATTCTATTGAGGTAATCTATTTTTCTCTTATATTTTTTCTATTATGTAATCATAAATTTTGCTTTACCATTTGAATTAATGTGATTTAAGAATTATAAATTACTATTATTTTTTTAAAAATATTTTTGATATATATGACCATTTTTGCATTTTTACTCTATTTTTTATACCCTTTTTTACGTTGCTGGGTCTTGAATCCTTATGAACAAGCTTAGGTTATGCGTAAACCTCATAAATTTGTTCTTTAAATTTTTTCTTCCTCTCGCCAAGAATAAAAGTTGGAATCATAAGTGCATTCCAATGCTTCCTAGATTGATTGTCTTCTATCTCAATTAAAACTCTAGGACCTTTCAATTGGTACTTCCTTCTTCTTCTTTTTACATTCATATATTCCAAAATCTGTTTTCTCCAGTGCATTTATTTGTCTTCATTCTCTAATGAAGTCAATTTATCCATATGATATGCCTTTCTGTTGTTCTTCTTCTACATGTTAAAATATTATAACTATTGCCTATAACACTAAATTAGCTTTTCCAATGCTCAAAAAAATAAAAAATAAAAATCCAAAACATAGCTCTAGATTAATGACTCTTCTTCTAAGTGTCATTGTCATTTCTAAGTGTAATTAATTACTGCTTTCTATGTAAAAACTTCTATAGTTTTTGTTTTCTTATTTTTGGGTTTTTTGGTTGCATTTTATATGGCAAGAAAAAACCCTTGATTTTGCAAACAAATTGAGTAATGAGAGGGATTATACTATATTAAAAAATGATTGAGACCTTAATTTTCATTAAAGAAAGGATGTCATTGATAATAGGCATGGCATGCCTAACATTATTGGTGTTAGTGTTTTTTTTCCCTCTTAAATTGTAACTTATTTTTTCAAGTAATCATAACTTTAAACAAATTTAAAATTTAAAATTTTGTTCAACTAATCCATGCATCGCACGGGTTAGCGACTAGTTTTGTAATATGGTAAATGTTATTTTACTTGTGTTGCAGAGTAAAAAATAAAATTTTAAAAAAGCACCCCAAACAAATTGTTAAGTTGTAATTAGAGCAACGGTACGATAAAGATCTAAATCCCAAAGTTCTAGCATTTTTGACTTAGGTCCCAATTAGCAAATAACTCAAGTGGCAAACACAAAGTCTTTTTTTCTTTTTCTTTTTTGA
The DNA here is from genome assembly GCA_029955605.1 of Quercus engelmannii. NCBI lineage: Eukaryota > Viridiplantae > Streptophyta > Magnoliopsida > Fagales > Fagaceae > Quercus > Quercus engelmannii. Next base: position 106,281,729 of record JARPSG010000001.1, on the reverse strand, counting down.
GGGTGAGCTAAATAATAATTTTATTTTTTTTTAAATGTCAAATATGTTGATAAACAATTTTTTTTTTTTTTTTTTTTTTAAAATCAATAGTTGGGAAATGAGAGTTTTTTTTTTTTTTTTTTGGATAAAGGAAATGAGAGATTTGAATATTGAATATTTCTGTTGAAAACACTAAGAGCTGTTAGTTGATCTATAAAGCTCTTGGTAATTGGTATAAACAAGTTCTGGCATAAGCAATTTAATATCAATAAAGTGTAACACTTAAGATCTTGGGAGTAAAATGAGCTTTTTATTTTCTTTTTTGAGGAAATACCAGCTAGGAATTAGGTAAAGAAGCACTCAATTTTAGTTACGAAGTAAAGAATCTGTCTCATAAACTTTTACTACTTTTTATTGATATCAAGTGGCAAATTATTAATTAAGAAGCGGAAAGAAAACTCTCTAATAAATAAATGGTAAAGCAGAGACACGAAAAAAAATCAGTAACTAACAAACAGAAACTATGCTTATTTACAGGAACCAATAGGAATTAGACACGTTGCCACTGATATGGAAACGGTTATTAGTGAACCGTTACTGAAGGCACGTGACTGTGACAGATGTGTGCATGCATGAGAATCCGTAGATAAAGCAGAATTCCAGGATTCTGGTGTAGGGATAGCCATACCGATTGGGTAATGAATATCCAACCCTACTCGATTCAAATGTTCTGAGTAATACCCGATTTTTCATGGGTAGAGCTTAACCGGGTAAGGTATGGATATTATCCGAATTATTTGGGTAGGGTATGGATATTATCCAAACCCGACCCGTAAAAAAAAAAAAAAAAAAAAAAAAAAAAAACCTCTTTCACTGTCACTCACACCCTCCGATGAGAAACCACAACAACAACAACAGCAATCACAATAACTATTGGAAGGAGAGATTCAACGGAAGAGATTTCCTATTGAAGCGGTCGTACTTGTTTGGATTCGAACGGAATTTAGCGTCAGAGAGGATGGTGATGGAGCCGGCAACAACGTCACCATGGCAGTACAGAGGAGGAAATATCTGGAGCAAACGACCATTGACGTTTGGATCCATAACAAAGCCTAGAGTTTTCTCATTTCGCTACTACAGAGGAATGAATCGCCGTTTTTTCGATGAAGAGGATTCTTCCCGTTATCGGAAAGATTCGCCGGCTTTAGCAACGGTGTCGAAGGCGAATCATCAAGAAGAATGAAATCAATAACGAGCCCGATGTTCATGAGATCTTCGGTGTCCGTCGCCGGAGCAGCAGCGTTCTCGTTGAGCCGGTTACGATGTGGAGATCCTGAGGCGCTACTGTCACCGGATAGATTCAAAAGGAGGTAAGATTAACGGAAATAGTAACAGACCATCGGTGTCGGAGGCGGATCATCAAGAAGAGTGAAATCAATGACGAGCCCGATGTTCATGAGATCTTCAGTGGCCGTCACCGGAGCAGCAGAGCTCTCGTTGAGCCGGTTACGATGTGGGTTACGATGTGGAGATCCTGAGGTGCTACTGTCACCGGACAGATTCAACAGGTGTTGGGAAAAAATCGTAACAGACCAAAGAGTGGGAAAAATACACGTGGAGGGGTAATAATTTAAGTTAAAATGTTTTGGATTTTAAAAAAAAAAAATTAAATGGGTTTCGGGTAGGGTATGGATATCCATGGATAATATATTCGGGTAAGATTCGAGTATAAATACTAATGGGTATTAATATTCGGGTATTCATGGGTAAAATTTTCGGGTAGGGTATGAGTATACCCGATCCATACCCTACCCATGGCCATCCGAATCTAGTGTTGAGAAGATTCTTAAATTACAATTCGACCACTGTGAAAGTGATGAAGAGGGTGTTCGTAATGTTGTAGCTGAGTGTCTGGGGAAAATTGCACTTGTCGAACCTTCAAAACTTGTTCCAGCACTCAAGGTATTTGATCAAATGACTTTGTCCACTTCTCCTCAAGCTTTTGATGAATACTTTATTTTTAGATTTGATGGGGGTGTGTATGTTTGTTTTAATTTCCTATAGTTACGAACAACCAGTCCAACTGCATTCACCAGAGCTACGGTTGTCATTGCTGTAAAATATTCTACAGTTGAGATGCCTGAGAAGATAGACGAGATTATTTACCCTAGCATCTCACATTCCAGAATTATTGCCGCTTCTTTATGATCGGACAATTGTTAAGGTAACTTCAGATTTTGACATTGTTCATGTTAAATGAATCTTTTCCGTAATCTGAAGTAGTGTGTTATTGATAATGCCTGTGCATATGATTTGGTGTAAATGATTTTATTTATTATTGACTTGTTAGTTGCTCGTTGTCTTAATATTTGTAACTCATTTGGTGCAGTTAGTACACATCTTCATTCCATTAAAATGCTTTGGCTATACTGATGTTTTAGTTCGCTGAACTGCAGTACTTCCATTTTTATTGTGATTTATTATTCGGCTTTCATGTGTAGACCTATGACTGATCGTATTAATGTGGCTTGGACATTTCATTCCTTTTTATTTTTATTTCCAGTTAGTCTGTGCTCCTCTCCCTTTCTTTCTTACTCTTGTTTGTATCTTTATCTATTGTTCACCCGTGATATATTGATGTATTGACACGATGTCCTGTTTTTTAATTTCTGGTGCGGCAAGAGATGATAAGGACAGTTGATCTTGGCCCTTTTCAAGCACATTGTGGATGATGGACTTGACTTGAGAAAGGCTGCTTTTGAATGTGTGGACACATTGCTTGATAGTTGTCTTGACCAAGTGAATCCTTCATCTTTTATTGTTCCATACCTGAAATCCGGTCTGGATGGTGAGTTTGTTTTTTTTTGTTTTGTTTTTTTTTTTTTTTTCTCCTGCCTATATTTTTTTATTCTCACTTAGTGTACCTTTCATATTCAGTTAGACTTGTGTTGTACGGTGATGTTAGATTCAACTTTCTAGTGCTTTTAGTTTTTATCTTTCAAATTAAACGCTGTGATTGGTAACATAATGGTGTTCGTGGTTTTTGTTGCTTCAACAGCTAATTTGGATTCTCTTTTAAATCATTATGATGTCAAAATTCCTTGCCACCTTATCTTCTCAAAACCTACGGGTAAGTGTCCATCTGCTGTATTGGCAGGTTAGTTATTTCATTGATTTTGCATAAGATTTAGCTGATCAACTTCAGATATTCTATCTAATGTTGGTTTTGTACTCCAGTGTTGGATTCATTGGTAGATCCTCTGCAGGAGACTATTAATTTTAAGCCAAAGCAAGATGCTGTCAAGCAAGAAGTAGCACGTAACGAAGACATGATCCACAGTGCTCTTAGAGCAATTGCAACGTTGAATCGCATAAGGTTTAGTTATTTTCTTTATTGGGTTGTTTTATTTGGTGTCCTATTTGTTGTGTGGTTTTCTTATCCATTTCTTAATTTTCAGGTAGTTTAACCGCTTATAATGATTAGGTATTACCGTCCTTTATTTTATAGATTGGGGGTGGTCATAGAGGCCGTGTGAACTAGACTCTTGTTCAGACTCAGCTCTGTAGGCCAAAATTCTGATCCTAAGGAGGAAAGGGTTTTTTAATCAATATATTTGCTTTAATTGATCCCCTTCACAGAGTGCTGATTTGTTTGTAATTTTCACACTGCTTGAATTGAGATTTCTGATATATAGACAAGCTTAGAGAAAAGCTTTTTTTAAAATAAAGCTCAAGAATGTCTTTTATTGAAAACCTTGACCTGTCTTACAGGCTCACACTTGATTTGTCTTTCTTCTTTATTATAATTATTTTTTTGGGGGGAGAAGATTTTTGTGGGGCAGAGGGCTCTAATTGATCCCCTTCGCAGAGTGCTGACTTTAATCTTCCAATGGATGCTTTTAAACTTTAAATTACATATCCAATATCCAAATTACACAGGCATTGAACCTAAACTACTTGGATATAGAGCATATTGTTTGTATTAAGGTGAGCACCAAAAGAAAGATAGCAGCGATGGTAGAAGCCGTCCCCAAGGAGTGCTAAAATATTCGTGTTTTCATGTCGCTAGAAGACAGATGTAGGTTTTTTTATACTAGTTCTATTTGTAATCATGCTTCTCATGTTTTGGTAAAAGACACTTTTGCGAGGCTGTCTAAAAGCTTGGGGGAGGAAAGTCCTTTTCTCAACATCTGTACCAAAAAAATAATAATAATTTTTCTCTTTTGTTTTTTTTTTTTTGTTTTTTTTTTTTGGTTATTATTTTATTATTTTAATTAAAAAAGAAAATAGATAGTCTCCTACGTACACAATGAGAAAAGTAGCATTATATTCCATCATGAATAATTATAAGTCATGAATTCTCCTGCAAAGAATGTAATAAGACACCGTTCTAATGTTTGAAAGATAACATTCTGGTGGAAAAAAAATAGTTGGAAGCGGTCGTGTATATATATATATATATATATATATATATCCTGTTGATACATGTGTAATAAGCAAATCACCATATATGGTATGAAGCAAATTACCTCTTGCTTGGTCTGGATAGAAAATGGTATGAAACAACGTTGGTCTACTTTGGGGGAAAACCAATCCTCTCACAGCAATTACTTGCTGAGTTTTGGTAAATATATCTGATAGCTTTTATTAACTCAATCAATGTTCATATATATCGCCTTACGAAAATTGAAAAAGAAATGCGATAGACAATGAAAATGGAAATGCCATAGAAGTAAAAATTCTTATCACACTTATACAATGAATCCTATCCAAAAGCAAGTAACAATCCTGTCCAAACTAAAGCAGATAACAATCCTATCCAAGCTTTATTTAGATAAAAAGTAGATGACAATCAGGGAAGATAAGAAATCTGCAGCAATCTAAACTCTTCGCGAGTCCACGTACTAACCACACATTACACACACTGCACTTGCACAAATTTATTGAGAAATAATCAAACAATAGGTACTATTTGGATGATAGAACATACTGTTTGTATGAATGTGAACACCAGAAGGATGATAGCAGCGATGGTAGAAGCAATTCTCCAAGGAGTGCTGAAATATTGATGCCTTAATGTTGCCTTCCATTTGTGCCAAGGTTCCTTATAGAATGCGTTCAATTCTTTGAAGATACGATTGTGATTTGGGTTTATACCTGACAATGAGACATGGATGTTAAGCTTGTTGACCAAAGATGTTGCTGCTTTGTTGTCTCCCAGATAATTACGTATAATTCCCTTATCGCAAAGTGAATCTATATCTCTGGTAGTATTGACAAGGCAATCCAAAAAAAAAATAGTAATCCCTAATGTATATTTTTTCCCCAAAACAACACTGCTCAAATGCCATTACATTTCGAATAAGAGCTTCGGTCTGATCATATAACTCTAAGCATGGCATTTCTAACACACCGTTTTTGAAGTTAAATGTTATGTCAAGTAAACATTTGCTTGAATTCACCTGAAACTTTACTCCTGCCTCATGCAGTTGGGTTGCGGAGTACATAAGTGTAACAATTTCAGATCCGGTTTGTCTTTTCGGTAGGTTCTGGGGTTGTGGTAGCTGAAAGATTCTAATCGGATCGGTGAAGTGTTCTATTTTCACATTCTTGGCGGGAATTTCTCGAACATTGAAAGGTTCAAAGAATTTGAAAGTTAGATCAATTAAAGAAGAGATGTTTGACAATTTGGGATTAAGGTTGAATAGTTTCTCAAGGACAAAGAATGGAAGCTGGTTTTCAAGTAATACCAAGTCATATATGATAGGTATCATTTGGTCTGCTATCAAAAGATCGTCACTTTCCGAACATCCAAAAACACTTCTAACGATAAGCTCAAGAATGAAGATCGCATCTACCAGAATTATTTTCAAAAAAACATCTGTGTCCATGCCAAGCGAAGCCTCTGCATAGCAACAATTAATGCGTTCTTCCATCTCCCTTATAGTGCTTACTAAATTCTCCAAGTTTATGTTAGCCCGTGCAATGAAGCTCTTGAGATACCTCACTTTAAACATTTCCATGAGTTGTAATTTTTTGTCGAAGTGGTGTAAAGGGCCAATTGAAATAATCATAGGAGTGTAGGCTCGTTCATTCACTTTGCGAAGGTGATCTGGAATTCTTTTGATGCGACACTCAAATGAAAATGAAGGCTCTGGCCTTTTAATCATTTTTCCGAGGGCACTAACCAACCTTTCATATGGATTTTTGTTTCATTTGAAATGTTTGCTTCCTTTTGACTTTCTGTATTTTCAGTTTCAATTTCTCTTGAAGCATTTAATTCCTGTTGAATTTCTATACTCACTGCTTCTTCCATCTATAGAGTTGTCTTCCTTAAATTTCTTGATAAAAAACACAATTAGCCATTACCATTGGAAACGCTAGGTGATGACTTGCGTGGTGCACAAGCTCACTATAGTTAATTTAGCTTTAAAAATATTTACAAGAAATTTTCTATTTAGTCCACGTGTAATTTATTGATATCTATGGTAAAATATGATGTTGTTGCCTTTTTGTTTCTTGAAAACTGATGTTAATATCTAGGGACTTAATTTCACTTTGATTCATGTCATTAAGAAGACGAAAATTGGAATGTAAATTTTTAAGCATAATATTTTATTTAATTGATAAAACTTTTATAAAATAATATATATATATATATATATATAGCGAAACTACATTGTTAGTTCCTAAAATTTACCTAACGAGCTTTTTTGGTTCTTAGAGTTTCAATTGAGCATTATTAGTTTTTGAAGTTTCAAAGGTGAGAGTTATTGTTAACCCAATCTTCCCTGGATCCAAAACCAAACCCTCTTGCAACGGCTCCTTCCCCATGTGGAGCTCCAACAAATCTCCTCCCCTCCGGTTGTCAAATAGAAGAAAATCCAAGTTCAAATCTTTACATTTCCCGAGCAATCAAACACATCCATAAAAGCAAAGAAACCAATGTGAACAAACTTACCAACAAATAAGAAACACATAAATGAATTACTCCATTAGAAAAGAGAGGAATGTATAGGTTCAAAACTGGTGAGATTTAATTTGTATGAAGCTTTTATGGGTTTCAAATAGACTAGGAAAAGAAAGTGTGAAAAAAAGTATATATTTTGAAGGTTCATTTGGATTGGCCTTTGTTAATATATTTGTTAATTTGATAATTGTTCTTTCAACAAAGGAAGCTCTTAGATTAGATAAAATCGTTGGAAGATATACATGAGAGAGGGAGAGAAGAGTTTTACAGTTGGACTGCAACTATGGCTGGTCTTACGTTATAGTCTCGTGGATTTGGTCACCCAAATATTTTCTCAATTAGTGATTTAAACAAACTAGACAATGTCATTTAGATTTGGGTTAACAAGTATGCATACAATCCGAAGGGGGAGAGGTGTCTCTCACTTTGGCTGAAAATTTGTCAGAGGTCCAGATGGGGGAGGAGCTGCCACCGGAGGGTGGAGGGCATGGGTCATGGGTGAGTTTGGTTTTTGATTTGGGGAAGACCGGGTTTGATTTGGTTCCATTCATGTGTTTGTCTTTCCAACGTGTCAAATGAAGTTAATATTAAAAATTGTTCCACGTCACTTATAAAATGCCAAGTCATTATTCCGTTAGCCATATAAACAAATAGACTAACAACAGTCAATAAACATTCTCAAAAAAAAAAAAAAAAAGTCAATAAAAGGATCAATAAAGCTCACTTTTAAAACTTCAGGGACTAATAGTACTCAATTGAAACTTTAGGGGGCCAAAAGCACTCATTAGATAAACTTTAGAGACTAACAATGTAGTTTTATATATATATATATATATATATATATATATATATATAGCCAAAGCTTGAAAAAATCGAATTAGATTTCAATTAAATTCATAATTAATTTTGTGCCACATGTCCTATTGAATTTTTAATTTTTGTGCTAAGTGAATTGTTGAGGATTAAAATCGAAAAGTCCAAATTCAATTAGATTCTAAATTGGATTTCAATTGGAGTCCAATTATGAACCACATGTCCACTTAATTTTTTTAATTTTTGTGGCAATTGAATTATTGGGTGCAAAAATTGAAGAGTTTAAATCTAATTAAATTATATATATATATATATATATATATATATATATATATATATATATATATATATAAACCATTACATATTTTAGAAATGTATGATTTAAAAAATGTATAAGTTAATACCATGTATAATTTGAACCGTATAATTGTGATTTTTTTTTAATTGTACCCATCCATATGCACAGGGTTACACACTAGTCTATATATATTAATAGCCAAAGTTCAGAGAAAATCAAATTAGATTTTAATTAGATTCTCAATTTTGCGCCACGTGTCCCATTTAATTTTTTATTTTATGGCAAATGAATTATTAAGTGTAAAAACCGAAGAGTCCAAATCTAATTAAATTCAAAATTGGATTTTAATTGGAGTCTAATTTTCTGCTACGTGGCCATCTAAGTTTTTGAATTATTATGTGCAAAAAACGAAAAGTCTAAAACCAACTATATATATAATGAGAAACCATTATATATTTTAGAAAAATATGATTTAAAAAAAGTGTAAGCTAAAACCATGTATTATTTGAACTTCTTCTATAAAAAAATGTATAATCTCAATTGCATAATTGTGATTTTTTAAAATTATACCCCATGCATATGCACAGAGATACACACTAATATAAATTAAAGCACAAACCCATTCCATAATTGTTTTTTATTTTAACTTTTATGTTTACAATAAAAGTCCAACTTTTGACATTCACTCCATGATGATTGCTCCTATCATCATCTTAAGACACAAATCAAACTATGAATGAAAAACCCATCAACCTAGACCTAAAATTAAAATCAAAACCAAACTTGATTGGCGACAAAACAACCCACTTGTCTTTGAGACCCAAACCCAATGGTGGTCGAACATTTAAACTCAGATGAGAGAGATTTGACAACGATGAGCTTCGAGACACACATAGAGTTTTCTTTGGGTCTCCGATTCTTTAACAAGTGCGATAGAGAGAGATTCTTTATTTGCCACAGAGAGAGCTAAGATGAGAGATCTTAGAGATAGAAATTGGAAGAGCGAGCTAAGATGAGAGAGACATGAGGGTTGAGAGGAGGGAAACAGTTACTAAAATAAACACAGAGAGAGAGAGAGATAAAAGAACAAAAATAATATAAAAATGAGAAGTGATTATATAAATAAAATAGAATGTTGAATAAATAATCTATTATGATGTGTTTTAAAAAGTGATTAAGTAAAATAGTAAAAGTAGGTTTTTATAATAAAATAAAGAATTTTTTGCATGAATTGATGATGCGAATGCTCTAAGCAAATTGGAAGTATTAAAATTGTATGGATACTTGGTATAAAATTAGAGTAGCTTTACAATCTAATTTAAGAAAGTGTAACACAAAATTAAAGCAGATTAGTTTAATTGTTGAACTTTCACTTTATTTATGTATAGATTAATAATATTCTTTCCAATATAAACTTATTTTAAAGAAATTTTACATGTGAATAATAACTCAAGTGAATTTTATTTTTTCATTAAGGATGTTAATTATTTTGTAAAGGTCTTTTGAATATCTAAAGCATGTTAGCTCAAGATTGCATTCAAGGAAGTTCAAGAGTTTAGTCAGAAAGAAATATACAGTTAAAGGAAATTGATTGATCTAATGTAATGTTATGCAATTTAGATGTGACAAGTAGAGAAGATGAGAAGATCATGAGAGACAGGTGAAGCGTGTTGGCAAAAGAGTGGATAATTCCAAGAGATAGAGACTTGAATAGGCACACAATCCAAAAATTCAAATCATGTTGGTCGAAGCTCATATTACCTTTTGTGTGAGGGTTTTGTGTGTGTGTGTGTGTGAGGGTTTTGTGTGATGAACAGTGAGTTTCTTTAATTACCAATAAAAGAAGACAAACTAAAAAAAAAAAAAAAAACATAAATTGAAATAGGGTTAGAGGTAGGGCCTTGGTGAGATAACAATTTCCTTCCATCAAAAGTGACAAGTTGCGGTTTGAGATTCAATCTCAAAATTATCATTGCCTTTCAAAAGTGATAAAAACTAACAAACTAAATACAAATACTAAATGTAATAATTTATTCTTTAACATTTAGATATGTAGATTAATAGTAAATATAAAAATGATTACCTAATAAACTCAAAAGTTTAGTTACTATCAAGTTTCAATTATATATATATATATATATATATATAATTTTAAAGTGTCATAATTTTTCATTTTATGAATTTATATTAACCAAAATATTATAATTTATATAAGTTGTATTTGACTTGAAAAAAATATCATAAAATAACTCTATCATGTGTAAAAAACCTATAATAGATTAACAATAATTTTGTCTCTCCTAAAATCAAATTCTAAGTTGCATCTCAAATTGCCTTCCAAATAATAGAATACGGGGGAAAAGACTGGTAAAATTCCCATCTATCCTAGATAAGGGAAAGGGGACGATATTCTGAATAAAATTGTTTTATTATACCATGAGTGCTCACATTATACTTCACCATTCACATATTATTACACATCTTTTAATATAAAATAGCAAAAATTTAGAAGCAAGAGAGATGGAGACTAGATACATGACATATTACGAAGTTTAAAATTAATTAAATACTAAAAACGAGACCAATGGTTTTCATTTTTGATATTTGTTTCAACATTCCAATGCAAATTCAAGCTAAGAATTAATTGAAAGAAAAAGGCATGTTAGAAATACTGAATGCAATAGTATTGTATTTCTCAAATCAAAGAATATACATCAGTGCCTTTATATAGAAGGCATATGTGTGCGGTACAAGTAAAGTGTAGTACAAGTACAAGTGTGCTATACAAGTAACCTAGTTGGGCCTAAAGCCCATAACATAATATAAGTTAACAGCCCCCCTCAAACTCAAGGTGGATGTGAAACCAACTTGAGGTTGTCAACTAAATCACGAGTGCGTCCCTTAAGAAGTGACTTGGTGAAGATATCTGCAAGTTGATCTTTGGAGGAGACGGAGAAAAGCTGGAGAGCACCATGGACAAGATGATAACGGATAAAATGACAATCAATTTCAATGTGTTTAGTCCGTTCATGGAAGACATCATTGTGAGCAATATGAATGGCACTCTGGTTGTCACAATAAAGGGGAGTAGCAGAGGATGTGGACACACCTAAATCCTTAAGAAGCCATCATAGCCAAAGGAGCTCAGATGTGGTATCAGCAAGGGCACGATATTCTGCTTCAGTACTGGAGTGGGCCACAAAAGTTTGTTTCTTACTTCGCCAAGAAATCAAAGATGAACCAAGGAGAAAACAATAACCTGTAGTGGACCTGCGATCAATGGGATCTCCTGCCCAATCAGCATCAGAGAATGCATGGAGTACAAGAGGAGACTGAGCTGAGTAGAAAAGGCCATGAAAGAGGGTGCCCTTCAGGTATCGAAGAATGTGCAGAACAGCAGTATAGTGAGTTGATCGTGGAGCAGACAGATACTGGCTCACCTGATGAATAGCATAGGAGATGTCTGGACGAGTAACAGTGAGATAAACTAAGCTACCAACCAATCGTCTGTAAAGAGAGGGATTAGACAATGGTTTCCCCCCTAAGGGAGTCAGATGCGCATTAAGCTCAACTGGAGTGTCAACAGTCTTGCTATCAGTGAGTCCAGCTCGAGACAAGAGTTTAGAAGCATACTTGGCTTGAGTAATATAAAGTCCATCTGTAGAATGAGTGATTTCAAGACCCAAGAAATAGCTGAGATGTCCAAGATCTTTCATCTCAAATTGCTGACTGAGAAAATCCTTGAGTTCTTGAATGCCACTGAGGTCATCACCAGTTATGATCATATCATCCACGTATAGGAGAAGTAAAATAGTGCCTTTGTCAGTGCGACGAAGAAATAAGGCAGAATCATAATGACTGGCCATGTAACCCAAGCGAGAGATGGTAGAGTTGAATTTGGCAAACCAAGCTCGTGGAGCTTGTTTAAGGCCATAAAGTGCACGTCGAAGGTAACAAACCTTGTTTGAGTCAACAGAGAGACCAGGAGGAGGTTGCATATAAACTTCTTCACTTAAATCCCCATTAAGGAATGCATTTTGACATCCATCTGAAAAAGATCCCATTTACTGGCAGCAGCAACAGCTAAGAGGGCACGGACAGATGAGATACGAGCAACCGGAGCAAAGGTCTCTTCATAATCAATCCCATACTCCTGTGTAAAACCTTTTGCAACAAGACGAGCTTTGTAGAGCTCAATGGACCCATCAGAGCGAGTCTTAATCTTGTAGATCCACTTACAACCAACCACAGATTTCCCAGGGGGGGAGTGTCACCAAGTCCCAAGTATGGTTTTTAGATAATGCATCAAGTTCCTCTTTCATTGCAATCTGCCATAAAGGGTCAGTGGAAGCCTCACGATAGGTGTGAGGCTCGTGTAGTGTAGCAAGAGCAGTGTAACAATGATAGTCAAGTAAATGTGCAGGAATAGATCTTACCCGAGTTGAGTGACAAGGTAGAATGTCTTGTGCAAGATCTTCAGGCGGAGCAGGAACTGGGGACCCAAGCTCAGGGTTGGGGTTGGGTGGCTCGTCTTCAACCTGTTCATCTTCCATCTGTTCATTAAAGGGTGAACTAGGAAAGGGATCAATGATATTTGGTGGTTGGACAGAGAAGTCTACAAGAGAATCAGGAGCAACAACAGGAGGATCAGGAGCAGCTACAGAAGGAACATATGCCTCATCTGGAAAAAGATCTAAAACAGAGGAGGAAGATAGGGAGGCACGGAAGTGAGAGAGCTCGACAAAGAGGCGATGTTCCTAAAAGACAACATTGCGGGAAATACGAAGACGATGAGAGACAGGATCATAACACCGATACCCCTTTTGAGTTTCGCCATAACCAAGAAAACAACAAAGCCTTGACCTAGGCTCAAGTTTGTTATGCTCATGTGGCTGAAGAAGAACGAAACAAGCAGAACCGAAGGAGCGAAGGTGGTGATAGTCTGGAGGTGACCCAAAAAGGCACTCATATGGAGTTTGATTTTGGATAATAGGACTTGGAATGCGATTAATAGTATGAATAGCATGAAGAGCAACTTCGCCCCAAAAAAGAGCAGGAACTTTGGCAGAGAGAAGGAGAGCACGAACAGTGTCAAGAATATGATGAAGTTTTCGTTTGGCTCTACCATTTTGCTGAGAGGTACCTGGACAAGTTAATTGATGAACAGTGCCATAGGAATGCAAAACAGTTTGGAAAGCATATTGAGTGTACTCAAGAGCATTATCAGATCGAAAAATTTTGATGCATTTGGAAAACTAAGTTTCAACCATTTTTGCAAAATTAGAATATACTTGCAATAATTCAGAATGATGTTTCATATTAAAAATCCAGCTATAACGAGAGTAATTATCAACAAAGACAACAAAATATCGAGACCCACCAATACTAGAGACAGAGGAAGGCCCCCAAACATCAGAATGAATAAGGTCAAAGATATCAGTTGATATTGATTCACTAGTATTGAAAGGCAAAGCTGGTTGTTTTCCTAACTGACATGAGACACAATCAAATTTTTCGGTAGACACTGAACCTAACAAACCTCTAGAAGCCAATTGTTGCACCCGAGAGGAAGAAGCATGACCAAGTCGAGCATGCCAAAGTGCAAGGGAAGGAACAGAAGAAACTACAGTAGCTGCAGCAACAGAAACAAGAGCAACAAGTGAAAGACGAAGGTTGTCCACCGGAAACATATGCCCAACTCCGGGACCAGCCCCAAGCTCCTGTCAAGTCCTTGGATCCTGCACAATACACCCAAAATAATCAAAGATAATGCGATAACCTAACTCAGCTAATTGTCCCACAGAAAACAAATTGTAAGAAAGGTCAGGAACATTAAAGAATCCAGGAACCGAGAGGTTAGAGGTCGAAACAGAGCCTATATTATGACCAGACATTGTGGAACCATTTGCTGTGCGAATATTAAGGGGGTGTGGTGCAGGTTTAAGTTCTGAAAATAAAGACGAATGAGGTGTCATGTGATTGCAACAAGCAGAATCCGTAAGCCAAGAGGTAGGAGACATACCAGATAAAACTGAGAGAGAAGAGGAATAAGATGCATTACCAACCATACGAATGACATTAGCGATGATGTTTATAAGGTCATCTTTGGAAATGGTGAAAGTGGATCCAGAAGACCGAGACTGTGCAAAGACGGGAGCCATTGGTTGGTCACTCTCAGTGTTAGCAACAGTGGTAGCAGAAATTGAAACAGCTGATTTGTTGCGATGAAAGCAAGTCTCAATACTGTGGCCAAATCATTTACATAAACTGCAAAAACGATTTCTGGATTGTCGACGACGATTGTTGCAAAAGGAAGAAGACTTGTCCTTATTCTTCATTTAGAAGCAAAATATTCAAAAATGGACTGCAAAAATGAAATCTACGCGAAAAACTGGGTAAGGAGCACCTGGACTGCAAAAGTCAACTCTGGCAAAAAAGTCAACCCTTAGTCAAAGTCAACAGTCAAAGTCAACAGATAGTCAACGAAAAGTCAACGATGACGTGGTGGGTGACGTCAGCAGATGTGGACGATGATGTCAGCAGATGACGTGGCAGTGATGACGTCACCTAGGGATAACGTCAGCAGGTGCAGATTTGGCGCATGTAGGCGCGTGAAGAATGATGTCGGCGCGTGTAGAAGGCTTTCGGTGCGTGGAACGCGTGAGCTTTGGCGCAGAATCTTCAGGTAGCGCGTGACGGTGCGTGTTACCTCCGATGGTGGTCAGGTTTCCACGAGGTAGTATATTGGCGAAGGACGATCTTTGTGGTACCTGCAAAAACACAATCGAGGCAAGGATCACGGCGGTGACGGTATGGCAGTGGTCTCAAGACTCTGAACGATGGCAGCTGCAGGTCCGGAACCAGAGACGATGACTGAAAAGCGTCAGAGGTTTAACGGCGAATGGCTGCAACAGCAGCTGTAACAGCAGAAGCAATTGTGAGTCTAGAATAACACCAATGAGAGACAAGACTGCAAAGAAAAAGTCAGAGCGATGGCTCTGATACCATGTTAGAAATACTGAATGCAATAGTATTGTATTTCTCAAATCAAAGAATATACATCAGTGCCTTTATATAGGAGGCATATGTGTGCGGTACAAGTAAAGTGTAGTACAAGTACAAGTGTATTATACAAGTAACCTAGTTGGGCCTAAAGCCCATAACATAATATACGTTAACAAGGCAAACACTGGAAAGAGAATATAATAGAAATTACAAATTAAAAGACAGTGACAAACTGGGGGATTTATCATTTCTATGATAGAGACAAACAATCAATTATAGTCTGTTGTATAAGAGATTTTTAACAAAATGAGTGAAAGTTTATCATACTAAAATTATTATTTTAATTGAGAATCGGAGCAACTATTATAATTAAAGTTTGTGAGGCACAACAAATAATTCTTGCATGGTGCTGGCATTGAAGATTTAAAACTAAGACACCACCTATCCTAAATTCGGGAAAGGTGGTGATAATTATATCAACATTTTAACCAAATCAAAGCTAAAAATTAATTCAAAGAATTGAAAAAGACAGGCACTGGAAAAAAAATATTACGAATTAAAATACAATAAATGAACGCAATGCTCAATATTGATTGAAAATCTCAGGATCTATTATATAGTTTGTGAGAGGCAAGACACGCTATATTGCACGTAAAAGTTCAGCGACTATTTATATAGTTGGATGGTGTTTTTTGAAATATTAAAAATTTAGGATAAAAAAGATTATTTCAGTTGCTAATTATAACGAGAACATAAAAAATATATATATAGATAGACAAAGGAACTTAAATTTTGGAAATGTTATGAAAGCGTACCTCAGTTATTGATTGTGTAGGTACTTAGCAGCGGAAACAATATTGAGCCTGTATCGCTCTGTAAGTGCAAACTATCAAGCATTAACTCTCTGATGTGGTTCAAATGAACTACCCGATAGGATATATAAAGATAAGAGTGCTGCAGGTGCCACCATATTTCATAATATATGAGGTAAACATTTCTATAGTATCATTACGTCATCTCTTTTTCTATCATTTTATAAACTTTGTCACGCTCTGGGTTCCCCAATGAGAAATTCTTTTTTGTCGGTTTAGAAATCTAATTTTGAAAAGTATAAGAGCAAGAGGATGCAATTTATACTTTTCTTATAAAAAAAATCTAAGAACAAGATCTCAATCAAACGGTGCCGTATTAATAAGTGCGGTTAAACTTGCATGATTAACAGAAATGAGACACATTATAAGACTATTGGTTGCGTGAAAAGTGGATTTTTTTTTTTTTAATAATAAAAAAACAGAAAAGTGGATTTGTGTGTATTTATTTATTTTTTTGTTTTGTTTTTAAACTGAAAAGTCGATTTAATTAATCAGTTATAACATACCAAAAGCTAATAATAGTAGAGTTAACGGTTAGGAAGAGACATGAGTTGTGATTCACCCTTGTTCTCTTCTCTTTTTCTCCTTTTTCAGTTACTTTAATTTTCACCAATATTACGGTTATTACTAATATTTGTAGGATGATAAATGCATAGTTCGATTTGAAACCTATCGTTTGGAATCATAATTCATAACTAGGGTAATGTATGAGAAATAAAAGAAGTCGACCTTATATTTTATAATAAACTAACTGATGCCCCTTGGGATCCATAGTTCCATTACAGACAATATGTTAGAAGTTCTCTATAGGGCACACCCGGCGGCGTGAGTCAGCGGCAGCGTGGATCTTACAATGGATCAGCGTGAGAGAGAGTAAGAGTTTGAGATTTTTTTTATTTATTTATTTTATTTTATTTTATTTTATGGGTCTGATGGTGGGTCGTGAGAGAGGGCTGAGAGATTGAGAGAGTTTAGAGAATGAGTTTGAGAGTTTTTTTTTTTTTTCATAATAAAATATGATCAGATTCGTATTCCTTTCAAATTCATTCAAATAGTGGCAAATTCTTTTCATGAAAGGAATATGCACTAAAATAAACGCGGGCTATAGCCGTGTTTCTTTTAGCTGCGTTTACAAAAAACGCGGCTACAGGGGATCTATAGAGACGCAGCTAAAGCCACAAGCTATAGTCGCGTTTTCTAAAAACGCGGCTATAACTAACCTATAGCTGCGTTTTAAAAACACGGCTATAGGTCCAATCGAATAATTTTGAAATTGAGGGCGACCTATAGCCGCGTTTTGAAAAAACGCCACTATAGCTAACTTAAAACGCAACTAAAGATAAGCTGTAGCCGCGTTTTCTATAAGTCCAACCGAATAATTTTAAGGTGGACTTATAGCCGCGTTTTGCAAAAACACGACTATAGGTAACCAGTAGCTGCGTTTTTCGTGTTTTAAAAAGCGGCTTCAGGTTACTTACAGTTGCGTGTTTGAAAAACGCGGCTATAGGTCTAGCTGGATATATTATTTTAAAGGTGACCTATAGCTGCGTTTTTCAAAAACGCAGCTATAGGTAACCTATAGCTGTGTTTTTCTGATTTAAAAACGCAGCTATAGGCAACCTATAGCTGTGTTTTAAAATCCGAAAAAATACAGCTACAGGTTACCTATAACCGTGTTTTTCAAAAACGCAGCTATAGGTCCTGTCGTAGAAATTTTTTAAAGGCTGACCTATAGCCGTGTTTTTTAAAAACGCGGCTATAGGTAGCACTTTTAAAAAAAAAAAAAAAAAATTCCTGCCCACGTACACCTCCTTTCCCACCTACACCCCCACTTTCCCACCTACCCCCACATACTCATCTTTTCTTTCTTTTCCCTTTCTTTCTTCATTCTTCAGGTTCTTTGTTCTTTCTTTTTTTTTTTTTTTCTTTTTCTTTGTTCCCTCTTCACATCTGGGTAACTCTTTCTTCTTCTTCTTTTTTTTTTTTCTTCCTTCTTCACATCCAAGTAGCTCTTTTCTCTTTTTTTTTTTTCTTTTTTTTTTCTTCCTTCTTCACATCCAGGTAACTCTTTTCTCTTTTCTCTTTTTTTTTTTTTTTTTTTTTTTTTTTTTTCCTTTTTCTTTCTTCCTTCACATCTGGGTACGTACCTTTGTTTTTTTTTTTTTTCTTCCTTCTTCACAGGTTTGTGTTCTTTTGTGTTTCTGAGCTTGTGCTTTTGTTTTCCTGAATGGAATTAGTGTTAGATTTGGTTGGTTTTGTTGAATGAGAGGAGATTCATGGGTTTGTGTTGTTATATTTTGGAGCACGTTGTGTTTGATTTTGAATTTTCTGGATGTGTTTGTATTGTGAGTATGTTGTGTTTCATTTTTAATTTTCTAGGTGCATCTGTTTGTATTGTGAATATGTTGTGTTTGATTTAGAATTTTCTGGGTGTGTTTGTATTGTGAGTATGTTGTATTTGATTTTGAATTTTCTGGATTTGTGTTTGATTTTGAATTTTTTGGATTTGTGTTTAATTTTGAATTTTTTATATTTGAATTTTGAATTTTCTGGGGAAAAAAAAAAAAACCTAGAATTTTGTTTTTTTTTAAAAACCTATAGCCGCGTCTGAAAACGCGGCTTAAAGCTGGTCTATAGCCGCGTTTTCTAAAAACGCGGCTATAGGTCTCAACCTATAGCCACGTTTCTAGCAACGTAGCCATAGGCTTGAATCCAATAGCCGCAATTAAGAAACGCGGCTATAGGGCAGACCTTTAGCCATGGTTACAAAAACGCGGCTATAGGCCTATTGCTGCACTGCTTAGGCCGCGTTTGTAAACGCAGCTATAGGAAATGTGGCTCTACCCTATAGCCATGTTTTTGGGGTCTATAGTTGCATTTTTTAAACGCGGCTACAGACCCATTTTTTTGTAGTGAAAAAACGCCACTATAGCTAACTTAAAACGCAGCTAAAGATAAGCTGTAGCCACGTTTTTAGAAAACGCAGCTATAGGTCCAACCGAATAATTTTAAGGTGGACTTATAGCCACGTTTTGCAAAAACGCGACTATAGGTAACCAGTAGCTGCGTTTTTCATGTTTTGGAAAGCAGCTTCAGTTACCTACAGCTGCGTGTTTGAAAAACGCGGCTATAGGTCTAGTTAGATATATTATTTTAAAGGTGACCTATAGCTGCGTTTTTGAAAAACACGGCTATAGGTAACCTGTAGCTGCAATTTTTTGGATTTTAAAACACAGCTAAAGGTAACCTATAGCTGTGTTTTAAAATCCCAAAAATTGCAGCTACAGGTTACCTATAGCCGTGTTTTTCAAAAACGCAGCTATAGGTCCTGTCGTAGAAATTTTTTAAAGGCTAACCTATAGCCGTGTTTTTTAAAAACGCGGCTATAGGTAACCTATAGCTGTGTTTTTACGATTTAAAAACGCGGCTATAGATAGCACTTAAAAAAAAAAAAAAAAAAAAAAAAATTTCCTGAAACTTCCCACGTACACCTCCTTTCCCACCTACACCCCCACTTTCCCACCTACCCCCACATACTCATCTTTTCTTTCTTTTCCCTTTCTTCATTCTTCAGGCTCTTTGTTCTTTCTTTTTTTTTTTCTTTTTCTTTGTTCCTTCTTCACATCTGGGTAACTCTTTCTTTTTTTTTCTTTTTTTTTTCCTCCTTCTTCACATCCAGGTAGCTCTTTTCTCTTTTTTTTTTTTCTTTTTTTTTTCTTCCTTCTTCCCATCCGGGTAACTCTTTTCTCTTTTCTCTTTTTTTTTTTTTTTTTTTTTCTTCCTTCACATCTGGGTACGAACCTTTGTTTTTTTTTTTTTTTTTTTTTTTTTTTTTTTTTTTTTTTTTTTTTTTTTTTTTTCCGTTTTCCTTTCTTCCTTCTTCACAGGTTTGTGTTCTTTTGTGTTTCTGAGCTTGTGCTTTTGTTTTCCTGAATGGAATTAGTGTTAGATTTGGTTGGTTTTGTTGAATGAGAGGAGATTCATGGGCTTGTGTTGTTATATTTTGGAGCACGTTGTGTTTGATTTTGAATTTTCTGGATGTGTTTGTATTGTGAGTATGTTGTGTTTCATTTTTAATTTTCTAGGTGCATCTGTTTGTATTGTGAATATGTTGTGTTTGATTTAGAATTTTCTGGGTGTGTTTGTATTGTGAGTATGTTGTATTTGATTTTGAATTTTCTGGATTTGTGTTTGATTTTGAATTTTTTGGATTTGTGTTTAATTTTGAATTTTTTATATTTGAATTTTGAATTTTCTGGGGAAAAAAAAAAAAAAAAACCTAGAATTTTTTTTCTTTAAAAAACCTATAGCCGCGTCTGAAAACGCGGCTTAAAGCTGGTCTATAGCCCCGTTTTCTAAAAACGCGGCTATAGGTCTCAACCTATAGCCACGTTTCTAGAAACGTAGCCATAGGCTTGAATCCTATAGCCGCAATTAAGAAACGCGGCTATAGGGCAGACCTTTAGCCATGGTTACAAAAACGCGGCTATAGGCCTATTGCTGCACTGCTTAGGCCGCGTTTGTAAACGCAGCTATAGGAAATGTGGCTCTACCCTATAGCCACGTTTTTGGGGTCTATAGTTGCATTTTTTAAACGCGGCTACAGACCCATTTTTTTGTAGTGAAAAAACGCCACTATAGCTAACTTAAAACGCAGCTAAAGATAAGCTGTAGCCACGTTTTTAGAAAACGCAGCTATAGGTCCAACCGAATAATTTTAAGGTGGACTTATAGCCACGTTTTGCAAAAACACAACTATAGGTAACCAGTAGCTGCGTTTTTCATGTTTTGAAAAGCAGCTTCAGTTACCTACAACTGCGTGTTTGAAAAACGCGGCTATAGGTCTAGTTGGATATATTATTTTAAAGGTGACCTATAGCTGCGTTTTTGAAAAACACGGCTATAGGTAACCTGTAGCTGTAATTTTTTGGATTTTAAAACACAACTAAAGGTAACCTATAGCTGTGTTTTAAAATCCCAAAAATTGCAGCTACAGGTTACCTATAGCCGTGTTTTTCAAAAACGCAGCTATAGGTCCTGTCGTAGAAATTTTTTAAAGGCTGACCTATAGCCGTGTTTTTTAAAAACGCGGCTATAGGTAACCTATAGCTGTGTTTTTGCGATTTAAAAACGCGGCTATAGGTAGCACTTAAAAAAAAAAAAAAAAAAAAAAATTTCCTGAAACTTCCCACGTACACCTCCTTTCCCACCTACACCCCCACTTTCCCACCTACCCCCACATACTCATCTTTTCTTTCTTTTCCCTTTCTTCATTCTTCAGGCTCTTTGTTCTTTCTTTTTTTTTTCTTTTTCTTTGTTCCTTCTTCACATCTGGGTAACTCTTTCTTTTTTTTTTTTTCTTTTTTTCTTCCTTCTTCACATCCAGGTAGCTCTTTTCTCTTCTTTTTTTTTCTTTTTTTTTTTTCTTCCTTCTTCCCATCCGGGTAACTCTTTTCTCTTTTCTCTTTTTTTTTTTTTTTTTCTTCCTTCACATCTGGGTACGAACCTTTGTTTTGTTTTGTTTTTTTTTTTTTTTTTTTTTTTTTTTTTTTTTTTTTTTTTTTTTTTTTTTTTTTTCGTTTTCCTTTCTTCCTTCTTCACGGGTTTGTGTTCTTTTGTGTTTCTGAGCTTGTGCTTTTGTTTTCCTGAATGGAATTAGTGTTAGATTTGGTTGGTTTTGTTGAATGAGAGGAGATTCATGGGTTTGTGTTGTTATATTTTGGAGCACGTTGTGTTTGATTTTGAATTTTCTGGATGTGTTTGTATTGTGAGTATGTTGTGTTTCATTTTTAATTTTCTAGGTGCATCTGTTTGTATTGTGAATATGTTGTGTTTGATTTAGAATTTTCTGGGTGTGTTTGTATTGTGAGTATGTTGTATTTGATTTTGAATTTTCTGGATTTGTGTTTGATTTTGAATTTTTTGGATTTGTGTTTAATTTTGAATTTTTTATATTTGAATTTTGAATTTTCTGGGGAAAAAAAAAAAAAAAAACCTAGAATTTTTTTTCTTTAAAAAACCTATAGCCGCGTCTGAAAACGCGGCTTAAAGCTGGTCTATAGCCGCGTTTTCTAAAAACGCGGCTATAGGTCTCAACCTATAGCCACGTTTCTAGAAACGTAGCCATAGGCTTGAATCCTATAGCCGCAATTAAGAAACGCGGCTATAGGGCAGACCTTTAGCCATGGTTACAAAAACGCGGCTATAGGCCTATTGCTGCACTGCTTAGGCCGCGTTTGTAAACGCAGCTATAGGAAATGTGGCTCTACCCTATAGCCACGTTTTTGGGGTCTATAGTTGCATTTTTTAAACGCGGCTACAGACCCATTTTTTTGTAGTGAAAAAACGCCACTATATCTAACTTAAAACGCAGCTAAAGATAAGCTGTAGCCACGTTTTTAGAAAACGCAGCTATAGGTCTAACCGAATAATTTTAAGGTGGACTTATAGCCACGTTTTGCAAAAACACAACTATAGGTAACCAGTAGCTGCGTTTTTCATGTTTTGAAAAGCAGCTTCAGTTACCTACAGCTGCGTGTTTGAAAAACGCGGCTATAGGTCTAGTTGGATATATTATTTTAAAGGTGACCTATAGCTGCGTTTTTGAAAAACACGGCTATAGGTAACCTGTAGCTGCAATTTTTTGGATTTTAAAACACAGCTAAAGGTAACCTATAGCTGTGTTTTAAAATCCCAAAAATTGCAGCTACAGGTTACCTATAGCCGTGTTTTTCAAAAACGCAGCTATAGGTCCTGTCGTAGAAATTTTTTAAAGGCTGACCTATAGCCGTGTTTTTTAAAAACGCGGCTATAGGTAACCTATAGCTGTGTTTTTGCGATTTAAAAACGCGGCTATAGGTAGCACTTAAAAAAAAAAAAAAAAAAAAATTTCCTGAAACTTCCCACGTACACCTCCTTTCCCACCTACACCCCCACTTTCCCACCTACCCCCACATACTCATCTTTTCTTTCTTTTCCCTTTCTTCATTCTTCAGGCTCTTTGTTCTTTCTTTTTTTTTTCTTTTTCTTTGTTCCTTCTTCACATCTGGGTAACTCTTTCTTTTTTTTTTCTTCCTTCTTCCCATCCAGGTAGCTCTTTTCTCTTTTTTTCTTTTTTTTTCTTTTTTTTTCTTCCTTCTTCACATCCAGGTAACTCTTTTCTCTTTTCTCTTTTTTTTTTTTTTTTTTTTCTTCCTTCACATCTGGGTACGAAACTTTGTTTTTTTTTTTTTTTTTTTCCGTTTTCCTTTCTTCCTTCTTCACAGGTTTGTGTTCTTTTGTGTTTCTGAGCTTGTGCTTTTGTTTTTCTGAATGGAATTAGTGTTAGATTTGGTTGGTTTTGTTGAATGAGAGGAGATTCATGGGTTTGTGTTGTTATATTTTGGAGCACGTTGTGTTTGATTTTGAATTTTCTGGGTGTGTTTGTATTGTGAGTATGTTGTGTTTCATTTTTAATTTTCCAGGTGCATGTGTTTGTATTGTGAATATGTTGTGTTTGATTTATAATTTTCTGGGTGTGTTTGTATTGTGAGTATGTTGTATTTGATTTTGAATTTTCTGGATTTGTGTTTGATTTTGAATTTTTTGGATTTGTGTTTAATTTTGAATTTTCTGGGGAAAAAAAAAAAAAAAAAAAAAAACCCAGATTTTTTGTTTTTTGAAAAACCTATAGCCGCGTCTGAAAACGCGGCTTAATGGTCTGTAGCCGCATTTTCTAAAAACGCGGCTATAGGTCTCAACCTATAGCCGTAGTTAAGAAACGCGGCTATAGGGCAAACCTTTAGCCACGGTTACAAAAACGCGGCTATAGGAAATGCGACTCTACCCTATAGCCACATTTTTGGGGTCTATAGCTGCATTTTTTAAATGCGACTATAGACCCATTTTTTTGTAGTGATGCCACTATTTGATTTTTCTTTTTCTGTTTTTGATAACAGAATATTCTGATATATTGCCACTATTATTTTTTCTATGGGTCCCCTGTCTGATATAGTGGCATTTGATAATCGTTGCTATTGGTCCCCTGTATGACTTATAGTGACATTTATAAAAAATTGATCATTAATATTCAACCACCTTCTTGTTCTTGGAGGATTGCTCAGCACCACAGGATTTTGAATTTTTCATTACCAAGGTGAGGCAACTAACTTTCAACATTTAAAACAATCACACCATAACTATTAGTACCTGCCAAGGTGCTTTCTGACGGTGACTCTAATTTGCATTATTTTGTGGAGTTATGCTTGTGCCACTTCTCTCTCTCTTCTTTTTTTGGGGGGTGGGGGGGGGGGGTTAGAAGGTAGATATATTAACAACAAAGAAACTTATAGACGGGCCACAGAGGCCAAAGTAGTGGTAACCAGCCTATAATAGTACAGCCCATTCACATCAGATATAATAAGTCTATCTAATTCAAAAGAGGGGGAAACTTCAAAAATAACAAAATCCTTCCTCATACAGCAACCTTGCTTGGACAAAAGATCAGCACGCCTATTCACTTCCCTATACACATGAGCTACCTAAACCTATGTGAATCTTGCTAAGAGGGATCTGCAATTAAAAAGCAATGGAGAAACTTTAATATTAGTGCTTTTAGTATTTTTTAACATCTCCACAATCACTTTAGCATCAAGCTCCACTTCCAAACATCCAATTCCCAACTGAATAGCAAGATTTAAACCATCTTTCAATGCCCATAATTCAGCCACCACACTTGTTGTATGCCCAATAAACCTCGAATACCCCCTAATCCATCTCCCTTCACTGTCTCGGATCAACCCTCCCCCACCTACCTTACCTGGGTTCCCCAATGAAACTCCATCAGTGTTGAGCTTGCACCAACCCAGGAGAGGCTTAGACCATTTAATAGGAATCACAATCCTTGGAGTTGCTTGCTTAACCTTGCTGACACAAAAATGAAATTCCTTAGCTTGACTTAAGCACACTTTGTCAAGTGCTGGATTTGGAACAGAATTTTCAAACACAACAAAGTTTTTATTTTTCCACAAGGACCAAACAGTATAAAGGAATATAGTGCACCAAGGAATACAGCCTTTATGCAACACCACACTCAAACAGTTGGCTTTTAACCAAGCCTCAAGACCATCAGCAAAGGAAGTGACTTGAGTTGGAGGAACCTCCAATTTTCGCCACAGATCACGATCACGAAGTATATGAATAATAGACTCATTCTGTTCTCTACATATCGGGCACAACTTATCACAATTGATACCTCTACCCATTAACACTTCCTTAACTGGGATACTACCATGCAAACACAACCAAAGAAAATTTATAATTTTTGGTAAAATATCCAATTTCCAAATCCACTACCCACTAAACTGTAAGGCATTTTCTTCACCTTGATTTGCAAGTCGGTAAGCTGAATTTGTAGTGAATTCTCCATTCTTGGAGAACTTCCACATCACCGTGTCTCTCCCACTCCCATACGTTTGGATTGGAATTGACTTAATTTTGTCTTTGATGGACTGAGGCAAATCAAAGGAAATAAGATCCCACTTCCATTCTTAACAACAACACAGGTCCGAGACCCTCAAATTTAGAGGTTGGTGGGAGCCCACATCAATGTCATCTTTAAATTATTTTTGGATCCTTGGTTTTGATTAAATAACTTTAAAAAAAAAAGATATAATAGAATCTCAGTATACAATATAATCCAATTCTTTGGTAGGTATGTGATCAATGATGATTATTTTTATCATCAATCAAAATACTAATTAATTTTTGTAAGTTTCAATAAACTAAACTGATAATGCAATTTTTCTATAGTCAAATAACAGACATGAATTTTGATAAAATTTTAAACTAATTTTAATTCAATTTTTGTTGCATTAGTCATATATGTACGGAGTATATATTTTAGAGAAGACATTAGTCATAGTTAGTAGGATTATTATAAGTCAAATATCTGAGAAAATTGAAAAATTAAATGGAACTAATTTTTATGATCTTTAATCTGTTTGGAGGAAAATTCCTCCAACTCACTACATGACAATTGATAAAATTATTCACATATGTGTGCTTGTAGTCGCATAACTTATTAGATTAGTCATATGCCTTATTTAAATAATACATATATATATATAGATAGTTTTATCAATCATCACGCAATCGATTTTACAAGACTTTCATCATCCCTATAATCTGAAAGTCATTCCAGCAAGAGTGAAATTTCCTATGTTAGGTCGTTGATGAATTAAAGGAACAAACAGATCTCCATATTGTTGCATTTAAGGTTAATTGCCTACAAGGTACATCGGAGTACCCCTAATTTCTAGCAAACTTCCAGCCAAGCATTGTCAGCCTCTTCTTGGGAAGATAAATCTCATAATTGCGAAATTGCCTCTTAGACTTCCAAGCACCTATCATTGCTGGCAAGTTACACGACCAAAATCAATCCTCTTTAGTCTTTAGCATTCAAATTATTGGTGTAGTTTTTTCATTCTTCCCAATCAAGTTATTAAAACCATTGAGAAAAATGTTTAACAATTTCTTATGAAAAGGATGCAACACTGTATAAACTTTATCAAGCAAATTGGGCAAAGGTGGTCCAGCTATGAATCTTGCCAAAGAGGTCATAGATATAGAGATTTTGTGTGTCAAGTGAATTATTAGATGCAAAAATCAAAGAGTTTAAATTCAATTAGATTCTAAATTGAAGTTCAATTTTGCACCAAGTGTCCCATTTAATTTTTTAATTTTTGTGGCAAGTGAATTATTAGGTACATAAACTGAAGAGTTTAGATCTAATCAGATTCTAAATTATATATATATAAATATAAATATATATATATATATATATATATATATATATATATATATATATAAAATTATGATTGTTTTTAAATGTACCTGTGCATGTGTACGCGATTACACACTAGTATAAAATAATAAAAGGACAATGTAATTAAGCTTTCTTTGAAAAGAATCTAATATTGCATTTATGATTGAAAAGATTAGCTTGGTCACTAAAGGCCTCTTTGTAGAGATAATGGATATGATTGATTTTTTTTTTTTTTTTTTTTTTTTTTTTTTGGAGATAATATAGACAAAAGATATAGGGAATGGAGAAGGAGTGGGTGGGACGACTAGACTTACAACACTAACACTTACAAAAGGGTCTAACCTTTGTAAGTACTAGCGAAACTTATAAACCGAAAATTCACTCACTAACTGATCGATGTGGTACTTTAGACCACTTATCTTTTTTCTTTTTTCTTTTTTCTTTTTTGAGATAATATAGACAGAAGACACATAGAATGGGAAAGGAGGGAGTGAACAAAATAGGATTATATCTTTGAGGCCAACATATAAAACAAAGAATTTTCACATTTCAAGAAGAAATGTAATTCAAAACTAAACTAATATATGAAATTTTAAACTATTACCCATTCAGTATTAATAAAAATATAAATAAATGAAAAACACACAAAATAATCTATACTACTATTTAAAGGGTTTTCTTTATTTGGGATCCTCATTTTTTTTTTTTAATTCAAAAATACCCCTACACCCCTATGTTTAAGTAGAGACAAAACTAAAGGACAACTCTAACTCCCACTAAAACATTGTCTAAAAAATGGGGCCACTCTCCTATTGATTTTCAAATTGCTTTATCCACTTATATATATAAAATAAGAACACATGTTTTTTTTTTTTTTTTTTTTTTGGCTACAAAATAAAAGTGTAATATTTGTTCATTTTTTGAAGCTAGCCTTATGACACTCTTGGTTCTATTAGTAGTCTAAATGCATAATATTAATGAGAAAATATGTAAACTTCAAATTAGAATGAATGAAAAATTATGACACTATAAAAACAAATTTTAAAAAAAGAAAACCTCATCACATGCGTGAAGCATGAGGCTAGTAGTTTTATAATACATTTTTAAACTTTAATCACTTAATAAAATGGAACTCAATGTTATTTTGAATTAAAAAATTATCTATATAAAACAGTCAAATAGAATGCACAAAAAATACTCAATCCCCTAGACTAAAAATGAAGAAAGACAAATAGCTAGCTATGAAAGAAAGGCAAGAGAAGCAATTGAGGTGAATATTGTTCTCAATCAAACTTCATTTGTGTAAAGTTGAATTTATTCAACTATGTGTTGACTTTATTCCGTGCCAAATTTGCTTGTAATTCAGCATTTAGAAACCCTGTATTTAGGTGAGAATAATGTAAGGGTTGTGTGAGAAAGAGTGTGAAGAATTGATCAAGTGTGTGCATCAAGAGGCTTCTTGCAACTAGACCTCACGACTAACTCGTGAGTGGTGACTTGCCAGAATCCAGCACAGATGTGAAGCATGCAGAAAGTTGAAGGGTCAGGGCAGCTAGATCGCTATAGGACAAAAAGTACAGTCTGGCTATTCTGTTATCTAGTGACTGGAACTCGCGACTTGTCCTAGTCGCGAGTGACTCCCCAGTGCATCCTGTTTGTAGAAAAATGACTTTTCATGTTCCTTCTCATACCCTACTATAAATACCCTCATACTCATGAAATGTAGAAAGCCTCCAGAGAGAATTTTGAGAGATAAACCCTAGACCGTAGCATCAACCAATGTAGATTGGTTCCTTCCTAACTGCTTCCCAGAACACCAAACAGCCCTCTCACAGTGATGAATATGGTGAGAACAAGGTTTTGATAAAAAGCCTCTCAAGGATTTGACAATGGAGAGGAAGAGAGTTGAGGAATATGAAGAGACTCTAATGTATAGATTGTAGGTGAATCAATCTTGTTTTTCTTTAGGGTTTCTCTCTCAAAATTCTCTTTGGAAGCTCTCTTTCATTTGTGGGTATAAGGGGTATTTATACTAGAGTGAGAGAGGAATGTGAAACGTCAGGTTTTACAAAATAGGGGTGGCTCGCGGCTTGACCTCGCGACTTGACTGAGTCACGAGATCTAGTCGTGAGATAACCGTATGGCCAGTTGTCTTGTTTTGTCCTGTAGTGCTCTAGCTAGCATGACTGTTCACCTTCTGGCACGCTTGGCACGTGTACTGCGTCTGGCGGCTTGAAGCCGCGAGCCACCCGCGAGAACAAGCTACGAGTCTCTATTTTCTTGAACACTCTTGAGCAATCAACACTCTATCTCACTCACTACCCTTACAACAAACCCACCTAAATACAGGGTTACTAAATGCTGAAATACAAGCAAATTTGGCATGAAATAAAGCTAATAAAATGGTTGATTAAATTCAACCTTACAATCTCCCCCTTTGGCTATTCCGTGACAAAACCCTAAAACATACTCTAGACTTAACATGTGAGTTGGGAACAGTTGAACAAAACTCACTCACACCTAATTCTAGAAGCTGTGAAGCACTTGAAACATAAGAACATGAAACTCCTGAAACACAACAATACACCATGATCATTGTATGCAGAAAAGTATGAAATGCATCATATGAAACAAGCTTAATGTGATCAAGCAAAGTTGAAGTGAAGATTCAAATCATGGCTTGATCAACCAAGTAATCACCACAAGGTAGTAATCACAGTGCTCATTCACACTTGGAATGAACACTTGAACGTACAAGTTAACCAGAACAAAGCAAGATACTTGTATGCCCAACACTCAACCAATGCATAATACACTAAGTATATGCATCTAGGAACAATCCTACAAGGGCACAAGAGTGACAGTACATAAATCAAAATGCAAGACATTTAGATAGAGGTACTGATATAATCAAAGCATAAAAGGCTGCATTAAGTAAGGTACAAACCATAAAGCCTATAGAATATGCATAAAACATAACCCTAAAAGCTTACATAAGCACATGGGTACAAAAACACAATATATCAACATAAACTGAATAACATCGACAATATATATAAAAGATTAAACCAAGATTATAAGTTATGAGTTAGAAACAAGAGTACACCAAAACCACAGTGTATCAACCCATATAAACAAAATATCCAAAACAAAATAACCACAGATAGATAATGTCTAATTTTGACTGCTCCCCCTCAACATATTACTCCTCCTTAAGAGCTGCTTTTCTGCTTCTCAACCAACAAAATTCTCCCTCTTTTTGACCGGAATGGCCAAAGGGTCACTGTCCATGCTGGGTGGTGAAGCTGTTAAGTTTTGCAGACAGAATGTCTATCTGGTCCTACATGGCTCTCATTCTCTCAGAGTGCTCGGTCTGGACCCCTCTGATTCCATCAAGTCGTTCCAGAATGACTTGAAAAGCATCTGGAGGTGTCTCTGAAGAAGTTGATGCTCTAGTCCTTTTGCCACTCCTCCTGGGTGTTGAGGTTGATGCATGCCCTGCTGCCTCTGCCTCAGTCTCCATTGGGACACCCTCTCCTTCATCACCTTCATCTTCTTCACCTGGAAGCCGAACACTTATCCTTTTGAAGGTTAGCTTGTTAATTGCAGAGGATGTGGACATGGGACTGATGTCTCGAGGGATTGGATCACCCTTTTTTCTAAAGATCCTCATCAGCAAACTAGGGAAGATCAGTTTTGGCCTAGAAGTGGTTCTAGTCTCATCCACAATAGTGTCATATATGTGGGAACTGATGTCAATGAATCACTTTTCTTTGAGATCCATCAGAAAAATTGCTCTTGCATAGTTGATTATAGTCAACTTCCTTATGGGATATAGGTTAAACATCATGATTATAGTTAGACACCTCATGTCCACTAGAAAAACTGTGATATTCAGACATTTCCCTTCTCTCTGTCCACCTATCCTCTATTGAACAATTTCAATAGACACAATCCTATCTTTGTAATTGACAAACTCCTGATCTTCTAATCCTTCAAGACCTAGCACATCATCAATGTTATGTGCATCCAAAGTGAACTCTTTACCTCTAACCCAACAGCTTAGACCATCCTCCCTTATCACAGTATTTGAATAAAATTCCCTAATCAGGGGTTCACACACTACAGGGAGATCACTCAGAAACTTTTCCCATCCTCTCCCTTCAAAACAACTGGGGATAAAAGTGTTCCTTAAATCCTCCAAATCCACAAACCTTTCTTGAATAATTCCTACTTTTAAGAAGAAGTCCTTGTATCTCTCAAAGTGGGAAACAGACCTGAACAAGTTAAGGTCCATTTTTATCCTCTTATCTGCCTTCTTTGCAGGTTTTTCTTCTTTGGGGATAAAGGTGCCATCTGTAAACAATCAGAAGAGGCCACAACAACATAGAGCAATACATGTGCAGAAATAATCAGTACTATGTAATAAAAAAAATTGCAATCACACAGAGGAACTTAAAACACTTAAACCTTATGCTACTTAAATCACCCACAAGGATGAACAAGTGGAAAAAAAAAAAAAAAAAAAAAAAAAAAAAAAAAAAACACAAGAACAACAGGGAGAATGTAAGGGAGTATGAAAGCAGCAGAGATTGAAAACAACCTAAAGACAGATGTATGTCAATGAGACATACAATGTGATGAGAATGACATGACTCATAATCAGCATAGTAATACTCACAGTTGCTCCCAATAGATACACACAATAGAACAGGCACATTCAGCACAGTAATCCTCACAACCACAATAGGAACATTTTGAATCAACTCATCAATCATAAGATCAGATAAAATGATTAAACAATAAATAGCACACCCTAGCTAAGCACATGATGAAGAACAAAGCCAACAACTTAATTAATTTCAAACTCAAGCAACAGCATCCACAAGCTAAGCATGAACATAGAGCAACAGCCGAAACACAAACCTATCTCAAAAACATAAACAAATGCGAATAATCAAGAGGAAAAAAAAAAACACAAAATCAAGTAAAAAGGAGTTCAAGAAAGACAACCCATACCTGTTACTTGAAGATTTTGAGTAGAAATTAAGCAACAATGGAGTTTAAAAATGGGTGCACGGAGTGTTTGGGAAGGAGACAGTTGAGAGAGAAGATGAATAGTCACAAAAGTTCGAGGGAAAAACTGAAAAAGATTTAAAAACTGCCCCTATTTTTGCCAAACACGCATTTTTCGCGACTGAGATGAGTCGCCAACAAGTCGCCAGGTCAAGCCGCCAAAACACTCAAAGACAGAATTTTGAAAAAATTTTCTAAGGGTTTTTCGCCACTGGAAGGTCTACCCGCGAGAGAGTCGTAAGCTGAGCCGCGAAAATCTCTGAGTAACCCTCGCGACTGGACCTTCCACTCGCGAACAAGTCGCCAAAAATGACCCGCGAACACACGACTGAGGCTCGCGACTTGACTTACCCGTGACTGAGTCGCCAAAACAGGGTAAAAATGGATTTTTGAAATTTTCAGATTTTTCTAACAAAATACTTTCCAAAAACACCTAAAACACTCAAAAATCTTTTTGTACTTGAATTAACAAAGATTGAGCATGTGAAAACACATTTCATCAAGTACAATCACACAAATGAATATGACATTTATTGAACATAAACTTGTGTGTTGTGTGTGAATATCAACAATGAGATAGTCTTTAGTCTAATGTGAAGTTTTAATGATCAATTCAACCAAGGCATACACAATTAGCACTGGATCATATGATCCATCTCAATTATAGAAATATGTATATATGACCTCCCACAAAACTTGATAACATATCTTGGAGCTTTACATTTGACTCCACTTTCAATCATAACATTTGATCTTTTTGATCCTTTTTGAAACAATCACCTCTCATTGTGAGAGTAATATTTGATATTTCACTTTAATGAACTAGTCTTTGGCTTTTTGAATAAACATTCACTTTAATTTTAGGTCGCTTACCCTTTTTCCTAGTCAAATACTAGAGTGTGCGACAGGCTTTTGTAGCTCAATATCTCTTTTCATTTAGAGATTTACATTTGGTGAGCTCTTTTTAGCAAAAACAAAAATAAAGAGTGGGAAGATATATAGACACAAGTCTATGCATGTCTCAAGATCATCATAACCATTCACTAATCATTCATGACAAGTTTGAAGATCTATTTACAACAATCACATAGATTTCAAGATTTCTCCCACAGTGATATGAGTGCAAAGAAACAAGCAATGCTTAAAAATGCACAAAGCCATTAGCACAAAGGTACAAGGCAAAACAAGTTTTGAGACAAAAGCTCAACAATGTCAATCAAACTTTTTGATTTTCTAATTTTTATATGATTTTTGGATTTTTGACATAAAAGAAGAAAAAGATAAATCAAAAACAAAAAGAAAACCAAAAGTATGCACAAATAATCAAACAAACAACCATCACATAAACAATAAGAAAACAATCAAACATCGTCACAAAGCATAGGAAGTATTAATGCATGGACATGTTGTAATGCTTATGCATGAGTACCCTTTTTCACCCACACGTCACTTGTGTTTGGGGTGATTTCCTTATAGGATTGGGTATGGGAGTTAGGGCTTTCAAACCTTCGTGAGAAGCTTTCCAAGCAGTTGGTGAATGCACCAATCATCTTCATCACGTTCATCATTCCGGGATCACCATTTTGATCTCTGTTAGTTTTTAGACCCCTTAAACAATTGGATTAACCTAGGTAATTACCCAAGTTGTTACTTAGTCCAAATTTCAAATCTAGGTTATCACAATCAAACAATCATATCATACAAAGCAGCGGAAAAATAAATAACACAACGATATGATAACCTAGGAAAACCAAACCGGTAAAAAACCTGGGGAGGATTTGACCTAGCTATCCTCAAGGTAAAAAGCAAATCCACTAGAAAGAATCGAAGTTCATACAATAAGACTTACAAGCCCCCACGCTCGACTTCTTATTGCTACCAACCAGTAGAACTTACTGACACGACTATGTGCAAGCTCCGAATCCACGGACTCCTTCTTTCTTTGGCCTTTGCAAAACACAAACACCCCCGTTTGTGACTTTGAGATCCCACTCAAAGGTTTAGCAACACAAACTCTCCTGTTTGTAACTCCAAGACCACCCTTGAAGGTTTAGATCATCAACACCTTTGATGACAAGAGAAGGCAGCAACTTCTACAATACCGGATCTTGAGATTCTTCAAGGAATAGCACCGGTAGAAGACATAAGAGAGCTTTTTAGGAACAAAACCCTAAATACAAAAAAGGCACACTCTTTTCTCTCTGAAAAGCCACCTAAAAACCTGCTTAGGGTTTCCTTTATATACTGGGAGAAGTAGATTAGAAACCCTAATCCTAAATGGGCTTGAACTGCTGTTTGGGCTTAATTAAAATTCTGCAGATACGACTTTCGATCGATCGAGCCTGTCTTTCGATCGATCGAACCAGACAGATTATGAAATCTTCTTCCTGCAGCTTGTATGTTCTTGAATCTTGACTTGAATCACCTTGAGCATTGTCTAATAAAACCTATAGACTCTAAGATCTATATCTAGACAAGTTTGTGTTCACGATTTGCCAATTATTCTAAACATTTAGAACCTAACAAACTCCCCCTTTGGCAATTCGTGACAAAACTTTCATACAAAATGAAATGCTCAAATACAAGAACAACCCAATACAATAAAATGCCCAATTACATCACAAATCCCAATCTAAAACTCCTAACCTAGAAGTTGCAAGAAGAGGTAGAAGGTCTTGATCAGAATGCACCTGTCTTTCCTGAAAAACTCAACAAACACATCACCACATGTGTGGAAAGAAAGACATATATACAATAATATGAAACAGAATATAAAAAAGCAAAAGTAAATTCTAAC
This sequence comes from Quercus engelmannii, assembly GCA_029955605.1. NCBI lineage: Eukaryota > Viridiplantae > Streptophyta > Magnoliopsida > Fagales > Fagaceae > Quercus > Quercus engelmannii. The sequence continues at coordinate 106,247,115 of JARPSG010000001.1, read as the reverse complement.
TCTCCCCTTAAGTTAGATACATCAAAAAGTTTTTATATTCTCCCCCTAAACAAAACAAACAGGTCATCTATGTCTGCCCCTTTTTGTCACGTATTGACAAAGACTACCTAATCAGAAGGTAGACAGAAAACATACGCAACAGAGTAAGAGAAAATAGAGACAACTCCCCCTATGAAGAGCAACAACTCCCCCTAAGAACCACAAAGGTTAAAAAAATTTCTCCCCCTATAAAAATAGGAAAAACAAAACAAGTTTTGGGAAAAACAGTTTTGAGGAAAAATAAAGGGGTTGGGGATAAATAAAAAGACACAAACCAAGTTTAAAAAAAACTAAGTTGAGGATACACATGAAGAAAAAATATTCTCTCTTTGAATAAAATGCAAACATGGCACTATGTGACCCATAAACAGTTGCATGAATAGAGAAAATATTTGCACATTGATTATCCACCATATCTCTTAAGAAAATAATTTTTTACAATTCACACATAAAAATAGCATATACTAGAAAGTACATAATTCAAAAATTAATCAATCAATTTTTTGATCAAGTTGAGTACCCAATGTAGCAAAGTGTATGCATGTTATGTGTGAAAATAATGAGAGATATGACTGCAAAACTGCAAGATGGATACAAAAAACAATGCAATGCATGTGAATCCTAAACATAAATGATGCATAAAATTTTTTAATTAATTTGTCCTTTAAACTCAAACTTTAAACACATTTTGCATCAAAATCAAGGAACTTTAATCTTGGATGGCCATAATAAGATCACACACAATATAATGTACCAAGTTTAACAAAGAGTAACTTGTGTAGTGTGTGCAACTAGCAAAAACTTGAGATACATGTGAGGTAATATGTGAATAGCAATCAATCACAAAATCTACAAAATTCATCACAAAGAATTTAAAAGAGACTATCACCTAAAGAGTTACATTATATAACTCCCACATCTCCTAGATCATAAGCTTGCAATCATGTAAGTTTCTTGATTTGCCTCATAATATACACACCAATTTTAATTATGTGATTTGGCATCAAGCCTAATAGTACACACCAATTTTGATTTTAAGAATTAAGCAATTTAACCCGAGGCTTCACCTTATGTTCTTTTTGTGCATGTGCTACACTTTCTCGAGCACAAAATCTTATGATATGCACTAAGGTGTTCATGATTGGCTAGTGAAAAGTGGTGAGATGGTTATTTATGCCTTTCTCTAAAAGTTCAAGTCCAACATTTAAAAACATGTGACTTCAAGATTAAAACAAAGTGATCAAAACTATAAACATCTCCCACACAACATGCACTACAAAGCTCAAACTAGTAAAGTGCAACAAAAGAGGCTCATCCAAGCTAAAAAAGGTACATAAACATGTTATGTAAAGATAATATGGCCAATCCTTGATTATAAATCCAAGATGTGAAATACAAAACACAAAAATCTTTTTGGTTTAAAAAAATTTATAACCAAAAACAAAAAGCACACATTATACTAAATGAACAATGCAAATGCAATGCATGACAGTGCTTAACTAAGCTATAGAGGGTACACAAACAAGAAATATCAATTTCTTAATTAACCCTTGAGTACATGTACAAACTAGTACATACTCATACAAAATTATAAATAGCTTAGCACTTATATAACACATACTATTCAAGTTACTCCACAATGTCAAGCATGTTCTAAATCAAAAGAGATATCATAATTCATGTAATCCTCAAGAAAAATAAAACAAGACTCAAAATAAAATATTTTTTTCTTTTTGAAAATTTTTCAATGTTTTTGGATTTTAAAAAAAAACTTAAAAAAACAAAACAACCAAAAACAAAAACAAAACATGTCCACACATAATTAAAAGAATTAAATCAGGGACAAGTCAGCAACACTCACCTTGGAGAATCTTTTCTCACCCATATAGCACGAGTCTTCGGCTTTGTAGGTGAAAATCCATGAGAAGCAGAGTGTATTTGAAGAATTACACCAATCTTCTGAGAAAGACTAAAATCCTGCAAATTCCTTTCACAAGCCAACAAGCTCAAATTTTTCAAAAAAATATGAAACAATTTATATGGACTTATGGCAGGAGAAATATCATCACAAATCCTAGACTGAAACATAGAATGCTTAAATTTCAATTTATGACAATTAGGACGAATGTGACCACGGACACCACGAAAGTGACATACATGAACAAATTTAGGAACATCAATATTCCTAACAACAAATCTAGTCTCAAATTTTGGTTTTTGCCTCAACAAAGAACAATTTGGTCTAATATGACCAACAACACCACAAAGGTGACAAGTAGGCACAAAAACAAATTTATTATGCTCTCTAACAGTAGGTTTAGACTTAGGTTTAAAAACTTTAGCGTCTACATCAGAACTTTTACCTTTGTCTAACCTAGCAAAATAAGCCTTTTCTTTATTATTCCTCTTAAAATGAGGGATATAAACTTTCTCACTTTTAGGCTTAAGAGAAACAGAAACACTTCTGTTATCAACAGCAGGCTTGGTACTAGTCAAATTTTCAATTTTAGCTTTAGATTCAACTAACTCTTGTTCCAAGCTTTTCATCTTCTCATCTTGAGAGGAAATTTGATTTCTCAAAAATTCATTCTTTTTATTAGATTCATCTAATCTAACAATCAATTCCTCTTTTTCAAGATTAGCCAATTTTAACTCTTCCTTGAATTTCTTAGCAATTTTCATAGATTTCAATAATTCCTTACGAAGAGTTTCACAGGCATTAATAAAATCAACAGAAGCATGAGCAGAAACATGATCAGAAAGACACTTCAAATTATTCATGACAACAGGGATCAAGGATCAACTCAGAGATCAAAAGATCAACAACAAAAGAGCTACCTGCTCTGATACCACTTGTTAGTTTTTAAACCCCTTAAACAATTGGATTAACCTAGGTAATTAGCCAAGTTGTTACTTAGTCTAAATTTCAAATCTAGGTTATCATAATCAAACAATCATATCATACAAAGCAGCGGAAAAATAAATAACACAACGATATGATAACCTAGGAAAACCAAACCGGTAAAAAACCTGGGGAGGATTTGACCTAGCTATCCTCAAGGTAAAAAGCAAATCCACTAGAAAGAATCGAAGTTCATACAATAAGACTTACAAGCCCCCACGCTCGACTTCTTATTGCTACCAACCAGTAGAACTTACTGACACGACCACGTGCAAGCTCCGAATCCATGGACTCCTTCTTTCTTTGGCCTTTGCAAAACACAAACACCCCCGTTTGTGACTTTGAGATCCCACTCAAAGGTTTAGCAACACAAACTCTCTTATTTGTGACTCCAAGACCACCGTTGAAGGTTTAGATCATCAATACCTTTGATGACAAGAGAAGGCAGCAACTTCTACAATACCGGATCTTGAGATTCTTCAAGGAATAGCACCAGTAGAAGACATAAGAGAGCTTTTTAGGAACAAAACCCTAAATACAAAAGAGGCACACTCTTTTCTCTCTGAAAAGCCACCTAAAAACGTGCTTAAGGTTTCCTTTATATACTGGGAGAAGTAGATTAGAAACCCTAATCCTAAATGGGCTTGAACTGCTGTTTGGGCTTAATTAAAATTCTGCAGATACAACTTTCGATCGGTCGAGCCTGTCTTTCGATCGATCGAACCAGACAGATTATGAAATCTTCTTCCTGCAGCTTATATGTTCTTGAATCTTGACTTGAATCATCTTGAGCATTGTCTAATAAAACCTATAGACTCTAAGATCTATATCTAGACAAGTTTGTGTTCACGATTTGCCAATTGTTCTAAACATTTAGAACCTAACAATCTCTCGATTGTTCATCTGCCCAATTTCTTCTATCATTTCTAGGTCCTTGTGACCTTTGAGGAGTTGCACTATTCTTTGCTCTCAGCTTTTGGCAATTTGGTCGAGTATGCCCTTGAAGTCCGCAATGGTGACATACATAAGTTGATCTAGGACCTCTTTGTGGTCGTGGACGAGACTTGGCTCGAGATTCAGACCTGCCCACAGATTGATTACTGGAATTCAACAACCGTTCATTCCCCACATTTCTTTTCTCCTCTATCTTGGGCTTCTCAGCAGTAGGACCAACATCAGCTGATTCTTTGGCCTTTATAAACTTCACTTCTTTAGTGACATTTCCAGATGAGCTACTTCCTCCAGTATATCCCAACCCAGATTTGTCTGAAAAGCACTTTTGCGATGAAATAACATCATCTAGCTTCTCGATGGTGACCCTCTCAATTTTAGCATTTGCTTGCACAACCTCTTGCTCAAGAAATCTCACTTTTGTGTAAGCTTCTGACAGCTCACCATTCAGTGTTTCTATCTCACATTTGGCCTCCCTATATCGGATTAGGAGACTTTTATAATCCTCCTCTGCCTTCTTCATTTTTCTCACAACTGCCTTGGCCACCCTTGTGTACTCACCTGACTTCTCCAGGAGTGAGTTATAATTCTCTTGAAGATTGGCTGTGTTTTCATCTTCTTCAGTATCTGATTCTTCAACAATTCCCAGTGATTCTTCATCACTATGTTCTCCAAGGTCTCGCACAAGCAGATTCAACTCGTCTGAAGACTCAACATGAGCAATAGTCATAAAAGCTGAGTAATTCCCCTCTCCATCACAGCTTTCTTCAGATTCTAAGTCGGATGAGTCCGAGTCACTCAATGTCGTGGTATCACTTTGCCTTTCGATTTCAAATAATTTGGACATTCTTTCTTAAAGTGTCCATGCCCGTTACATTCGAAACAAGTGACACCTTGTGTAGGTTGGGATTCTTTTCCATCTTTCTTTTTGAATTCCTTTTTCTCCCTTCCTGAACTTTGGAATTTTCCTTTATCACCAAATTTGCCATTATTTTTGAATTTCAAGAATTTTCTGAAATTTTTTACAAGGTAAGCAACATCTTTGTCAACCACATCTTCTCCCGATGAGTCATGATCTTCCACCTTCTCATTAATGGTCTTAAAAGCAAGAGATTTACTCTTCCGTTGATTGGGCAGCGACATCTCATAAGTCTGAAGAGAACCAACCAGCTCCTAGACTCTGATGTCATCAAGGTCCTTGCTCTCTTCAATCGTTGTCACTTTAGCACAAAAACTTTCTGGCAATGATTGAAGGATCTTCCTTACGATTTTAGAGTCCTCCGTTTTCTCTCCCAAATTGAACTTGCTGACAATCACCTCATTCAGCTTGCTATAGAAAGAGTCAAAGGACTCATCCTCACTCATTTTTAACTCCTCAAACCGAGTGGTTAGCATCTGCAGTTTGGTGTCTTTTACCTTCTTCGTGCCTTTGTAAGTGGTCTCCAATATCTCCCATGCTTCTTTAGCAATGGTAATGTGAGAGATTCTGTGAAATTCATCTAGAGAGACACCATAGAAAATAGCATTGAGTGCTTTACTGTTAGCATTAGATGCAGCAAGTGCTGCCTTATCCCATGTGGATTTGGCTTCCTCAGGCCTGGTCCAACCTATCTCAACAGCATCCCAAACAGACTCATCAATGGAACACAGAAAAGCTCTCATGCGAACTTTCCAAAAAGCATAATTACTACCATCAAAATATGGAGGTGCATTTAGGGATTGAGATCGATCCATTTCAAAGGGAGTCAAGGATCACACAATGGTAATGAAACCACAAGATGTGTACCCGCTCTGATACCAATTGAAAGTTCAAATGTGTGTATAAACACCCTTGAACGTTTAGACCCCCAATTTACAAATTAACCAATTCAAGCTTTATGTCAAACAACTAGTGTGCGGAAAATGAACATAAGCTATAATATAGAATTGGAAAAACTATCTAAGCCAAATTAAAATCACAACCCACAGCAGATAATAAAAGGTAAAGATAAAGGGAAGGAAGATGCAAACACAAAGACAACACGCAATGTGTTATCGAAGAGGAAACCGAAGCCCTCGGCGTAAAACCTTTCCGCCGCCCTCCAAGCGGTAAACAATCCACTAGAAAATGTAGTTGGGATACATGGACAGCAATAGACCCTCCAAGCCTAATCTACCCAGTGCACCTAAGCCCTCCAAGCTTCTTGCTCCAACGAGGTTACGCCAAACCTTTTTCTTTTCTAACTTCCAGGATTCCACTACTAGACCGTAGCATCAACCAATGTAGATTGGTTCCTTCCTAACTGCTTCCCAGAACACCAAACAGCCCTCTCACAGTGATGAATATGGTGAGAACAAGGTTTTGGTAAAAAGCCTCTCAAGGATTTGACAATGGAGAGGAAGAGAGTTGAGGAATATGAAGAGACTCTAATGTATAGATTGTAGGTGAATCAATCTTGTTTTTCTTTAGGGTTTCTCTTTCAAAATTCTCTCTGGAAGCTCTCTTTCATTTGTGGGTATAAGGGGTATTTATATTGGAGTGAGAGAGGAATGTGAAACGTTAGGTTTTACAAAACAGGGGTGGCTCGCGGCTTGACCTCGCGACTTGACTGAGTCGCGAGATCCAGTAGCGAGATAACCGTATGGCCAGTTGTCCTGTTTTGTCCTGTAGTGCTCCAGCTAGCATGACTGTTCACCTTCTGGCACGCTTGGCACGTGTGCTGCGTCTGGCGGCTTGAAGCCACGAGCCACCCGCGAGAACAAGCCGCGAGTCTCTATTTTCTTGCACACTCTTGAGCAATCAACACTCTATCTCACTCACTACCCTTACAACAAACCCACCTAAATACATGGTTACTAAATGCTGAAATACAAGCAAATTTGGCACGGAATAAAGCCAATAAAATGGTTGATTAAATTCAACCTTACAAAATGATATAGAACTAGGTACACTGTTGGATTAAAAAAAAAAAAAAAAAAAAACCATTCATGGTGAGAATGGGTTTTCTCTATTTTACGTGAAATTTTGGACAATGTTTGCTAAAGTCTAAACCTAAGCCAGTGTGTTTTATCTACCAATCAACTGATCAAACCATTTAGTTCATACCATTTCCTTGAAGTTATTGGATAAAATTGATCTTTAACAGGCAGAATATGATTACCTAGACAAGCATGCACCTTTTGGGACAGTTCAGTTGAGTGACCAAGATGAAATGGTCAAAACTTTTCGTATAAAACCTTGCATGATCTTTGTTTAGTTTATTTGTTTTTGTTAAATATTATTCATGTAGTTATTAATACATTGTAAGACATTAAGGAGAAAATGAAAGAGTATATACAATCTATCTTTGGTTGATGAAACATGCTTAAATGGTTCCACTAGTTTTAGTGCGTAAGGCATGTGAAAAACATTATCAAAGAAGATTCATAATAAACAAGATCCAAGATACTAACGGCATATTTAAACATTTCAAGTGAACTATTTTATGTTGGATTTTGAAAGTTCAAAAACGTGTACAAAACGCCTTTGAACGTTTAGAACCCCAAATTACAACTTAACCAATTCAAGCAATATGTCAAACAACTAGTGTGCAGAAACTTAACATATGCTATAATACGAAATTGGTTAAATCCTATCTAAGCCATAACAAAATAAAACCACAGCAGATAATAAAAAGGCAAAGATAGAGAGGAAGGAAGATGCAAACACAAAGACAACACGCGATGTGTTATCGAAGAGGAAACCGAAGCCCTCGGCGTAAAACCTCTCCGCCGCCCTCCAAGCGGTAATCAATCCACTAGAAAATACAGTTGGGATACTAGGACAGCAATAGACCCTCCAAGCCTAATCTACCCAGTGCACCTAAGCCCTCCAAGCTTCTTGCTTCAACGAGGTTGCGCCGAACCTTTTTCTTTTCTAGCTTCCCGGATTCCGCTACTAGATCGTAGCATCAACCAATGAAGATTGGTTCCTTCCTAACTGCTTCCCAAAAACCCAAACAACTGTCTCACAGTGATGATGATGGTGAGAACCAGGTTTGGTATGATGCCTCTCAAGGATTTGACAATGGAGAGGAAGAGAGTTGAGGAATTTGAAGAGTCTCTAAGGTATAGATTGTGTGTGAATCAATCTTGTTTTCTTTAGGGTTTCTCTCTCAAAATTCTCTCTGGAAGCTCTCTTTCAATCGTGGGTAATAGGGGTATTTATACTAGAGTGGGAGAGGAATGTGAAACGTCAGGTTTTACAAAACAGGGGTGGCTCGCGGCTTGACCTCGCGGCTTGACTAAGTCGCGAGATCCAGTCGCGAGATAACCGTATGGCCAGTTGTCCTGTTTTGTCCTGTAGTGCTCCAGCTAGCATGACTGTTCATCTTCCAGCATGCTTGGCACGTGTGCTGCTTCTGGCGGCTTGCAGCCGCGAGTCACCCGCGAGTCCCACCCGCGAGTCTCTGTTTTCTTGCACACTCTTGAGCAAACTTCACTCTATCTCACTCACTACCCTTACATCAAACCCACCTAAATACAGGGTTACTAAATGCTGAATTACAAGCAAATTTGGCACGGAATAAAGCCAATTAGATGGTTGAATAAATTCAACCTTACAATCTCCCCCTTTGGCTATTCCGTGACAAAACCCTAAAATAGACTCTAGACTTAACATGTGAGTTGGGAACAGTTGAACAAAACTCACTCACACCTAACTCTAGAAGCTGTGAAGCACTTGAATCATATGAACATAATACTCCTGAAACACAACAATACACCATGATCATTGTAAGCAGAAAATTATAAATGCATATGAAACAGGCAATATGTGATCAAGCAAAGATGGAGTTAAGAAACAAACCATGGCTTGATCAACCAAGTGAACACCACAAGGTAGTGATCACAGTGCTCATTCACACTTGGAATGAACACAAGGACACAAAAGTTAACAAGCACAAGGCAAGACACTTGTATGTACAACACTCAACCAATGCATAACACAAAAGGTATATGCATCTAGGAACAATCCTACAAGGGTACAAGAGTGACAGTACATAAACCAAAATGCGGAACATTTAGATTAAAGTACTGATTTCAACATAGCATAAAGGCTGCACTAAGCAAGGTACAAACAATAAAGCCTACAAACTATGCATAAAACATTAACCCTAAAAGCTTACAAAAGCATATGGGTACAAAAACAAAACATCCTGAATAACATCATCAAAATATATTAAAGTTTAAACCAAGAGTATAAGTTAAGAGTTAGAAACAATACACCAAAAACATAGTGTATCAAACCCATGAAAACACTAAGAGTACTCAAAACATAAACATATATAAACAAAGTCTTAGAGTTTGACAACTCCCCGTCAACACATTACTCCCCCTTAAGAGCTGCTTTTCTGCTTCTCAATCAATCATCAATGTTATTATCAACAGAAACATCTCCCCCTTTTTGACAGGAATGGCCAAAGGGTCAGTGTTCAAGCTGAGTGGTGAAGCTGTCAAGTTTTGCAGACAAAACATCAATCTGATCCTGCATAGCTCTCATCCTCTCAGAGTGCTCAGTCTGGACTTCTCTGATCCCATCAAGTCTTTCCAGAATGATTTGGAAAGCATCTGGAGGTGTATCTGAAGAAGTTGATGCTCTGGGTCTTTTGCCACTCCTCTTGGGTGTTGAGGTTGATGCATGCCCTGCTGCCTCTGCTTCAGTCTCCATTGGGACACCTTCTCCTTCATCACCTTCATCTTCTTCTCCTGGAAGCCTAACACTTATCCTTTTACAGGTAAGCTTGTTAATTGCAGAAGGTGTGGACATGGGACTGATGTCTTGTGGGATAGGAACACCCTTCCTTCTAAAAATCCTCATTAGCAAACTGGGAAAGATCAATTTTGGCCTAGAGGTTGTTCTTGTCTCATCCACAATGGTGTCATATATGTGGGAACTTATGTCTATGAAGTTCTTTTCTTTGAGATCCATCAGAAAGATTGCTCTAGCACAATTGATTGTAGTCAACTTCTTAATGGAATAAAGGCTAAACATCATGATGATTGTTAGACACCTCATGTCCACTGGAAAGGCAGTGGTATTCAAACATTTTCCTTCTCTCTGCCCACCTATCCTTTGTTGAACTATTTCAATAGAGACACTCCTATCCTTGTAATTGATAAATTCCTCATCTTCTAATTCTTCAAGTCCTAATGCATCATCTATGACATGAGCATCCAAAATGAATTCTTTACCTCTAACCCAGCAACTTAACTCATTCTCCTTTATCACAGCATTTGAGTAAAATTCCCTAATCAGGGGTTCACACACTACAGGGAAATCACTCAGAAGTTTTTCCCATCCTCTTCCTTCAAAACAGCTGGGGATAAAGGTTTGTCTCAAATCCTCCAAATCTACAAATCTTTCTTGAATAATTCCTGCATTCATGAAGTTATCCCTGTATCTCTCAAAATGATGAACTGACCTAAATAGTTTAGAATCCATTTTCAATCTTTTGTCAGCCTTCTTTGCAGGAGTTTTCTTCTTAGGAGGTGAGGGAGCCATCTGTGAACAATCAGAAGAGGCCACAACAGTATAGAGCAATATATGTGTAGACTAGTCAGTCCCATGTAATTAACAAAGAGATTTCATCCATACAAATTAACTTGGAACATTTAAACACAAGCTACTTAGATCAATCACATGGATAAACAAGCCTAAGATAGGAAACACATATAAAAGCATCAGATATAGAAACTATCCTAAAGGCAGTTATAAGTCAATGAGACAGATAATGGAAAATGATATGTCTCATAAACAGCATTGTGAAGCTCACATATGCTCCCAAAAGATTTACACAATAAAGTATGCATATTTAGCACAGTAAAACACACAACCTCAAAAGGAACAATTTGAAACAACTCAACAGCTCAAAGTTCAGATAAAATCAAAGAATCTCTTAGCTAAGCATAGGATGAAGAGCAATAAGGAAACAACTAAGATCAAATCATATTCTAGCAGCAGCATTCGCAAGTGAGGCATGAACAAGGAGCAAAAAACCGAAACACAAACCCATTTCTAAATCACAAACATATGAGAAAAATCAAAGGGAAAAGCACAAAATCAAGTAGAAAATAGTGCAAAACTGAAAACCCATACCTGTGATTTGAAGATTTTGAGCTACAAGTATGCAACAATGGAGATTGAAGATGAGAGCACGGAGTGTATGGGAGGGAGATAGTTTAGAGAGAAGATGAACAGTTACAAATGTTCGAGGGAAAACTGAAAAAGATTTAAAAACTGCTCTTATTTCTGCAAAACACGCGTTTTTCGCGACTTGATTAAGTCGCCACACAGTCGCCAGCTCAAGCCGCCAAAGCACTCAAGAACAAAAATTTGAGAAATTTTTCTAAGTGTTTTTCGTGACTGGAAGGTCTACCCGCGAGTGAGTCGCGAGTTGAGCCGCGAAAATCTCTGAGTGAACCTCGCGACTGGACCTTCCACTCGCGAACAAGTCACCAAAAATGACCAGCGAAGATGCGACTGAGGCTCACGACTTGACATACCCGCGACTGAGCCGCCAAAACAGGGCAAAACTGGATTTTTGAAATTTTCAGATTTGTCAAACAAAATACTTTCCAAAAACACTTAAAATACTCAAAAATCTTTTTGTGCTTGAATTAACAAAGATTAAGCATGTGAAAACACATTTCATCAAGTACAATCACACAAATGAATATGGCATTTATTGAACATGGCATTTATTGAACATAAACTTGTGTGTTGTGTGTGGATATCAACAATGAGATAGTCCTTCGTCTAATGTGAAGCTTCAATGATCAATTCAACCAAGGCATACACAATTAGCACTAGATCATGTGACCCATCTCAATTATAGAAATATGTATATATGACCTCCCACAAAACTTGATAACATAACTTGGAGCTTAACATTTGACTCCACTTTTAATCAACATTTGATCTTTTTGATCTTTTGAGGCAATCACCTCTCATTGTGATAGTGATATTTGACATTTCACTTTAAAGAACAGGCCTTTGGCCTTTTTGAATAAACATTCACTTTAATATAAGGTCGCTTACCCTTTTTCCTAGTCGAATACTAAAATGTGCGACAGGCTTTTACAGCTCAATATCTCTTTTCATTTGGTGAGCTCTTTTTAGCAAAACAAAAATTAAAAAGTGGGAAGATATATAGACACAAGTCTATGCATGTCTCAAGATCAACATAACCATTTACTAATCATTCATGACAAGTTTGAAGATCTATTTACAACAATCACACCGATTTCAAGATTTTTCCCACAGTGATATGAGTGCATGAAAACAAGCAATGCTCGAAAATGCACAAAGCCATTAGCACAAAGGTACAAGGCAAAACAAGTTTTGAGACAAAAACTCAACAAAGTCAATCAAGCTTTTTGATTTTCTAATTTTTTATGTGATTTTTGGATTTTTGACACAAGAAACAAAAAGATTGATAAGACAAAATTAAAGATATGTACAAGTAGACAAACAAACAACCAACAGCAAAAATAGCAAGCAAAACAAACAAACATAGTCACAAAGCATAGGAAGTATTAATGCATGGACATGTTTTAATGCTTATGCATGAGTACCCTTATTCACCCACACGTCACTTGCGTTTGGGGTGATTTCCTTATAGGATTGGGTACGGGAGTTAGGGCTTTCAAACCTTCGTGAGAAGCTTTCCAAGCAGTTTGTGAATGCACCAATCATCTTCATCACGTTCATCATTCCGGGATCACCATTCTGATCTCTAGATTGATCTCCAGCCCAAATTCTTCTATCATTTCTAGGTCCTCCTGACTTTTGAGGAGTTGCATTATTCTTTGCTCTCAGCTTTTGGCAATTTGGTCGAGTATGCCCTTGAAGTCCGCAATAGTGGCACACATAAGTTCCTCTAGGACCTCTTTATGGTCGTGGACGTGACTTGGCACGAGATTCAGACCTGCCCACAAACTGATTACGAGGATTTAACATCTGTTGGTTCACCAAATTCTTCTTCTCCTCCACCTCGAGCTTCTCACCAGTAAGGTTAGCTACAACTGGATCTTTGGCCTTTACAAACTTCACTCCTTTAGTGACATTTCCAGATGAACTACCTCCTCCGGTATATCCCAATCCGAATTTTTCTGAAAAGCTCTTTTGAGATGAGATAATATCATCTAGCTTCTTGGTGGTGACCCTCTCTACTTTAACATTTGCTTGCACAACCTCACTCTCAAGAAATCTTACTTTTGTGTAAACTTCGGACAACTCACCATTCAGTGTTTCTATCTCACATTTGGCCTCCCTATATCGGATTAGGAGACTTTTGTAGTCCTCCTCAGCCTTCTTCATTTTTCTCACAGCAGCCTTGGCCACCCTTGTGTACTCCCCCGACTTCTCCGAAAGTGAGTTATAATTCTCCTGAAGATTTGCTGTGCTTCCATCTTCTTCAGCATCCGATTCTTCAACAATTCCTAGTGATTCATCATCGCTATGTTCTCCAAGGTCTCGTACAAGCAGATTCAACTCATCTGAAGACTCAACATGAGCAATAGTCATAAAAGCCGAATAGTTCCCCTCTCCATCACAGCTCTCTTCAGATTCTGAGTCAGATGAATCCGAGTCACTCAAGGTCGTGGCATACACTTTACCTTTTGATTTCAAATAGTTCGGACATTCCTTCTTAAAGTGTCCATGCCCGTTACATTCGAAACAAGTGACACCTTGTGTGGGTTGGGATTCTTTTCCATCTTTCTTTTTGAATTCCCTCTTCTCCCTTCCAGAACTTTAGAATTTTCTTTTATCATCAAATTTGCCATTATTTTTGAATTTCAAGAACTTTCTGAAATTTTTGACAAGATATGCAACATCTTTATCAACCACATCTTCTCCCGATGAGTCTTGATCTTCCACCTTCTCATTAATGGTCTTTAGAACAAGAGATTTACTCTTCCGTTGATTAGACAGCGACATCTCATAAGTCTGCAGAGAACCAACCAGCTCCTGCACTTTGATGTCATCGAGGTCCTTGCTCTCTTCAATTGCTGTCACTTTAGCACGAAAACTTTCCGGCAATGATCGAAGGATCTTCCTTACAATCTTTGAGTCCTCCGTTTTCTCCCCCAAGTTGAACTTGCTGACAACCACTTCATTTAACTTCCCATAGAAAGAGTCAAAAGACTCATCCTCACTCATTTTGAGCTCCTCAAACCGAGTGGTCAACATTTGTAACTTGGTGTCTTTCACTTTCTTCGTGCCTTCATAGGTGGTTTCCAAAATCTCCCATGCTTCTTTGGCAACGGTAATATGAGAGATCTTGTGAAATTCATCTGGAGACACACCACAGAAAATAGCATTGAGTGCTTTACTGTTAGCATTAGATGCAGCAAGTGCTGCCTTATCCCATGTCGATTTGGCTGCCTCAGGTTTGGTCCAACCAATCTCAACAGCATTCCAAACGGATTCATCAATAGAACACAGAAAAACTCTCATGCGAACCTTCCAAAAAGCATAATTACTACCATCAAAATATGGAGGTACATTTAGGGATTGAGACCTATCCATCTCAAAAGGGAGTCAAGGATCACACAATGGTAATGAAACCAATAGCAGTGTACCCGCTCTGATACCAATTGAAAGTTCAAAAACGTGTACAAAACACCTTTGAACGTTTAGACCCCCAAATTACAACTTAACCAATTCAAGCAATATGTCAAACAACTAGTGTGCGGAAACTTAACATATGCTATAATACGAAATTGGTTAAATCCTATCTAAGCCATAACAAAATAAAACCACAGCAGATAATAAAAAGGCAAAGATAGAGAGGAAGGAAGATGCAAACACAAAGACAACACGCGATGTGTTATCGAAGAGGAAACCGAAGCCCTCGGCGTAAAACCTCTCCGCCGCCCTCCAAGCGGTAATCAATCTACTAGAAAATACAGTTGGGATACAAGGACAGCAATAGACCCTCCAAGCCTAATCTACCCAGTGCACCTAAACCCTCCAAGCTTCTTGCTCCAACGAGGTTGCGCCGAATCTTTTTCTTTTCTAGCTTCCCGGATTCCACTACTAGACCGTAGTATCAACCAATGAAGATTGATTCCTTCCTAACTGCTTCCCAGAAACCCAAACAATTGTCTCACAGTGATGATGATGGTGAGAACCAGGTTTGGTATGATGCCTCTCAAGGATTTGACAATGGAGAGGAAGAGAGTTGAGGAATTTGAAGAGTCTCTAAGGTATAGATTGTGTGTGAATCAATCTTGTTTTTCTTTAGGGTTTCTCTCTCAAAATTCTCTCTGGAAGCTCTCTTTCAATCGTGGGTAATAGGGGTATTTATACTAGAGTGGGAGAGGAATGTGAAACGTCAGGTTTTACAAAACAGGGGTGGCTCGCGGCTTGACCTCGCGGCTTGACTAAGTCGCGAGATCCAGTCGCGAGATAACCGTATGGCCAGTTGTCCTGTTTTGTCCTGTAGTGCTCCAGCTAGCATGACTGTTCATCTTCCAGCATGCTTGGCACGTGTGCTGCTTCTGGCGGCTTGCAGCCGCGAGTCACCCGCGAGTCCCACCCGCGAGTCTCTGTTTTCTTGCACACTCTTGAGCAAACTTCACTCTATCTCACTCACTACCCTTACATCAAACCCACCTAAATACAGAGTTACTAAATGCTGAATTACAAGCAAATTTGGCACGGAATAAAGCCAATTAGATGGTTGAATAAATTCAACCTTACAGATTTTCATATTTATCTTTTTCCCCTCACTCTGAAACATAATAAGAAAACATGCAAGCATACTATATTACAAAATGTTGACAAAATCTTGCAACTAAAACGAAATCACCCACCAAAAAACTAACTAAAATGAAATTCAAAATCATAGAATAGAATCATAGACCAAAAGGCACTAAAAGAAGTATTTGTCAGAAATTGTTTATGTTAACTGTAAAATTTTCTTTACGAGTATAAAAAGCTATAGAATTCCACCAAGACAAAATAATAAAAACAAAGAAAAACATAGCAGATGTATCAATTTTGATAGAATTAAAGTGAACACTTCCAAATGTCAAAATATAAACTAACATTAGTTTTATCACATTATTGCTAGCAATGTTTAAATTCAAGTAAATTAGTTCTAAATTCAAGCAATATATACTGTTTCTCCACTTGTGCCACTTTGATTTATTGGGTCCAAAAATCAATATTAAATAGAAACATTGAAGTGATTATTATTTACAATGAAACAAATGACAAAACTTATATACAGTATCTTACATCTTGTGCCTTAGGTTCTCATTTTAAAATTTAAACATGTCTACAAAATAAATTGAGCAAAATAGCATTAAATATTAAAAGTTAAAATACCTTGGTAAAACCTAACCTTATCTTTTAATTTTAAGTTTTGTTGAACTCAAGATGCATCACTCTTTCAAAATTTTAATTGAGGCTCGGAGGTTAAGAGTGATTAGTAGAGGAGTAGTTAAACACTTAAACTAATATAATTTAGAACAAAAAGATTATAAGATCCTCACAATTATTTTTTTAGCCCATCGGTATCTCTAGACTAGGCTCTAGAGGTAACATAGTATTTCCATCTCATTCTTTCAAAGGAAGTACCGAAATGAAAAAACCAAAAAACCTTAAGTTTATGTAACTTACACTCCAGTAAATGTTTCTGAGGGTAAAAAAGCGACTCCATAACCTTTTGTGCCACACACTTTTGTTGGTATTAACCTAGCAACAAAACCAGAAAACTCTACAAAACCACCGTCCAAATTAATGCAAAACAAAACCACTAAACTCTTTTTTTTTTTAAATAGTACACATAAAATAAGATATAATAAAAATAAGTAGGGACAATGAAGTGGACAACATAGGCAACTTTCACGTTCCTCTAGTATAGGAACAAAATAAACATTATTGTTCAACTGCCTTCTTGTGTTGTAGTGTTATTCAGGCCCACTAGTGTTTTTGGACTTTTTTTTGGTCAAAGGCGAGGCAACTAGTTTATGGTTTACTCAATGCAACATTTAAATGTCGTGCCCGTTCTGGTAGTTGAAAAGAGTCACACACCATTACTGTTATTAGCTGTCATGGTATACGTGACATTAATTTTGCATTGCTGTTATTAGCTATCCATGGTACTCTTCTACACACGACATTAATTTTGCGTTAGTAGTTGTCCATGGTACTCCTTTGCTGATTGAGATCCTCTAAAGTTTCTAGGGTACTCTACCGTATAGAGTTCTATTAATCTTAATCATTCATTTATAATAAAAGATCCAAATTTTTTCATATCATTAATCCCCTAAAATAATGGTTTAAAAACTAACTACTCATAAATGATAATTATTGCCTTATCTCTTTTACCTAAATCAAGTCTCTAAGAAAATGTGAAGTCATCTTCTCCTTCCCCTCTTCATTTTTCAATTTGTTCCACAAATCATTTTGGTTGTTAATTTCAAAGCCTAGGTTCGATTGAAATGGGACGTAGAAAATTCATATTTTATGATCCTAAGTGCCAATCATGTACTTGAAAAGAAAATAAAAACATGTAAATGCTTAATTTTAATAAAATTAATAGAAGACTAGAAAAATTAGAATGAAAAGCCAGGTGTCTCTGCCATTCATATATCAATTATATATATATATATATATATATATATGCTTCTTTGTCTATGTGCATAATAATCAATTTTCTAAATAAGCAAATTTCATTTGCATTTAATGTTGCAATGTCATAGCCACTATTCGCATTTAAGATAATACATATCATTTATGAGTAGTTATTTTTTTAAATCATTATTTTTGTAGATTTGTTAGTGGATTAATGATATGATAAAATCTAGACATTTTATTATAAATGAAAAGTTAAGATTAAAAGAACTCTACATAGTAGAGTACCCGAGAAACTCTAAAAGATCTCAATCCATCTAAAATAATAATAATAATCTAATCAAAACAAAACTCAAAAAAATAATTTAAGGGTGACGTGGACGCAATAGGGCTACCACTCCCACCAACCTGTACGCCCAAAATAATGCAAAATTAAAATCACTGATAGAAAGCACCTCGCAGCTACCAACAATCATGATGTGATTGTTTTAAATGTTAAAAGTGAATTGGCTCACGCCTAGCCACAAAGAAAAATCCAAAAAGCAGTTGAACATTAATTAGTTCCATTTAATTTTTCAATTTTATTTAGGTTTTGACTTATAATAATCCTACTAACTATGACTAATGCCTACTCCAAAAATAAAAAATAAATACTATAACTAATGCAACAAAAATTGAATTAAAATTTATCAAACTTCAAGCCTCTTATTGTCTATAGGAAAATTGCATTATCAATTAAGTTTATTGGAATCTACAAAAATTAATTAGTGTTTTTGCTCATCACTGATTGGATACATACCAAAGATTCGGGTTCTAATATATCTAAAATAATAATGAAAATAATAATAATAATCTAATCAAAACAAAAATCAAAAAAATAATTTAAGGGTGACGTGGACGCAATAGGGCTCCCACTCCCACTAACCTGTACGCCCAAAATAATGCAAAATTAAAGTCACTGACAGAAAGCACCTCGCAGCTACCAACAATCATGATGTGATTGTTTTAAATATTGAAAGTGAATTGGCTCACGCCTAGCCACAAAGAAAAATCCAAAAAGCAGTTGAACATTAATTAGTTTCATTTAATTTTTCAATTTTATTTAGGTTTTGACTTATAATAATCCTACTAACCATGACTAATGCCTTCTCCAAAAATAAAAAATAAATACTATGACTAATGCAACAAAAATTGAATTAAAATTTATCAAACTTCAAGCCTCTTATTGTCTATAGGAAAATTGCATTATAAATTAAGTTTATTGGAATCTACAAAAATTAAGTTTATTCGGGTTCTATTATATTTAAAATAATAATGAAAATAATAATAATAATCTAATCAAAACAAAAATCAAAAAAATAATTTAAGGGTGACGTGGACGCAATAGGGCTCCCACTCCCACCAACCTGTACGCCCAAAATAATGCAAAATTAAAATCACTGACAGAAAGCACCTTGCAACTACCAACAATCATGATGTGATTGTTTTCAATGTGGAAAGTGAATTGCCTCACACCTAGCCGCAAAGAAAAATCCAAAAAGCAGTTGAACGTTAGGAGCTGTTTGGATTGGCAAATTCTGTAATTCAATTCTCAGTTTTCATAATTCATAATTCAAAAATGGTAGAATTCATAACAAAAAAGTTGTTTGGCAAATGATAACCATGTTTCCACCACTCAATTCTCTGATTTTTGAGTTATGAGTTATAGAAACTGAAAACACATTTTGGCTGTTTTCAGTTTCTATTACTTATAACTCAATGACATTTTTGTAATTAAACACATATGAGGAACCCACAAATAGTACCAGCCGCACCTTTTCCTTTTTTTTTTCTTCCCTTTCTTTTCCTGGGTTCGGTCTCCCCTGTTCTTCTCCTTTTTTTTTTTTTTTTTTTTTTTTTCCTTTCTTCTCCTAGGTTCGGTCTCCCCTGTTCTTCCTTTTTTTTTTTTTCTTTGGGTTCGGTCTCCCCAGTGTTCTTCCTTTTTTTTTTTTCTCTTTCCTCTCTTGGGTTCAGTCTCCCCGGTGTTCTTCCTTTTTGTTTTTTCTTCTTTTTCTTTCACTGGGTTCGGTGATCTGGGTTTCTTTTTTTCTTTTTCTTTCATTGGTTCGGTGATCTGGGTTTGTGAAATTGTGAAGCAGCAGCGGTGGCTATGGGTCTGATCGTTTTGACTCAGTTGGCAACGGGTCTAGGTTGCTAGCTGGAGCGGCTCTAGTCAAATCGGTCATGGACTAGAAGACCATGGTTGGCCCGTTTCCGAGATGCCCAAGTTCCGACAGCAGCAACCGATCGTTTTTGACGTTCCGCTCCTTAAAAACTCTGAAACCCACCACAGCCACAATGGCAGCAACAGCAACATCAACATCAATGGCCTGGGCAGATTTGAGTTTGTTTGTTTGTTTGTTGTTGTTGTTGTTTCTTTTTTTTTTTTTTTTTTTTTTTTTTTTTTTTTTTTATGATTGAGAAATCTAGGTTTGTTCTGGAATATATTTATGCATGTTTAATTTTGTTCTGGATGAGAAATCTGAGATGAGAAAGGTGAAAAGGGAGAAAAATGAAAAATGAAAAAAGAACGAATTGAAGAACAGAGAAAGAAGAAAGAAAAGTGGAGAAAAAAAATTTGACCAAGTGATAGAAATGGGGCCCACAAATAGTGTAAAAAATATTGAGTGATGGGAAGTGAGTGATGGTGCCAAATGGGTGTGAAAAATTGAGTGATGAGTTATGGAAATTGAGTGATCAAAAAAATGAATCCAAACAGCCCCTTAATGTTCGAGGTTGATTTTTTTTTTTTTTTTTTTTTTCAATACTGAATGAACGTGAAGTTGCTCTTTGTTGTCCACTTCATCGTCCTTACTTAGAGCACTAGGGGTTGTTTGGTAGACTTGTTTAAACACATGTTTTTAATTTTTAAACAATATTATATACATTTTCACACATATTTTCATCTACATGTATTTTCACACATGTTTTCAAATAACAAAATATATGTTTTTAAACACATGTACCAAATACCCTCTAGATGTGAATGCTTTTATGTCTTCTATATATCTTACCTAAAGTAAATCCATTTAATTTCATCTTGGTGTCTTAACAGGCTAGTAATTAAAAAAAGAATTGAATAATATTTACAATGAACAAATAAAATAAACAAGAATCATGGAAGGTTTTAAACAAAAAATTTTGACCATTGCATCTTGGCCATTCAATTCAACCGTCCCAAAAGGTGCACATCTAATCTAACTGTTGAGGTAATCATATTTTTACCTATTAAAGATCAATTTGATCCAATAACTTCAAGGAAATGATCGAAAAGAAATGCTTTTTGATAGGCAGGTAATTAAAACTCACTTTCTTTGGTTTGGACTAAATAAGTAAACATCGTTCACAAATTCACATAAGACACAGAGAATCCATTCTCTCTAGTCACGGTTCATGGTTAAGAATTTAGTTTTTATATCCAATAGTATTACTTTATACTACATCGTTTTAAATTTTAATTAGTGTGACATCAAATTTATTTTTAAAAGTGTAATATATAACTTGAAACCATGAAATGGTTTTATTCAAAATGAAGAAGATCCTAATTCATTAAGAATCTGAAGTTTACTTTGGCCAATATGAGAAAAGCATGGCAACAGAAATTCTAGACCAAATAAAAAAGCAATGATAAAAATTGAGGGCAAATGCGTTTGGTATCCGCTTTTTTTGTTTAGATTTTAATTTTGGGCAAGGATTTGGTTGCAGCAATTCCTACATAAATCATTGTTTTATTTTGTTTTAAAGAAATCAAAAGGTAGAGATCAGATCTAATAAAGTAAAAGTGGAACCCACAGAAATAATTTGCCACATTGCACAAATCTCAAAGTACTTAAAGAGAAATTTTGGACAATTGTCTATTTAACAGCTTGACACATCACCGTTATGCAGGAATTAATGCAACCAAGGTTGTAACAAATTCTTGCCCTTTAATTTTTAGATTTTATGTATAGTTTTTTAAAATCTTATTTTTTCTCTAATACAATTATACTTTAAGCACTTTTATCAAAATGTTTTCAACAAAGAGAAGTGTTCTCCACAACACTTTCACAATCTTTTACAATAAATTATTGATGATTAGTTGTTCTTGGTTCAAATTTGAACTTACCATTGAAATTATTTTTTTACCTTACCCCATAACAACATGCCACTTAAAATTTGTTGTGAAAATTTTGTAAAAATATTGTGAACATAACATTTTTCTTCAACAAATGATAACTAATACTCCAACATGGACTGAAAGAAATGATTTTTATTCTACTAGGAGCCATTTAGTTATCAGCTTTTGGGTTAGATTTGCCATCTCATTTTAATTTTTTTTAATTTATATATATTGCCAGCATTTTTAAAGGTTTTGGATGCCCTGAGGAGAAGACTAACACCTGAAAAAAACGTTTTTCATTTTTTCTTGAAGAGAAATGCTATACATCTATAATATTTTTATAACAATCTTTTATATATATATATATATATATATATATATATATATATATATATATATATTGTTTAATTAAATAGCTGTTATATTTTTTGCACAAATGTCGTATGACTATAACAAACTCTGTACAAAGTGTTCAAGCCCAAAGCTTTACTAGAAATAACACTCTTCTTCTATATTAACTCTAATATATGTATATTCATGTTGTAATATTTATTCATTTTAATTAAATAATATTAAAATGCTACAACAAGATGTAATTGCAATTAATATTACTAGTTAAATTTTTCCTTAGTTTTCCTTCTTCTTTTTTCTTGTTAGTAACATATGATATAATTGAAATTAATTTCTCAAATGTAATTCTTATGGTATGCCACAAAATGAGCAGTATAGATGTGCCATATAGAGAACTTCTAACATATTGCTTTGTAATGGAACTATGATATACCTTCACATCCCAAGGGGCATCAGCTAGTTTATCATCAAATATAGGTCGACTTCTTTTATTTTTCATACACTACCCTAGTTATGAATTATGGAATTAGTCTTATCTCCAATATTTTTTTAACAGGATGTGTCATTTTGTTTTAAATACGAAATGGCAAGTGGTAGTGGGTTTTAATCTTCATATTTTTTTTTTTTTTGAGAGAGAGTTCACATTTTATTTAGTTAGTGGATGATATGACAATTTCTCATTAAAATAAAATGAGAGTCCAATTAAAAAAGTATTAGAGATAAATCAAATCCTGAATTATGATTCCAAACAATAGGATTCAAATTGAACTGTTTTTGGTATGTTATAACTAATTAACTAAATCCACTTTTCAGTTTATTTAATTTAATTTTTTTTAACCACTTTTCACGCAAGTTTAACGGCACTTATTACTAGGGCACCGTTTGATAGAGATCTTGTGCTTAGATTTTTTAGAAGAAAGTATTAATTGTATCCTCTTGCTCTTATACCTTTCAACATAAGATTTCTAAACCGACACCCAAAAAAAAAATATAAAAAAAATCTCAGTCCAGAGCGTGATAAAGTTTATAGTACAATGATAGGAAAGAGATGACGTAATGATATTATAGAAATGTTGACGTCATATATTTAATAGATATGGTTGCAGTTGCAGTTGCAGTTGCAGCACTCTTTTTTTTTTATTATTATATATATCCTTATCGGGTAGTTCATTTGATCACTGCGAGCTAGAACCACATCAGAGAATTGATACTTGAGATAGTTTGCACTTACAGACACAGTTACAGGCTCAATATTGTTTCAGCTGCCACGCACCTACACAATTGATAACTGAGGTACGCTTTTTTCATAACATCTCCCATATTCAAGTTCCTTTGTCTATCTATATATATTTATGTTCTCGCTATAATTAGCAACTAAAATAATCTTTTTTATCCAAAATTTTTAATATTGCAAGCACCATCCATCTATATATAGTCGGTGAACTTAATGGGCAATATAGCATGTCTTGCCTCTCACAAACTAGATAATTGATCCTGAGATTTTCAATCAATATAATATTGACCATTGCGTTCATTAACCACTCTGTATTTCAATTTGTAATCACTTTTTTTTTTTTTTTTTTTCCCAGTGCCTGTCTTTTTCAATTCTTTGAATTAATTTTTAGCTTTTGTTTGGTTAAAATGTTGATATAAATATCACCACCTTTCTCTAATTTAGGATGGATGGGATTTTAGACTTTTAGTTATAAATCTTCAATGCCAGTACCATACAAGATTTTTTTTTTTTTTTTTTAAATAGCACCATACAAGAATTATTTGCTGAATTCCTGCCAATATTTATTAACGGACAATAACTTGCCTTGCCCCTCACAAACTTGAATAGTTGCTGGGATTCTCAATTAAAATAATAATTCTAATACAACACATTTTCACACACACTTTGTTACAAAATCAATTTTACATATCGAAATCTTTCATTTGACTTCATTATTTTATTTTCATTTAAATATACACAAACTCTCTCTCTCTCTCTCTCTCTCTCTCTCTCTCTCTCTCTCTCTCTCTCTCTCTCTCTCTCTCTCTCTCTCTCAACCCGTATTATAACCTTTCACGTTCCCTACACAATTCCTTCCTCTACATCCTCAATGTCTCCACCACCACTTTTTTTCCATTCCAACAGATAGCTAATCATGTCATTTTCAAATTCCTAGTATGGTTGTGTTCTTTCTATTTGGTAGGCCACAGAAACAGCAGTTGATTTTTCTTTTTTCAGAATACTAAATATTTTAACACACACAGGAAGAAGGGAGAAAGTTTTAAAAAAATTGACAGTGGTATATATCCAAAAAGACCTAACTCTTGGAAGATACACAGTAAAGACTTTAAACTTATTTAACTCACACTTATTTTTCAATATGAGATTGTTTTCGCTTAGTATGAAACAATATGGTGCGTTGTATTTTGCTTTTTTATTTTGCTTTTCCTCTTGCTCTGCTTTGCTTTTCTATTTAATCATTTTAACTTTATTTATTTATTTATTTTGGGCATATGGATTCGCATTAGAGAGTTTGAGTGTTAAAGATGACTACAATTACTCTGTCTTTGTATTGATTCTGATGTTAAGTTCGTTTCATAATTTCAATTATAAATATGCATTGGTTGAGAAAGCATATGGATATGATGGGGAATTATTCTGGCATGAATCATTATATCAGTTATGTTTCATATACCGCACTGATTACATTGGCAAAAATCAATATTAGTTAAATTTCATCAATTCCATCTTGAGTTTGACCTGCAGTAGATGTGGGTGTGTGTCATATGCAAAAAAAAGCGTAGCATGGATTTTGAAGGGCAATTTGTGATATTAAGTTGAAATATATAGTGCAATCTGACATCAATTCACAAGTAAAGCCACTTAACAAATTTTTATAATTTGTTTATAAAAAAATTTGTAGTCCTACAATTAAAAAAAAAAAAATTGCATTCACCAATATATCACCATTTTTCCTACATCACAAAATAGAGGTTAGTGGCTTACAGGGATAAGCCCAGGTGGGGGCCCGGGCCCTCCTGGGTCCATTTTTATTTTTATTTTATTTTTTAGTTATTATATATATTTCATTTTTGTAGTTGAGCTCCCTTCCAAAAATTTAGCCCCTTTCTTCCCAATAAGCCTAACCAGTCTCACTCAAATAGCAACTATTAAACTCAAAATTTTAACAAAAACAATAAAAATATTCACAATAATGTTTGTATTTTAGCAAAAACAAAATTATTTTACCACCAAAGAATCAAAAAATCATATGTTATTGGAGAAGCTAAAATTAAATGTTTTGTAACTACAGTAAACTGGTATAAATACAGTTGACTGTAACGAGTTGTTAAAAATAAAACACAATATTTTATTAAGATTATATCTCTTCCTTCAATTAAAAATCTCAAATTTTCTCTCATCCTTTATTATTTTAATGAGTTGTTTATATTATTTTAAATGAAGTAATAAAAAAATAGAATATTTGATATCGAGTGTATTGTAAAGTGAGGTGGTAAGATAGATATAGTAGCTTTTTGAGATGCTAAAAGCTAAAAATTTTAGCATCTCCACTATGAATGCTCTAACTTCAAAAAAAAAAAAAAAAAAAAAAAATCATAGCCAGCCTAGTATTAAAAAAAGACATTATTTTGTTTTTGTTTTTGTCGGTAAACGATTGCATTTTAATGTATTTAGAAATTATTTTGTGTATTTATAAGTTTTTAATACTATATGAATGCCTATTTAGAGCTTTTTTTTTTTTTTTTTTTTTTTTTAAATTTAAGGTGTTTGGTTCATTTTTTTAAAGCTATAATTGTTAGTGCTTTATAAATAGTGTGTTCGTTGATATGGAATTAGATCTCATAATATTAATGAAATACATGTTTCATTCACTTTGTTCTATGTTGTTTTAGATTTTATTTCATTTTAAATTCTGTTTTTATATAACAGACTCTTGAATTGACATGCAACATATAGTATAGTATATTATTAGTATCGTCTCTTATTTATAAGCATTCTAAACATTTATTAAGCATTGAGTTCAAACAAAATGATATTTTCTTCAAAACCCATCATGTAGCTTTAATGACTAGTACGTACATATTGCTAAAACGATTGGGGAAAAAAAAAAAAATCGGAGCATATTAACGTATTAGAAGATGGTAGCATAGAATGAAGTAATGAACTTCATATATGGGCCACGTAGGAAACTTACCACAAATCACTTTGAAGTAAAACTATAGCATGTTGTGCTTCACATGGGTCATCACCTAGTGTTTTTTAATCATAATGGCTCTTGTCTTCGTCATCAGGAAATTAAAGGAAAACTTGATTGATGGAAGAATCATCGGATAGAGAAATTCAAATATTAGGGTTGGTAAAGGACATCACAACAATGTTTGCAAGTTCGCGGCCTCCATTCTCAATTACGGGTCGTATCAATGTTCCAGATCACCTTCGCAAAGTGGACGAAGAAGCCTACAATCCTCGGGTAATTTCAATTGGCCCTATTCATCACTTCAATGCAAAATTACAACCCATGGAAAAGTGTAAAGTGAGGTATCTTGAGCGTTTCATTAATCGGGCTAAAACAAACTTGAAGAATTTAGTCAGTGCTATAACAGAGATGGAAAAAAACATTCGCCCTTGGTATGCAGAGACTGTTGTGTCTGGTATGAGCAGTGATGATTTTGTGAAAATGATCCTGATGGATGCGATCTTCATTCTTGAGCTTTTCTTTAGAAATACTTACCTTCATTGGGAAGTGGATGATCCTGTAATGGCAGAACCATGGCTGCTTGCTTTTTTGAGGATTGACTTGATGTTACTTGAAAATCAGCTTCCATTCTTTGTTTTAAAGAAACTGTTTGACCATTCTTTTCCGGATGGCTCAAACTCCTCTTCTTTGTGGGAACTTTCTTATTTATTCTTTCATGGATACAACTTTTCTAATAAATTCTGTCAAGCAAACAACTTTAAACAGGTGCCCCCTATGAGTGTCAATGTGGAGATACTACACCTCACAGCTCTGATTAGAACCCTTTTTCTACGTTCACCCTTACCGGAAAGAAACAGGGAAGTGACTAAACTTTTATACTCTGCAACACAACTGCAAGAGGCAGGAGTAAAGTTTAACATAAGTTCAAAGAATAGCGTGCTTGACGTAAAATTCGATTTAAAAAATGGAGTGCTGGAAATGCCATGCTTTAGAATACACGAGTATACAGTAATACTTGTTCGAAACCTAATTGCATTAGAGCAATCCCGTTATATGTATGACGCATACATTACTGATTACTTTATTCTTTTGAATTTCCTTATCCAGACAACCAAAGATATGGATTTACTTTGCGAGAAGGAAATAATGGTTAATTACCTAAGGGACAGCAGCTATGCAACAACGGCTTTCAAAGATCTTAACTACTATCTCATGTGGGGTAGTATGAACTCTGATTACGTGAAAATATGTGAAGATTTGAATGCATTCTATAAGAAATCTTGCCATAGATAGATGGCAACATTAAGGAATCAATATTTTAGCACTTCTTGGAGAACCGCTTCTACCATTGCTGCTATCGTCCATCTGGTGCTCACGTTCAAACGAGCGGTATGCTCTATCGTCCAAGTAAAGCCTAATTAATTTCAACGTTATATCCACACTGGTTAGCTGTTGGAGTTGCGGACAGATATGCAGCAGTGGCACTCATCCATATCAGATCTGAATCACTTCAGCCTTTGTTATCTGTTGTCTTTTGCTTTCAGTTGTTACCTGTTTTGAATAAGGAGTTAACTTATCATTAGGAAGACTTTTGAGTTTGGAAATGTTGGAATAGGATTGGATATGCATAGTGCTTATCTGTATCAGTTCTGTTTTCTTTTTATTATCCCTTGAGTTCTGTAAGTCTATTTAAGATAATATTAATGCCAAAAATGTATTCTTGCACGGTTAGTTTCATCTTCACGTCCTAATGTATGTCACTTCCTACTTGGGTGAGACTTTATTGAGCAAATTCAAAATGTTATTATATTTCAAATTCCACCTTCCCTTTCCCGTTATCTGACTATAAGGAAAAAAAAATTATTTTTCTATTTATCTAGAAAAGCCTCTTCACGTATTTAGATTCCATTAACTTGAGTGTAGAGTGTAGTCACCAATTTGTTTTAACTTTATTTACTTTATATGAATTATATTACAAATTTTATATGTTTTGCATCCTTGTGATGATGAAAGTTGTTGGGTTCTAAGACTTAATTTAGGTTTAAATGTATAAGAACTTCAATTTGTAATGTTGGTAAACCATAAACAAAACGTTTTAGTCTTTATTTTAGACTTGCTCAAAGTGTGTTTATATATAAAGTTGAAATTGAGTGTTCTGTAGGATTTATTGTGTAAATCTGCCTGGCTCGATCGATCGAGAATTAGACTCGACCGATCGAAGCTCGTGCAAATTGTTTTTCTGCAAAATTTTCTAATTCAGCCTAAACCCGTTTGACGTGTAGGATTTTATGTTTTACCTCAAGTATAAAAGGGAAAACCCTAACCACGTTTTAGGTTGCTCCTTATACTATGTGTGTGAATCTTCTGTGAGATCTAGAGGTGTTTACCTTCACACATACTTAGGGTTTCCAAGATTCAAGATTATGTCAAGAACTTGGTGATCGATTCAGTTGTTGCATTCAAGAGCTTAAAGATACACAAGCAGGTGTGCTTGTACTTGCTGGGAATTCAAGAAAGAAGTAATCCATGGACTCGGAGCTGTCACGTAGTCGTGGTAGTAAGTTTCCTACTCGAGGTAGTAATAGGATGTTAGTAGTCTAAGTTGCTATTGTGTAAACTTCAATTCTTTCATAGTAGATTCAGTTTTACCTTGAGGATAGTTGAGTTAAATCCTTCCCAAGTTTTTTACCGGTTTGGTTTTCCTGGATCATCATATCTTTGTGTTCATTATTTTCCGCACTTTACATTGATATGATATTTCTGTTAACCTAGATCTAATAATTTGACTAAATAATCACTTGGCTAATTAACTAGATTAATCTGGTTGTGTTTTAAATGATCTAAAAACAAACAAAAGTTTATTCTCAAATGACACTATGAAAAGAATATTGTCTTTTTTAACCAACCTTATTACACATATTTGAATCTTTATTTTGAAATAAATTTACTTATTTTCATTCATTATTAAGTCAATACCATCTATTCTCAAAAAATTATAAAAGGTCAACACCCTCGGGCAGAATGAATATGTATAATTTTTTTATTAAACTATCGCGTGTAACCCACGTGTTAAGTTGTTAACTACGAGTCTAATAACTAACTAGAGCTAATCGTTGCACAGTGAAACCATAAATTTATCTATATATGCCCAACGTCAACCTTTCATGAAATAAAATTTGTCTTTTACCGCCTCCGTAGAGAAATTTTGAACATTTTCATTTACTATTAAAATTATTAAATTGCCTATCAAAGTGAACAACAAAATTTCAATAGAACCAATAGAGTATTTAAAGATATGAAGCAATCGGTGGTAGATCCTCTCTCTTGTTTCAGTTTCAAGGTTTTTTCTCTCTTGGTTTGCAATTGGAAAATTTTTAGCATGTCATTTGAGTAAGGTTAGTCACTTTAACAAGAAAGTAACATATGCCTCAATTTGACATATGTGCAAAATTCAAGGAATAAATTGGTTAAAATAAAAGTTTAGGAGGTGTGATGACCATTATCCCAAAGTTCAAGAGGTATCTTGGTATTTTTCCCAAATTTCATTTTAACAATATATGTAAAGAACTAAACATAATAGTTTCAAAAGTAGCAAATTAAAACCTAAGACTTTAAAAAGTAACAAATTACACTTTCTAAAAATAAAAAATAGTAAAATACAACTCCCAAAAAACCCCAAACATAATGGAATGAACCTTAATTTTTTACTCTTGATTTGATTTGATTATTATTTTTTTAAAATGTTACTTTTGAAATTAAAAAGATTAGTTTGGTACACCTCCAAAATTATAAGGTTTAAGATATATTTTTTAAGAGCACCATTGGCTCAAATAACTGAGGGGCAACTCCAATTTTGTCAGTTAAATCTTTTTTTTTTTCTTTTGAGGATTTTTTTTTTGTTTGATGGGATTCTTTTGAGGATCTTGTTATTTATTTTTATTTTATTTTTTGATGGAAGGAGATCTTGTTAGTTATTAAATTATTAAAATTTTCAAATTTTTTTTTTTTTTTTTTTTGCTGAATATTAAAATTTTCAATTGAATTACATAGAGTGATCCCCTACCCATATATGTAAGTACGTAGTTCCGCCCCCTGATCTGGGAATCTCCTCTCGGTCAAACTTAATTTCCTCTTTAATTGTCTTTTGAGTCAAAACTCACGTTTTAGATTTCGTTGCTCTCCCTTGGCCCTCCATTAATATTCAACGGAATGGCCACATCCATAGTTAAAAGAAATAGCCCATTTAATTAAGTATTGCCTGGTAAAAACATGAACTCCTAGGCAAAAGACTTCAAAGTCAATACTTAAATAAATATAGCCCATTCAACTACTCAAGTCTTCTGAATCTTGCATCGAATGAATGGATCATGCATGATCCAAGTGAGTAGTGACAATGTATATAATTAAGCAAAACAATAGTGACAGTATTTATCGTCCAGTAAATGTTTAGTATTTTGAATCTTTCCATTATCTTTTATTTTTTATTAAATAAATCATTCATCATCTATATTATATTTTTCAAAATATTTCTCATAACAATTGATTCAACAATATTTTTCATAGCAATTGAGTCATTACGTTTTTTTTACTCATACGAATAGTAGTGTAAATTGCGGGACTAAATTAATAGAAAACGCAACCGTCAATTACCATTGGCATCTCTAATCCTCCCAGCTCCCGCAGGATCAGGGTGTCCCGAAGCACTCCCATGAGTGTTTTATATATAGTAGCTTGGTGGTGTATGCCATTGCCAGCAGATCCATTGTGGACAGTGGTGTGCAATGTAGGATTTGTCTAAATGCTAAGAAAAGTAAATTCAATAGCATGTTGGACGATCGAATGAAGGATCACTGATCATAAACTGTTGAGGTGCACGGCACCTAGAAGTCCAGCCCACATGGAATCCTATTACATATAGAAATAAGTGTACCAACTGTCCAAGAAGTCAAAGACTTCTATTCCTAATTGAATTAGGAGTGTCAGGCGGCTAAGCTTTTATATAAAGCTTGTGCGTGTGGGTTTCATGAATAGTGAGAGAGATTCAAAGAGATTGAAGAGTGAAACACTTGTGCGGCAGGAAAAAAGAAAAAGTGATTTTTCTTTTGCTCAAGACACATAAGGAAGATAAATTGGAGTTTTTTCTAGGATGATTATTTGGATGCTACAACCACAGAGAGTTGAAGTATTCAAAGTAGAAGATTTTGCTATCGGGTTTTGTGATGAGGTTGTATTTGTTCCTAGATATATTATTGTATTTTTTCAATTTGTTGTGAACTCAACTTGGGTATAACTTGAGTGTTGTAATCTCTATTTTATTATAGTGAATTGATCGGATTTGCCCCGTGGTTTTTCCCTCTATATTGGAGGGTTTTTCCACGTAATTTCTTGGTGTTGTTTTTGGTTGATTTTTTTATTGCTTCTGTAGATTTCTATTTTCTTTATTTCTTGAGTTATATTTTATTTAATTCACACATAGATAGGAATTTATCTCAACACAAACTTCACTTTGAAAAATAAGCTCATTTCAGGCTAGCTAATATACTCCAAATTTATAAAGAATGCAAAAGTAAAATGATGTTACAATTAAAATTAAATGTATCAATAGTGCTAGAGAGGTTTGAAATTTGAATAGCACCACTCTTGAATGTCAGTATTGTAGAAATTTGGTAGGGTTTAAGGAATTAAGAAGGTTATACATAGTTGGTTGGCCCAACTACAATTCCTCACAATGTGAATATAGGACCAATAGGTGTTTCAGGATGATGACATCTAGGGTAGAGTTGATCTTGGGAAGGTAGAAGCGAGAGAGCACCGTTTTGGCAATACAATTTGCTGATTTTTTTTACAAATCCCCATAAAAGTACATAAAAATAGCGATGTTTAAGGTAAAACTATAAAACCTCGACGGATGATGCCTTATATTTATAGTGCCCATTCCCCAAAGAATGACCGATCTAGTATAAACTATTTACATTGTTTGGATTCATGTGAGATAACTTTTTTTTTTTCTTGAGACGAAAGGGTAGACTAGTAACAATGTTTCAATCGCATGGTGCCAGACGACTTTTCTTACAAAGAAAAGACCAAATGTAACGTGACTTGAATTATGTTAGGACTATAACTTTCGTATCACAACTTACATAATTCTATTATTATGAGATGTAGTTAACAACTAGCCGTATGAAGTTTAAAATTTTCTTTCTTTTTTTATTAGATTATATACTTAAATAATTACGAGAAACAAGATTTGAACGATGAACATCTTCACTAAAAACATCATAAAAAACGCCCGTTGAGCTTTAAAGCTTTTAGCGATGAAGCTTAGTATTGCTTAATATACAAAGACCTGAGAAAATGTGACTTAAAATTAAAAGGTAAGAGCTTCCGTAATATTGTGAGACTTAGTTGCAGTTGCAGTAGTAGTCTTATTTTTATATATATTCTCATTAATTTATTTGATCACTGCAAGAACCACGCATAGCTTGAGTTGTTGATAGTTTGCACTTAACAGTAAGTTAGAGGCTCATTCTTTCATTTGCTACACAATTAACTGAGGTAGGTTTTCGTAACATTTCCTATTCAAGTTACATTATCTTTCTAGATTGAGAAGTTAATGTAATTTAACCTTTTTTTTTAATATATAATTTATTTAACCACTCGTTTTGTATCCAGATTGAAGTCGTGTGCGTGTGTTTACGATTCGGACACCAAGATTTGAGAAAGTCATGATTTGCAATGTTATCTTAGATAATTATGAGCATTTTAATTTGCCAAATGGATGTTTCTTTGTCTATATTTTGTTAAACAGCATAATCAACTTTTAAGCATACCCTCTCTTAAAAAAACTTTTAAGCAATAAATATGAATACTTACTACTTAGATTCGTATATAGAGTGACAGGGGTACAACGAATTTTAATATATATAAACCTTATAAATAAACCATTACATTTACTTTTAACACAAACCAAAAAGTTGAATTAAGAAATTGATTGATCATGTTGGAAGTCTTCTATTTTCTATAGTAATTATATTGGTAGTACCTTTTCTACTTTCTCTAGATTTAATAGCCAGGGTAAGTGGGAAAAAAAGAATAAAAGAAACTATATAATATACACACATTGCATATATTGACCCAGAGACCAGCTGAAAATATGTCCATCTACTATATAAAAAATGCATATTAACATATCTATCACTACCTGTATATGGATGGCTCTAGTCGTCATTACAACAAAATGTATTTTTAGTGATGAAAAAATTCATTTTGTCACTAAGAACCTTTAGCAACGAAATCGGACTTTTAGTGACGAAACTCATTTCATTGCTGAAATCGGGTTACTAAAAGTTCTGGCAACGAAAAATTTCGTCACTAAAAGTCCGATTTGTTTTAAAAAAAAAAAAAAAACTTTTAACGACGAAAACGTTTCGTCACTAAAAGTTTTCCTCGCTAAAAATACTATTTAGTGACGAAAATATTTCGTCACTAAAAACATTTTAGTTTATTAAATTATATTTAGTGACGAACAATTTTGTCACTAAAACTCTTTTCAGGTACATATAGTGACGAAAAAGTTTGTCACTAAAACTATTTTAAAGAAAATCCAAGCATATATAGTGACGAAAATTTTCGTCACTAAAACCATTTCTTACAAAATTTTGCTACATTTAGTGATGAAATATTTCGTCACTAAAACAATTTTTTGTTACTATATCTGTGACGGAAAAATTCGTCATTAAAACTTATTTTATGTTTTTATTTTTTTCATGGTTTTGATATTAACCTGTAACTTGTCATTACATTATTAAAACCTGACATTTGAATAATACATTTATTTCAACAACACATTAATAAAAAAAGATTCATACATTCCACAAGTAAAAAATAAAACAAGTATCCAATTCAAACTCCTTCCATACAATAATTGTTTGCAACATATACAGTAACTCAAAATGTTTTATAACAATACAAAAAGTGTAGCATAATATAATTAGAACTAACGGAAGATGTCCTCATATGCCTTCAAGTAATGCCAAAAGTAAATCTCCTAAAAGCCAGCAATAAGAAATCTGCACAAATATAAGAACAATACTATATTAAAATCGTAAAGAAAAAATATTAACTATGTTATACGAAACATTTCTAACAATGCATTAAGAGTAGTCACACCATTCAACATTTTATTATCATGAATGTTCTCGTTCAATACACGAGATTCTCTATGATTATACCAATGAATGTAAGATTGCATGCTCCCACGATGAAGCAAATGGATACACACAGTATGAGGAGATTGTCGATAGCAATTCACACAGGGAATACACGGGCATAGAATATTACCACTCAAGTCCACAACTCATGCATAATTTACTCTAATATCTAATTCATGAATGCACAACTCATGCTATTCCATTCATGAATACACAAGTCTATATTAATACTTAAACAAATATACATTGCACACTCAAACACTCCCAATATGAATTTAAACCACCTTATAATACCATGCAATCCACCCGCTTGCTCCAACACAACAACCCACCACAAAACCAATCACAAACATCACAAGCATAGAGTGTTTACAAGTATTGAAATCAATTAAAGTACTATTCATCACATCTAATCAACAAGGTCCATTCACATTTGTAAGAAATTAAAAACACTCCCAATATGAATTTAAACCACCTTATAACACCATACAAGCCAACCGCTTGCTCCAACATAACAACCCACCACAAAACCAATCACAAACATCACAAGCATAGAATGTTTACAAGTATTGAAATCAATTAAAGTACCATTCATCATATCTAATCAACAAGGTCCATTCACATTTGCAAGAAATTAAAAACACTCCCAATATGAATTTAAACCACCTTATAACACCATGCAAGCCACCCGCTTGCTCCAACACAACAACCCACCACAACCAATCACAAATATCACAAGTATAGAGTTTTATAAGTATTTGAATATATTTTACTTACTATGATCAAGCTAAGCGTACAAGTCTAATTTGTTGGCTAAGCTTTGGTCTTTGATTTTCATAGATCTAAGCCTCTTTCTATTCCCCCACAGCAACCCAAACAATCACTAACCTTATCATCACATTCAACCAAAAACCATTAAATTTATAATAATATTCAAACTAATAAATAAAAAAACATAATTTTGTATCTATTAAATGGTGCATTAATCTTAAATTATAACTATATGGATTGGGTCAATCACATAGTTGTGTAGAGAAGTGCTTCTATGAAGTAAACCAACAAGACCACATTGCCTCTTCCGGATTGAAATGGCTTGATCTAATGAATGAGACATACCCAAATGTTTTGGTTATTCTAATAGCCACCCACTATTCATAGAAACACACACATATACAGTTCCCACTCCTTTGTACTAAAGCCACCAAATACTCCAACTACAACGTACAAAATGAATATCAATATGAGTATAGCATAAAAAGCATAGGCACAACAATGTAATGAAACAAAATTATAAATATATTACACAAATTTTATTAAAAACATCTGTCATATTTAATACATTTTTTTATATAAATATTAAATCTATATTATAAATTTTCATGATTTTTATGTACTATAGATGAAGATGACTATAGAAATTTTTTTAATGGAATCTTAAAGAATGAATGTGACTTTAGAAAGACTTATTACCTCTGGAGCAAGCTTCTTACAATGGCCACACCTAGAAGAAAAGGAAATAAAAAGGTAAACATTAAAATTAAAAAAGAGACTAAACAAACAGGCACAAACAGAGAGAGATGGAGAGAAGGATTTACAACCCTTATGTACAAACTTATAAGCACATTTCTTTTCCACTTTGTTTTTCCAATTCAATCATTGCATGTATACATTTAGCTATACACAACACATAAATTGGAAACTCAAGCATGTAACTTCCACATAAAAATTGCATCAAATTAAGATAGGCATTGCATACAAAATAGTGGAAATTGAATCCTCATAATATTTCCCACCAATGGCCTGTAATTGATACACAAAAGTCCGCTAAAATTGACTTTACTATAATACCAACTAATGAATGACAGCTATCATAGTAAAATTGATTCAACTAAAGCAAACTGTTTCTTTTTCGTAGTTCCCAACAATAAAAAATAAACAAATAAAAAAAATCACTAATCTTAAATATTAAATCTATAAATATTGTTTTTTTAAAATTAAAATAAATAAAATAAAATAAAAACATAGAAGTCAGGGGGCTTACACGCAAGAGTCCGAATGGGTGCCAGAGCTTGGATTGTTGCGCTGTACCCGGAACCGTCGTGAATGGGTGTGTATCGGCAATGGTTGCCGGAACCGTTGCGAATGGGTTTGTAAGTTGCCGGAACCGTTGCGAATGGGTTTGTAAAGGCGTTGGTAGCCGGAACCATCATGAATGGGTTCAAAAAGGTTGGGTTTGTGGTTCTTGGCGGTGATGACTTTGAAACCGTTGCGAATGGGTTCGCATTGGCGACGACTTTCTTCAAATCAGCGACGGCTTTCTTCAAAACGGTGACGGCTTTCTTCAAAATCGGCGACTGTTGCTTTCTTCAAAATGGCGACGGCTTTCTTCAAATCAGCGACGACTTTCTTCAAAATGGCAACGACTTTCTTCAAATCGGCGACGGTTGCTTTCTTCAAATCGGCACAGCTTTATTCAAAACGGTGACGGCTTTCTTCAAATCGACGACGACTTTCTTCAAAACGACGATTGCTTTCTTCAAATCGGCGGTGGCTTTCTTCAAATCGGCGATGGTTCTCTTCAAAACAGCGACGACTTTCTTCAAATCGGCAACGACGAGTGGGCTTATCGGTGATGGTTGATTTCGTTTGGGGTTATCGGCGACGGCAAGCTTATCGGCAACGGTTGGGTTATTGGCGACGGTGAGTGGGTTATCGGCGACGGTTGGAGCTTAGAGTCGAGCTTGGTATTTTTTTGTTTTGGTATTTTTTTGTTTGACCGAAAACCCTAGAAGAATGGCGCTGGGTATTGAAATAGGGCTGTTTGGGAGTATTTATAGTGAAGCTTTAGTGACGAAATTTTTTCGTCGCTATTGCCCACTTCTAGCGATGAATTTCAGTTTCGTCACAAAAGGAGCCTAAATTTGCTTTTGCTCTAACACACTTTTAGTGACGAATTTTAATTTCGTCACTAAAGAAACCATATTTTGTTAAGGTTTTTAGTGACAAAATTCAAAGTTCGTCACTATAACATACTTTTAGTGACGAATTGTGATTTCGTCACTAAAACTGTGAAATGAAAAACCATAATTATTTTTAGTGATGATTATTTTTCGTTGCTAAAGCTTCCTTATAGCGACGAATTTCGGTTTTGTCACAAAAGGAGCCTGAATTTGCTATCGCTCTAACACACTTTTAGTGACGAATTTTAATTTCGTCACTAAAGAAACCATATTTTGTTAAGGTTTTTAGTGATGAAATTCAAAGTTCGTTGCTATAGCATACTTTTAGTGACGAATTGTGATTTCGTCACTAAAACTGTGAAATGGAAAACCATAATTATTTTTAGTGATGATTATTTTTTGTCGCTAAAGCTTCCTTATAGCGACAAAATAATTTTCATCACTAATACTATCCACAGCAATACCTACAGTGACGAAATATTTCGTTACTAAAAATTTCAACCTTTAGAGATGAAATATTTTGTCACTATAGATTCATATCATAATAGCGACGAAATTTATGTTTTGTTGCTAAATGTTATAATTTTTTTCATTATTAGTAACAAGATTCATATTTCGTCACTAAAGGTGTATTTTTAGTGACAAAAAAAATTTCCTCACTAATTTTCATCATTGAAAATACATTTTGTTGTAGTGCATTGAAATTAAACAGCATATATACCAACTATGAAAGTCATGGACATTTTGAGAATTTTCCTATGGGATACCTAGTTTGTAATTAAGCTTCTATGATTATATATATAATCGTGCCTATGCAATGTACGTATCATGATTTAATAAAAAATCATACATAAATTAAAAAGCATCACTATATCATGATTTATAATACTCTTTTTTTTTTTTCATTTCAAGAAAAAAATTTACAGTAAGTTATTTAAGTTAAATAATTACTTCTTTCAAGTTTCTTCAAACATGTATTAATAGACTATGATAAATGACATCAGAGCCATGATTAAGCCTCCGTTGTCAACTGGGTGCCGCATCTACAAGGTTCCATATCACCTTCGCAAATTGAACGAAGATGCCTACACTCCTCATGTTATTTCAATTGGTCCCATTCACCATGACGAAAAAAGATGTGGTGTGGCATGAGTTGTTATTACTTGAAAATAGCTTCCATTCTTTGTTTTTGAAAAACTATACCAACTTGCCTTTCCCAATAACTCAAACTCCCCATCTTTAAATGAACTTACTTTTAACTTTTTTAAGACCCATGAACACTCAGAACAAAAACACTAATGTGGAAATCCAACACTTCACCGATTTGCTTAAATTCTTTCATCTACCTCCAACCAGCAAGCTACCATATAGAGACCCTAAACTGACTTTTCCTAAGTACTCTGCAACACAGCTCCGTGTGGCAGGTGTAACGTTTAAGGTGATTTCAAGAAAATGTGCTTTGAACTTAGATTTCAAAAATGGAATGCTGAAAATTCCCCATTTAAAATTCCAGGATACTATGGAAGTTCTTATTCAAAACATTATGGCATTAGAGCAATGTGATTATAGAAGACATGCATACATTACGGATTTCTATTTAATATTGGATCATCTTATCAACACTAGCAAAGATGTAGATTTACTTAGCAATGAGGGAATTATTGATAATAGGTTAGGCGGCAGCAATGCAGTGACATCTATGATTAACAATCTTAAGAAAGGAATCTTCAGGAGAGATATGAACTCTAATTACTACAATCTTTGTGAAGATTTGAATGAATTCTATGAGAAACCATGGCACAGATGGAAGGTGATAGACCAAAAATGTATTGACCCCTTGTGATGAATTAATTGATTAATTAGCAAAGTTTATTAATTAATCAAATTAACATGCAATTGTACATGGTAGCACAAACAAATCGCCAATAAATTAAAGTATGCAGCAAAAATTAAATTGACACGGTGATTTGTTTACGAATGGGGAAAACCTACATGGCAAAAACCCCACTCCCGAAAATCCACTAATATCAAAAAAGCGGTTACAAGTAAAAGAATCACAGTACCTTATACCAACTTACAGTTAAAACCTTACCCCAATACCCAATTGAACTTGTTCTGTAGTGATAATCTCTCCTTTCAATGCATGGCTCCTAGTATGTGACTAACCAATTGCGCGGATCCTAGTATGCGACTTAATCACCAACTTGAGAAGGATGTTGACTACAAAATTCTTCTGTTCATCACACGATGAATATCATGAAGTTGCTTGGTCACAAAACCCTATGGTGTACAAAACACAGCAGCTTCTTGAAGAGAATGAAGAACTAGGGCAAACTAGGTTTTCGGTTACACTTTTCTTCACACTTGTGCAATTGTGCTCTTGTGCAACTGTGCATAACCTTTTACAGCCCTTAAAATAATCCTTATATATGTTTAGGATTGTAAGAAAAGAAAGCCCAAACATATACCCACGGATTGGATAAAAACATAACAGAAAATCTGAATTTCATAAACCTTGATAGATAGCCATCTATCGAGCTAGTTGTCGAGCTACTGGTTTCAGTAGCTTTTAAAGCTTGATAGATGCTAGCCGTCGAGCTTTAAAATCCTACACTTCATTATTTGATTCTTTGACAGACTTGCATGACTTTAACACTTGGACTTGAAACCTTGTTTCTTGAAGCATTAAATATATCCTAGATCTACCCAATTACAAGTAAAGTGCGTTTTGTCAAAGGATTAGCCAATTATATAAAATGTCGACATATGTTCCTAACATCAAATCACATATGTCCTAACAGAAGGCGACATTATTAAAACATGAATATTTTAGCACTCCTTGGGGAACGGCTTCTACCATAGCTGCTATCTTTCTTTTGGTGCTCATTTTAATAATATGCTCTATCATCCAAGTAGATTAGGTTCAATGCCTGTGTAATTCAGATGGTTGTTTGATTGTTGCTGTAGTGCTATAATGGATATGTAATTTCCAAGTAAGCATTCAAGCCTTTTGTATTATATATTTGGTTGAGCATAGCTCGCAATTATCTATCTTTTTTTTCTTGTTATGAATCTAGATTTCCTACTTCTCTCTTCCTTCTGCTTCCAACCACATCAATTGCTTAGTGATAAAACTTTTATTCCTTTGTTATTATTGTCAATGCAATTATACTCAAATGAGAGTTACAAGGTTGACTCTAATACCATTTGTAACACCACAAGTCCTTCAAGCCCGAAGAGTTGCTTCGATGTCATTATCACAATCCAAGGAAAGTGTTAGCCACGTTTATGTTGATAGACCAATATGACTATTCTAATTGCAATTGAAACTCCTCATAGTCACTTAAATAGTCCAATTCAACCTAGTAAACACCTTATATTGAATTTAGCATATACTCATGCAATACAGTGGGGAAGGGGTGCCCAAGAGTTATAAACTTCTTTGTCTCTCCATAAATAGTCGATGTCGAACACCACCATACTTCCACACACAAGCATTAGCCACAACACCATTAGTGACAATGAAGGCGCTTCCCCCTACGTACAATGGGGCACAAGAGGTGTGGTACCATGCCCTTTCCATGAGCATGACCAGCTGTGAAATGCTTGTTTTGGGGTGGGGGGGGGGGGGGGGGGGGGGGTGAAAGAAAATAATATTCCTCCTCAGGGCAACTCTTCCCTTATGTCTACTTATGCAATTATCCAAGAGTCCTAAATAGAAAAATGACTCTATATATCTTTAGTATTTTCTAAAACATGATATTTATGCTAATATATGCATTTTAGATTTATTTCCATAATTAAAATATTTTAAAGAATTTTCACATGTAAAAGAAAATATTTAAAATAATGTATTAAATTTTATTTTTTGAAAAAATTAAAAAAGAAAAAATTATTCAGGTATTATTTACAGTATTTTATTGACAATACTTACTAGAGTTATTTCTGTATATATTTTTTTTAAAAAGAATTAAATAAAATCGATAAAAATATACCTAAAATTAACCATGGCACAAGAAAAATTAATTGAATTAGCTTGAAAAAGAGGTTTTTAGCAAAACTTGAAAGCAAAGGTTAATTAATAATCGTGCATATCAATACATGAAAAAAATTTAATTTTAACCAGAAAAATTATTTTATATATAAGTTTTAAAATTTAATTTTAAACATGAAAGCACAATAGTGAAACTTCTATAGCTTGTTTAGACCCCCAATTTTAAAGATACGGCTTAATTGCTTTTAATCTACTCAACTAAATGCAGAGTAAGAGTAAACAACACGCAATTAATCGGAACTACTCTCTAGTGCATAAGCATACATAATTAACAATTGAAAGTAAAGCACAAAGAGTAAGAGAAGAAAGATGCAAACACAAATAACACGATGATGTGTTATCGAAGAGGAAAACCGAAGTACTCGGCGTAAAAACCTCACCTTGGCCTTCCAAGCCGAAATGATCCACTCGTGAATAAATTGGAGTATAAAGATATCAAAAAGACCCTCCAAGCCTAATCTACCCAAAGTACTTGAGCCCTCCAAGTTTTAGCTCCCAACAGACTTCACCGAATTTTGTCTTCACTACCTTTCTGGATGCCGCAATTAGCTCCAATTGCATACACCAAATGATGTTTTCATTAAATACTTCCCACGAGCACCAAAACAGCTCACAACACTCAGATTGGGTGAGCGATGTATTTGGGCTAAAAACCACTCAAAGGGTATGGAACTAAAGAGGTAGGAGTAGAGGAAAACTAAAAGAAATGTGTAGATGATTGTGGGTGTGCAATCTCAAACTCTCAAATGGATTCTTAGGGTTTTCTCTCTAAAATTTTTCTTACAATTTCATGGGTAATGTAAGCTTATATAGTGTGGGTAAAAAAATTGAGAAAAGCACACAAAAAAGGTTTGTAGTGCATCTTGAGAGTGATGTCGCGGATTGGCCAAGTCGTGAGATGAGTTGTGAGTTGCCTTTAGGCATTTGACTCTTTAGCTTCAAGCATGTACTTCTCATATGACCTTTCGCGGGTTGCTCCAGTTGCGAGCGAGTTTCTTTGTTGTTCACAGTTCTTCACCATTTTCTCACACTAATCCATTACATTGAATCCCACAAATATACAGGGAAATGATTGATGAAATACAATCAAATTTGACATGGAATTAAAGCAAACATACACATAATTGAAAATCATAACTTTACATATATATATATATATATATATATATATGCTATTTTATAGCTCCAAACACTAAAAACTTGCTCCATCCATGATGCTATATCTAAAATATATATATATATATATATACATATATATACCAAAAGGGGGGTAAGTTACATACATGGGGGTAGAGTGCCGTTCTGGGCAGTCTGGGTGCGGAAGCATAAATAGGTTACAAATGTAAACTAAGATACAAACTGAGAAAGCCATCTGTTTACAATAGTAAAGAGAGGGGAGGTTTCTGAGTTTTGGGAAAGGAGACAGTAAAATTGGACCTTCCAGATTTTCTCTCAAAATGCTTTTACTCTCAGGTGAATATCTTTTCAGCCGAAAGTAAACAGTAACTTCAATAATTCTGTCAGGGTACTGTTTAGTGAACAGTAACGGTCACTGTTCATGAACAGTGTTCTGTCCCCTTGCTTTTCTGAATAGTAGTTCTGCACAGTGTTCTGGACTGTGGGTGAACAGTAGCTTGTTTGCAGCCTTGCATGCACGGGTACTGTTTGGTGAATAGTAACCGAGTTGCAAAGGTGGTTCTTGAGCTATTCTGGGGCTTCTGGAGCTGTTCTGGAGCATCCTGGAGCATGTTCTGGAACTTCTGAAGAGGCAGGAGAGTTCTATTCTTCTGACTCTGTTTTCTTGGTCTTTTAATCAGTGTCATGGCCAGATGGGTATCCATCATAAGGATCCCATGGAGGATCATAGTCGCAATTATGCTCATGATACTTGGCATATTGATTACAGAAACCACAATATAGGATAGGTTCATAGTCTACCCTTTGTGTTACTAACTGTGTGGGTTCAATGTAATCAATTCTTTCGGTATGGAGGGCTGTGGAGTATGGTCTGGTGGTGAATACTAAAATTCTGCCAATATTTCCAACAAAATGATAATTCTGCCATAGCTCACTGGTGACGTCTAAAATCTCATTATTGAAGTAACTTCTCCAGCAATTAGCAAG
The DNA here is from genome assembly GCA_029955605.1 of Quercus engelmannii. Lineage (NCBI taxonomy): Eukaryota > Viridiplantae > Streptophyta > Magnoliopsida > Fagales > Fagaceae > Quercus > Quercus engelmannii. The sequence goes on along the minus strand of JARPSG010000001.1, from coordinate 106,203,566 downwards.
AGCATAAGGGTCTTCATAAGAGAGGTAGGAGTCGCCTTCATACCAAGGGCCATTATGGGTGTACCCATTGATGAGTACAAGATGATGTGTAGGTTGGACAATCATCCAATTGTTATTGTCCCATTGTGGGAGAGTACTCCAGCATCTGATGGAGACAAAAGGACTTTTGATTTCTGAAACAACCTGTTGGATGATTTGGGGAAACGGGTTGATCTGGTTATGGCCTGTTAACTTGATGAGCTTGATAAAGCCATATTCAAACATCTGTGAAAGCCAGCTTGGATCTTCTTCAATGGACCAATCTTCGTAATTGATTATTAGGCCGGGGAAGGGATGTTTCTTTTCATAGACGTTGTGGCTGCTTCCAAAGTATTCTTCCCAGGTTGACTGGATGAAGGCATTGTCAATGTCATCTGAGTCTTCACCATAAACTGGGAAATAGGTGGTGACCAGTATTCTGAAATGCTTGAACCATAGGTCACATGATTCAGACATAACCTTGCTTCCCAAGATACGAACTTGTATGTCGGTAGGCAAGTTGGCAACAACACTTCTTAGGTGGTTTTGAGTCTTAAGACTTAACCTAGCATAATCTTTGCCCATAATAGTCGTCTTATCCATTGAATGGATATCCTCTTTGCCAAAGAGTTGACTAAAAGAGATTCGGCTTATTTCAATTTCTGCCTCAAGATTTACTAGGTGTATTTCTAGTGCTCTAAGGGTTTTTTGAAAAGGGCGATGGTTGCTTTGGGTAAAGGCTCTCTGAAGGTTATCAAGGATAATTTTGATGGAGGGTGGAAGATCTGTGTACACTCCATTTGTAAATTGGAAATTCCTAGATAAAACTTCTTGTAGGGTGATGGCCACATTACCACTGGAAAATATTATTTTAAGTGGAACAGATTCTTGAAGGGATGTTGCTTCCCTGGGTTCTGGTCCAGAAGAAGCGCCTTTATGCCTTTGATAAGGAAAACCCTGGATAGGAGCTTTTCCTTTGTTCCTGCTTGAAAAAGCCATTTTCCACTTACTAGTGGGGCAAGTATAATGGGTTATTTACTTTTCTTCCTGCCATGTATTAACAAAATGGTTACTTTTAAAAACATTTTTGTTAAAATCATGAGATGCTATGGAGCAAATACTTTTATGCTGGATGCATGAAATGAGACATGATAAAGATTTATGAAATTGGTCAAGGTTCAAAGAATCTTTATTTCTGGAAAGAATAGAGTGATCAAGGTTCTTTTCTTGATTTGGATTTTTTGAAGAGGTTTTGGTATTGACAAGGTTAAGGGTCTTGGAGATAGAGACTTCTTGGAGACTATTGATGTCTTTAGGCTCTGGGCTCCTAAGAAACTTAAACCTGACAGGTTGGCCAAAAGGATGGGTAATGATTCCCTCACTATTCGTGATGAAGGGATACAACAGACACATGAATGGGTTTCCTAAGATGACCCTATCTGTCATATTTTTGACAAGAACAAATGTGGTTTTGAAACACGCATTGTCTTGGCAAACATGTGCTTTTGGGATTTTGAATTCAATCTGAATTTTTCCTCCACTTGTGGAAGTTAACCTTTCTTTGGTTTTCTGGAAGTATTTAGAAGGGATAATTCCTTCTTGAATGCAGTTGAGATCACCACCTGAATCTATTAAGGCTACTACCTCAAATTCAAAATCTTTACTGATGACAATCCTGACTTTGGAGAGCCGTTTCTGGAAGTTAATTCTCCTGATGGTTTGCAAGAACGTTTCTTTGGTTGGTTCTTGTTCCATGTCTGCAGTAGGGTTAACTGTTTCATCTTCTTCACCATCAGAAGGGTTCTGTAATGAGGTGCCTTCCTCATTGCCTTGATGAGAAGTGTTTTCTAACTGTTTGACTCTTTGATCTATGAGATTGTGATCAACCCTAAGGATGGTTAATTCTTACTTAAGGTTTCTCACTTCTGATTTGGTATCCTTAATCTCTTTCTGGAGATCTTGGACGGTCATCTCTTTCCTGGATTTGGTAAACCTATAGTAGATTTTCTCCAAATCAACTTTGGGTTCCTGAATCCTAGGTTTGGATGTGCTGATTTCCTTAACTAGGGTTTTGTGGAACTCACTGAGTCTTTGAGCTTTGGTGATTGGGTCTTCGATCTGTTCTATGAGATCTAAGAGCAATTCTTCTTGTTTAGAAAGAACACTGATAGTTTTGTTTCTACAACAACTATCTTGGCAAGCTAGGATTTCATCTGTGCCACTAGAGGAGCTAGAAGATACTCTAGAGGTTTCAGAGGATGACCTATACAACTGGTGTTTCTCTTCTGCACTAGACTCACTTTCTGAGTGGTCAAGTTCTAAGAGTTTGAAGATTTCTTCTTTACTAGTTTGGTCACTGATGAGGGTATTGATAAGGGATTTGGCTTTAGCTTTACACTCTTTCTGGAAAGGACATTTCTTTCCACACGTAAAACACTTTCCTGATGTTTTAGGTATGAATTTTCCTGTGGACTTGGGTCTTCCTTTCTTATAGAAATCATTAGTTTTGAGCTTCTGTTTTCTATAGTATTTGGATGCAGTTTTCTTCCTATGAGTTTTCTCAGAGGGTTTTTCTCCTCTGTGTTTGGATTTTCTTTTGGAGATGACTGAAGGTAAGCCATATTGGGTACAGAAATTTCCAATTTCGTACTTGGCTTTGCTCTTGTTAGCTTGACTCTGGATTTTGAGATCTCTACACATCTTCATTCCTTCATTTCAAATTGTACTAGAAATGTCTCCATAAGTTAGGTTATCATAATCTATGACACCTAAAGGGCTAGCAAGAGTTTCTTTTACCTTCTGACCAAACAGTGTGGGTAAGCCATTGATAAACTTTTCCTTCCAAAATGGAGAGTTAGAATCGCTTCTATGCATGACACGAGTGGTGAACACATCTTCATACCACCGGTATTCTCCAAGGTTCTTACATCTAAGGTTACTTAATTAGTCGTAAATCCTAGATGTGATATTGCTGGGTTTACCTATGAAGTGTTTCATGATCGTATAGATCAGGGTATTGACTTCGTCAAGCATACCTCTTCCTATGCGTTCGTCAAAGATAGGGTTCTCTTCCTCATCTTTTTGGACAGCATGCTTAATGTCTTCTTTAGACTCTTCTGTTAGACAGTTATTCCACCAATCTAACAATTTCCCTGTGAATCCTAAAACTATGAGCTCAACAACCTCTGTATTTTGAAGTCCATCGTTTAGGTAGTTATTGGCTACCATAGTTATATGCTGGATCTTGTTTAGGATTTCTTGTTCGGATAAACCATCTATGTTCCATTCATAGAGTTTACCACTGGATACTGTGAACTGGGTGGATCTCTCTTCATATTGGAGGTCAGGAGGCGTAGGTCTGGGATACCAATTTTTGGTAAGGCTAGTTGGGTTTACCTTGGGTTGGTAAAGCCTCTTTACTTGTAATCCTCGAAATTGGTCTTCTAAGTGTTTTATCTCATTTTCAGTTTCTGAGGAGGTTCTGCTAGAACTGCTAGAGACTGTATGGGCATGTAAGGTTTCTAGCCTAGGGTCTCTACTGGTTGTGGTGTGATCTGGTGAAGGGGTGACTGGTTCCTTCTTCATAAGTTCTTCAAGTTTTTGGGCCACTATGTCTAAGGTTGTCTTGTTCTTAGGCTTGAGACTGGCTTGTCTAGTTGTGGGGAGCTTGACTAAAGGCTTTTCAAGGGTTTGGATAGGTTTGTTAGGATTTCCTGGCTGAAGGAGAACCTTATTGTCAATCTTATCTTCTATCCTATCAAGCTGTTTCCAATGACTCCTAAACACTGGTTGGTATAGTTGTTTTGCTTTATCACTTTCTCGACAACCTTTTCTTCTGGGGTTGCATACTTAAAGGGAGAGGCAATTACATCTTTACTACCACGATGGTTAAAGAGTATGACTTCTTGGGGAGGATGACTAGACCTAACAATTTCTGGTTTGCTAGAACTTGGTGCATCTTTTTTGGGGAGCAAAGTCTAGTTGGTTTTGGAAATGACACAAGACTTTTTATGAAATTTGAAATGTTTCTCAAAATATTTAAAGAAAGGATAATCATTGGATACCTCTTTCACAAATAATTTCCATTTCTCCAAAACTTTTTCTTTTTGTTCTCTAGTATGGTTGGCTCTATAGGCTTCTCTCTTAGCTCTGTTTCTCTCAGAGTTAAAGTCTTTGGTTAGAGCATCCATATCAGGGGTTAACTCTTTCCTTAACACTAAGAGCTGATAATCATATTCAGTTTCTTGCTGAATAGGATTTCTCATATCAGTTCCTGAAGGTGAAGGAGGCTTTTAACTGTCTTGACTAGTGCTGTCTTCCTCTTGATCAGCTACTGAGTCTTGCTTGGCTGTGTAACAAGGGGTACTAACCTGGGAATGGGTTTTTACACCTTGGAATTCTGGTTCATGTCTTAGGTCTCTTCTAGATCTGGGAGCTAGGTTTCTGGATGAACTATAGTGGGATGGAGGTCTATCTCTTAGAAAGATAGTTGGCTGCCTGAAGGGTTGGCGTAGATCTAAAGAGGATCTAGACCTAGTATCTTCATAATCTAAGGGTATCCTGAACCTAGATTGATCAAAGCTAAGTCTAATCGTTCCATCGGCATGGTTCTCATTATCTATAGTCCAATGTGCTGGAAAAGTGACTTCAAACCATTTCAGGGTTCTGGGTACCTGAACTTTGGATCTAACGTCTGGTGTTTGGATAAGGGTGGTTTCACCAGCCTTTCTCTTGTCTATGGCTTCGATAGACATGTTTGTTCTCATGCACTTATAATACACTCTGTATATAAGGGCAAGTTGTCTGGCTCCATGTAACATGAGAGTTCCATGGGTCTTAATGTTGAGGGTGAGGACCTTCAAGATGTGAGGGTCATCGAGTGCTACAGTGAGGTTGGGGAAACAGTTGAAATGAACTGGTCCACCGCTCAAACTGGATTCCATGGTACCTAAGAGGCTGTCGTTGAATTTGACATGATGAGTGTCTCTAAGGGCCATAAGGATTGAGTTGTTCAACCCTTCTCTGATCAATGGTTTTACTCCTACTTGGACAAGACCAATATGGAGGAATTTGTGATCTTTTTCCCTGTAAGCTTTCACTGCTGCAGGGGATAACAAGTAGCATGTTTCATACTCCTTGTTGATGCTGTAAATTTGCTCTATAGTCCTAACATGGTAGTCTATTTTGAAAGTCTTTTTCAAGGACCACAATGATGACTTATAGACCTAGGTTGTTGGTACTTTGGGTATGTTCCAATCTCCTAACTTCTGATCTAGATCTGAAAGTTGGTACGACTCCGAGTTAATCGTTCTATCATCTTGAGGAATCTCAGGGAGGGTTGTACTGCAAGATCTAATGCTAGAGGATGAATCACTCCTTCTAAACATCCTATTCATCATTCTGGATTAAAAGCCTAAGAAATCAATTACAATCTAGACTACCTTTATCTTCCAATTTCTGGATCTAACCTTAGATCTGAAACAGGGTGTTCAAAGAGACTGATGCCTTCTGTGAATACTATCACTACTTACTGCCGCTTATCCCTATGTTGATGTACATGAACCTTTCCGCTCATACCCTAACTCTCTCTTGGCTTGACGGGAATTACTGTTTGGCTCAAGTTCAAAACTCAACTCTGGTATTTAGACTTACTGGGCAACAGGCAGACACAGAACTGGACTAACTCTTCTCAATAGTACACATCTGCAACAAACTTGGGTTAAAAACAAAGATAAGAAGAAGAAGATAACTGGAAAGTCAAAGATTAGCTTAAACAAGTAATCACAGGATAATAAACAGAAAGAAAGAACGGGAGGCTCACCCTACCACCAAAAAAAGAACAGTAAACACTGACTAAGATGAAATAATAGATGAAGAATGATAGGTATGGGAGTGGAAGTGCTATCAGAAAATAGATATAAAACAAAATAATGTTTGTTAGAGATAACATACTCAAAGTAATGTATAATGCACAAAATAATGGATAACTATGGCGGTATAACCGACCAACTTGATTAAAACTTGAAAATAATTACAGTAACTTACAACACTTACTATCGGCTCACTGTAGCTAGTAGTTATAAATTTTTTTATTTGGTTTTATTTTTTTATTCTACTCTCTCTTCTCTCTCCCCTCTCACCCATAAACCACTCCCATCCTCTCCTCTCTCACTTCTCTATCATCTTTCTTCTCTCACACAGTGGCTCCAAGTTGCTCGTCTCTGTCTCTCTCTTCTTGTCGAAATGGTGATCCACGCACGTTGGTGGTCGTCCTTCTTCAGTGGCTAGGCTACTGATACGGGTTTGTGTGAGTGGGTTTCAGAGGAGTTATGGCTGGGTTTTGGTGGAATTGTGGCTAGGTTTGATAGGTGATTGTGATGTGGGTTTGTCATTTGTAGGGGTTGTGGGTAGGATTGGTAGTTGTGATGTGGGTTTGGTGGGTTTATGATTTGATTTTGGGTGGTGGGGGCTTCAATTTGCTGGGGTTATGGGTGGCGGTGATGGTGATTTTGGGTGGTTATTTTGTTTTGGGTTTGGTGGGTTCCAAACAGGCCATAAATGCTTCAACCTCTCACAGTAAGAGTAGTACACAATTAGAAAACTTAAATATTTACAGTTGCCATTGAAGGACTCATAAACAGTCATGAATCTCTTTGGTTATTGTCGGTTCGAGATTCAAATCTTTAGAAACAATCAAATATATCCAAGATGTTAAGGATAAGAGCTAATTCATATCAATCCAGTTGTTTTACAAATGTGATAGAGTGAAGTGTATTACAGATAACTTCAGATTTGAAATACAAATTGTAACAAACTCTAGATCTACCCAATTACAAGTAAAGTGCGTTTTGTCACAGTGCTTCCACACACAAGCGTTAGCCATAACACCATTCAAAAAGGGGGAGATGATGGCTCATAGGAGAAATTGCTTGATGAAAGGGGGAGAAATAGCTTGATAAAAGGGGGAGATTTAATATTTCTATTTAATATTTTGCTTCATATTAGCATATGTTATTTCAGTATTTTGTGGAACTTGTTTATGGTACAGTTTGTGCCCATGTTGCTTTTGTAAGCTTTTAGGGTTTGTTTCCATGAATTTGTAGGCTTTTATGGTTTGTACCTTACTTATGCAGCCTTTATGTTTTGTTGCCTAGTACTTCTAGCTAAATGTTATGCATTTTCTTTAAGTACTCTCACTCTTGTGCCCTCATAGGATTTTGTTTCTAGATGCATATACTTTATGTATTGTGCATTGGTTGAGTGTTGGGTATGCGAGTGATTTGCATTGAGCTTATTGACTTGTATGTCCGGATGTTCATTCCAAATGTGAATGAGCATTGTGGTCACTATTTTATAGTAATTGCTTGTTTGGTCAAGCCATGGTTTATTTCTTATTCCATTTTGCTTGATCGCATTGTGCTTGCCTCATATGCAATTACAAGTTTTTCTACATACAATGATCATATTGTATTGTTGTGTTTCAGGAAATTCTTGTTCATATGATTCAAGAGCTTATCAGATTCTAGAGTTAGGTGTGAGTAAGTTTTGTTTAACTATTCCCAACTCACATGTTAAGTTTAGAGTTTGTTTTAGGGTTTTGTCACGGAATAGCCAAAGGGGGAGATTGTAAGGTTGAATTTTATCAACCATCTTGTTGGCTTTATTTCGTGCCAAATTTGCTTGTATTTTAGCAATTAGTAACCCTGTATTTAGGTGGGAATCATGTAAGGGTAGTGAGTGAGAGAGTGTGAAGAAATGCTCAAAATTGTGCAAGGATGCAAAGACTCGGGGGTGACTCGCGACTGGCAAGCCGCCAAAACTGGCACACATGTGAAGCATGCAGGGGAGCTGAAGAATCATGCCAACTGTTGCACTACTGGACAAAGTCCCAGGCTAGCCAGGCTGTTAGCTCGTGACTTGAACTCACGACTCAGTCCAGTCGCAAGGCCAAGTCGCCAAACCACCCTGTTTGGGAAAAACTGACTCTTTGCATTCCTTTCTCACCCTACTATCTATAGACCTTGAAAGTTCAATAAGTGTATAAAACACCTTGAACGTTTAGACTCCCAATTTACAAATTACCAATTCAAGCTTAATATCAAACAATTAATGTGCGGAAAATGAACATAAGCTTAATACAGAATTGATAAACAATCTAAACCAAATAAAATCTGTAATACCCCAAATTTTGATTTTATGGTTATCATTGTACCTTGTCAATTTTAATATAGAGTTGAGATACTATATGTGTGTGCACAATAAGATAGGAGTAGACAATTTTGTGGTGCTTCAAATAAGTGAGAAAATTAAAGTTTTAGCACATACGATTTGGTGCGGCAATTAAAATAATAAATAAAAGAGAAAGATGTCTTATGGGCCTCTTGGAGACTAAAGAGATAAGTTTAAGTGGGTTTTATTCTACAGCCCACTACCCCACTAAGCCCACATCTCTAATGCGTCAAATATAAGGCAGATGAAGAGATATTAGGGTTTTTGATAGAAAAGGGTTTCATCACTAAGGAGGCTAGGGTTTCATCACTAAAGAGGCTAAGAAGTATTTTTTTTCCTTGGAGCTAATTGAAGAGGCAATCAGATTGTTCAAGGTATGATTTTTTTCACCATTAGAAACAAAGAATTAAAATGTCAGAAACTTATATTGGAATTTCAAATCTTAATTACGATTATGCTTTAACGTTTGGGGTTATATATATTAGGTAGATTTATTGTTTTTCTTGGGGTATATATATATATATATATATATATATATATATATATATATATATATATATATTTATATTAGAGGATGGCCTGAACGTTAGGATGGCTTTAAGCCTTTAAAGTTGTTTCGTTGGGATATAAATATATATATAACCCCGATTTGAGCCACGGAATTTCAAGGATCTATGGTTATGGCATATGTCTTCCTTCGGATATGTACATATATAATATATTTGAAGTCAATGATTTTGCCACCATGTGTATCCATGAACAAAGTCATGGATCAAAATACTATTAATGACTATGGCCTTCACGTTTTCTTTCATTGGAGTTATATAATTAATCTTAGGTTGGCCACTGTGTGTCTCTAGAACAAGCCATGGATTACAAAATCTCTATTAAGGTATATTTTCATTGGGGTTTTATATTAAATCCTAGGTCAATGATATTTTGGCTACTGCCTTCCTCCTGGTAATATGAGTTTCGATTAATGCAAGGGAATATTATTGGTTAGAACATCATTGGTTAGAGAAACTCTAATTTAGTGTTAAAAGTGTTATTAGTTTAGCAAAGTTTAATACTAGTGAGTCAGTTTGTACAAGTCAATAAGATTTATATTTTGTGGAGGATATTAAGTATATTTTATGATTGATGATAGGTTCTATTTAAGAGTGTTTTGAGGCTCTTTGAAGGTTGTTTTGGCTGGACTTTCAGAGTGATTTAAGCGCTGTATGTAATTATGCATGATATGCACCAGTTTTATTCTTTAGGTTCTTAGAAGTCAAAAGTTTTCAAAAGTTATGTTTTTTTTTAAAGCTTACGTTTTCTAAAGTTTATTGAAAGCACTATTTTTACATTATTGAAAGATAAACTTCGACTTTTAGACAATGTTTTAAAGAGAGACTTCGAATTTGAAATAATGTTTTGAAATTCCAAATCTCATTCAAATTATGATTTCTAAACTAACTATTTTCCGAAAATAATCGAGTTTCAAAGTAAGTTTTCTAAAAAGGTTCTTGTTCTTTAAATTTGTTAAAACCAAGTGATTTTAGTCATATTCCTATTCTCAAATGGTATTTAAAATGTTTCTTTTAGCAAATTTAATTTTCATATTTACTCAAGATTTGTAATATATTTACATAAACTCCTCAGTCGCTATTCGTTTCCCAAGAGAGTCAAGCATCCTTTGATTTATATTCTATTCAATATTGTGATCTTTGATATGCCTCTGTATATGAAAAGAAATTGTTAATATCAAGTAAATTATTTTATTTTGTATAAACTTTGCTTTGTGATATGTGACTTAAAATAAGTGTTTTTAGAATTGATCAGAGATATCAGATATGTGTGTAAATCCGCTCACAGGATTGTATGTGAGAATATGTGATGTGTATATGTGACACTGTGTTCTGATCAATTTTCTATATGTGTTTTCGAATACCTTTAAGATTTGATTATATACATGTGTTTAGTGGTTCTTTATATGTTTGGAAAACTATATCGAATATTTTGAGTGAAATTGTGAAATCAAACTCGTGCTTTGCTTGACTCTATTCTGTTGTATATTGTGTATAATTACTTACTGGATGTGTGGCTCACCCCATCAATTACAATTTTCAGATTAAAGTTGGTTGGGGAACAGGACCTTTGGATTGCTTAATAAGGTGCAAGGTAGAGCGTGGGAGTTTTAGGCAAAGTCAATAATACTTGAAGTCTTAAAGGATTATAAGTTATTTCTTTTTTCCGCTTTAGATTGCACTGTATATTTTGGAGATTATTCTAAATTTGAGGAGTTTGGATTTTTGTAAGAGATTTATCAATAGCATTGTTTATTTGGAGTTTTGAATTATGTTTAAATTAATCATGTTTATTGAGTGATATTAGTTCAACAAGTTAGTCATGCATCAAAATTCATGTTCCATGGATTTGGGTCGTGACAAAATCACATCCATAGTAGAAATTAAATGGAAAAGAGTAAGGGAAGAGAGATGCAAACACAAGGACAACACTCGATGTGTTATCGAAGAGGAAACTGAAGCCCTCGGCGTAAAACCTCTCCGCCACCCTCCAAGCGGTAAACAATCCACTAAAGAATGTAGTTGGGATACATGAATAGCAGAAGACCCTCCAAGCCTAATCTACCCAATGTACCTAAGCCCTCCAAGCTCTTACTCTGATGAGGTTACGCCGAACCTATTTCTTCTTTAGCTTGCCGGATTCTGCTACTTGACCATAGCATCTACCAATATGAAATTGGTCCCTTCTTAACTGCTTCCCAAACACTAAATAGCCTCCTCATAGATATGGGTATAGTGAGAAAAGGTTTTGGTAATGTACCTCTCAAGGATTTGACAATGGAGAGGAAAAGAGTAGAGGAATTTGAAGAGTCTCTATGTGAAGATTATGGATGAATCAATCTTGTTTTTCTCTAGGGTTTCTCTCTCAAAATTCTCTCTGGAAACTCTCTAAAAATCATGGGTATAAGGGTATATATATATAGTAGGGTGAGAAGGAATGTGAAAAGTCAGTTTTTCCTGAACAGGGTGTTCTGGTGACTTGACCTCGCGACTGTGTTGAGTCGCGAGTTCAAGCCGCGAGCTAACGGCCTCGCCAACCTGGGACTTTTGTCCTGTAGTGCAACAGCTTACGCGACTCTTCAGCTTCTGGCATGCTTGGCACGTGTGCAACCTTCTGGCGGCTTGCAAGCCGCGAGCCACCCGCGAGATCCAGTCGTGAGTCCCTGCTACTTTGCACAATCTTAAGCATTTCTTCACACTTTCTCACACACTATCCTTACATGATTCCCACCTAAATACAGGGTTACTAATTGCTAAAATACAAGCTAATTTGGCACGGAATGAAGCCAACAAGATGGTTGATAAAATTCAACCTTACAATCTCCCTCTTTGGCTATTCCATGACAAAACTCTAAAACAAACTCTAGACTTAATATGTGAGTTGGGAACAGTTGAACAAAACTCACTCACACCTAACTCTAGAATCTGATAAGCTCTTGAATCATATGAACAAATAACTCCTGAAACACAACAACACAATTTGATCATTGTATGCAGAAAACTTGTAAGGTATATGAGGCAAGCACAATGCGATCAAGTAAAAAAGAATGAGAAATAAACCATGGCTTGACCAAACAGGCAATTACTATAAAATAGTGACCGCAATGCTCATTCACACTTGGAATAAACATCCGGACATACAAGTTAATAAGCTCAATGCAAATCACTTGAATGCCCAACACTCAACCAATGCACAATACTTAAATTATATGCATCTAGGAACAAAATCCTACTAGGGCACAAGAGTGAGAATACTTAAAGAAAATCCATAACATTTAGCTAGAAGTATTGGCAACAGAACATAAAGACTGCATAAGCATGGTACAAACCATAAAAGCCTACAAATACATGGAAACAAACCCTAAAAGCTTACACAAGCAACATGGGCACAAACAAAAGAAATACTGAATAACAACTTTAAATATTAACGAACCAAAGTATCATAAGTGTTTTAAAACATATCCATGAGTTTAAAACCAAAACAATAACCTAAGAAACACAACCAGACAAAACCAAGAGTTTATAAAGACAATAGAATACTATAAGTAAATAACTGATAAACTAGGCTAGCTAAAGTTAGGCAATATGTCCAAAGGTATGTGTGAGTGAATATGACAGCTTTCTCCTCTTGAGCACACACAACTCCTCCTTTTCTTATGCACACTTCCCTTTGTGTTGCTTTCCTCCTTTCAATAAGCTCTCCCCTTTTTTGGCATGAATAGTGAAAGTTCAAATATGTATATAAACACCCTTGAACGTTTCGACCCCCAAATTACAACTTAACCAATTTAAGCCTTATGTCAAACAACTAGTGTGCGGAAACTTAACATAAGCTATAATATGGAATTGGTAAAACTATCTAAGCCAAATTAGAAACACAACCCACAGCAGATAATAAAAAGGCAAAGATAAAGAGGAAGGAAGATGCAAACACAAAGACAACACGCGATGTGTTATCGAAGAGGAAACCGAAGCCCTCGACGTAAAACCTCTCCGCCGCCCTCCAAGCAGTAAACAATCCACTAGAAAATATAGTTGGGATACATGGACAACAATAGACCCTCCAAGCCTAATCTACCCAGTGCACCTAAGCCCTCCAAGCTTCTTGCTCCAACGAAGTTGCGCCGAACCTTTTTCTTTTCTAGCTTCTCGGATTCCGCTACTAGACCGTAGCATCAACCAATGAAGATTGGTTCCTTCCTAACTGCTTCCCAGAAATCCAAACAGCTCTCTCACAGTAATGAAAATGATGAGAACCAGGTTTGGTAAAATGCCTCTCAAGGATTTGACAATGGAGAGGAAGAGAGTTGAGAAATTTGAAGAGACTCTAATGTATAGATTATTGGTGAATCAATCTTGTTTTTCTTTAGGGTTTCTCTCTCAAAATTCTCTCTGGAAGCTCTCTTACATTTGTGGGTAAAAGAGGTATTTATACTAGAGTGAGAGAGGAATGTGAAACGTCAGGATTTACAAAACAGGGGTGGCTCGCGGCTTGACCTCGCGGCTTGACTAAGTCGCGAGATCTAGTCGCGAGATAACCGTATGGCCAGTTATCCTGCTTTGTCCTGTAGTGCTCCAGCTAGCATGACTGTTCACCTTCTGGCATGCTTGGCACGTGTGCTGTGTTTGGCGGCTTGCAGCCGCGAGTCTCTGTTTTCTTGCACACTCTTGAGCAAACTTCACTCTATCTCACTCACTACCCTTACAACAAACCCACCTAAATACAGGGTTACTAAATGCTGAATTACAAGCAAATTTGGCATGGAATAAAGCCAATTAGATGGTTGAATAAATTCAACCTTACAATCTCCCCCTTTGGCTATTCCGTGACAAAACCCTAAAACGGACTCTAGACCTAACATGTGAGTTGGGAACAGTTGAACAAAACTCACTCACACCTAACTCTAGAAGCTGTGAAGCACTTGAATCATATAAACATAAGACTCCTGAAACACAACAATACACCATGATCATTGTAAGCATAAAATCGTGAAATGCATATGAAACAGGCAATATGTGATCAAGCAAAGATGGAGTTAAGAAACAAATCATGACTTGATCAACCAAGTAATCACTACAAGGTAGTGATCACAGTGCTCATTCTCACTTGGAATGAACATAAGGACATACAAGTTAACAAGCACAAGGCAAGATACTTGTATGCTCAAACACTTAACCAATGCATAATACACAAAGTATATGCATCTAGGAATAATCCTACAAGGGCACAAGAGTGACAGTACATAAATCAAAATGCAAGACATTTAGAAATAAGTACTGATTTCAACATAGCATAAAAGGCTGTATTAAGCAAGGTACATACCATAAAGCCTACAAATATGCATAAAAACATTAACCCTAAAAACTTACAAAAGCACATGGGTACAAACACAATATATCAGAATAACATCAAAACACAATATATCAACTTAAACTGAAGAAGAATGCAAAGACACAAAGACACTCCCCCTTAGGTAATATCCTCCCCCTCTGATCAGGCCTATCACTCCCCCTTTTTGTCATGGAATAGGCTATGCATCCTCTTCCAGCTTTCTCTGAATTTGATCCAATTGAGTTTGAAGTGAGGTAAACTTCATATCCCATCGAGTGCTGTGATGGTGTAGAGTAGATGTGAGTCCGGACATCTTTGTATTCAACTCGTGTACAGAAGATACAATGTGATCAAGTTTTTCATCAAGGGAGAGAGTGCTGAAATGAGAGCCACTGTGAGATGCAGAAGTTTCTGGTTTGGCTCTCTTCCGACTATGTCCAATGCTTGCATTGAATGTACGCATGTTGATTGGACTCGGTTTTGAGAGAGGAGATTCATCTGCCGTTGGATAAATTCCCTTGAGCTTCAAGATCCTTGAAATGAGACAGTAGAAAGGAATGCATGTCCGAGACTCAGTTCGTAGAACCGTTTTGCGTAGAACATGAAAGATATGAGCACAGATGTCTATTTCCACATTAGAGATTAGATCATGAAGAAACAAAGCACGTCCGAGGTTCATATACCCAGTGCTTGATAAAAGGTATAAATTGTGAAACATCACAATTGTAAGCACTCTCAGTTTTGGAGGAAGAGAGGAAACACTGATGGATTTTCCATTGGGTGAGAACTCCAAGTCTTGTCCAAGACTTTCTTTGAGAAGCTCCTCATCAGGACAAAGATCATCATAAACTGGTGAATGTTGGAATATTGGTCTGTTGATGTGAAGGATTTCTGCCAGATATGCAGGAGAGACTGAAAAGCTCTTTTTCCTAACCCAACACTTAAGTTCATCTTCTTCCACAATCACGTTGGCATAAAATTCCTTTACCAAATCTTCATACGCGTCATCCTGTTCAGAGAGAAGGTAATTCCAGTCCTTGTGAGCAAACCATTTCGGAATGTCAGTGTCATGAAGTGATGATTGATCCACAGTTCTTTCTAGTAATGGTGTAGCATTTTGAAAATAATTCTCATGAGACTGATAGGCTGCATAGGATCTGAACTTGTTGGGATCGAATCTCTTTGATGAAGAATGAGTCTCTTTTGTTTGAGGTGGGTAATCATCAACATCA
The DNA here is from genome assembly GCA_029955605.1 of Quercus engelmannii. NCBI lineage: Eukaryota > Viridiplantae > Streptophyta > Magnoliopsida > Fagales > Fagaceae > Quercus > Quercus engelmannii. The sequence goes on along the minus strand of JARPSG010000001.1, from coordinate 106,188,189 downwards.
ATGACAGGTTCCTTCCCTTTGGAACTACCTCCTTTCACAGCTGCTTTCTTGAATGGTGACATGTCTAGTCAACACCAATGGTCTTACGGAGTGATTCAAACCGTGGACCATCGAGAGGCTTGGTGAAGATGTCCGCCTTTTGATTGTTGGTGTGTATGAACTCAAGACACACAACTCTTTCCTCTACCAGATCCCGAATGAAATGGTAACATATCTCTATGTGTTTAGATTTTGAATGCTGGACAGGATTCTTGGAAAGATTGATGGCACTGGTGTTGTCACAGAAGACACACATCGTTTCTTGAGGAATTCCATAGTCATGAAGTAATTTCTTCATCCAAAGAAGCTGAGTGCAGCAACTTCCAACAGCAATGTATTCTGCTTCAGCAGTAGATAGAGACACGGAATTTTGTTTCTTGCTCATCCACGAGACAAGATTGTTACCAAGGTAGAAACAACCGCCTGAAGTACTTTTTCCATCGTCTACACTGCCAACCCAGTCAGCATCTGAATACCTAGCAAGACAAGCATTTGAGTCTTTTGAATACCACAGACCATAGTTTGAAGTACCATTCCCATATCGAATGATTCGCTTAGCAGCAGTCAGGTGAGATTCCTTCGGATTAGCTTGGTATCTGGCACAAACGCCAACACTGAATGCAATGTCCGGTCTACTGGCTGTAAGATAGAGCAAACTCCCAATGATGCTCCTATATAAGGTAGGACTTACTTCTACTCCAGAAGAATCAACATTCAGTTTAGTGGATGAGCTCATGGGAGTGGAGGCATGTTTTTTGGAGTCTAGTCCAAACTTCTTGACAATGTTTCTAGCATACTTCTCTTGTGATACAAATATACCCTCCTTCTGTTGTTTGACTTGAAGACCCAAGAAAAATGTGAGTTCCCCCACCATACTCATCTCAAATTCCTTCTTCATCTCCTTAGAAAATTCAATAGCACGATCTTCAATGGTTGCCCCAAACACTATGTCATCAACATAAACTTGTGCCACAAGGAGATAATCTTCATCATTTTTGACAAACAGAGTTCGGTCGGCATACCCTCTTTTGAATCCTCTATCTAGAAGGTAATGTGTAAGCCGATCGTACCAGGCTCTAGGCACTTGTTTTAAGCCATAAAGGGCTTTCTTCAATCTCAATACATGATCTGGAAAGTGAGGATCCGCAAATCCTTTTGGTTGCTCAACAAACACTTCTTCATTTAGATATCCATTCAGAAATGCGCACTTTACATCCATTTGATAGAGTTTGAAATTCAAAGTGCATGCAATGGACATGAGGATTCGAATGGATTCGAGTTTTGCCACAGGAGCGAAGGATTCATCAAAATCTACTCCTTCTACTTGAGTGTATCCTTGAGCTACTAACCGAGATTTGTTTCGAATTATCTCTCCATCTTCATCAGTTTTGTTTTTAAAAATCCATTTTGTGCCTATAACATGAACGTTTTCAGGCCTTGGAGCAAGTTCCCACACATCATTCCTCACAAAATGATTCAGCTTTTCATGCATTGACTCAACCCAATTCTCATCTTGAAGAGCCTCTTCAACCATTTTGGTTCAAACTGCGCAAGATAGCAGTGATATGTTACATGATTGGCTAACAGGATGTTTCCTTTTCTGAGGTGAAGACCTTCATCTAGAGACCCTATGATGTTGCTTTCCGGATGGTTCTTAATTACTCTTGAAAATGGCTTCTTTGATGTGGAGACTTCATCACTTCGAGAGATAGGAGGATGAACTTCCAGAGGAGTAAGAGGACTTGATGTTCTAGACATCGATCTCGTTTCCATTCTTGGGTTGATGGGAGTCGATTCTACTTCTGGTGTAGGTTCTTCACCTTCTATATCCAGAGCTTCTACCTCAACATCGGGCTCTTTGGTGCTCGGCCCTTCTACATCATCAATCATCTCCACCTTAGATAAGACATCATCAATCTTGACATTTATGGACTCCATCACAGTCTTAGTTCTCTTGTTAAAAACTCTATATGCTCGACTCGTAGTAGAGTACCCAAGAAAAATACCCTCATCACTTCTCGCATCAAACTTCCCAAGATTCTCCCGATCATTTAGGATATAGCATTTACTTCCAAACACCCGGAAATACTTCACTCTAGGCTTCTTTCCATTCCAAATCTCATAGGCGGTCTTCTTTGTACCTACTCGGAAAAATATTCTATTGCCAATGTGACACGAGATGTTGACAGCTTCTCCCCAAAATTTTTGAGGTATTTGCTTGTTAAGCAACATGACTCTTGCCATCTCCTGAATCACACGATTTTTTCTCTCTACTACTCCATTTTGTTGTGGAGTTTTGGGGGCTGAAAATTCTCATTTGATTCCATTATTTTCACAGAAGGACTTGAATCTTGCATTCTCAAATTCCCTCCCATGATCACTTCTAATTTTGGAAATAGGGACCCCTTTTTTCGTTTTGTAGTTTCTTGCACAGAATCTCTAACCTCTCACATGCTTCTGATTTTTCTCTAAGGAATTCAACCCAAGTGTATCTTGAGTAATCATCCATAATGACCATAATGTATCTCTTCCCCCCTAGGCTTTCAGTTCTGGTAGGCCTCATTAGATCAACATGAAGTAACTCCAAACACCGAGAAGTGGCAATCACATTCACCTTGTGATGACTTGCCTTTGTTTGCTTTCCCATTTGGCATGCACCACAAACGGTCTTCTTCACCTTTCCAAACTTAGGAAATCCCTCAACAGCTTCAAGTTTGGACACTTTTGCTACTTGTTTGAAGTTGGCATGCCCAAATCTGTGATGCCACAACTCCAACATATCCACATGAGCACTTCTACACGATATGGGTGCCGTGGGAACTATTCCATAACAGTTATCTGTAGTCCGATTTCCCTCCAAAACCTGAATCCCATCTTCATTGATGATCAAGCATCCCTTCTTAGAGAATTGTACCAGGAAATCATCATCACAAATTTGAGTGATGCTCAGCAGATTTGCCTTCAGCCCTTTTATGTACAACACATCTTTCAACAGCGGTAAACCAGGTATCTCAATGGTTCCTTTGCCTAGGACTTGAGCATGACTTCCATCACCAAAGGTCACATAGTCACCAACCTTTTCTTTGAGTGTCTTAAACAGTGACTTATCTCCTGTCATATGGCGAGAACACCCACTGTAAAGATACCACAAATATGCATTAAACACCTTCAATGAGGCATGCACAAATAAGCTCACATGTGACAAACATTCTTGACCTTCAAACACAAATTCATTATCAGTTTTCATGCTTCTTTCAGATTGAATTTTCATTTTCAGACTCTCAATCATCTCACACAACATTCTATTCTTTCTTTTATATTTCTTAATCAATGATTTAGATTCAGATATGCTATTGTGTAAGACATGATTCTGATTTTCAAAATATTCCAGCATGTGAACAAATACTCTAGCATGTTTCTTAGTTTTTAACAACTCTAAAAATCATTAGTAAAGCACCCTTCAGACATATGCATAGAGTCATTTTCACAAATACTTAAGCTACAATTCAGCATGGTATTTTCCATAACAGCAACCACAACACAGGGGTCTAGGATCACACTTAGGTAATAAAACCACAACAAGTGTACCCGCTCTGATACCAATTGAAAGTTCAAATATGTGTATAAACACCCTTGAACGTTTAGACCCCCAAATTACAACTTAACCAATTCAAGCCTTATGTCAAACAACTAGTGTGCGGAAACTTAACATAAGCTATAATATGGAATTGGTAAAACTATCTAAGTCAAATTAAAAACACAACCCACAGCAGATAATAAAAAGGCAAAGATAAAGAAAAAGGAAGATGCAAACACAAAGACAACACGCGATGTGTTATCGAAGAGGAAACCGAAGCCCTCGGCGTAAAACCTCTCCACCACCCTTCAAGCGGTAAACAATCCACTAGAAAATATAGTTGGGATACATGGACAGCAATAGACCCTCCAAGCCTAATCTACCCAGTGCACCTAAGCCCTCCAAGCTTCTTGCTCCAACGAGGTTGCGCCGAACCTTTTTCTTTTCTAGCTTCCCGGATTCCGCTACTAGACCGTAGCATCAACCAATGAAGATTGGTTCCTTCCTAACTGCTTCCCAGAAATCCAAACAGCTCTCTCACAGTAATGAAAATGGTGAGAACCAGGTTTGGTAAAATGCCTCTCAAGGATTTGACAATGGAGAGGAAGAGAGTTGAGGAATTTGAAGAGACTCTAATGTATAGATTGTTGGTGAATCAATCTTGCTTTTCTTTAGGATTTCTCTCTCAAAATTCTCTTTGGAAGCTCTCTTACATTTGTGGGTAAAAGGGGTATTTATACTGGAGTGAGAGAGGAATGTGAAACGTCAGGATTTACAAAACAGGGGTGGCTCGCGGCTTGACTAAGTCGCGAGATCCAGTCGCGAGATAACCGTATGACCAATTATCCTGTTTTGTCTTGTAGTGCTCCAGCTAGCATGACTATTCACCTTCTGGCATGCTTGGAATGTGTGCTGCGTTTGGTGGCTTGCAGCCGCGAGTCTCTGTTTTCTTGCACACTCTTGAGCAAACTTCACTCTATCTCACTCACTACCCTTACAACAAACCCACCAAAATACAGGGTTACTAAATACTGAATTACAAGCAAATTTGGCATGGAATAAAGTCAATTAGATGGTTGAATAAATTCAACCTTACAAATAGCTAAAGGTTGTCCTGTAACTTTTGCTGAATAGCATCTAGCTGATTCTCCATAGTCGTGAGACGCAATTGAACTTGATTGTTGGTGGAGTAGATAAGTCTTTCAATTCCAGCCATGCGCATTTGAAGATTTTCAAACAAAAGACCTAACCTGTCAGCTTGAGGACCAGACTGGCTTGGCTGATTGCTAGTCGGCTGTAACTCAAGGGTGATAGGAGAGATAGTCACGGTATGCATAGGTGTATCTGACCTATGAGAAGATGTTGTAGCAGGAGACATGTGTTCACTCTTTGGTTTTTGAAAGGAGTGACTCTTGCTAGCTTGGAGAGTTACCATGGATATTGGTCGAGGACGGTTGATTATTTTTCCATCTGATGGGGGATTAACACCTTCAAGAAGTATGATCTTCATGATGAGACTACAAAACGGAATACATGCTCATGTTGCAGTTCGAGCCGCGATCTTCCAAGTGGTTTGGAAGATATGGGCACAGATATCAATCGGGGCTCCTGTAATAAGGTCACATAGGAATTATGCTCTTCCAAGATTAATGAAAGCAGTGTTGGACAACGGATAGAGATTGGAGAATATGATCAGCTTCAGTGTGGTCAACTCAGGAGATGTGCCTTTATTGGAGACTTCATGATCAGGCCCAAGAACTTGCAAAATGTCTCGAACCTTAGGAGTTCAATCATCATAAGAAGTGAGGTCCACATTCTCAAGTCTAGTGATGCGAAGGACCTTGGTTATGTAGTTCGGATTGATGGAAAACTCTTTTCCTCTTACCTAGCATTTTAACTTAACTCCAATGTATCTCGCATTTGAGAAGAATTCCCTAACCAACTCTTCCATTGGGTCTTCGAAATTCCCAAATAGATTGGCCCAATCTTTAGTTTCAAAGATTCTAGGGATAAAAGTTGTCCCCAAAGTGTCAAACTTTACCACTCGTTCCACTATGAGAGTAGCATCTTCAAAAATGCTTGAGTGAGTCTGAGAATAATTTTGAACCTCTCATAGTTTGAGTCTTTAGACGACTAAGATAAGAGACAAGTTTGTTTAGCAACAGGGGATGATGAAACATCAGTTACAATCTCTTTTTCTTTGGACGATCGGCGAGACATCTAGAAAAAAACAAACACACAGCAAAGATCCAAATGCACATACACACGACACGAACAACAACTTGATTAGATTCAAGATAGTCAAAAATTGGAGACTCATTGAAATACAGACCGAGATATCACTTAAACATAGTACAAGAACCCTATCAAAAATATGTGAGAATGAGTAATATTGAAGCAATGTAAACCAAAACATGTAACAGATGTTCAGCAATGATGAATAAACAGACACAGTTCAGTTCACTGTAAACTATGGTCAATCACAAAGTCACAAATATCTGTCATTGTGACATTCTACCATGAGAATGATATGCATAGAGCAACACAGTCAAGATACCCATCTAAGAAACAGTCAAGAATACAAGTGAAGCAAGCATCAAATCACTAGAAACAACAAAACCCCTTTAGTTAACCCAAAAGAGTAAACCCATTAACAAACATTGCAAAACACACAAACTCAATCAAAATTTCACAAAATGAGGAAATGCAAGGATAAGAATGTAAAATAGAGCGAGAAAATAGAAACCCATACCTTTTTCCTTGAAGATTTGAATGAGAAATGAAGCAAAATGCTAGTTCTTTTAAGAGTGACACGGTGAGTTTAAGAGTTTTTCAGAAAAGGAAGAAGGTGAACAGTCAGAAATGTTAGAGGGAAAAACTGAAAAGGTTTAAAAAAATGACCCATTTTATGCAAAACACGCCATTTTCGCAACTGGGACAAGTCACGTGTAAGTTGCCAGGACCAGCCGCCAGAACACTAAGAAGAAAACTTTGAAAAATTTTTCTAAGTGTTTTTCGCGACTGGAAGTTCCACTCGCGAGAGAGTCGCGAACTTAACCGCGAAAATCTCTGTGTACCTCTCGTGACTGGACCTTCCACTCGCGAACAAGTTGCCAACCTGAGCTGCGAAAAGCATGAAAAACCAATTTTTTTGAAAAATATTCTAGGTCTTTTCCGCGACTGAAGCATTTACCCACCAATGAGTCACCAGTGAGTCGCGAAAATCTCTATGATGGACTCGCGATTGGGGCATGCGACTGGTTCTACCCGCGATTGAGTCGCCAGAATAGGGCAAAACAATTTTTGAAATTTTGACAATTTTTTTTTTTTTTGCAAAAACAAAGTACTTTCCAGAACAACTAAAACACACAAAAATCTTTTTGTGATAGATCAACAAAGATAGAGCATGTGAAAACACATTTAATCAAGTACAATCACATGAATGAATATGACATTCATTGAACATAGGCATGTGTTGTGTGTGAATATCAAAGATGAGATAGTCCTTAGTCTAATGTGAAGCTTCAATGATCAATTCAATCAAGACATACACAACTAGCACTAGATAATGTGATCCATCTCAATTATAGAAATATGCATATATGACCTCCCACAAAGGCTTGAGTACAATATCTTTGAAGCTTTTCATTTGGCTTCATGCTTGACATATCATTTGATCTATATGTATCAACACATCTCATTTTGAGATTGATACTTGAAATTTTTGATATTTCACTTTGATGAGTTAGCCTTTGGCTTTTATGCATCATATACTTCTAATTTTTTGGTCGCTTTCCCTTTTTCCTAATCGAATACTAGTATGTGCGACAGACTTTTGCAGCTTACTATCTCTTTTCATTTGGATATTTACAATTGGTGAGCTCTTTTAGTAAAAACAATAAAATAAAGTGTGGGAAGATATATAGACACAAGTCTATACATGTCTCAAGATCAACAAAACCATTCACTAATCATTCATGTCAAGGTTGAAGATCTATTTACAATAGTCACAAAGATTTCAAAATTTCTCCCACAATGATATAAGTGCATAGGGAACAAACTATGCCCATAGATGCACAAAGCCATTTGCACAAAGGTACAAGATAAAACATATTTTGAGACAAAACTCAACAATGTCGATCAATCTTTTTGGATTTTCTACTTTTTATGTGGTTTTTGGATTTTTGACACACAAGAAGGAAAAGATTAATTAGAAGCAACAATGTAAAAACAAACAATAAAAAATGAAACAAACAAACAATTTTCAAATTTCATAATCAATAAACAAACCAACATTCACACAATAAAGGAAGTATTAATGCATGGACATGTGGTAATGCTTATGTATGAGTATCCTTCATCACCCACACGTCACGTGCATTTGGGGTGATATCCATATAGGATTGGGTACGAGAATTAGGACTTTCAAACCTTCTAGTGAAGCTTTCCAAACAGTTGGTGAATGCACCAATCATCCTCATCACGTCCATCATTCTGGGATCAACATTTCGATCTCTTGATGATTCAACAGCCAAGTCCTTTTGTCATTTCTTGGCCTACTTGACCTTTGGTCACCAGTATTCGTCAATGCTCTCAGCTTATGACAATTAGGTCGGGTGTGCCCTTGAAGTCCACAGTGATGGCACACATGATTCGTTCTAGGACCTCTTTGCGATCGAGGAAGAGATTTTGATCTGCCTTCAAACCTGACCACAAATTGATTACGGGGCTTATTCAACACTCGCTGGTCAGTTACATTCTTCTTCTTTTCAACATTTGCCTTTTCAACAGTAGGGGCAACTACAACCGGCTCTTTGGCCTTCACAAACTTCACTTCTTTGGAGATGTTCATAGCTGAACTACTTTCTCCGGTGTATCCTAATCTGGTTTTGTTGGAGAAGGTCTTTTAAGAAGAAAGGACATCATCAAGCTTCTTTGTAGAGACTCGCTCCACCTTGGCATTTGCTTGAATCACCTCAAGCTCAAGGAATTTTACCTTGGTATAAGCCTCAGTTAGCTCACCATTTAGCGTTTCTATCTCACACTTGGCCTCCTTATATCTCACTAGAAGACTTTTAAAGTCCTCTTCAGCTTTCTTCATCTTTTTCACAGCTGCTTTGGCCACCCTAGCATATTCTCCTGACTTCTCAAGTAGAGAATTGTAGTTCTCTTTTAGACCAGCTGTATCTTCATCTTCTTCAGCATTTGATTCTTCTATAATTCCCATGAATTCCTCATCACTATGCTCCCCAAGTTCTTCCACAAGCAAATTCAAGTCCTCCGAAGACTCAACATGAGCAACAGTCATGAATGCTGAGAAATTCCCTTCTTCATCACAGTTATCCTCCGAATCAGAGGTAGAGGAATTTGAGTCATTGAAAGTGGTGGCATACACCTTGCCCTTTGATCTCAGATAATTAGGACATTCCTTTTTGAAATGGCCCTGTCCATTACACTCAAAACAAGTGACTCCTTGTGTAGATTGGGACTCCTTCCCTTCTCTCTTTTTGAAGTCTTTCTTCTCCTTTCCGGAACTCATAGATTTCCCTTTATCACCAAATTTCTCACTATTTTTGAACTTTAGAAATTTGTGGAAATTCTTTGCAAGGTAGGCAACATCATTTTCTACTGCATCCTCATCCGATGAACCATGACCTTCTACCTTTTCATTTATTGTCTTAAGAGCCAGTGATTTGCTCTTACTTTGATTTGGTAATGAAAGTTCATACGTTTGGAGAGAACCAATCAGCTCTTGGACTTTGATTTCATCAAGATCTTTGCTTTCCTCAATTGCAGTCACCTTTGCACGGAAGCTATTCGGCAATGAATGAAGAATTTTTCTTACAACTTTCGAGTCCTCCGTTTTCTCTCCCAAGTTAAACTTGCCAATGACCACTTCATTTAGCGTACTGTAAAAAGTGTCAAAGAACTCATCCTCGCTCATCCTGAGTTCCTCAAACCGGGTAGTCAGCATTTGTAGCTTTGTGTCTTTAACTTTCTTTATACCCTCATAAGTGGTTTCCAAAATCTGCCATGCTTCCTGGGCAACGGTGATATGAGAAATCCGTTGGAATTCATTTGGGGATACACCACAAAAAAATTACATTAAGTGCTTTACTATTAGCATTTGATGCCGCGAGGGCTGCCTTATCCCAATTGGATTTGGCTACCTCTAGCTTTGTCCAACCTATTTCAACAGCATCCCAAACAGCCTCATCAATAGAACACATAAATGCTCTCATCCTTACCTTCCAAAAGGCATAGTTGCTATCATTAAAATATGGTGGAGCATTTAAAGATTGAGATCGGTCCATCTCAATATGGGGTCAAGGATCACACTATGATAATGAAACCAATTTAAATGTACCCGCTCTAATACCAATTGAAAGTTTAATAAGTGTATAAAACACCTTGAACGTTTAAACCCCCAATTTACAAATTACCAATTCAAGCTTAATATCAAACAATTAATGTGCGGAAAATGAATATAAGCTTAATACAAAATTGATAAACAATCTAAACCAAATAAAATCACATCCATAGCTGAAATTAAATAGAAAAGAGTAAGGGAAGAGAGATGCAAACATAAGGACAACACTCGCTGTGCTATCCAAGAGGAAACCGAAGCCCTCGGCATAAAACCTCTCTGCCGCTCTTCAAGCGGTAAATAATCCACTAAAGAATGTAGTTGGGATACATGAACAGCAGAAGACCCTCCAAGCCTAATCTACCCAATGTACCTAAGCCCTTCAGGCTCCTACTCCAACGAGGTTACGCCGAACCTATTTCTTCTTTCGCTTGCCGGATTCCGCTACTTGACCATAGCATCTACCAATATGAAATTGGTCCCTTTTTAACTGCTTCCCAAACACCAAATGGCCTCCTCACAAATATGGGTATAGTGAGAAAAGGTTTTGATAATGTACCTCTCAAGGATTTGACAATGGAGAGGAAGAGAGTAGAGAAATTTAAAGAGTCTCTATGTGAAGATTGTGGATGAATCAATCTTGTTTTTCTCTAGGGTTTCTCTCTCAAAATTCTCTCTAGAAGCTCTCTAAAAATTGTGGGTATAAGGGTATATATATAGTAGGGTGAGAAGGAATGTGAAAAGTTAGTTTTTCCCAAACAAGGTGTTCTGACGACTTGACCTCGTGACTGGGTTGAGTCATGAGTTCAAGCTACGAGCTAACGGCCTGGCCAGCTTGGGAATTTTGTCCTGTAATGCAACAGCTGGCGCGACTCCTCAGCTTCTGGCATGCTTGGCACGTGTGTAACCTTTTGGCGGCTTGCAAGCCGCGAGCCACCCGCGAGATCCAGTCGCAGGTCCCTGCTACTTTGCACAATCTTGAGCATTTCTTCACACTCTCTCACACACTACCCTTACATGATTTCCACCTAAATACAAGGTTACTAATTACTAAAATACAAGAAAATTTGGCATGGAATAAAACTAACAAGATGGTTGATAAAATTCAATCTTACAGACCCTTATACCCATGAAATGTAGAGAGCTTCCAGAGAGAATTTTGAGAGAGAAACCCTAGAGAAAAATAAGATTGATTCATCCACAATCTTCACATAGAGACTCTTCAAATTCCTCTACTTTCTTCCTCTCCAATGTTACATTCTTGAAAGGTACATTACCAAAACCTTTTCTCACCATACCCATATCTGTGAGAAGGCTGTTTGGTGCTTTGGAAGCAGTTAAGAAGGGACCAATTTCATATTGGTAGACGCTATGGTCAAGTAGTGGAATTCGGTAAGTTAAAGAAAAAATAGGTTTGACGGAATCTCGTTGGAGTAGGAGTTTGGAGGGCTTAGGTACATTGGGTAGATTAGGCTTGGAAGGTCTTCTACTGTTCATGTATCCCAACTACATTCTTTAGTGGATTATTTACCGCTTGGAGGGCGGCATAGAGGTTTTACGCTGAAGGCTTCGGTTTCCTCTTCAATAACACATCGTTGTGTTGTCTTTGTGTTTGCATCTCTCTTCCCTTAATCTTTGCCATTTAATTTCTGCTGTGGATGTAATTTTATTTGGTTTAGATTGTTTATTAATTCTATATTAAGTTTATGTTCATATTCCGCACATTAATTGTTTGATATTAAGCTTGAATTGGTAATTTGTTAATTGGGGGTCTTAATGTTCATAGTATTTTATACACATATTGAATTTTTAGAATCTATTGATGAGAGAGTCTAGAACTTTGTTGAATACGAATGGAAGAAGCCCATTACTCCTGTGAGTGAGTGGCAAACTTCTCAGAATGAAGCAGCCATTTTTAATTGCAAAGTTATGAATGCTATTTTTAATGCTGTTTCTATGGAGGAATTTAAGAGAATCTCTAATGTTGAGACTGCTCACACTGCTTGGAATATCCTCCAGACTATGCATGAAGGCACAAAGGCAGTTAAAATCAATAAGTTATAGCAATTAACAACTAGATTTGAAAGCATTAGGATGTCTGATGATGAATCTTTTGATGAATACTATGCTAAGTTTAATGATATTGTTAATTTTGCTTATAATCTGGGTGAAATCTATGATCAACCTAAAATTGTTAAGAAGATTCTCAGATCTTTAACGAAAGATTTTAGACCCAAAATGACTGTCATCACTGAGAGCAAGGATGTGGACTCTATCCCTGTTGATGAACTTGTAGGATCTCTTCAGTCTTATGAGTTGGACCTACCCAAAACTAGCAAATCCAAATCAATGGCTCTTAAGTCAGTTGATGATGTTGATGTTGATGTTGGTTGATTTGATGATGAGCTCTCTTTTACAGAGATTGCTTACCTTGCCAAGAACTTTAGGAATTTCCTTATAAACAACAATAGAAGGGCAAGAGGTACAAACACTGCTGAACCTAGAAACTTTAGGAAGAATGATCCCACTAAGGTTAACAAGACTGAAAAACCTAGAGAAAAAGTAGGTCAATCTTCTAATAATTCTATAGGTCCTCAATATTTTGGATGTCAAGGGTACGGTCATATGAAATCTGAATGTCCTACATACTTGAGGTCTAAAGGTAAGGCTATGGCTATAACCCTTAGTGATGATGAAGTTTCTGATGATGAGTCTGGGTGTGACGAGGATGGAAACTTCATTGCTTTCATTGACTGCTGTAGTCAATGAAAGCTTGTCTGTTGGAGAAAACCCTTCTGATGGGGAACTCTCTGAGGATGCAGATCTTCAAGAAGCCTACAATAAATTTTACAAAGTTGCTGCAAAAGATACTATGAGTGTTGAATTAGGCTTGAAGAAAATTGCATCTCTTGAGCTTGATAAGAAAAATTTGCTTGTGAACTTGTTTGATGCTATTGAACTTTTGAATAATGTGAAGTCTGAGAATATGTTTTTGCTTGAAAAAATTAATAATTTGGAACATGAACTATCTTTTACTAGAGAACAAACTGATAGGTTTGCAAGCTCCAAACTTGATCACTTGCTGAGTGTTCAAAAGTCTCACTCTGACAAAACTAGCTTAGGTTTTGTATAAATCATCTCTGTGCCTGCACCCCATTCCACAAACTTTATTCATTCTTCTTCTTCGAAAACTCATGTGAGTGAGGTTGTCAAACCCTCTGTGAGTAAGGCTAAATTTGTAGAAGTTACATCTCTTAGGAAGATTAGGGTTGATCTTCATGAATCTAAACCTAAGGCTTCTAACCCTTCTAAGGGCAAGACACATGATAAGCCTGCATGGGTTTGTCATTTTTGTGGAAAGTCTGGGCACATTCGTTCGAACTGTTTCAAGTTGCAAACTGCTAAGAGAGCAAATAAACCAAAAGTACATGTGCCTCAAGCACAAGATCCTATGGTACTTATTGGTGAATTGGTAAAGGCTCTAAACCTTTATTCCAATCCTGGAGTTGGTAATCATTCTCATGGGAATAAGAACTCCAATGCTCAAGCTACATCTAAAAAGTTTTGGATGCAAAAGGCTCAATCAAATTGAGTCTTTCTGACATGGTCCTTGTGCTTCTTTGCTCTACCCTTTGTGACCATTGTTATTTGTTTTTTTTTTTTGTTTTTTGTTTTTTTCTTTTTGTTTCTAAGACTTGCATTGCATAATATTGATGCATTTCATTCTAGGACTGTTTTTGTTTCTTCTTTTCAAATTAAAAGAAAAAAAGAAAAAAAGAAAAGGAAAAAGGGAAGCAAATTGTGTTTTGCATTTATTTTCTTGGCATTGAAAACACGGTTGGTCAATTTATTTTCACATAACATGTCTTTGTACCTTGTTTAGCTTGGATGAGCTTATTTATTGCACTTTACTAGTTGAAGCTTTGTAGTGCATGTTATGTGGGAAGATGTTTATAGTTTTTGATCACATGATCTTGATCTTGAAGTCATATGTCTTTGATTGTCGGACTTGAATTTGGAGAAAGGCATAAATAACCATCTCATCACTATTCACTAGCCAATCATGAACACCTTACTGCATATCATAAGATTTTGTACTCGAGAAAGTGTAGCACATGCACAAAAAGAACATAAAGTATAGCCTCGGTTTAAATACTAAAATTGGTGTGTACGTTATTGGACTTTAATTAAATCAATCAAATAAAATTGGTGTGTACATTATCCCGGCTATATTAATAAGTTTCTGGTAAATTAAAATTTGTGTGTACAATATGAGGCAAATCAAGAAACTTACATGATTGCAAACTTATGATCTAGGAGATGTGGGAGTTATATGATGTAACTCTTTAGGTGATCATCTCTTGTGAACTCTATATGATGAATTTTGTAGACTTTGTGTTTGATTTCTATTCACATATCACCTCACATGTATCTCAAGTTTTTGCTAGTTGCACACACTACACAAGTTACTCTTTGCTAAACTTTGTACATGTTATTGTGTGTGTTTTTGTTTTGATCAACCAAGTTTGAAAATTCCTTGAGTTTTATGCAAAACATATTTGATGGTTGAGAATTTAAGAGAATGGATTGAAAATCTTAATTTTGGGAAAACTGGGTTCAAAACATGTGTTTTTGAAAAGCATTTCATCTCATACTCATGCATGTGATTCATAAAATTCAATGCTTTGAGGATTTTCTGAATTATTTTGCTTTGTTTTTTTTAAAAAAAAACTGTTTTTTCCAGAATTTTGACCGATCGAAATTGTTTTTTGACCGATCGAAATTGTAATTTAAAATGTTTATGAGTCTTTGTCTGTTTCGATCGGTGCTCGATTGATGTTGGATCGATCAAAGCATTTTCAACCGATTGAATATGTTTTTCGATCGATCGAAAATCATGTAGAGAATTTTTTTAAAAATTGTTCTTCACGCGTTCAAACTCACTTTTTCAAAAGTTTTCACCTTTTTCTCTCTCCGTACGACTCGGTCAAGGCTCCAATTCACTTTTTTGTCGTTTTCCTCCATTCTTTTTGCAAGGTTTTTCTCTCCTAAGGCTGGTAAGACCTTTATACCCTTCCTTTTGCATTTATTTTCACTTTTCATGCATCAAATCATGCATTATTTGGGGATTTTCGAACCTATGCAATTTTGGGGTTTTTGTTGAATTAAGCCTTTTTCTTCACAATTGATCAATGGGTTTTTGTTGGGGGATGTTATAAACATGATCTTTGGTGTTTAATTTGATGTATTGTGAGAAATTGAAAATTCTAGGACTTGAAACTACCCGATTTGGGGATTGTGTTCAAATTGAGTTTAATTGATGAAATTGGCTTGCTGGATCGATTAATTTGGTCATTATAAACTGTTTTCTAACTTGTGTGATGATCAATTGGTCAATTTATTACAAATTGAACAAGTGGTTTTTCAAACTTTTGGAGTTTTTGTTATAAACTCTATACTCACGCCAATTTTGTGATTCTAAACTTAATTTGAACTTGTTGTCACTGTATTAGAGCATGCATCATGACATTTATCTGTTCATGCATCATATAGATTGTTATCTATATTTTCTTGTGCTAACTTGCAATCTGCCTTTGGTATTTTTTTTGTTTGTTGTTTTTGTTCTTTCTCGTGTCTTGGTCCTTACCCTAGCACCATGCTTAGGAAGACTAGAGCCCATAGGACCTCTTCCTCTTCTCCTGCTCCTTTCTCTGTGGGCACTTTGTTTCAGAGTGAGAAAAGCCAAGAGTTGTATGAGACACTAAACCTTAAGAGAAAAATTTGGGCTGAGCGTAACGTTTTGTTAGATGAGTTAGATCCTGCCATTAGGTTCAACTTTAAGCGTCGGGGCTAGTTGCCACTTTTGGATGTTGATTATCCTCCTCCTGCTACCCTGATTAAAGAGTTCTACTCGAATCTCTCTATCCACGTCTATGATTCCAACACTTTAGTAAAGTGTTGGATACGAGGTGTAGAGTTCACCATTACTCCTCGTGTAGTGGCTGATGCTCTTGGGGTACCCGTGGTCCCGAACCCTGTTTATCCATATGATGAGTCTCCTCCCCTAGACGACATCATGTCTTACATCACTGGTACTTCTATCTGATGGGGTTCTAATCCTTGGATCACTTCTGCTGAGCTCACTGAGACTACCTATCTTTTCTTTAGGATAGTGTGTCATTCCTTGTGGCTTATCTCTCATCTGCACACCATTCCTTTGGAGCGATGTGCATTTTTGTATGCTTTTGTTACGAATGCTCCTATTAGTTTTCCTCATCATTTTCTTCATTCTTTGAATGAAGTTTATAGGAGTTCCTTTATCGCTCATGCTCTTTTTCATCCTGTTTTCATTTATAGAATTTTTTTGTTTTTAGGTTTAGATGACTTCCCCGCTTCTGAGCCCGTACACATTATTGCTCCCATAGGTGCCACTTTTCTTAGGCAGAGGGCTGCTCAGTTGAGACCGAGCTCTAAACGCCCTAGAGTTAAGCCTTCTGGTACCGCACCCCCTCCTCCTTTTGCTACAGGTACTACTTCAGGTGAGGCATCTGCTGATCCTATTGATGATGATGCTGCTGTTGCTGTTCCTCCACTATCTGCTTTGGATGATTTTGACATTCGACATACGTTGGAGACTGTCATGACCGTTCAGGCAGCTCATGGTCAGGTTTTGGTGGACGTGCTTGATGAGATCCATGCTTTGAAAGCTGATCTGGAGCATCTTCAATGTTTGCCTTCACCACCTCCTTTTGATGATGGATTATGAGTGTCCTTTGGCATTCCGTCACAAAAAGGGGGAGTACACTTGTGTTTGTAGAGGGGATTTTTGTTTTAGGGGGAGTTTTTTATGTTTTAGAGCTTGTGGAGTTATTTAGATTGTATCTAGGTGCTTCACTGTGTATTTA
Organism: Quercus engelmannii; assembly: GCA_029955605.1. Lineage (NCBI taxonomy): Eukaryota > Viridiplantae > Streptophyta > Magnoliopsida > Fagales > Fagaceae > Quercus > Quercus engelmannii. The sequence goes on along the minus strand of JARPSG010000001.1, from coordinate 106,171,301 downwards.
TTTATTTTGGCTCTTGATGTATTTTTTGATAGGGGGAGATACATTGTTTTGTTTATATGTTTCTTGTTTCACTGCTTATTGATTTATATTTATGAGTTATTCATGATATATGTCTTTGTTTTGTGTGTTGTGAAGTCAAGAATTTTGTTTTGTTTTAATTGTATTTTCCACACATGTATTTATGCGTTTGTTGAGTATTTCAGGAAACATATAGGTTGATTCAGTCGTGTTGCTATCTACACTTGCAATTGATGGATAGTAATTAGGTTGAATTATTTTGTAATGGGCATTATTTTTGTAAAGGGCTTCTACTTGTAACTTTGAGCATTGTGTTTGTGTTTTATCACGGATTGCCAAAAGGGGAGTTTGTTAGGTTCTAAGTACTTAGGAACTAATGTATTAGAACTCTAATTTGTATTGTTGGCAAACCATGATCAAAACAGGTTTTATAGTCTTGTTTAGACTTGCTCAAAGTATGTGTTTTATGTAAAGTTGGAATCGAGCTGCTGCAGAATTCATTGTGCAATTCAGTCTGGCTCGATCGATCGAGAATTAGGCTCGACCGATCAAAAGTCGGGCAGAATGTTTTTTTTGTAGAATTTCCAACTCAGCCCTGAGCCCATATGACGTGTAGGGTTTTATGTTTTACCCTAGGTATAAAAGGGAAACCCTTGCCACGTTTTTGAGGTTGCTCTATTTGCTGTGTGTATGAATCTCTTGTGAGATCTAAGAGGTGGTTGCCTTCACACATGTTTAGGATTATCAAGAAGGAGATTTCATTGAGAGCTTGATGATCATTCAGTTGCTGCAATAAAAGCTTAAAGATACACAAGTAGGAGTGCTTGTACTTGCTAGAGAATCCAAGAAAGAAGGAGTTCATGGTCTCGGAGCTGTCATGTGGTCGTGTCAGTAAGTTTTCTACTAGTGGGTAGCAATAGGATGTTAGTGATCTAAGTCGCTATTGTAAAACTTTGATTCTTTCATAGTGGATTCAAGTTTACCTTAAGGATAGCTAGGTTAAATCCTCCCCAGGTTTTTATCAGTGTGGTTTCCTGGGTCATCATATCTTTGTGTTCTTTATATTCTGCACGTCACATTGATATGATTATATGATTGTGTGTTAACCTAGATATGAGTTTGGACTAAGTAATCACTTGGCTAATTAACTAGGTTAATCCAGTTGTGTTTTAAGGGGTCTAAAAACGTCACTATCACAGAAATGATAAATCCCCCAATTTATCACTGTCTTTTAATTTGTAATTTCTATTATATTCTCTTTCTAGTAGTTGCCTTTTTCTTTCAATTAATTCTTAGCTTGAATTTGCATTGGAATGTTGATACAAGTCTCACAAATGAAAATCATTGGTCTCGTTTTTAGTATTTCATTTTAAAATCCGTAATATGTCATGTATCTAGTCTCTATCTCTCTCTCTCTCTCTCTTCTAAATTTTAGTTATTTTATATTAAAAGATGTGTAATAATATGTGAATAGTGAAGTATAATGTGAACACTCATGGTATAGTAAAACAATTTTATTCAAAATATCATCGCCTTTCCCTTATCTAGGATAGATGGGAATTTTACCAGTCTTTTCCTCCGTATTCTATTATTTGGAAGGCAATTTGAGATGCGACTTAGAATTTGATTTTAGGAGAGACAAAATTATTGTTAAAATATTATAGGTTTTTTTACAAATGATAGAGTTATTTTATGATATCTTTTTCAAGTCAAATACAACTTATATAAATTATAATATTTTGGTTAGTATAAATTCATAAAATTGAAAATTATGACATTTTAAAAATTATATATATATAATTGAAACTTGATAGTAACTAAACTTTTGAGTTTATTAGGTAATCATTTTTATATTTACTATTTATATACATATCTAAATGTTAAAAAACAAATTATTACATTTAGAATTTGAACTTAGTTTGTTAGTTTTTATCACTTTTGAAAGGCAATGATAATTTTGAGATTGAAACTCAAACCGCGATTTGTCACTTTTGGTGGAAGGAAATTGTTATCTCACCAAGCCCTATCTCTAACCCTATTTCAATTTATTATTATTATTATTTTTAATAAATTTGTCTTCTTTTATTGGTAATTAAAGAAACTCACTGTTCATTATACACACACACAAAAAACCCTCACACAAAAGGTAATATGAGCTTCGACCAACATGACTTAAATGTTTGGATCACTACAAGAAAAACGGGCTTCTGCGGCGGTCCAGAACCGCCGCTAAAGCCCCAAAAACCGCCGCTAAAGGTACATTCGACCTTTAGCGGCGGGTGCTATTGCGGCGGGCCATCCCGTCGGTGCTGCAGTGCCGCTGTAGGTTAATTGCGGCGGTCCCAAAAACCGCCGCTATAGATATACGTTTTAGCGGCGGGTGAAGACATATTGCGGCGGGCATAAAACCGCCGCAATATGTGTTCAGAACTCCTGGCATTGACTTTTAGCGGCGGGAAAATGCCCGCCGCTATTGTTTCTACCTTTAGCGGCGGGTAAAAAGCGCCGCTATAGCCAATCAATCAAAACAGCAGATTATACTTGTAGCGGCGGGAACACAGCGCCGCTATAGACATTAGATCAGAACAACTAATTATACTTTTAGCGGCGGGTTCATGCCCGCCGCTATATGTTTCAACCTTTAGCGGCAGGCGATAAGCGCCGCTATAGGTATTTATTTAAAACGTAAAATTTGCACCTTTAGCGGCGCTTTTTGACCGCCGCTATAGGATTTTTTTTTTTTTTTTTTTCCCAGTGGGTTTTGAAACTGCTGTTTGCCAATAAATAAATGGTTCACAAACCTGTTACAAAGGACCTGTAATAGTTTTAACTCTACTAACACAATACCACAAATATAATTAATTAACAACACCACAAATGTCTTGAAACTAACATAATATTAACATAGAAATATATTATCACATACATAGCATTATCTATAACCACCATCTTAGAATTAACAAAAAAAAGATGTGGTCATTTGAATAAAACAACCGCTGAAATTAATCTAATACTATAATCAAAATTTCAAAGTGTTTAAAATTATCTTTCAACACTTGCAAAAAATGCGGTTGTTCTTCCATAGTTCTTCATACACAAAAAAGTCCAAGAACTCCAAGATAAAACTTATAAGCTTCCTGGTTGATGAGATGCGGCTGATGATTTGGGGAGAGCTGGAGATTGTTCGATCAGAGGAGCATCCTACATACAAAGTATGATTACTTAGTAAGTGCGTATAAATGAAATAGAATGACAAGAAAATATTACCAAGGTAAAAAAATGGAAACAAGTTAAATAAAGACATGTTTCTTGATCTTTTATGGGAGGACCACCTCTCTTTGCAGCTTCCTAGTTTTGAAATTACAAAGCAATGGCACAACAAGACAACTAATGGGATCAAATCAAAATGATTGGTGTTGGGAGGTCTCTTGATATAGAATTCAAAGGATGCAAAGGTGTCACCACATAATTCCATAAACATCTATTAATAACATGGTACTTGTAGAAATCTTTTTCCTTCACCACCCTTTATCAATGTTACAGATCAATAGATTCATACCGTCACAATTCACAAGTAAATACTAATTATTAGATCAATAAATATCTTTCCAGCTAATGTAATTACTAAATATGTAATTATCTTTCCGGCTAATTACCACAAGTAAATATTAATTAGCAACCATACATTTAACGTTCCTTTCCTACTATATATAAATTGACACTCAATTCATTTATCATACCTGATTGCATTGTGTAGTTTGTTGCATTTGTTGAAGCATGCGAGCCATTCTTTGCTCCATTCTTTGTTCCATTCTTTGCTCCATTCTTTGCTCCATTTCTTTGAATTGACTAACTTGTTCCTTCATTTCGTCAAAACCTACTAGTTTCTCCTCCATTGTAGCCAAGGAAGCCTTCAATTGTGCAACTTCGTTGTCCCTTGCTTGACTTAATTGTATTTCACTATCCGTGAGAGCAGTCTTGCTACTTTGACCACTTGGGGTTGGACCAAATCCTACCCCACGAATGCGACCTTTGTGCTCCTTACCCATTACTTTGGCAAACACATCATCTCTTGACCATGCAATACTACCACTTATGTCAGATGACTGCAATTGATTCTTAGGGTCAACCAACAAATCCTTCATTTTGTCCTGATATGAGTTTGAACAAAACAAAAAAAAGTTAGAAATCATATAGTTAAAATGACCTCATAACATATATATACATATATATAGGATAAGACAAGCAAGCACCAATAAAACCCAGAACGATGCAAAAATTATGCACACAAAGCTAGTGTCCCCCTCACCATAACCAAAGGCACCAGTGCCAAAATTGTTGGTGCTACTTTGCCACAACAACCAATAACCCTTAAGAAAAAATTGACATTCTACAAGCAACTCACCACATGAACCTCTCCAAAAAAAAAAGAAAAAAGGAAGTCATATACATCCATTATGTGGTGATTGTGAAACCAGAAAATTTTGGCATTATAAGGTCAACTATGAATGGAAACAAACAGATTTCAAGGATTTAAATTTTATTGTTGTCAACGATGGAGGAAACACTACCCATATGTAGTCTATTTTAAGCTTTGTCCCTTCTTGAAAATCAATGTATCACAACTCATCTCCTTAAGAAAAAAACAATATTGCTAATTATTACATATGTTAATACCAAAATATATGTAAGATTAAAACTAATAGTAAAATTAAAACAAGTATAATTTATTACATAGGGTCTATATACTAATCATTACCCTCATGATTTTGACATCCACTAATGGTAATAGCTGCGATTGATACAATTTAAAGGTTCTATACAATTGAAAACGTTTTTTTTAACCTTACTTTTTTTGATTAAAAATTGGAGACTATTTGTTATGTAGATCCCACATATGGTAGTAGACTATTCTAATTATAAATTTTACAATAGAAGTTATATATATATATATATATATATATATATATATATATTAAGAACATAATGTGTTCCAAAGTTTCCGGGTGTATATAATAACTAGAATTGTTGTAATAAAAATCTTAGCAAGTTGTATATATACTCTAAGATTAATTTGCAGCACTACTAACAGTAAACTAATATGGTTACACTTTATGTAAGTTGTGACTAATTAATATCTTTACACTTTATGTCAATATATAAGATTGATAAGTTGCCTAATTGTCAAGATGATATGGTGCCACTAGAAAGAAAGAAAGAAAGAAAGAAAAATTACATTATGATTATTGTTTCATATAGTACGATATCACTTTAAAATTTCGTCATCTTTCAATTTTTTGACGGTAGAATCATTCATAACATTATGATTATTGTTACATTATGATTATTGTTTCATATAGTACAACATCATTTTAAAAAATCATTCATAACTATTATCATTGATTCAAAATAGTTACACAAGTGTTCAAACAACCACATGGGATTTCTTCTTATGCTTGGTTTTTGTCAAAAAAGACATGCTAGTTATACAATATTTTGCAAGACCTAAGACTAGAATTATTTGAACAAAGCTCATCTTTGAGACAACTTTGTAGGGAAAAACTATAAATATTGTTTCTTGAATTCCTATTTTGTTTACCCCCAACTACAATGCAGAAATTACTTACCATTTTTTCTTTCATTGCAGGATTAACTGCAGATCCATCTTTACGAGTATGTAGAATTTGAAATAATACTGCACGCTCTACAGGATGTCCATCCGTTTTTGCCTACATTATGAACAACATATTTATGTAGTGATGAATATTGATTCTACATAAACTTATGAGAAGTCAAAATCATTTAAAAAATAGTCATAATACTTATTACCTTTTTTGCAGCGTGCATAGCATAGCCACATGAACCACCAGTATGTATGTCATCCTGTTTAGAACGACGGTCCTTATTCTTATCTGACTCTATCTACATTCAACAAAATTACATCTTTATATATAGTATGTTTTAAGTATCTAAAGGTACTTTTAGCTAAATAAAGCCAGAATGGTCAAAAATATCATTTGGTATAAAAGAAAGAGAGAAACTAAATGCTAAAAGTAATAAGTTTTGGCTGAGCATCTTTTATCATGGAGTGAAGAGACCCAAGTTTCCCATGCTATTTCATTTACAGGAGCATAGCATGTCTATACCTTCCATTTGGACTAGAAGCTTAATGATTGATATAACAGTACTGATTTAATGATGAATACTTTTGATAAATGAAAACTAGGCACTTTTAAGAAAGCTAACTCATTTTAAGAAAAATTATTATAGGCCAAAGCAAAAAATCTTAAAAGAAAGCTAGAATCTATTAAAAAAATCTCCACACCACACACTTGCCTTTGTTTTTGAACCTTGACAAACCAACATTTACTCCAAGATTTCTACCAAATGAAACAAATATGAAATATAAAACACAACTTCGATCTCATATATACCAGTTTCACAAAAAGCCCAAATAAAGGTTCTAGCTAATCCTATCTAAAAGCAATCCAATATGTATTCTCTCAATTTCTCAATAATTATTCTACTTTTAGTATGATCCATGATGGAAAAGAGAGAGAAAACAAACATACCACTGCATCATCAGAATACCAATGATCAACAAGTATATTCCAATCTTCTGGTATGCATTTCCTGGGTCCGTTGCTCTTCACCCGTGCTTTGTTTCTTGAATGCGGTATATAATACTTAGCCTTTAGCCTACACTTATGATCTCTCCAAGCCTTCCCAATTTTTTGTAGAGTAAACTTCTTCAGACCCTCATATGCCTTAGGATTATCAGGGACTTGGTATTTTCGCTACAATCAAATTGAGTTATCAAATTACAAATGTTTTCATGCTAAAATACTTATATCAAACCTAGTACAAAATGTCATAATTACAAGTATTATAACTTCTTTAATACCTTTACAAGACGCCAACACTCTTCTTTAAGTTCTTCTGGCATGACCTTCCAGTCAAGGTATTTAATCGGACACATGTGGGGTTTCCGTGCAATCGTACCCAAGAAACCAGTGAAAGTCCTCGCCCCCTCATCAACCGGCTGATGCATGCTATTTAGTGGCAACTCAATTTCTTGATCATCGGGAAGATCCCAAATTTCCAAGTACTTGTTTGGCCCGCGAGTGACACGTTTAGCTGGTTGCACATCTGATCCTAAAAGGAGAAAATATCCAATGTCAAACAACAAAACATGCAAAGCAAGCCTTTTAAAACATGGGTGGTTATTATTCTTTTTGCAACATGTGAATAATTGCATAAACCTTAATGAAGCAGTGGAAATATTAAAAAAAAATGTTATCAAATTTATGGTATCAGTCAATTTTTTCTCTCTTGGTAAGCCTAACTCTCTCTTTTTCTACTCCATGTGGAAAAAATAGTAAATAAATATACATGTGCAAACCATATTTTGTATCATGAATATGACCCATGATCTCATATATGCCCTATGTATGATAAGTTGGTTTTCCTTGAAAATTTCATCTAAAAAAACTCAAACTACAAACAAAAATACCTTTGTTGATCTTGAAATAACTTCTTGACAAAACCATTTTTTTATGTTTGCATATATAATCCTGTTGGTTTACAATGTTGATTGAATTAACAAGATATTATGGTGTTATTCGGCAATTACTTTGAAAAGGTAAACCTAACATAGACCTACACAGGTTTGGTCATGAAATATTGCAACTGTAAGTAGGATCTAGCTTGAAGCAAATGATGCATTAATAAGACTTAAAAGATGTATAAATACTAAAAAGGAAAGATACAATCCAATTTAATGCATTGTTGAAAAATAAGCAAAACAATAAATGCAAGCAACACAACATGCACACACAATTTAAATTTGTTATAATCCCCAATATACCTAAAGTGTTCTTACACTGATAACACATCAAATAAAGTTTCTCCTAAACTTTTTCACTAGATAACTTACAAGATTAAACTTACACCATAAACAATAGCTACACTACCATCACAATTATAACATAATAACTTCCTACTCCTAATTATTTAAAATAATGCACATTCTTATAATTTTTTTCTAGCCAATGTGAGATTTCAAAACTTATTCTCTCTCATGATCTAGACTTAAACATTTATGAATCAAATTGACTCATCTTTATGCCTTGTGAAAATATTGATAATTTACATATGTGAAGGTTAGCTATAGTTGTCATCAATTTAGATTTTGACCAATTAATAATGGGGCATATCTTGTTCACTCATTGTAGTTTTCATTGCTTCCTTTCTTCAAAACTCAATAGAATCTTCGTCAAACTCCTTTAATGGTTAAGGTATCTTTACAAATGATCTTCCCCAAATCAAATCATATATATTCATGTTCAGTTGCTTCTACCCATACCTTCTGTATGAATGGTAAACTTTTGACTAAAAAGCCCATACCTAGTGTAGAAACTTGTGTAGAAGCTTGTGTAGAAGCTTCATGCATTTCTTGGTCCCCCACTTCATCCGCATTTTGTGAAGAAGCTCTTTCCAATGTAACACTCTTGGGACGTGTGCGCAAATTTGCCTTTCGCCTTGCCATTTCAGCTGTCAATGTCTAAAATAAACAAGTATATAAGCACAATGACAAGTAATGGTACAAGTAATTGCAAATACAACAACTCCAACTACTTTCAACACTAAAACAACACAAATTATTATATAGTCATACAATTTAACATTAGAATTTAACAAGTACAATGTTGTAGGCTTAAGTCAAGATAACAGGTTTTCGAATTTAAAAAATAATAATAATAATTTCAAGCCCGAATTAAGAAACATGTAATAAAATTACTATAAAGTTCATCATAATAGCAAAAATAATATATACTTAATAAGAAGTTAGTATTTGTCACTTCAACATTCATCCATTCTATGAAGTTCAATGTAAATTGTTACAAAACAACTCAGTTAAGTGTTAAAAAGACCTTTTTTCTTTTCTTTTCTTTTCTTTTTTTCCCTATTAAGCAATAATGAATTTCGTTAAAGAATGTGCAAGAAGGGGCACAAACCTAGTCATCATCACTAGACTCATCATCATTGGACCCATCATCATTGGACTCATCGTCATTAGACTCATAAACATCATCACTAAGCTCTTCATCATCGATAAAGTCTTGTTTAAGAAATTCATCCTCACTAATCAGTGGTGTATCATAAATGGTTCCTTCTTCATCAACTCGAGCCCAAGCATGGTTGTCATTTACATCATCACATGCATCATCAATAGTTACATTATAAGGGACATTCTCCATATATGTATCCACTTCATCATCATCATCATCATCATTTAAAGCTTGAAAACCAACATCAAACACCTCCCTAGGTTTGGTTCTGACCACTACCACCCAATCTTTATGTCTCACATCCTCCACATAAAACACTTGCGAAGCTTGAGATGCTAATACATAGGGTTCATCAATCAATTGATCACCTGTATGTATCAATCTTGAAAAATTGACAAGGGGAAATCCAAATTCATCTTTTTTGCATCCTCTCCCACTAATAACATCAGCCCATTGACATTTGAATAATACATATCGATACTTGTCAGAGTAGTTCAACTCAATAATATCGATTAGTACACCATAATAAGTAGCACCACCTTCAGTAACAACACAAACTCCACTATTTTGAGTTTTCCTAGTTGCCTCAAAATCTTTGGTGCGAAACTTCAAACCATTTATAACATAACGCTTGAACCGTTTTGCTTCATTATCTGGATATCGAGCAAGCCATCTAACTTTATCAGAGATTTCCTTTTTCTTAGAGGCATCCATTGTCATCACCTATTATAGAGAAAGACTTTTATTATAAATATGCTATCTAAAGTGTTACAACCGAATCAAAATAGTACTATATATGTATATATGCTTTACTTACATATTCCCTAAACCAATTGCAGAATTTCTCTATGTGTTGCTTTTGAATAACATCATCAGTCACATGAGAAGGGAAACCAGTCTCGATCTCCGCTATATGTTCACTGTGTACACAAACGTGTTAGTGTTAAGTTATAGTATTGCATTGGAATGTCGTTAAAGGATACGCAAGGACATATCACTTACTTGCGAAATGGGGTGATTTCTTCACAATTGAATAGCACATAACGATGTGCTTGGATCCATGAATTTGAATCTAGTGTAATGCTCACCACCGCACCCATAGATTCCTCAACATTCCTTACAGGCCGATTAAATACAGTTTCAACAGATTTAAAATAGCGTGAACAGAATGTTAAGCATTCCTCTGCTATATACCCTTCTGCAATGGAGCCTTCTGGATAAGTTTTATTATGCACGTAAGACTTAAGCCTTGACAAGTACCTATTGGAAAACCCAAGATCAACAATGGGAAATTGGTAAGTTTAAAAAAATAAAAATAAAAAAAATAAACAAATAGACCAAGTTCCTATATGTGTTACCTCTCTATGGGATACATCCAACGATAATGAACTGGGCCAGCAACTTTGGCTTCACTAGCCAAATGCATGACTACATGTACCATCACTGTAAAGAAAGAGGGAGGGAATATCTTTTCCAACTCACACAATGTCACTGCAATTCTCTTCTCAAGAGCCCCAAGTTCCTCCACATTTAGTACTTTGGAACATATCTCCCTAAAGAAACAAGATAAGTCAATTAAATGCCTACTCACTTCAGGGGGCAAAGATCCACGTATTGCTATTGGAAAAAGCTGTTGCATTAAGATGTGATTATCATGGCTCTTCATCCCACTAATCTTGCGTTCTTTAAGTTTAACACAACGTGAGATGTTTGAAGAATATCCATCTGGCACTCTTACATCTTTCAAAACTTGCAGAAAACCATCCTTTTCACTAGCATTCATATGGTAGCAAGCATATGGCATACATGTCTGATCATTTCCAACCTTTTTCAAGTGAAGTTCACTTCTTATACCCATATCTTTTAAATCTTGGCGTGCCTTCAAGTTATCCTTTGTTTTGCCATCCAAGTTCAGCAATGTGCCAATTATATTATCAACTACATTCTTCTCAATATGCATCACATCAAGATTGTAACGCAACAAATGGTACTCCCAATAAGGCAAGGTGAAAAATATACTTCTCTTCTTCCACACAGTTAAGGCTTCCTCCCCTCTTTTTCTTTTATTGATCAAATTAACTTTTTTCTTTCCAAACACATGATCGGCTACAGCATCCGTTTGTAACATGATTTCCCCTCCGGATATTGTAATAGGAGCTGATCTCTTATCAATATTCCCATCAAATGATTTTTTTTGCTTACGGAATCTATGATCACTATCCAAGAATCGTCTATGTCCAATGTAACTAAATTTCCTTCCATATCTTAACCAACGAGATTGTTTATCATAGTTACAAGAGGGACATGCAAGAGAACCTTTGGTACTCCAACTCGAGATATCACCATATGCAGGAAAATCATTTATAGTCCACAATAATGCAGCATGCATTTGGAATGATTTTTTGGAAGACACATCAAATGTTTCTACTCCAACATCCCATAACTCCTTCAATTCTTCTACTAGGGGTTGTAAGAAAACATCAATATCGTTCCCAGGTGAGGTTGGACCGGGAATCAATAATGATAGCATAAAATAAGATCTTTTCATGCACATCCATGGAGGGAGATTGTATGGGATCAAAATGACAGGCCATGTACTATGAGTAGTACTCATATTTCCATACGGGTTGAATCCATCAGCTGCTAATCCAAGCCTCACATTACGAGGCTCGGATGAGAACTCTACGTACTTACAGTCAAATGACTTCCAAGCTTCAGAATCAGCAGGATGTCTCATTAACCCGTCATTCACACGACCATTGGCATGCCACTTCATATGATTGGCTGTTTCAGGAGACATAAATAGTCGTTGCAATCTTGGCTTTAAAGGGAACCATCGTAGAATCTTTGCAGCTTTCTTTTTTCTTTTCTTGGAGGAAGTATTAGTACTTTGTTGACCTTTAGACTCATTACTTTCCCATCTTGAAAGATTACAATTTGGACAAGCTTCAAGGTTGGCATTCTCCTTCCAATATAAAACACAATCTTTAGGACAAGCATGAATCTTCTCATAACTCAAGCCAAGATCCTTAATAATCTTCTTAGCCTCATAATAATCTTTTGGCAACTTAGAATTTGAAGGAAGAAAATTAAGCAAAAATTCCAGCAACATGGTAAATGATTTGTTAGTCCAACCATTAAGACACTTCATGTGGTACAAATGCACAATAGCTGACAATTTGCTAAAATGCTTACAACCTTCATAACAAGGTTGATTAGCATCTTCAAGCAATTTCATAAACTTAAGTGCATCTTCATTAGGACCTTCTGCAGGACCTTCTGTGGGTTGTTGCACACTAGGGACTTCTTCCATTGGCGCAGATGCCATATCTTGTATGGGGAACATGTCATGCAACATGTCACGAAGATCGGCATACTGTATTGGGTTTTCTTGAACATGACTACTAGGAATTTCAGTAGAAGTCTTCGCAGACGATATTTCCCCATTAAAAACCCAAGGGTTATAACCCCTACAAATCCCTTTTGACACTAAGTGAGCCTGTACAACATCTATAGGCCACGAATTCGTATGCACGCATTTTTTACATGGACATGAAATTGTTCCATCCGGGTATGCATGGTTAGATGCGAAATTCAGAAATTGTTGAACTCCATCTAAATATTCTTGCGACCTTCTATTGGTAATTTTCATCCAACTCTTATCCATTGCTATAAAGTGATTTGCAAGAAATACCTATAATGTGATTTCATGAAAACACAAATCAAGAGTTAACATACATTTCATTTACACAATTTCACTTTAATTTAAGAAACAAATCATCTTTAATCATTCACTTTTAGCTATGTTCCTAATCAAGCAATGAATTTAAATGCATAAAGAAGTTATCAATACATTTGATAACTATAACATCATTACTAGCAATATTCTTTAAGAATGGACATCTCTTTAAATATGCAATTCCATTTTAGCATTCCATATGTGTGAAAAAGATAGAGAGATGCCCTTAAAATGAATTAATCAAATAAAAACAACTCAATAACAATCACCCAAGGTATACGACTCAAGCAAATATTACACATAAAAGATATCAACAAATTAATTTTCTTAATCAATGTTCTTCAAATAACGTTACAAAGAGATCAACTGAAAAATTGGGACCCTACAATAGTTGCTAAATTTTCACAACCTTATCCCGTACTCAGGCTTACTACAAGCATGTGAAAGCACAAAGTCTAGACACAACAAAGAAAACATCCTGGAAATTCCTAAAGAAAACCATACAAATAACAGGGTAAAATACAATTGAATGTCCTGTAGAAAAATTGGTGGACCCAAACAGAGTTGTTCGTTTATGTGCGTGATTTTGCTCAACCAGGAAAAAGCTCTGGTGTAAACAGTTTATCAAGTTAGAAATCCCAGTTCAAACCAGGTCTCTACATCTTGGCTTAATGTCCACAATTTGTTTGACCACCATATACGAAATTTCACATTGAAAGATTTGAAAGTCCATATAGAAGATATTCTAATATCTAGAAAAAGCAATATGTTCAAATGACATTTTCTGTGTAATAGCAAGGACCAGATCAGATTCTAAACATGGCAAATAAGCTGTTGCGTCGTCAACATTTGACACAGACTTGACTTAGCTCCCAAGCTGCCAACTTTACCAAAAACATTATGAAAAAATTAAGAGGTAAGACTCTATCACTAATGATTTAACCACGAGAAAAATGGTGCCAAATATTCATCTAGCCTAGCTCAAATAGCTTAGAAAACACAATGTCAATTAGGGAACAAGTTTCTTTCAAAATGCAATCTTGAACATATCACGTTTACAGTAGGTATTAAACACACATCTCCATAAATGTAGTCACCACAACTTTCAAAACCTTCAGCACATAAACCTTGAGCAGTGTTCATACATAGAAACTATAAGTAGAAAGTAGCACATTCTCATAGTTCTCCATGATATAGCTCTACCATAAAAGTAGAAATGATATGGTACCAAGTTGGGTATCTGTGTGGTGAATGATTCCCAAATCTTCAATGTATATGCTGGCTGCAGTCAATATTAGAAAAGAAAAGGTCAAAAGCAGGCCCAAAGTCTGGGAACAAAACCATAAGGGATGGAGGATTTATGTGTAGCACTTAGAGACAGTTAATTATAGAGGCATAAACTTATCAAACAGGATAATCATAAAAGCATTAAGATTGCAGCTTCGGGTGAATAATTGGATATAAAAAATTACGCAATTTACAAAAACCTGGAGGAGCCTTTTCAATCCTCATTATTGTCCCAAATTTTAATCTGTTCTTCTAACTTGCTTTACAGAGTCTGGCAAACATGGCCTACCTTTACATCTAAAAATCATATATAATAGACGGGCCATTCTATGATGCACACACTTTTTTTTTTGTATGTACCATACCTGCCTAATCTAAACCTTCATCTATTATTATAAAATATATATATATATATATATATATATATAAATATAAATAAGGCTATATTCAATATTAAGAGTTAAGATTAGGTAAGTATGGGACATGCCAAAAAAGGGTATGTACTGTAGAATTCTCCACAATTTGATACATACTTCCATATAAATATAGAAGCACGCATATATATTCACATATGTATGCAAATATAGCAATGGCTTAAATTGGCACTTTCTCCTACCATAAGAAAAGGTGAACTGTGAGGCCGTGGATTCAAAAGCAACCTATGAAATAATTTTTCACAGGCAAAAGAGTATTAGTTTAGCAACATAAATGACTGATATTACAGACACAAGGGCATCCTATTAGTCTCTGTTGGCTATTGTTGCTGGCTTGGTGCAGAGATTTTCTGTCACCTGATTGGAGTAGGTCATTGGAACTAACTTTGTTTTCTTTTCAGTTGAATGAAAATCCTTACTGATTCATACAGAAAAAAAGAAAGAAAAAAAAAATGTACAGTTTGCATGGCCATAGTGTAAGACAGATGCTCTTCAGTCTCTATAAACCACTTGCTGAGAATTTTATTGGAGAAAATTTAGAGAATGTATTTGAGCAGGGAAAGAAATTCAACAAGAAAAGGAGAATGATGAATTCCAATTCTATATCCCAATGATGTCAAAGTGTCAATAGATGTTCTTCAGTCTCCACAAACAAAAATGATATTCCATTAACAATAGAGAAAATCAATAGACTGAACTTAATTGGCAAAACCATGCAAAAATAGAAGTTCCTTAGAATTGAAAGCCAATTGGAGATGCATAATAAACGAGGGTTTTAAAAAAAGCTTCACTCCCATCATACATTTTGAACATAACAAAATCATAAACGGGTAGGAACACTTAAAAATTATGCATTTTCAGATCAGAACTGTGCTTAAGGCTATTGAAATTGAACTAAGGATAAAGAACAATGGTCTTTTGGAAGGGCTGAAATACTGCTGATGGTGATGCGGACAAAGTGAATATTATTTTGGTTTCTAAAGAATATGAAAAGGTGGCTGAAGAATAACCACTGAAGCATTGAAATGAGCGTCTACCATTATAGCCATGATAATGAGCCATAAAGCTAAACTTACATTAGCTCAAGTAAGGATAAACTGCTTAAACAAGAGGAAAAGGTAGACTGGCTTTGCTTGCCATTATTAACATCCTTATTGGTAAGAGAAGAAAACAAAAGCCTTTTCGTAATCAGGCTACACTAATCTTCCTAAGTTCTTGACATTAGCAAGCTAAGGTAGTTCACTACCTTTCTTAGAATGCTTGTAACTGCATAACATGAGAGTAAATTGATTCTTTTTCTTTAGAATATCCATTAACTTTACCCGAAAAAATAAGCTTGTATTCAATTTAAGCGTAAGTATGCAAGTATATCAAATATTAAAATTAATAATATTTTTCTATCTTTTAATCTAAATATAGAATTGGATAATTTTTTATATTAAAATTACTTAAAGTAATAGGACTCTTCAATTGATATTTTCGTTACTTGTTTATACAGTAGTTTAAAAGAAAATGATTTGAAAGATGATAAATAAAAGTGTAAAATTGATGGAAAAATTGTTTTTTATTCTAAAGAACTTAACATTAAAAAACTGGACATATTTAATTAAACTGTGCTTTTCTGTATTTGTCAAAAAATCAACAGTCTTGTTTGGGTTTGTTAATATTAAAATAATAAATCTGGTATTTCTTTATAAAGCCTCTTGAAAAACTTCGCCCTCTTATTATGCAAAAGGATCAAAATGATATGTTAAATTAAACTAATGCTGATATTGTGCAATTTCAAAGCGATAAACGAATAGTATAATGGCAAAAGAAACAGTTAATTTCTTGTTGAAAATCATAATTAATAAACTGAGGTATTGTCCTTTCTTAATTTCTCTAAGACTCTATCCCATACCTATTCTTCCACAAGACAAGGTAGGTTCTATGAACTATGAGCATGCATGCTTTATATATTAAAAATATGGAACAAAAAGAAAAGACAAACCAGGGACCTTTTCCTGGACAGTAAAATTTGACTATTTGGGCTCGCTGCACCTGGTAACCCCACCCATGCCTCGGAACGTACCGCCCATTCATAAAGAAGACAATGCACTTTGTCCTTGCTCTCGTTTGCCCACTATAAAACATTCTCTCCATCTCGTTCTCTCTCTTTTTATCTTTTTCATTTGAAGAATATTTTTCCTAGAGCTTTTTGTTTTCACTTTTTCAGTTATCTTTCTTAGCGAAAAATAAAAAGGGAGTAGAATTCACAAGCTTTTTAATACTTTACTTTTTAATGGCCTGATAAAGCAAAAGAAAAGCAAAACTAACTGCTTTGGGATCTGTTTGGACATATATATCATGCTTTTGAGGTACGGCCATGATTTATTATTTAGGACTACAACAATGGTAAAACATGTTTACGTTTGGTTTTGGGCCCTTTATCTTTATCTACACTGTTCACACAGATTTGCCCTGAAATCTTTGAGATTTTTAAATAAATAAAATTGTCTCATCTCCCACCAAAATCTACTGCTTTGTCTAGCAGTCATGGATTTTGATGGATTCAATGACTTTATGTTCAATCTAAAATGGCTACACGCCATACAAGAGGAATATATGTTAAGTGTACCAAATTGGCAGAAATCCCATATGATATGCTAGTCCAAATATGGTTCTGATTTTTTTCGAGTTTTAACTAAACACAAAGAAAGATTATTTCTTTATAATCTTTCCTTCCACTTTGCCTGATTACTATCAAGATGCCCTTGTTATTTCAATAATTTTTTTATAATTATTTTCTATCTCTATCCTCATTGGCAGAAGTATAGTAGGTAAGCATGCCTCATCATCCATATCACGTGGATAGCTGACGCGTAAGCCCATATACAAAACTTATAAATCCCAAAAATACCACAGTGAACACAAAAATCCAATAAGATGGCAATGTTATAATTTTTCTTTAGAATATTCTAAGAGTATTGATATTCTAAGTGAAGCAAAATGCTCTAATGTCTTCCAACAAAATCTGAATTGGAACAGATTTACCATCAGCCAAAGACCAAAAGACATCAAGGTTACCGAATCATCATCTCTAACCCACAAAATTCATTTCCATCTATGATCTAAGGCAGTATTACCATATTCAACCAATCTTTCTAGGAAAACAAAGAGAAATAACATTTGAAGAAACAAAACATACCGATAAGCGCTGTTGGTTCAACCCACCATTTGCTTCAATAATTAGGAAACCATTTGACTTTGGCAATTCTGATAAACCTTAAAGCATAAAAGACAGCACTCAGCTACTCATAATTCCTTGACACGCAAAATGTAATTCTAAATACAACAAAAATGAAATATTAGGAAGCACAAATAGTAATATGATGAGGCATGTTATCCTCTGCTATTAGAATTTCCTATAAATATTTCACTCCTAAGTTAAGCATAGGGCCAATTAAATCAAACATAGCATTACACATTTAAAAAAAAAAAAAAATAGTATATGCATTAAGCAGCATACTTCCAGTCATTCAATCCTACACTGAAATGCAAAGCTATAGCTGAAGCAACACACCCACCTTCTCCAACAACCCCAACATGTTGCTCCGCAAATCTCAATCTCACTGTATCCCTCTCTAAGCTTTCTTCTCTTCACTCCCATCTCTCTCTCTCTTTCTCACCCTCTCAAATTCTCTCTAAGACCCTACCCTTCCCATCTCAATTTTATCATTTAAACCCCCCCAAGAAAAATCACAGTCCTTAAACATAGTTCAGACATGTAGTTGATGGGTATTTTGAACAATTTTATACTTGTGTCACTCCATCATAGAACAATTTTTTCACACAAAAATAAATAAATAAATCACGAACACACAGAGTTTTTCCTTTACCTTTTTAGCAGAGACACTGGAATCGTTGATGGGTATTTAGAACTTGCTGTTTGCAGAGACACTGGCTTTGCAATCTCTGAAATCGTCAACAACAAAAAAATAATAAGCATACCTGAGAAAGCCCTTACCCACCCATTAATTAAAATTACTTAATTAACCAAAGGAAAAAAAAAAAAAATCATCGTTACCTGAGAAAGTGAAGGCTTTACAGTGCCATCGACCAATCTCAACAGCTCTTGAATTTCCTCTAAATCCCTAGTCGCTATTCAAAAACCAAACAAATAATCAAACCAAAATAATAATAATAACAGCAAAGAATCAGAGAGAAATAGAGAATCAGACCGAGTGAGAGATAGACAGAGCGATGAATGTCTCGCGAAGCGTCAATCGGTGCCTTCGGTCCTGCGGTGTACCAAACAAGAAATTAGGGTTTTGATAACAATAAACAGAAAAAAGAAATAGGAATCTCGGTAAGGCTTTTTGCTGAGGAGCAAGCCGCCTCCTATGGTGGCAGTGCCGGTTTGAGGTGATGAGATCAGGTCGCTCAAGCCATGGGTTTCTGTCAAGAGAGCTCGGATGAGATAGCAAAACGAGGGAAGGTTCTAGATTAGGGGCATGAACCGTTAGGGTTAGAAACGATAAGACAAATGGGTCGGGTTAGACCTAACCCATTTGTTTTTGGACCTAACTAGGCTCGATTTTTGGGTGGTCGTGGTGGTTGTGGTTGGGGCTTGGGAGGTGGTGGTGGTGGTGGCGGCTGTGGCTGTGGGTTTGTGGGTAGTGGTAGAGATGAGACAGTGAGGAGGTTTTCGGCGTCTGAGAGAGAGAGAGTGTGTGGGAGACTAGCTAAAAACGAAACGGCGGTAAAAATGAATAGGGACAAAAAAAACAGAGGGAAAATTTAGGTCCGGGTGGGGGGAAATGTAAGGCCTATTGCGGCGGGTCAATCACCCGCCGCTATATCCAGGTTTGGGGCCGCTGAAACAGATATATTACGGCGGGTCATTGGCCCGCCGCTGTAGCACGCCGCAATAGCTATAACTATTGCGGCGGGCTATTGGCCCGCCGCAATAGATCTCCTCTACAGCGGCTGGCCCAATTCGCGCCGCAATAAGGCCACCTATAGCGGCTGTTTTGCCACCCGCCGCAATAGGTCCGCCGCAACTGCCTGATTTTCTTGTAGTGGATTGTGTGCCTATTCAAGTCTTTATCTCTTGTGTCTATTTGGCTAGCTTATTTTTTGCCAACTTATTTTACTATTTAGCTAATTTTTGCTACTATTCATGGGTTCCATTATACTATTTCAGCAAAAAGTTTTCAGTTTCAGCAAAATAAGCGGATCTCAAACAGACTCAGATCAATCAATTTCCTTTTATTGTATATTTCTCTCTGACTAAACTCTTGACCTTCCTTGAATGCAATCTTGAGCTAACATGCTTTAGATATTCAAAAGATCTTTACAAAATAATCAACATCCTTAATGAAAAAATAAAATTCGCTTGAGATATTATTCACATGTAAAATTTCTTTAAAAAAAAGGCTTGGGGTGTTACATTCTAGTTTATTGATAATATATTGGAAATATATTATTAATCTATACATAATTAAAGTGAAAGTTCAACAATTAAGCTAATCTGCTTTAATTTTGTGTTACACTTTCTTAAATTAGATTGTAAAATTACTTTAATTTTATACCAAGTATCCATACAATTTTAATACTTCCAATTCGCTTAGACCATTCAATTCATGCAAAAAATTCTTTATTTTATTATAAGAACCTACTTTTACTATTTTACTTAATCACTTTTTAAAACAAATCATATTAGATTATTTATTCAACATTCTATTTTATTTATATAATCATTTCTCATTTTTATATTATTTTTGTTCTTTTATGCGTCTCTCTCTCTCTCCCCTGTTTATTTTAATAATTGTTTCTCTTCTCTCAACCCTCATGTCTTTCTCATCTTAGCTCTCTCTTCCCATGTCTCTCTCTAAGATCTCTCATCTTAGCTCTCTTTGTGGCAAACAAAGAAATCTATCTCTATCGCACTTGTTAGAGAATCGGAGACTCGAAGAAAATTGTGTGTGTGTGTGTGTTGGGGGGGGGGGGGGGGGAAGCTCATCGTTGTCAAATCTCTCTCATCTGAGTTTGGGTCTCAAAGACAAGTGGGTTGTTGTGTTGTCGATTAGGTTTGGGTTGATGG
Organism: Quercus engelmannii; assembly: GCA_029955605.1. NCBI lineage: Eukaryota > Viridiplantae > Streptophyta > Magnoliopsida > Fagales > Fagaceae > Quercus > Quercus engelmannii. Next base: position 106,150,667 of record JARPSG010000001.1, on the reverse strand, counting down.
GTTTTTCATTGATAGTTTGATTTGTGTCTTAAGATGATAATAAGAGCAATTATCATGGACTGAATGTCATAAGTGTTACGGACATATTTTGTGTAATTGGCTAATCCTTTGACAAAACGCACTTTACTTGTAATTGGGTAGATCTAGGATGTGTTTAATACTTCAAGAAACATGTTGTTCAAGTCTAGTATTAAAGCCATGAAGATTGGACTAAGAAACAAGTGAAGAAAAGTTGTTCATTAAAGCTGGACAGATAGCTCGACACCTGCGGACAGATAGCTCGACGCCTCTCGATAGCTGGTGGATCGATCGAGAAAGCTTCTGTCTCCTCGACAGCTCCTTGATAGCTGTATCTGTCGAGGTTTAAAGCTCGACACCTGCTATCTATCGAGGTTACGAAAATCATAATTTTCAAATCTGATTTTTGGGCCAGGCTTTTGTATTTGTGTAGGGTTTCTTTTCTCACAACCCTAGACCTATATAAGGCTTATTTTATAGGCCGTCACATAAGAGAATAATAAGGAGAACATATGCAAAAGGTGACCAATGCCTTATTCTCTCTGAAAGAAGCTACTGCGTCTTTGCACCTTAGGGTTTTGTAACCAAGTGCTTCTTGATTTTCATTATTGATGAAGTGAAGAACTTTGCAGCCAACATCTTCTTCTAGTTGGTGTGTTAGTCACGTATTGGGAGTCGTGCATCTTTGGTTAGTCACGTATTGGGATCTGTGCATCAAAGGATGGCATTCATATATTGAAGAGTTCAGAGGTTCTGAAGCGGTAGAAGGTTTCTACTATAAGTTCATCTACGGGGATTGTAGAGTCTAGGGACAAAGGTTTTGTACTAGATCTGAAACTTCTCTTTACTATAGTGAATTGCTTTTTGGGAAGGTTTCCCCCCAGGTTTTTTACTGTGAAACTGGTTGGTTTCATTGGTTTTCCTAGGTCATCATATCTTATCTTATTTATTTTTCCGCTGCATGATTTTGACATGATATTGATGTTTGTTTGTTTTAACAAGTTTTATTGATAATAAATCTAATTAACAACTTGGATTTAAAACTTGTTAATTCTATCAACTGGGGTCTAAATTTTCCAACAATAAGTTGGACTTTTATTGTAAACATAAGAGTTAAAATAAAAAACTATTATGGAATAGGTTTGTGCTTTAATTTATACTAATGTGTAGTTCCGTGCATATGCACAGGTACAATTTAAAAAAAAATCATAATTATACGATTTAGATTATACATTTTTTTTTATAGAAGAGGTTTAAATTATACATGGTATTAGCTTACACTTTTTTTAAACCATACACTTCTAAAATATATAATGGTTTCTCATTTTATATATATATATATATATATATATATATATATATATAAAATTGGTTTTAGACTTTTCGTTTTTTGCACATAATAATTCAAAAACTTTGATAGACACATGGCAGAAAATTAAACTCCAATTAAAATCCAATTTAGAATCTAATTAGATTTGGACTCTTCGGTTTTTACACTCAATATTTCATTTGGCACAAAATAAAAAATTAAATGGGACATGTGACACAAAATTGAGAATCCAATTAAAATCTAATTTGATTTTCTATGAGCTTTGGCTATTAATATATATAGATTAGTGTGTAACTCCGTGCATATAGATGGATACAATTTAAAAAATCACAATTATATGGTTCAAATTATACATGGTATTAACTTATACATTTTTTAAATCATACATTTCTAAAATATGTAATGATATAATATATATATATATATATATATATATATATATATATATATATATATATAATTTAATTAAATTTAAACTCTTCAATTTTTGCACCCAATAATTCAGTTGTCACAAAAATAAAAAAATTAAATGGACACGTGGTGCATAATTGGACTCCAATTGAAATCCAATTTAGAATCTAGTTGTATTTGGACTTTTCAATTTTTACCCTCAATAATTCACTTAGCACAAAAATTATGGTTAACCCAAAAAAAAAAAAAAAATGTTTATGCAACATGGTTATTTTCAAAAAAAAATCTCATTAAAAAGCTACTTACCTTGCAACCCGTAAAAAGCCTAGTTCCAAAGCTGCAAAGGAGATTAGCTAGAACCTAAACAATACCAAGCAAACCTATCAAGATAATCATAAGGCTTAACATTACATCTAGCTACGAATTAGAGGTCGCTAAATAAGAAATTAATTAGGCAAGCCTAAGTATTTAACCTTACAAGTAATATATTCTACTTCCAAAGTTACTCAACAATTTAATTCACAAGGCATAAACTCCAATTTATAATCTTAAGTCATTCAAGGTATTTTCCCTAACATTAAAACCTCAACACTTAATAAGTAGTTCCCACAAGACTTACACAACATCATAAAAAGACCTATGAAACCAAAATCACAATATCCTCCAACACAAACAATTTAAATCTTTAACTAGTTCCAAATAAACTCAATAGTAATTGAAAAATTAGATTTACTGACTATCACATGATAGAACCCAAAACTCCTAAATTTCCACCATAAATAAATCTTAAATAGCCACCATTTGTAAAACCATACTCACTCATCAAATAAGTCCACCAAATCAAAAACCCATATACATAAACACAAGATTATCACTTCCAAAACTTAGATTACAAGAACCTCTAGCAAAATACGAAAACCCACCAAAATATAAGAGCCCTTACCTTAAATAAGATGAGATGTAGGAGCTTAAGAGGCTCTTATGGAGTTTTTCCAGTAAAACTTGTCGGAAAAATAATTGTGGAGGTGGTAGAGTGATGCATCGATGAGAGTGTGAGAGAGGGAGATATGAGTGTGTTTGTATTTGAGTGAAAAGAAAGAAATGAGAAGAGAAAGAGAGGGGTTATGAGCAGCCAAGGGAGAGAGTGATGTTTTGTTATTGTGTGGTGGGGAATAAGTGGGTAGGTGGGGGTCACATGTGGGTCTAAAAATCTGACACTCTTTTCCATTTTTTTTTTTTTTTAAGGCTTGGGGTGTTTATGAAGGATATAAAAAAAAAATGTAATTCAATAATGGATTAATCGAAATTCACATCTAACAAAAAATTATATTAAGTGGATTTATAGCCTTAGTCTACAACCATGCAAGTCTATTGTCAAACTATGTCCAAAATTTAGTTATGTTGGGCCTAAAAAAATTTAGGGTGATCACAAATTTTTTTAAGGGTGAAAAATCATAAAATTTTTAAAATTTATATATAATTTTTTTTTTTCAAGTCAAGGTGGTCCTATTGCTAGCCTGGTTTCAATGTGAAGCTACCCTTGGATAGAGCATATGGTTTGTATTAATGTGAACACCAGAAGGATAACAGTAGCAATGGCCCCTAATTTGTATTTTAAAAAAACACTAGTATTGATAGGCCAAGAATGTATTGACCCTTTGGGTAAATTAACCAATTAATTAGCCAAATGAATTAATTAAGTTAATTTAACATGTAATAAGCATGGTAGAACAAACAAATCACCAATAACTAAATGCAGCGGAAATTAAATTTGACACAGGTGATTTGTTTATAAATGGGGAAAATCACTAAGGCAAAACCCCACCGGGTGAATTTAAGATCACCACTTCCGAGAATTAACTATTATCAAAATAAGCCGTTACAAGTAAAGGAATCTCAGTACCTTATACCAACTTACAGTTGAACCCTTACCCCAATACATAATTGGACTTGTAATGTAGTGACAATCTCTCCTTTCAATGCACGGCTCCATGTACGTGACTAACTAATCGATGCATGGATCACAGTACATGACTAACCACTAACCTGAGAAGGATGTTGACTGCAAAGTTCTTCAATTCATCCACACAATGAAGATCAAGAAACTCCTTGGTCACAGAACCCTACGGTGTACAAATACAACAGCTTTTTCAAGAGAAAGATGAACTAGGGCAAATTGTCTTCGGTCACAATATGCATGTAATAACAAGTGCAACAACCTTATGACGGCCTTTAAAATAATCCTTATATATGTCTAGGGTTGTGAAAAAAGAAAACCTAAACACATAGCTTGGATATGCGTGAAAAATAGATCTGGAAATCTGAATTACGTAGTTCTCGATAGATAGAGTATCTGTCGAGCAGCTGTTGAGCATCGGGCTAAAATTTCCTTTTAAACCTCGATAGATACAATGTATCGAGCTATTTTCCAAGCTTTAAAATACAGCACTTCTTCACTTGTTTCTTGAACAGATTTGCGTGACTTTAACTCTTGACTTGAACAACATGTTTCTTGAAGACTCAAATCATCCTAGATCTACCCAATTACAAGTAAAGTGTGTTTGTCAAAAGATTAGCCAATACTATATAACATATGTTCATAACATGTTCCATATATTTCCTAACAAGTATATATATAGGTACTAATTCTAGCAATTTAGTTCAATAAAAAAAACATGTTGGTCCCTCTTGACAATATTATTGATCTTTTTAAAGGGCATAAAAAAAAATCATAGAAAAAAATTAACAAGCACAAAAAAATTAGCCCAACAACAAAAATTACCAATAACAAAGCTTTAAAAAAAAAAGGTTTAATCGACCAATTTTACTCGAGTCTTGATAAATGGTATTAGAGCAATGTCTTAAGCTAGCCTTTTAGGCTTGAAGGACCTGGGGTTGGTAAATACAACATGAAACTTGACATCGACATCAAGAATTCTGGTGTGGGGGGAAGGGGGGCGGAGAATGTGATACCCCATATTATGTGGATTGAATTTGGATAAGTTTGTGCTATGCGGACGTATGTTGATTCTTACATTTAGTGTTTATTTGGTTGAATTAGGCTATATAAGTTGTTATAAGGAGTCTCAATTTAAACTTCTTTAATCTTTTTTGGAGTGTAAATGTATATGTGGCTAACGCTTTTCTCAAGTCATAATATTGACATGACAATATTGTATTTTACATATGCAAGATCAATTGCATTGACAATAATAACAAAAGAATAAAAAATTTATCACTGAGCAATTGATACATGTCAAAGAAGGAATAGAGAATTAGGAAATCTAGAGGCATAACAAGAGAAAAAGATAGATAACTGGGAGCTATGTCCATCCAAATGACTCTCAATATAGGATTAATACAGAAGAATTGATTTGGAGTCCCACATTTCTATTGTGTATAAAGCTAAAGATACAACTACCCCCAGAACGACTATAACTTCCAACAATTGAAAACACGACTCATAAGACAAACAAGACACACATAACAAGACATAATAATTAAAAAGCTTATTTTTAAGATATAAATCCTAATTACCTAAGACCATATTTTGAAGTTAATTTTATTCTTCCAATAACTGCCTAAACAATCTAACACCCATACGAATTACTTCGCCATTGAACCTATACTACTTGATGATAGAGTATACTGTTTGTACTAACGTGAGCACTAGAAGAATAATAGCAGCGATGGTAGAAGCCGTTTTCCATGGAGTATTAAAATATCGATGTCTTAAATTTGCCTTCCATCTGTGCCAATGTTGTTCATAGAAATGATTCAAATCGTCGCAGAGACGGAAGTAATCAGAGTTAATACCTCCTCTCCTGAAGATTTCTTTATTAAGATTGTTAATCATAGATTTCACTGCATTGCTGTCGCCTAGGAAATTAACAATGATTCTCTTATCAATAAGTAAATCCACATCTTTGGTAGTATTGATAAGACCATCCAATATTAAATAGAAATCCGTAATGAATGAGACTCTTCCTTCATCACATTGCTCTAATGCCATAATGTTTCGAACAAGAGCTTCAGTATCATCCTCAAATTTTAAGACTTGGATTTGCAACACTCCTCCTTTAAAACTTAAATTATGCGAGTCTTTTCTTGAATCATAGTCAAACTTTACTCCGGCGTCATGTAATTGGGTTGCAGAGTACCTAAGGGAAATATCTTTCTCGCATCTCTCAGCTGCAGGTAGCTCCCCATATGGTTGGAAGCTTATAAGCAGATCAGTGAAGTGTTGTATTTTCACATTGACGGAAGATACATGATGAATGTTCAAGGAATCAAAGAAGGTAAAAGTAAGAAAAATTAAAGGAGCTTTTGAGTCATCAGGAAAGGCAAGGTTATATAGTTCCTCCAAAACAAAGAATGGAAGCGTAATAACAAGTCTTGCCAAACCACATTGAATAGCCATGCTTCCAAGGACATAGGGTCGTCTCTAGGAAATTCTTCCTCAACAAATTTTAAGAAAAGCTCAAGAATGAAGCTCGCATCCAGCACGATCATTTTCACAAAATCATCACTCTCAGGCAGAATAGTCGCTACATAGCAATGTCAAATTCTGTCTTCCATCTCCTTTATAGTGCTTACTAAATTCCCCAACTTTGTCTCAATCCCTTTTCGTTCTATGAAGCTCTGCAAGTATCTTACTTTATGCTTTGCCATGGTTTGAAATCTTGGGTTGTTGTGGTGAATGGGACCAATTGAAATAACCCGAGGAGTGTAGGCTTCTTTATTTACTTGCCGAAGGTGATATGGAACCCTGTAGATACGGCACTCGGTAGTCGAAGATAGACGTTCTAACGTTTGAAACATTTGTGTGAACTCATCTACCAACTTTTCATTTCCACTTGAAGTTCTTCTTTCCTTCTTAATTTCAGCATTTTTGTTTTCAATTTTTATGGAAACAAATGCTTCCTGTTGAATTTCCCTACTTTCTGATTTTTCCATCAATCAAGTTGCCTTCCTTAAATTTCCTGACAACGAACACACTGTGAGATTTCCTAACAAACAGAAACTAGAAGAGGAGAAATGATAAAGAGAGACAGGTAAAGAAGAAAGAAATGAGAGGTAATTATGAATGAAGAAAATGATTTCTTTACTATATAAAGAAGCCAAACTACTTGTGTTTATAGCAGACTAACTACAAGAACACACTGAATACACTAACTGTATAACTTCTCTAACAAGTAATTCGCGGAGCCAAGAATTTGTATTTTGGGGGCCAAACATAAAATAAGATTAATATTTTTTTCCTAACCATACTATATGTATATATCTATATTGTGTAAAAAGTAAAATAGTTGAATGACATGATTAAAGACTGCTAAAAGACTTATAAGAAAAAAAATTTATCAAGAATTTTGTAACATAACTTGCATTTCATGATTTTTTAACACATACATCTAAAGTTCAAATCTCTCATTTTTTTATTATAATTATCAAATTTTTCAAAAATAATAAACAATTATTCAATAAGTACAAAACCATATAATCAAATAACCATTACCTTTTTTTGGATAATGATAAGGGAGTAGAGCTCATAAAACTTTTTTTATTTATAAAGATTGACTCCTTAATTTAAGAGATAGAAGAGTCTAAACAAATTTGTGGGGTCCATTATTTTCAATTTATTTATAACTATATCATTAAAAACATTTTCTGTATCTTAATTCTTGAAAACATCTTCTTAGCCGTTTTCAAAATAGTGTTCTGAACAAGAAAAATATGATACAATTTTCTAAAAATTGTATTTAGAGAATATTAGCCAAACAATATATAATTTCAAGTATGAAACCCAACATTTTATGGATAACAAAACAAAAAACTATATTTAATGTTAGGGAGTTTAAATATTTATTTTAGGGGGTAAATATATATATATATGTATATATATATATTTTTTTTTTTGCCTATTCATGGTTCATTTGAACCACTGTAAGTGCGTTAACATCAGGTGTGCCAAATGCCAAATATTTGGTATTTGGCACACCAAACAACAAAAAAGCTCTCACATCACATGTTTCAAATTCTAAAAGTTTTAGCATAAGTGAACAACATCGTTTCAAATTTGGAACGGTACGGATGAAAACGCTATAAATTTTTATTTTTTTTATTCTTCCTCTCTCCTATACAATGTTCTCTCTCTCCCATTTGGTTCTCTCTCTTCAACCACCACCCTCTTCCTCTCTCACTTTCTTTCTCTCTCACTACCTTTGACCTTACAAGTCGTCAATATCGCACATAGCTACCGCTACTGCCGACCATGCACTTTATCTATTTGAATAAATTAATTGCTTCATTTCTCTCTCTCTCTCTCTCTCTCTCTCTCTCTCTCTCTCTCTCTCAAACGAACTTGCCCATCGCCGATCTTAGTTGTGGGTCGACTAATTTTTTTTCCTCTAGTTGTGGTGAGTTTCAGGTGGTGATGGTGTTTCCCCCACGAATGGTGGTGGGTTTATTTAATTTCATACAGTGGTTTTTTTTTTGTGTAAATTTAGTTGGTTTTTGAGATGATTTTTTATGCAATTTTGGTTGGATTTTGGTGGATTTGGGTTGTGGTCATGGTAGTCGGTGGCTAATTAAGGCCGGTGGTTATGGGAGGATTTGGTGGCTGGGCTAGTGGTTATGGGTGGTGGTTTATTTAAATTCCTCCGGTGGTTTTTTTGTGTGTAATTTTGGTTGGTTTTTGAGATTATTTTTGCTGCAAATTTGGTTGGATTTGTGTTTTAGTCATGGTGGCTGGGCTGGTGGTTATGGGTGGTGGTTATAGGTGGATTCGGAGGCCAATGGTGATGGGTGGAATTGGGTTGTGAAATAATTTTTTATTGGGTTTATGGGTTGTGGAGTAAAATGAATATTTTAATTGGTTGAATATATTATTTTAATGTATTGAATGTTAAAATAAAAGATCTGATGTAATACGAATTGTAAAGTAGTGTGGTAAAACCGCAAAATAAATAAGGTAGTTTTTAATGTTTTAAAATGACATTTAAGATAGAATGCCTAATGGCAATGCCCTAATTACCATGGCACTGCCCATGTGTGGCATGAAGAAAGTAAAAAAGCAACTCACTTATTACTCAACAATTCGAACTTGGGTCCGCTCTTGTCCTTGTGCTTGTAGAGGAAAACAATCACACACACAAACCATTATCCATGACTGTTGGTAGGTAGCAGACTTTTACATCAAATTTTCAAACCCTAGCTCAAAAAACTTTTACTCCAATTTTTCACACACCTTTGTTGAAGCTGGGGTATGAAAATTTCAAGAAAAAGTCTGCCTACAGACTAACTACAAGGCTCTATCATCTGCTCATGGTGGGATTCTTGGTACTTTTTATCCGTGACTTTAACTTTGCATTGTTACTTAGGGCGAACAGACACGTCCACCATCATCAGGAGCGAAACTACTCACTTGGGTAGGGGAACACCAAAATTTAAAAAAAAATCTATTTGTAGTATGTTATGTAATTCTATTGAACATTTTCAAGATTTAACTAACAAGATCCTCCACACACACACACACACAAAAAAGTGATTTAACTAACAAAAATTGGAGTTGCCCAGTGGTGCTCTTAAAAATATATGTTAAACCTTATAATTTTTGAGGTGTACCAAAATAAACCTTTTAATTTCAAATGTAACATTTAAAAAAAAAATAAAAGTAACAAATTAAAACCTATAATTTCAAAATAATTAATAATTAAACTCTTAAATTTTAAAAAGTAACAAATCAAGGTTCAATCATGTTTTCAAAATCGGACTAGCCAGTCCGACCAATTCAACCGAGAACTAGCCACTAATCCGGTCCAATTATGCTTAAAAATTAGAAATGAAAGAAAAAGAGAAAAAAACCTAGTAACTGGAGGTTCAACCGTGGAACCGAAAATCAGGCTGGTTGAACCGGTTTTGTAGAATAATGTTCAAATCAGATCTATGCATTTTGCAGCAAAAGTTTCTTCAAATCCAGCCTAAAAACCATTAAGAATGATGATCCAAAAAAAAAAAAAAACTCAATGGAAAGAGAGAGAGAGAGAGGGGTAAGAACTAAAGAATAAAATGTGATCCTTGATTATTTTTTAGGTGAAATGTCTTGGGAGCATCAACTTCCTGAAAATTTTTATTTTGCAGCAAAAATACTTTGAGACCGAGAGAGTGAGATTGTGTGAGACTTCAAAGTTAAAACAAAAAGAGAGAATGGCAAGCCACAAGTTTAATTAAAAAGGAGAAATGGAAGTTTGAAATTGAAAGAAGAACGGGTAGGTGAAGTAATGATGAAGGAGAATGGCTTTTTTATTTATTTTTGGTCATGTCTGATGTCTCTCCTCCTAGAGCCACGTAACACCTTTTTTTTTTTTTTTTTTTTTTTTTTGAAGGGGCGTAACACCTTCTTGAAATTAGGGGTGTCAATGTTCGACCCAACCCGCGAACACGACACGAACCAGACACGAGTTTTTTCGGGTTAGGGTTGGGCCTTAATGGGTTTGGGTCATAAACGGGTTGACCCGAAAGTGACACGATAAAAAACGTGTCATAAGCGGGTCAACCCATAACTCACAATAGACACGTTTGACACGTCAATTTATTTGTATCAACTCAAAATGACCCATTTAACACAACCCGTTTAACTTATATAACAAATAAATATTTATTTTATTTTAGATTTGTCAAATACCTTTTATATCCAACATATATTTTAAATTTAAAAAGAAAAGTGAGTAATTACAAAAATTTACAGGGGATATAATTGGAAATTGAAACTTTACAAACCCTAGAACTACTAATACTTTTTTTTTTGGGAGGCATAGAACTTTCTCAAATTAAATTGGATGAGCTTGTGGAAGATATTATGAATTTGGACATCAACAAAGAATCTATGGATGGTAATAGTGGTCATAGTCAGGATTAGTCTACTGTTTGCTTACATTATTTTAATATTGATACTTAGCATTTGGCGAGTTCCAAGGATATTATATTTTTGTTGAACTATATTATTTTATTTTTGTTAAACTTTGTTATTTTGAATTTAGGTTGAAGTGTATGCACTTCTTTTGGAGTGTAAATAACTTATTTCTAGCTGAATGTTATATTTTTGTTGAATTATATTATTTTGAATGTGGGTTGAAGACTTGAAGTGTATGCACTGTTTTTTGGGATGTAAAAACAATTATTTCTATATGGATGTTATATTTAATATTATGCAGATTGAAATGAGTTGTGTTACATTCATGTCAACCCAACATGACTTGTTTATTAAGCGTGTCAAATGAGTTTGGTCAGGTCAACCCGCCTTATTAACAGGTCGGGTTAAGGTTGAAGAATCATGACACGATTATTAAATAGGTCGGGTTAGGGTTGAGCCATTTAGTCGAATACCTCTACCTTGACACGACACGAACCCGACACGCTAATCCGAATTGACACCCCTACTTGAAATAAGCAAAATGATTTAAAAGTTATTTTAGCAAGTAAAACACCAAAAAAACAAGTTAATGGTGTTAAATCTAAAAAATTTAGCAACCAAGTTACAGTAAAGTGTCATCTATTTTAAAACTATTTTATTTGGACTCATTTTTGGTAAGGATGGGGACATGAGGTGTAAAACCTATATTTTACACAATCTAATAAAAGATTTTCATATCAACATTTTACTTAAAATTTAATACATTCTATCAATAAAATTGATTGTATGTAGTTGTGTTTATTCTTATACATGAGTATTCCAATGCAAGCCCAAACTAAAAATTAATTGAAAGAAAAGGCAAACACCGGGAAGAAGAATATATATAACAGAAATTACAAATTAAAAGACAGTCAAGGAGCGCTCTGCCTTATATTAATTAAAAGAATAATTATTCTATCAAAAATAAAATAATAATTGAAAGAATAATGTTAATACCACATATTTTCACACACATTTTGCCATAATTGATGGTAAATTCTGAGTGATAGAGAAAAAAATAGTAAATTCATGTAATAGTGACAGATAGTTAATCACAATCTACACATAAAACAGTTGTAATAAAATATATGTGAAAGTATGACGTACTATAATAATGATTTTTTATTTGAGAATTCGAGCAACTGTTATAAAGTTTGTGACTAGCAACTATTATAAAGTTTGTGAGTTGCAAGACATGTTATTGTCCGTTAATAATTATTGGCAGAAAATTCAGCAAATACTTCTTGTATGGTGCTGGCATTGAAGAGATATAAAACTAAAATACCATCTATCCTAAATGAGGGAAAGGAGGTGATATTTATATCAACATTTTAACTAAGCCAAAGCTAAAATTAATTCAAAGAATTGAAAAAGATAGACAGTACAGGAAAAAAAAAATTATTTCAAATTAAAGTACAGTCAATGAACGCAATGCTCAATTTAGGATAAAAAGATTATTTCAGTTGCTAAAAACGACAACATAGATATATAATTATATATAGATAGATAAAGGAACTTGAGTAGGAAATGTGCCGAAAGCGTACCGCAGTTTTCAACTGTCTAGGTTGCAGCTGAAACATTGAGCCTGTAATTGCAAACTATCGAGTCTCGTGTATGGTTCTCGCAGTGATCAAATGAAAGCCCATATATATATATATATATATATATATATATATATATAATAAGATTCTACTATCGTTGTGTTAACAGCGGTCCTTAGAGTAATGATTAATAATCTATTTTAAAATGATTTTTACACAACTCTTATAAAAAATGAAAAAAATTGTCAAAATATATTTTTTTTTTCTTTTCTCATAAAAACTTTCTTTAAATAAATTATTCATTATTACCCTAAAAGCATCCGTTGGCATCTCTCATTAAAAAAAAATCTACACACAAACTCAATCATTCAGTGTGCAATTAATACTTAAAAAAAATTCTACACACAAGAGCAAGAGGGTGCAATTAATACTTATAAAAAAATCTAAACACAAGCTCAATCAAACAGTGTTGTATTAGGGGTGGAGCCACATGGCTCCTTGGGAGACCACAAATTTTTTTCATTTTTCCTCTAGAGTAGCTAGAAAAATGACATAGGCCCCTCCTAAAATATATATCCATCCCCCCAAATTATTCCCAAACTTGTTTAAGTTCTTTTAGTCCAATAAACATCTTTTTAACTTTTATGAAAAATAAAAAAAGTTGTCAAAATATTAATTTTTTTTTCTTATAAAATTTTTTTAAAATAAATTATTAATTATTACTCTAAAAGCATAAGTTAGCATTTCTTTAAAAAAAAAAAAAAAAAACTATACACAAGCTCAATCATTCAGTGTGCAATTAATACTTATAAAAAAAATCCACACACAAGAGCAAAAGGGTGCAATTAATACTTATAAAAAAATCTACACACAAGCTCAATCAAACAGTGTCGTATTAGGAGTGGAGCCACATGCATGGCTCCTTGGGGGGCCCCAAATTTTTTTCATTTTTCCTCTAGAGTAGCTAGAAAATGACATAGGCCCCTCCTAAAATAAATATACAGCCCCCCAAATTATTCCCAAACTTCTTTAAGTTCTTTTAGTCCAATAGACATCTTTCTAGCCATGCAAAAAAAAAAAAAAAAACCTATCTGATAGACATCTATTATTGAAATCAAATAAAAACAAAAATGGGCCCAAATTGCTCAGCACTACAGGTATTTGGACATTTTCTTTACCAAGGTCAAGGTGAGACAACTGACTTTCAACACTTAAAACATTTGCACCATGACTATTACTACCTGCCAAGGTGCTTTTTGACAGTGACTCTAATTTTGGTAGATGAGTTTTGTAAGGTTGAATTTTATCAACCATCTTGTTGGCTTTATTCCGTGTCAAATTTGCTTGTATCTTAGCAATTAGTAACCCTGTATTTAGGTGGAAATCATATAAGGATAGTATGTGAGAGAGTGTAAAAAAATGCTCAAGATTGTGCAAAGAAGTAGAGACTCACGACTGGATCTTGCGGGTAGCTCTCGGCTTGCAAGCTGCCAGAAGTTGCACACGTACCAAGCATGCAGAGAGGCTGAACTGTCATGCCAGCTATAGCACTACAGGAAAAAAAGTCCAGTCTGGCCATTCAATTACCTCGCGACTGGAACTCGTCAATCAAGTCGCGAGGCCAAGTCGCCAGCCAACTCTATTTTGAAAAAACTGACTCTTCACATTCCACTCTCACCCTAGTATATATACTACCCCTTATATCCACAAAATGAATAGAGCTTCCAGAGAGATTTTTGAGAGAAAAACCCTAGAGAAAAACAAGATTGACTCATCCCAAATCTTTACATAGTGACTCTTTAAATTCCTCTACTCTCACCCTATCTATTATTACATCCTTGAGAGGTACATTACCAAAAACTTTTCTCACCATACTCAAAACTGTGAGAAGGCTATTTTGGGAAGCAGTTAGGAAGGAACCAATTTCATATTAGTTAATGCTTTGGGCTATAGCAGAATCCGGTAAGCTAAAGAAAAAATAGGTTTGGCGTAATCTCGTTAGATTAGTAGCTTGGAGGACTTAGGTACACTGGGTAGATTAGGCTTAAAAGGTCTTCTGCTATTCATGTATCCCAACTACATTCTTTAGTGGATTATTTACTACTTGGAGGGTGGTGGAGAGATTTTAAGCCGAGAGTTTCGGTTTCCTCTTCGATAACACATCATTGTGTTGTCCTTGTGTTTGCATCTCTCTTCCCTTAATCTTTGTCATTTAATTTTTGTTGTGGATGTGATTTTATTTGGTTAAAATTTTTTATCAATTCTGTTATATGCTTATGTTCATATTTCGCACATTAATTGTTTGATAATAAGCTTGAATTGATAATTTGGAAATTGGGGTTCTAAACGTTCATAGTGTTTTACACGCTTATTAAACATTCAATTGGTATCAGAGCGGATACACTTGTTGTAGTTTAAATACCTAAGTGTGATCCTTGACCCCTTATGTGTTTTGTCATGGATAATACTTTGTATGCTTCTATGGATGTTTTGGATGTTATTGAGTGTAACATGCCATGTGTTTGTGAAAATGCCTCTATGAGTGTTAATCCTTGTGATGACATGTTACTTGAATCTATGGGTGTTGTTGATATTCCTAACATCAAAATCTTCAAGAAAAAGGCTAAGAAGTTTCATAAAGATTTGAGCAAGTTATTTTGTGAAAATGGTGATTTGATTGCTAAGCTCAATGAATCCAACAAATTGGTTGAAAAATATAAGAACTTGCTAAAACTTATCTTGAAAAGCTGAAAGAGTTTGAATGTTTGAATGTGGACTTGGATGCTAAACTTGTTTTGTCTAACAAACTTGTTGATGAGCTAAAATGTGAAAATAAATCTCTTAAGATGCATGCCAAGTATTTGATTGTTGATCCTATTTATAAAAAAGGATGAAAATATTTGTTGCAATCATGTTGTGGTACCCAATTTTGTGTCTATTGTGTATTCTATCTCAAAGGACAAATCGGTGTACGTTTCTCCACACAAAAGAAATCAAAAGGTGGAGAGAAAGACTCTTAAGTCAAAGCCTATGTTTAGGTCTCAACCTAAGGTTTTGAATGGATCTAAGTTTGTTCCAACTTGTCACCATTGTAGTGTGATTTGTCATAAAAGACCTCAATGTCATAAGTTGAAGAGAGAACAAAACCAAGTTGCTAGATCCATTCCCAAAAAGCCTAATTGACCTAAACACATTGTATGTCACCATTGTGGTGCCTTTGGTCATTTAAGACCACAATGGTCTAAGTTTCATGCTCTTAAAAGAATCAAAAGAAAAGAAAAACTTGAGCTTCTTGGAAGGTATGCTAAAAAGGGTAAACCGGTTTTGAGTGAAAATAGCATGTTGTTAAAGAAAGTGTTTAATGCTCTTAACTCCTTGACTATGTGCATCTCCGGTTTTCATTCTTCCAACCCTCGTCTCATTTCTCATGAGACACTCATTCTAAACAATCGTTCCATTTGGATGGGAAAGGGTTTCTATGATTGAGCTTTTTCTCTTTTGGTCCTTGATCTAATTCTTTCGATCTTTGTAGGACCCTTCATACATTAGATGCTTTATTGTCATGCATTTGTGCATCATGCATCTCTTTATATGCATTGTTTTGATTGTTTTTGCATTTGATCTTACTTTTATGAATTTGTTTTTGTGTGTCTAAAAATTCAAAAAACACATAAAAAGTAAAAAATTCAAAAAGTTTGATCATATATGTTTAAGCACATTTCACATGTGAGTTTGGCCTAGTACCTCCGTACAAATGGCTTAGTGCATTTATAAGCTTAGTTTGTTATGTATGCACATCTATCTTTGTGGGAAAAATCTTGACATCTATGTGTGATTGTTGTAAATCGAATTTCAAGCTTGTCATGAATGATTAGGTAATAGTCTCGTTGGTTTTGATACATGCGTAGACTTGTGCCTATATCTCTTCTCAGTTATTTATTTATTTTTTTGCTTAAAGAGCTCAACCAATGTAAATCTCAAAATGAAAAGAGATAATGAGCTGCAAAAGCCGTCACACATACTAGTATTTGACTAGGAAAAAGGGAAAGCGACTTTTATGAAAAAGTATGATGCCCAAAAGCCAAAGGCTTGTTCATCAAATTGAAATATCAAAAATTTCAGGCATCGATCTCAAAATGAGATGTATTGATTCAAAATGATCAAATGTTATGAATTGTAAAGAAACCAAATGAAAAGCTTCAAAGATATGTAATCATTTTCTTGTGGGAGGTCATATATATTCATTTCTATAATTGAGATAAACCACTTGACTTAGTACTAGTTGTGTATGACTTGATTAAATTGATCGTTGAAGTTTCATTCTAGACTAAGGACTATTCCACATTTGATACACACACACAACACACATGCCTAATGTTCAATGAATGTCTTATTCATTTGTTTGATTGTACTTGTTTAAATGTGATGTTTATGTGTTCAACTATATATGGATCAATCCAAAAAGATTTTTGATCATTTTATATGTTTTTGGAAGTGATTTTTATCACTCTTTGTGTTCATGTTTAGTGCTTACTTTGTTTTTCATTATTTAAACATGTTATGTGTTGAAAAACAAGTGTCAGAGTTTTTCGCGACTCAGTTGGCAACTCGCCAGTCACGAAACCCTAGTCGCGAGTTCATCCAGAAGCTTTGGCGACTCACTCGCGACTCACAAAATTTTTCACAACTGAACCTCGCGACTCGCCCAGTTGCGAAACGCCCAGAAATAGCTTTTAAAGGGATTTTCGTGGGAAACCTATTTTAAACCTCTCTCATCCTCTCTTAAACCCCTCTTTCACTATTTTTACATCAAAATTCAATCAATTTGAATGGTTTTTCATTTCATTAACATCTCTAAGATAATTATAAACTCTTTTCATTGATTTTGATTCTTAGATTATGTTTTGGAGAGTTTTGTACTCTTGGTTGGGATTTTCATCATGGGGATTGGGACTTAATTTTTGTCAAATTTTTGCATGGGATTGGTTTTTTTTGTTGATTTACTTTGGATGATTGGCCCCTTGTGGCAAAAAGAACATGTATTAAGGGTGGATTTCATGATGTTCATGTATTGTTTCACATTCTTGTTCATAGTGTGCATGCTAGGTGTTTGATAAAATGCCTCTTAGGCATTTTTTCGCTTGTTTGGACTCCGATGAGTACCAAACTTTAGGGTTTCTCATGTTTTCTCATTAGGAACATGTTTGGTTCATTGGTTGTGTATTTATCATACCTTGACCCATATGTGCATTTTTCATGCATTGGTCATGCATTGTACATAGCCACTTCTTGCACACACCTTTGCTACCCTTGTCATGCATTGGTCTATACCTTGTTTCTTCATCCTAGCATGTCATGTTTACCTTATACTTTGTAGCATTTTGTTTTTTCTTAGGATTAAGCTTCATTTTCTCATTCATCTCGCACCCCTCTTGCCCACATTTCTCCTTGACCCTTTGTCTATTCCTAACAAAAAGGGGGAGAGTATACTTTAGAGAGTATACCAGAGTGTTTTTGTCATTTTTATATGACCCTTGTGTGCATTCTTAGGGGGAGAAATTCTATTTTTCGTGCACATTTATTGGGGGAGAAATATTCCATAGGGGAGATGCATATACCAAGGAGGGGAAGACATTGTGTTAATAAGAAGACTTTGTTTTGGTGTTTGGTGTATGATCAAATTGTTCACATGTTTCACATCATGTTTACTTAATCGCTTTTTATTTGTTACATTATACTTGTCCTTTTATTACTTGCTTTACCTTTAGGGTCTAATGTATTTTGTGCAAGTGTTTTAAGTTACAAGTATATATGTTTCAAGTGCATCACAGCTTCTCATCATTTTGAAGGGGAGAAACTTTAGGCACTTTTAGTTTATATTGTGCATTTTATTTAGTACATCATATTTTGTACCCATGTTGCTTTTGTAAACTTTTAGGGTTTGTTTCCATGTAGTTTATAGGCTTTTATGGTTTGTACTATGCTTATGCAGCCTTTATGCTTTGTAGCCTAGTACTTCTAGCTAAATGTTATGCATTTTCTAAAAGTACTCTCACTCTTGTGCCCTAGTAAAATCTTGTTTCTAGATGCATATACTTCATGTATTGTACATTGGTTGAGTGTTAGACATGCAAGTGATTTGCATTGAGCTTATTAGCTTGTATGTCCGGATGTTCATTCCAAGTGTGAATGAGCATTGTGGTCACTATTTTATAGTGATTGCTTGTTTGGTCAAGCCATGATTTATTACTTTATTCCGTTTTGCTTGATCGCATTGTGCTTGCCTCATATGTATTACAAGTTTTTCTACATACAATGATCATATTGTGTTGTTGTGTTTCAGGAGATACTTGGTTATATGATTCAAGAGCTACACAAATTCTAGAGTTAGGTGTGAGTAAGTTTTGTTCAACTATTCCCAACTCACATGTTAAGTCTAGAGTTTGTTTTAGGGTTTTGTCATGGAATAGCCAAAGGGTGAGATTGTAAGATTGAATTTTATCAACCATCTTGTTAGTTTTATTCTGTACCAAATTTACTTGTATTTTAGCAATTAGTAACCCTGTATTTAGGTGGGAATTATGTAAGGGTAGTGTGTGAGAGAGTGTGAAGAAATGTTCAAGATTTTGCAAAGAAGCAGGGACTTGCGACTGGATCTCACGGGTAGCTCGCGGCTTGCAAGCCGCCAGAAGTTGCACACGTGCCAAGCATGCAGAAAAGCTGAACTGTCATGCCAATTGTAGCACTACAGGACAAAAAGTCTAGTCTGGCCATTCAGTTACCTCACAGCTAGAACTCGCGGCTCAGTCAAGTCGCGAGGCCAAGTCATCAACCAGTTCTGTTTTGAAAAAACTGACTCTTCACATTTCACTCTCACCCTAGTATATATACCCCTTATACCCACGAAATGAGTAAAGCTTCCAGAGAGATTTTTTAGAGAAAAACCCTAGAGAAAAAAAAGATTGACTCATCCCCAATTTTCACATAATGACTCTTCAAATTCCTCTACTCTCACCCTTTCCATTGTTACATTCTTGAGAGGTACATTACCAAAACATTTTCTCACCATACCCACATCTGTGAGAAGGCCATTTGGTGTTTGGGAAGCAGTTAGGAAGGGACCAATTTCATATTGGTTGATGCTATGGGCTATAGCGGAATCCAGTAAGCTTCGGCGTAACCTCGTTGGAGTAGTAGCTTGGAGGGTTTAGGCACACTGGGTAGATTAGGCTTGGAGAGTCTTCTACTGTTCATGTATCCCAACTATATTCTTTAGTGGATTATTTACTGCTTGGAGGGCGGCGGAGAGGTTTTACGCCGAGGGCTTCGGTCTCCTTTTCGATAACATATAGTTGTGTTGTCCTTATGTTTGCATCTCTCTTCCCTTAATCTTTGCCATTTAATTTCTGTTGTAGATGTAATTTTATTTGGTTGAGATTGTTTATCAATTCTGTTATATGCTTATGTTCATATTCTGCACATTAATTGTTTGATAATAAGCTTGAATTGATAATTTGGAAATTAGGGGTCTAAACGTTCATAGTGTTTTATACACTTATTGAACATTCAAGTTTAGTTGTGTCTATTCTATAATATGTAATATGATGATGTGTTATGCTGGGATTGAACGGAAAAAAAATTAGAATTTAAACCAAAGCACAAACACACCCGATCAATTCTAATACTCATCTGAAAATCCAATTAAAATGAGAGGTTATTGAAATGTTGACTTATTAGGTATGGTAGAATGTTTTTGAGTTTTTAAGTAAAGAGCTAATGTGACTGTCTCCTATTAAATGGTGTAAAATATAAATTTTACATCTCATTCTCACCAAGTTTAGACTCTTGAGAAAAAAATTGATCATTGATGTTCAACTACCTTCTTGTACTTGGACGATTGCTTAGCACCACAGGTATTTGGACTTTTTCTTTGCCAAGATGAGGCAACTCACTTTCAACATTTAAAACAATCACACCGTAACTGTTAGTACCTGCCAAGGTGCTTTTTGACGGTGACTGAAATTTTGATAGTTGAGTGTAATTGTGTCTATTTTAAAAAATGTAATATGATGAGGTGGTATTTTGGGATTGAAGGGGTTAAACTCATATTTTACACAAAAATACAACCACACCCGATCAATTGTAATGCTCATTTGAATATTGAATTAAATTGAGTGTTTATTGAAATTTTATTACTTGTTAGATATGGTAGAATGTATTGAGTTTTTAAGTAAAAAGCAAATGTGACAATCTCTTTTTGAATGGCGTAAAATATAAACTTTACATCTGAATCTTTGCAAGTTCAGACTCTTATGAAAAAAAATTGATTATTAATGTTCAATTGCTTTCTTGTGCCAGATGGATTGCTTAGCACCACATGTATTTGGACTTTTTCTTTGCCAAGGTAAGGAAACTCACTTTCGACATTTAAATCAATCACACCTTGACTGTTACTACCTGCCGATGTGCTTTTTGATGGTGAATCTAATTTTCATAGTTGAGTGTCGTTCTATCTACCCTATAATCTGTAATATGATGATGTGCCGTGTTGGGATTTAAGGGGTACAACTTGGATTTTACACATATGCACAACTATACCCAATTGATTCTAATACTCATTTGAAAATCCAATTAAAAGGAGAATTTATTGAAATGTTATTACTTATTAGGTATGGTGTAATGTATTGAGTTTTTAAGTAAAGACCTAATGTGACAATCTTTTATTAAATAGTGTGCAATATAAATTTTACATGTCATTCTTACCAAGTACAAACTGTTGAGAAAAAAATTGATCATTAATGTACAACTACCTCCTTGTGCTTGGAGGATTGCTCAACACCACAGCTATTTGGACTTTTTCTTTGCCAAGGTGAGGCAACTCACTCTCAACATTTAAAACAATCACACCACGATTGTTACTACCTGCCAAGGTGTTTTCTAATGGTGACTCTAACTTTGATAGTTGAATGTAGTTTTCTCTATTCCATAATATGTAATATGATGAGGTGGTATTTTGGGATTGATGAGGCATAACTTGGATTTTACACATAAGCACAACCACACCCAATCAATTCTAATACTCATATGAAAATCCAATTAAAATGAGGGTTTATTGTAATGTTAACACTTATTAGGTATGGTAGAATGTTTTGAGTTTTTAAGTAAAGAGCTAATGTGACTGTCTCTTATTAAATGGTACAACATATAAATTTTACATCTCATTCTTACCAAGTTCAGACTCTTAAGAAAAAAATTGATCATTAATGTTCAACTACCTTCTTGTACTCGTATGATTGCTTAGCACCACAAATATTTGGACGTTTTCTTTGCCAAGATGAGGCAACTCACTTTCAACATTTAAAATTATCACACTGTAACTATTAGTACTTGCCAAGGTGCTTTCGGGCAGTGACTCCAATTTTGGTAGTTGGATGTAGTTGTGTCTATGTTATAAAATGTAATATGATAAGGCGGTATGTTAGGATTAAAGGGATAAAATAAGAATTTTACACCAAAGTACAATCACACCCATTCAATTCCATGCCATAGGCATTTGGATTTTTTTTCTTTGCCAAGATGAGGCAACTCACTTTCAACATATAAAACTATCACACTGTAACTATTAGTACCTGCCAAAGTGCTTTCTGACAGTGACTCTAATTTTGGTAGTTGAGTGTAGTTCTCTCTATTTTATAATATGTAATATGATGGTGTGCTATGTTGGGATTGAAGGGGTAAAATTTGGATTTTACCCCAAAGCACAACCACACTCAATCAATTCTAATACTCATCTGAATACCCAATTAAATTGAGAGTTTATTGATATGTAATTACTTAGTAGGTATGGTGGAATGTATTGAGTGTTTAAGTAAAGAGCAAATGTGACAATCTCTTATTAAATGGTGTAAAATATAAATTTTACATCTTATTCTTGCCAAGTTCTATAATATGTAATAAGATAATGTGGTATGTTGGGATTGAAGGGGTAAAACTTGGATTTTACACCAATGCACAACCACACCCGATCAATTCTTGTATTCATCTAAATTTTCAATTAAATAAGGAGATTATTGAAATGTTATTACTTATTAAGTATGGTAGAATGTATTGAGTTTTTAAGTAAAGAGAAAATGTGACAATCTCTTATTAACTTGTGCAAAATATAAATTTTACATCTCATTCTTATCAAGTTCAAACTCGTGAGAAAAAAATTGTTCATTAATGTTCAATTGCTTTCTTGTGACTGGAGGATTGCTCAGCACAACAGGTATTTGGACTTTTTCTTTGCCAAGATGAGGCAACTCACTATCAACATTTAAAACAATCACAACACAATTGTTAGTAACTGCCAAGGTGCTTTCTAGTGGTAACTTTAGTTTTGGTAGTTGAGTGTAGTTGTGTCTATTCTATAATATGTAATATGATGATATGGTATGTTGGGATTAGAGGGGTAGAACTTTGATTTTACACCAAACCACAGCCACACCCAATCAGTTCTGATATTCCTCTGAAAATCCAATTAAATTGAGAGTTTTTTGAAATGTTAATACTTAATAGATGTGGTAGAATGTATTGAGTTTTTAAATAAATAGCTAATGTGACAATCTCTGATTAAATGGTGTGAAATAGAAATTTTACTTCTCATTCTTATCAAGTTCAAACTCTTGAGAATAAAATTCATCATTAATGTTCAATTTCCTTCTTATAAATGGAGGATTGCTCAACACCACAGGTATTTTGACATTTTCTTTGCCAAGGTGAGGCAACTCACTTTCAACATTTAAAACAATCCAACCATGACTGTGAGTACTTGCCAAGGTGCTTTCTGACGGTGACTCTAATTATGGTAGTTGAGTGTAGTTGTGTCTATTCTATAATATGTAATATGATAATGTGGTATGTTAGGATTGAAGGGGTATGAAAGCTCGAATATGTGTGAAAACACAAGAGTTGTTTAGATACCCAAATTAAAATTACAGCTCGGTAGATTTTACTATAACTTAAACTAAGTGCAGAATAAAGTAAATGCGAGCAAACAAACAAGATAACTACTTAAAGCCATATTCATCAAATCACAGTAGTAAAATGAAAGCTAAAAGAGTAAGGAAGAAGAATGCAAACACAAGATAACACGCTGATGTGTTATCGAAGAGGAAATCGAAGAACTTGGTAAAAAACCTCTCTACTGCCCTCCAAGCGACAAATCGATCCACTAGAGAATAAGTTGGAGTACATGAATAACAAAAGGCCCTCCAAGCCTAGTCTACCCCATGTACTCAAGCCCTCCAAGCTCCTGCTACTAACTGACTTAACAAAGCCTTGTCTTCTCTAGCTCTCCGGATCACACAATTCAGCCCAATTGCGTCCACCAAACAAATGGCTTCTTCCAATACTTCCCAGCAGCACCAAAACCTCACTTTACACTCAGGATGGGTGTGGTAAGTGTTTGGGCTATCAACCTCTCAAAGATTTGGAAATTGAGAGGTAGGAGTTAAGGAAAACCACAATGGATTGTAAAGAGGATTGTGGGTATGATAATATCTCACTCTCAAGGGTAATGGCTAGGGTTTTCTCTCTAAAAAGCACTCCTCTCAATATGTGGGTAATATGGGTATATATATAGTGTAGGAAGACACCTGGTGTATCAGATATGACAGATTGGCAAAACAGAATGTTTTGTGAGTATCTAACGGGAAGGCCTTACTCATAAGACACTCACGAAAACCAACTGTCACCATCTATCATGACTCTTTGCATTCTATTCATGTGCTGAGCACATGCTTCACTTCGCGAGAAGGCTTCTCGTGAGCTACCCGTGAAAACTTCTTTGGTTTTCAATTTGCCATGAGTCTTCACACTCTTTCTCACACACAACCCTTACAATGAAATCCCACATAAAATACAGGGTACAAAAGATTGAACAAAATTACAATCAAATTTGGCACGAAAGTAAATCCAACACAAAATAATTGTAAATCACAACTTTGTAGGGTACAACTTTGATTTTACACATATGCACAATCACAGCCAATCAATTATAATACTCATTTGAAAATGCAATTAAAATGAGAGTTTATTAATATGTTATTACTCATTAGATATGGTAAAATGTATTGAGTTATTAAGTAAGGAGTTAATGTGACAATCTCTTATTGAATGGTTTAAAATATAAATTTTACATTTCATTCTTACTGTAAAGTTGTAATTTACAACTAGTTTATGTTGGCTTTAATTCCGTGCCAAATTTGATTGTAATTTTGTTCAATCTTATGTACCCTGTATTTTATGTGGGATTTATTTGTAAGAGTTGTGTGTGAGAGAGAGTGTGTGAAGACTCAAGGCAATTGAAGACTAGAGAAGTTTCCGTGGGTAGCTTGTGAATAGGCTTCTTGCGAAGTAAAGCATGTGCCCTACACATGACTAGAATGCGAAAAGTCAGGATAGGATGGAGACAGCTGGTTTTTGCGAGTGTCTCGCGGGTAAGGCCTTCCCGCGAGATACCCGCGAAACATTCTGTTTTGCTGAACTGCCATATCTGATACACACTTTCTTTACCCATACTATATATATTCTCATTACCCATAGATGTTGAGGAGTGCTTCTAAGAGAAAACCCTAGCCATAACCCTTGAGAGTTAGAGATTGTTATACTCACATTTCTCTACATAATTCACTATGGCTTTTCCTCAACTCCTACCTCTCCATTTCTATATCCTTGAGAGGTTGATAGCCCAAACACTTACCACATCCATTCTAAGTGTTAAATGAGGTTTTGGTGCTGCTGGGAAACATTGGAAGAAGCCAAGCTTTGGCGGATGCAATCAGGCAATAAGACACGATTCCGAGAAGCCTTGTTGGAGTAGGAGTTTGGAGGGCTTAGGTGCATTCAATAGATTAGGCTTGGAGGGTCTCTTGCTATTCGTGTATCCCAAATGATTGTCTAGTGGATCGATTTACCACTTGTAGGGCGGCGGAGAGGTTTTACGCCAAGTACTTCGGTTTCCTCTTCTATAATACATCGGCACGTTATCTTGTATTTTCATTCTTCTTCCCTACTTGTTTAACTTTCATTTTATTGCTATGTTTTAATGATTATGGCTTAGAGTAGTTATATTGTTTATCCGCTTGCATTTACTCTATTCCGCACTTAGTATAAGTTAGAGTAAAATCAATTGAGCTGTAATATTTGATTTAGGGGTCTAAATAGTTTTTATGTTTTTAACACATTTTTGAGCTTTCACTTACCAAGTTTAGCTCTTGAAAAAAAAAAAAATTGATCATTAATATTCAACTGCCTTTTTATGCGTTAAGGATTGCTCAACAACATAGGTGTTTGGACTTTTTCTTTACCAAGGTGAGGCAACTCACTTTCAACATTGTAAGGTTGAATTTATTCAACCATCTAATTG
This sequence comes from Quercus engelmannii, assembly GCA_029955605.1. Taxonomy (NCBI): domain Eukaryota; kingdom Viridiplantae; phylum Streptophyta; class Magnoliopsida; order Fagales; family Fagaceae; genus Quercus; species Quercus engelmannii. The sequence continues at coordinate 106,125,009 of JARPSG010000001.1, read as the reverse complement.
GCTTTATTCCGTGCCAAATTTGCTTGTAATTCAGCATTTAGTAACCCTGTATTTAGGTGGGTTTGATGTAAGGGTAGTGAGTGAGATAAAGTGAAGTTTGCTCAAGAGTGTGCAAGAAAACAGAGACTCGTGGCTAGGACTCGCGGGTGACTCGCGGCTGCAAGCCGCCAGAAGCAGCACACGTGCCAAGCATGCTGGAAGATGAACAGTCATGCTAGCTGGAGCACTACAGGACAAAACAGGACAACTGGCCATACGGTTATCTCGCGACTGGATCTCGCGACTTAGTCAAGCCGCGAGGTCAAGCTGCGAGCCACCCCTGTTTTGTAAAACCTGACGTTTCACATTCCTCTCCCACTCCAGTATAAATACCCCTATTACCCACGATTGAAAGAGAGCTTCCAGAGAGAATTTTGAGAGAGAAACCCTAAAGAAAAACAAGATTGATTCACACACAATCTATACCTTAGAGACTCTTCAAATTCCTCAACTCTCTTCCTCTCCATTGTCAAATCCTTGAGAGGCATTATACCAAACCAGGTTCTCACCATCATCATCATTGTGAGACTGCTGTTTGGATTTCTGGGAAGCAGTTAGGAAGGAACCAATCTTCATTGGTTGATGCTACGGTCTAGTAGCGGAATCCGGGTAGCTAGAAAAGAAAAAGGTTCGGCGCAACCTCGTTGGAGCAAGAAGTTTGGAGGGCTTAGGTGCACTGGGTAGATTAGGCTTGGAGGGTCTATTGTTGTCCTTGTATCCCAACTATATTTTCTAGTGGATTGATTACCGCTTGGAGGGCGGCGGAGAGGTTTTACGCCAAGGGCTTCGGTTTCCTCTTCGATAACACATCGCATGTTGTCTTTGTGTTTGCATCTTCCTTCCTCTCTATCTTTGCCTTTATATTATCTGCTGTGGTTTTATTTTGTTATGGCTTAGATAGTTTTTAACCAATTTCATATTATAGCATATGTTAAGTTTCCGCACACTAGTTGTTTGACATATTGCTTGAATTGGTTAAGTTGTAATTTGGGTGTCTAAACGTTCAAAGGTGTTTTGTACACGTTTTTGAACTTTCAAACATTTAAAACAATCAAACCATGACTGCTAGTACTTCCCAAGGTGCTTTCTAATGGTGACTCTAATTATGGTAGTTGAGTGCAGTTGTGTCTATTCTATAATATGTAATATGATGATGTGCACTATGTTGAGATTGAAGGGATAAAATTTGGATTTTACACATAAGCATAATCACACCCAATCAATTCTAATACTCATCTGAAAATCCAATTAAAATGAGAGTTTATTGAAATGTTATTAATTATTAGGTACGGTAGAATGTATTGACTTTTAAAGTAAAGAGCTAATGTGACAATCTTTTATTAATTGGTGTAAAATATAAATTTTACACATCATTCTTACCAAGTTTACACTCTTGAGAAAAAAAATTGATCATTACTGTTCAACTGCCTTCTTGTGCTTTGAGGATTGCTCTGCACTTCAGCTATTTGGACTTTTTCTTTTCCAAAATGAGGCAATTTAATTTCAACATTTAAAGTAATCACACCATAACTGTTACTACTTGCCAAGGTGCTTGCTAACGGTGACTCTAATTTGGTAGTTGAGTATAGTTCTGTCTATTCTATAATATGTAATATAATGATGTGATATGTTGGGATCGAAGGGGTAACTTGGATATTTCACATAAGCATAACCACACCCAATCAATTCTAATACTCTTCTAAAATTCCAATTAAAATGAGAGTTTATTGAAATGTTATTACTTATTAGGTATGGTAGAATATATTGAGTATTTAAGTAAAGAGTTAATGTGACAATCTCTTATTAAATGGTGTAAAATATAAATTTTACATCTCATTCTTACCAAGTTCAGACTCTAGAGAAAAAAATTGATCATTAATGTTTAGCTGCCTTCTTGTACTTGGACAATTGCTAAATGCCACAGGTATTTGGACTTTTTCTTTGCCAAGTGGAGGCAACTCACTTTCAACATTTAAAACAATCACACCATAACTGTTAGTAGCTGCCAAGGTGCTTTCTCACGATGACCCTAATTTTGGAAGTTGAGAGTAGTTGAAGGAGTAAAACTTGGATTTTACACCAAAGCGCATCCACACCTGATCATTTCTAATACTCATCTGAATATCAAATTAGATAGAGAGTTTATTGAAATGTTATTACTTATTAGGTATGGTAAAATGTATTGAGTATTTAAGTAAAGAGCAAATGTGAGAATCTCTTATTAAATGGTATAAAATATATATTTTACATCTCATAATGTTCAATTGCTTTCTTGTGCCTGGAGGATTGCTTAGCACCACATGTATTTGTCCTTTTTCTTTGCCAAGGTGAGGCAACTCACTTTAAACATTTAAAACAATCACACCCTGACTATTGCTACTTGCCAAGGTGCTTTCTAACGGTGTCTCTAATTTTGGTAGTTGAGTGTAGTTGTGTCTATTCTATAATATGTAATATGATGATGTGGTATATTTGGATTGAAAGGGTAAAACTTGGATTTTCCACAAAAGCACAACCACACCCAATCAATTCTAACACTCATCTGAAAATCCAATTAAATTGAGAGTTTATTGAAATGTTATTACTTATTAGGTATGGTAGAATGTATTGAGTTTTTTAGTGAGCTAATGTAACAATCTCTTATTAAATGGTATGAAATAAAAATTTTACATCTCATTCTTACCAAATTCAGACTCTTGAGAAACAATTGTTTTTGAAAAGTGGTTATGTAAAATAGAAAAGTGGATTCTTATACTAAAATAGACAGAAATGTTTGCACAAGCTGACACAAATGCTCTAAGTCAATTGGAATTCATAAAAACCAATTAGTGACTTGAGCTCCTGATAAAGAACAATTATTATAGATTGGATATCATGGATTCTACTCCTATAAATGTTTTTAAAAAATAGTAATTTAAGGGGTCCTGACAAAGAAAGTCTTTAGATTTTGGACATAGCTTTTGTGTCATAGTTCTTGACACAAATATGACATGTGTGACTGTGAGTGATAGGGAAAATGTGTTAAATTCATGTGAAAGTAATAAATTAATGTGAAATGTGATTGGTAAAAGTTGAGACAAATTCAAATAATAGGTTGTGTGTGTTTGGGGTGTAGAAAGAATACGGAAAATATTTTACACCATGAAGAGTGTTTGGGTTGGCTTGTAGGAAAATCTTAAAGCTGAGAGATGTAGGTTTGAATCTTCCTTCCCATTCGTCTTAAGAAAAAATGAAAAATAATTCCATACAAATTAGAATTTAGTTGGGTATTATTAAAATAAATAAGTACCTCTCTTTCTCCACATCATCATCATCCATCCAAATTTATCTCTACACTGTCCCACATTTCTCTCCTTCATTTCAAGATAATATCTAGAACAATCCAGAAAAGCGAACGTACAAAATCTCCTAGAACACAAACCAAGTTACAAGCTCACAAATGAAAGTAAACCCGCCAATACATCCTTCATTCATTCTCTCAACTACTACATTTCTATTTCAAACTTCAAAACCCCAAATGGTCAAGCCAGGCTATACCATGTCTCTGCTTGTAATGGTACTTGTTGGTCTCATGGCCACACACCTCATGTCATAACCTTGGGCGTACCTGGGGTAAACAAGGATGATATCAAGATTAAGGTGGAGGAGAATGGGGTGTTGAGGATCAGTGGAGAAAGGAAAGGTGAAGAAGAAGCTGAGGGTGACAAGTGGCATAGGGCTGAGAGGACTAATAGTAAGTTCTGGAGGCAGTTCTGGTTGCCAGGGACTGCGGATTTGGATCATGTTAATGCACGTATTGAGAATGGTGTTTTGAGGATCACAATGCCAAAGTTTGCTGAGGAGAAGAAGAGGCAGCCTAAAGTGAGTTACATTGCTGTGGAGGGGTCCTCTTGTGAAGACATTAAGGTTATCAAGGCTGAGCTATAATGCATAATGCTTTTGCATTTTTTATTGTGTCCCACTTTTGTATTGTAATATACTAATATGTGTGTTTCAAAAAAATATGATACTACTTTGTACTGGCAATTTGGTTTTGTATTTTAAGTTTTTGTGATCTGGTCTTGATGCAATAAAATCAAGTTCCATAAATTGGAAATTTCGGCCATACTCCAATTAATACATGAGATTCTTGTGCAAATATTAGTTAGAGTTGAGCCTAAACATTACATATTGGCCTCCGTAATAAGTTTGAGCTATTTAACTAGAAATATTGCAAATATTGCACTAGAAATGCGATCCTTCACGACTAAATTTACTGTTTTGAAAAATGAATAATTGTTTCTGGTTTATTTAATAAAACTGACAGGATAATAATTTTAATTTTCCTTCTTAATAGATTTCAGTTAAGTCTATTTTCTAACACAATGAGTTAGTGGCAAGGTAATAGAATGAACCATAACTTTTCCTGTTAAAGATTTTGTAGACCAATAATACAGAAGGGTAAAATCCAAACAAATTATTTTACTTCCACAACTATCAAAATTGAAGTTATATCCCGGTGGCTATTGCTAAATTGAAGCTATCTTCCGGTGGCTATTACATCCTGTGTAGTATTGTAATTACCCCTTATTAATATATGATGCTGCACAGCTCTTTCGATGCAAAGATCTCCTGCCTTATTTAGGATGACCATGGAGGTTGGTGAGATCATAGGACTTGGTGCAGATTCAAAGCAGACCATTCGGAGAGGAGATAGAGAATTGTGACTCTGTACATTGCCAGCAATCTAAAATAGGCTAAAAAGTAACTACCACAAGGGACAGGCTCACAGGCTTGTTAGTTGGGCTTAAAAGAATTTCCCGAGTCTTTTGAAACTTCTAGTTCTTGATGAATTAGGATCTATTTTGAACATAATCATTTTATGATTCAAGTTAAATGTTAAAAACCTAAAAATAGATCTAATGTCACGTTACTTAAAATTTGAAATCGAGTGGTATAAAGTAAGAATATTAGACATAAAAACTAAATCTTAAGAATGGATTCTCTCCATTTTATGTGAATTTGTAGATGGTGTTTACTGAAGTCCAAGCCTAAGAAAGTGAGTTTTATTTGCCAATCAAAAGCATTTCTTTTCGACCATTTCCTTGAAGCTATTGGATCAAATTGATCTTTAATTAATAGGTAAAATATGATTAGCTCGACAGTTAGACGTGAATCTTTTGGGACGGTTGAATAGAGTGACCAGGATGCAATGGTCAACAACTTATTTTTTAAAACCTTGCATGATCTTGCTTATTTTATTTGTTTATGTTTTTTTTTTTTTTTTTTTTTTTCGTTATTAACAGATTCTTAACACCTTACAAGAAAGTGAAAAGTGTATGTTTATCCATAGCAGTGTTTTTGCTGTTGTTGTTGTTAAGGCAGTGTTTCTATTTAGCTGAAAACGCTGTCGTACATTTACACCAAAAGGACGCTGTTTGTCATTAAAATAAATGTCGCCGTTTGGTCTAATATTACCGTTAGACTCAAAAGTTACCGTTGGAACAGTAACTAAGTTTGTTATTTTTCTTTCAGTTATATCATTACAACTTGATCGTGCAAATATATGATTATCATTGGGCGAATATATGATTATCATAGGGCAATTGTTAACAAAAATTTTCACGCAAAACCCTTCCCCTTCCCCTTCCCACATTTTCTTTCTCCACGTTTTGTTCCTCTGAAACACAGTTACAAAATTTTTCATGCAAAACCCTTTCCTTCCCCTTCCCCACATTTTCTTTCTCCATATTTTTTTTCCTCCCCACATTTCTGTTCTAAGGTTTCACATTTACTGCACGGTTTCAAATTCCTTCCCCTTCCCCACGTTTTTGTTAAACCACTTCTTTCTTCTCTCTGTACATTATTCTCCCTCTCTCCTCTACTCTCTTCACTATATTTCCTACGACAATTTTGAGACAATTTTTTCGTACAAGTTATTTGCAAGCAAAGCCCCAATAGCTAGAATGTTGTCAAGCTAGCACCCACCATCAATAGCATCCCACCACTGTAACACCGCCGGCACCACATCGATAAAGGTATTTTCTTATATACACAAATTTTGGCAATTATTATGATTTAGGCTTGATTGTTTTGGACTACTTAGTTTTGATTTACGTAGCAGGCCTAGATTTGGTTTTGATTAAGGTTTAAAATTTAGAATTGGTTTGAGAGAGCTAGAGAGATGAGAAAGAGAAGGGCACCATTGGAGGGCTCTGAAACACCAAAGAATGAAATGTAGACAGTTTTTATTGTTCTCCCTCAGCCTATGCCAAAAAACCCACACGGTTAGCCCCTCTCTTACAATCAATTTGCTTTCCTCATCCTTTACGTTTTACAATTATGTTCCTGTCACTTTTTAAATTTTATTTTCATATGCTAGAAATTTACATATTTCTTTAATATATTTTTTGAATAACTTTTCGCTATTCAAAATTAATCTTCTCCAATCTATTAGAGTCTTATTATTTGGACGAGTTCAGACACTAAAAAGAATCTTTCTTTTTTGGCGAGTTCAGATGCAGCCTCTGCCTCTCCATAGCATTCTCTCTCCATCATTTTTGGGGTTTCTTATTAATGTGTGTTTCATCTATGTATTTTTTTTATTGTTGATGAGATTTGCAAATATTCTTTCTATTTATCTATTAAAGAATACAACTTTGTGTTTATTAAAATTATAAACTGTTGCTACTTATTGGGTTGTGTTCAATGCATTTTGTGATTTGCCATTTAATCATAGGCCCAAGGTGAACTCATCATCATCTCTCACCAAAGTCACTGCAAAGCTGAATAGAGGTAATCTAAGATAAACAAGTTTCTTCCTTTCTTCTTTTTTTGGGAATTTAATTTTTTTTAAGATGAAGGCATAGATATATATTAAAGTTACAATTTGGCAAAGGCATCCAAAAAATTTACAAAATAATTTATTAGATGTAGGCAGTCAATTGCTTGCAAGTAAGAGAGGCTACAATTTCATTGAATTTGTTCTAAAATGTCAATCTCCTCCTATTCCTATGACACGTATTTTGGTAGTAAACTTGGGATTGTTTGGCTTGACAATTAGAACATTAACAAATATGCTCTTTGTTCTTTATGAGATATATACATGTTGATTGTGATATTTATGTAGACATGTACTTATGCATGTCTATATGCTTTTGCTTTTGGAATATTGTACATTTTTTAGGTTCTTGAGTAAAGGATCTATTAGTTTTTTGTTTTTTTTTTTTTTTTGGTTATGTGTATATGTGTGTTTTGATGTGTTAAGCATTGCAATTTTTGGTACTATTTAGTTTTGAGAGGTAGATGTTAAATTGTGTTTATGTTTTAGCAATCTAGCTTGATCATCTTGAATGTCATTTTATTTTATATAAAAATTGAATTACCATAAAAGCAATAAATGTATTAGACAAAAAATAAAATATAGAGGCCATCTATCTATTCATTGCATGTAGTTGCTGTATTTATTTTTTCATGTTTGTGGTTGTACATGATGAAGATGGGGTTACATACTATTTTTGCTTTATTGATTTTTTTTTTTTTTTGGTAATAAGCTTAATTCAATTGCTGTATTTGAATTTTTTTTTTTTCTCTTTTGTTTTTATTAATTTTTATTTTATATGTTGTTTTTAATTAGCACCAAAAGAATGTACAGTTATGTATGTACTTTACCAAAAGGTATAATTTGGTTTAATGAAAGAATTTTGATATATTGTGAGCAAGTTATTAGGGATTTAATACATAAATTTTGAAGTTAGAATAGTGTGTTGAATTTGGCAAATTTATGGTAATGGAATAGTGTGAAAATTTTAGAAACTTCTCTGTGCAGGAAGCCAACTTGAGTCCAGCAATAAGGCCATGAACATCTACGTAGTCTCCTTGCATGTTTTTGTTTCAATTCTTTTCCTTCCTCTAATATAGTTTTGTTGTTTAATTTGTCAGTTGAAATTGAATATATATATATGTATATATATTCCTTATTCTAGATGAAATTTTTTATGAGTTTGTATTTTGTGACCATGTTTAGTCTTTTTATGTGGGGACAATTTTGGGTTTTTTGATTTGAATGATGGAAGGCCCTAAGTTGTCAATGTTTTCTACAATTTTAATGAGCACCTTTTGGGAATCTAGGCTATTACTTTGGTTGATTGGTTTTTTTTTTTTCATTTTTAATTTGAATTGTCATAATTCTTAACTAATAGCATCATTGAATTTTGTGCATACATGTTCTCCTGTTTGAAAATGTAAAACACCCTATCTTCATCTTGCGTTTTTCAATTCATAGCCTATCATTAATATTGGGCTAGAATTTGTTGGTTTAGGCTTGGTTACATTTACATTTGTTAATCTTTTTCTCATGAGATGATAGGATACAAAAATGGGGTTATGTTCCTCTTGTAATATTTAAGCATGCGTTGGAGGTTGTGATCTATATAATTGCATTTTTTTAGTACATGATTTTTGTTCATATTCATTACAGCATAATAGTCTCCTACTTTTTCCCCTCTCCAATCTATAGTTCCTTGAGTTATTGTTCTTTTGGGTGAATAATTATCTTTGATATTGTTAGATCCTTCACATGTGGTCTTCTAGGGTAAATATGAAGGTGAATTTTAAAGATTCAAACAAATTTATTGGCTTAACTATTCAATTATATAAGTTAAATTTTATTTCTTTTTGTTGTCTTATGCTTCTTCCCCTCCACTTTTTTTTTTTTAATTTTATTTTTTTTAAAGAAAGTAAATATGTGTGTAGGGTGGTATACCTTTGTTTAACAATTTTTCTTTGGAGTAGCTTTGTGAATTCCGAAGGAGGAAGGTCATGGATACTTTGCTCATGCTTGCTATACATAGGGCTAAACTTGGACATTGATGCTGAAATATATCCAAGGAACTTCATCTTTGAGACTTATCAAGTTTTTATGTCTCTCCTCTTTCAGATAATGATTCAAAGTAATTGTTTATTCAAGTAACTACAAGTAATTGTGATTTTAATGCAAAGTCCACTTGACACTTTTCTTAGTGTTCTTTGATTCAACGTTTTTGTGCTGCTCACAATTTGGATGTTATGGAATCAATGATTCCCTTATTTTGGGTTGGTACTATTTTTAGTTTAGAAAGAAAAGAAAAAGGTTTATGGGTTTTTATTTGTACAATTAGTATTTTATTTTATATTTTATTTGTAGTTTTCAATGCAACTAATATCAATTCAGTATACATACATGAAGGTGGAAATGACAGTGCTTGATGATCTTTTTTTTTTTAAATTTTTCCGTGCATCACACGGGTTAGCGACTAGTCATTAATTAAAAAACACTTTAGCCAATTATTTATCTAAAACACACTTCTGTTCTCCATACTTGGACACCCTGGATCACCACCGTTTGCTGATGAAACAAAACAAATAAACTGATATCAACTTTGAATTAGCAAAAACTTCTTTTAATTAAAAAGTTAAAAATTGAGCTGGGGATATTACAAGTTGGGTGAGTTTACAAGAGTTTGAACCTAATTAATGATGTTATAAATATATATTTTTTTTTTATGGGAAATACTAACAACTTTATTAAACCAAAGAAGAGTAGGTTACATCTTGAATCAGACCTTGGTTAAGGAAACACGGTTCCTCCTCAAACCAAGCTGAAAAATCATCTACGCCAGAGGCATATTTAGCTAATAAATGGGCTGGTCTATTGTCTTGCCTACGGACATATGAAAAAACAACATGTCTAAACTCTTGAGAAACAGACAAAGAGCTAGAAATAATAGCAGCCATAGATGATGGTGGCAGAGAGAGATCCTTCAGAGCATTGATCACCAAAAGGGAGTCACCTTCAAGAATAAAATCTTGTACACTAAGATCTTTAGCGAATTGCAAACCCACTTCCACTGCTTTCGCCTCAATCTCTACTGCTTTTAAAGGGGCTGAAATCTTCTTACTAAGGGCACGAATAACATTACCTTCCTCATCCCGAATCAAAGCTCCCACACCTGCAGCTCTCTAATCAGCAAATACAGCCCCATCAACGTTGAGCTTGAACATTCTTCTCGATGGTGGCTTCCAAAACTCAGGCTGGACGTCCCTTCGCTACACCGGCTCGGCCACACATTCTTGATATTCAGCAAGATACTCCTAAGCATCAGACCCTATTCTGGTAGCATTTTTCATCACACCCCCATTCCTTCGTTCATTCCTATTCGACCAAAGAGCCCACGCCACCATGATTACTTTTTCAATCAACACAGAGTCCCACTCTGCTTCAACCACTCCGTACCAGAGCAAATCCATAAAGGAAGTAAAACGTATGGATGGCTGAATACTGAACAGCCTTAAGCTATCCCAAACCTCACGTGCTCGGTTACAATCCTAGAACAGATGGCTAGAACTCTACAAGCCCGAATTGCACAACTCACAGCATCCTTCATTCAAGACTTTCCTACGCACTAAATTTTCTTTGGTGGGAAGTGTGTCTCGGCAAGCTCGCCATGCAAAATGGCGAACCTTATGAGGGATGTTAAGCTGCCAAATCCTTTTCCAAAATCTTCTCAACCTGCTATCATCAGAAACAGCCCCAACCGAGCCTTCAGAGGCGAGCTCAATAGCCACTCTGTAATGATGTTATATATTATTAGGACATATTGGAAAATCATTTATCCCAAATACTTAAATCTATGAGTTTAGATCTAATTTATATTAATTTATCAATATATATATATATATATTTCATTTAAAATTTTCACTCACATGCATATATGCCTAACAATTTTCACATAACGTGTTAATTATTATTTCTTCATGGGCTTCAGTCCAGGTGCTCCTCTTATATGAGAAAAAGAAGAATATACTCTTTGAAGAAGTTGATGGTGGTGAGAAGTAAGATGACAAAGTTATCAGGATCGGACAATGATCCCTTCGGTATTTAGAGCACAAATAGTGTGTACATTTGGAAGTTTACAGACCAAAAGCATGCCCTCATGAAAACTTGAATTCCAGCCCTCTCCCCTCCACCCCACAGAAACTTATATGTATGGAGTGACCATTTAAATTGTTTCACAAGAGTCATGGACAGTTCTAAGTACCAATACTTTGGGTAGATGGGGCCTTGTAGTTGAAAGCAATCACACAGCCAATAAGTCTATAGGCAAAAAATTAAGGGTCCATTTAGTTGGAGGTGAAACAAGGAGAATAGAAAATAGGGGAGAGAAAATTGGTTTATGGGTGTTTGGTTGGAAAGAAGGGGGAGGATGGACAATTGGTGGAGCGAGGTATTTTCTCCCCTGACCCACCAAAATTCTCTCTCTCCAATTTAGGGAGAAAATAGAGGGAAAATGAATAGTTGTAGTCTGACTCTTTTTTTTTTTTTTTTTTTGGCTTTCCTACGCGTGGTTGTTGGCTTCTTTTTTCACTTTTGTTTTTTTTAGACCTACTGATTCCTCTTTTTTAAAATCCTTGGCGTGATACAGGTTTTGTTATTCTTATTTTATTTTATTTTTGGGTTTAACTAGAGCTAAATTTTTTTATAGGCATGATTTTTCTTTTCTAAAAAATTTAGTTGATTGCTTTTTTTCAATTGGACATCATTTTTTAATAAGGGCATATGAGTAAATTTATATAAACTCATTTTTTCAATTCTTCCATTTTTCTACCCTCAATCAAATGCAAATGAGAAAAACTAAATTTTTTTTATCTTTCTACTTCTCTATCCTTTCTCTATTTTCTATCATTCTACTTTTCTATTTCTTCAACCAAATGGACCTTAAATATTAAAATATGTGACTATAGAAGTCATGGTGATTGGTGTAAAAGTTTGCCATAGGCCTGTTCAAGATCTGATCCCACGAAACTTGCAGTGCCAAACCGAACTGGCAAGTAAAGGCTCCATTGTAGCCTAGGTAATGTGTTAATTTATATATATTTTATAAATTAACACACACATGCATATATATATATATATATATATAAAATTTTGGTTTAGTTTAAAAAATACATGCAAAAAATTCGAGGGTTTTTAAAAAAATAAAAAATAAATCTAATTCTAGAAAGACGCTATTTTGTACCTGACATTCATTTTAATATCAAGCCCAAAACGCAACGTTTTAAAAATTCAATAAAAAAAAAAACAAAATCGAACGACGTAATTTTGTCCCGTAAGCCAATAAGCCTTATATTTGACATCGATTATTACTTCAATCATCTTCTTCCACCTCTCACATACTCAGTGAGTGTTTATACCATATATCCATACTCTATATTAATTAATTTGTTGTTATTAATTTTCTAGTACTATCTTATTACGTTTTCTTTATTCATTTATGTAATTATATATGGACAGAACATGCGCAGTGAGCTAGTGACAAACACAAACAAATCGCATAAATTCAGCAAAAAAAGAAAAGAAAAAAAGAAGACAAATCGCATAAAACAAATGTGGTGGCTTCATAAAATATGGACACTATACCCAACAACGACATGAAGACTTCCCTTACACTAAAAATTGATTTCAATTCTAATGATATCAAAGAATTTCTTCGCCTAACATGTTCTATTTTGTGCAGCACTCTCTTTCACCTTCTTTCACATTGAATGTTGTAATATGGTAGTCAGTCAGCTTCAACAGGCACTAGACAGGTGAGCTTTTACCATCAATGACTTAGTCCCACAACACCATGGTCAACCTTGTTGGCCAATCCAGATGATCACATGCCCCATAACTTAGAGGTAAAGAGAAAAAAGCCGAAAAGATATGGATCGAGGGAGTTGGGACTTGCCCACAATGATACGTGCTTGCATGGAAGTCTAAGAGGCAATTATGTGATCAACTTACTCAAGAAGAGGTGCACTTCTGGTTGGGGCACGACTTTGATACCATCTGTCATGATCTCATCCCAACTATAGGGATATGTCTTTTTGAACTTCGTAAGGTCACAAGGATTTGTTTCGAGAAGAGATTGATCATCCCAACTATAGGGATATTGTCTTTTTGAACTTTGTAAGGTCGCAAGGATTAGTTTTGAGAAGAGGTTGACAATCGCACTTCCAGCTAAAGCACGATTCTGATACCATTCTAGCCGCGTTTTTAAAACGCGGCTATATGTCAAAAAAACGTGGCTATAGCCTATAGCCGCATTTTTTTAGGCCGCGCTTTTTAATGTGGCCTAAAACCTGTGACTATAGGACCGACGGCCCTATGGCCGCACTTTTCAACTACGGCCCAAGACCAAGTCCTATAGCCCCGTTTAAAACGCGGCCTAAGGTTCTGGTCTTAGGTCGCGTTTTAAACGCGGCCTAAGGTTGTGGTCTTGGGCCGCGTTTTAAACACGGCCTGAGATTGTGGTCTTGGGCCGCGTTTTAAATGTGGCTATAGGATCGGACCAATGGCCACATTTAAAAACGCGGCTATAGCCCTTTTTTTTTTCTTTTTTTTCTTTTTCCCTAGGCCAGATGGCTTAAGAAGGACCTCCACACCTGAGTTTAATCTTGCAGAGTAAATGTACTATAGAACTCAAAAAATATGCATTCAAGGTAGAAAAATTAAAAACTAACCTTGTAGTCAAAATTGAAAACTAAGAAACAACTAAACTCACAGCAAATTGTAATGACTTTCTAGCAACAAAACCCTTTAACATATTCATTCACATGTACAAATCCTATATTTTATAATCGAGTTATTGTAATTAAATTGAACCATCCAACAGACATAACAAAATGGACAACCCTGTCAAGAAAATTTGACATTGTAAGAATCAATATGAAAGAATTTGACATTGTCTTCCACATCAGTTCAAAAGTTACCTCATAGGAACTATAATATTTCACTATAGTGCACACCGAAGCAATGGAAAAGCAATAGAAATTCACTGGTAAATTCCACTAATCCAATCTCCTACAACTTGTTCCCAATAAAATGAAAAATAAATTGCAAAACCAAAGATCAACCTGGGCTTTCATCATGAATTTACACATAACCTTTCTATAACTTTTCCTTTATTTATTTATTTTGATAAATACAATTTTTCATCTATCATCAATTGAACTCCATACAATTATATTGCCTTTCAATATGTCCAGGGCATTTGGAGCATTTAAAGCGTACTATTCATTTCAAAGCAAACCTGATAAAAGGCCAAGCATTGAAGCACAAACTTTTCCATTGAGTCTAAGCAGCATCATAGTCCTTGACCTATGACCATCAAAATAAACATTAGTACATTAAAGCACAACAGCAAGAACCATTCGACCACTTAATAAAATAAAATTAGAGCTCCTTCATACCACCTCTCTATATTCGCCAATAGCGTGGTAACAGGAAGCTCGTAAATACAAACACTCAATGTCATCATTCTCAATGCCCAAGCCAGCTGATAAATCCTTGATTGCCTTCCTGCAATATTAAATAAAGGCATTTTACCACCGAAAAGAAAAAAGAAAAGGAATACAAAAGTGCAAGAAACAACTGTTGAAACAAAATTAGTGTCGAAGGTTATAAAAAAACTAAGTGGAGGTTTCTGTCAGCTAAGTGGAGGTTATAAAACACAAATTAAGTATCACCTCTATTAAGTCAAACAACTAAACTCATGTCAGCTAAGTGGAGGTTTCTGTTGTGTTCAATCTAAACTATCAAAAAATATATGGTCCTCTCAAAACTAAGTCACCGTTTGCTTTGTCTCAGCCTTTCTTACTACACTATCAATAAATCAAGGGACCAAAAAAAATGGTAGGTAGAGGAAAACAGACCTAAACAGAGAAACTTGAGCAAGATGTGCAGGCCACGACATCTCAACAGGATCAACAAGGTATCTCCTAAGCATTCCAGCCCATCCATATCCCAAAATCTGCACACCAAAAAATTAAATAAATTAACCAAACACACATAAAATATCTTAAAAATTACGCTTTTCAGAACTGACAAGTAATGGTAAAAAAAATTATTTTCAGAATTATTATTATTTTTTTAGATAGGTATCTTCAGAACAGCATCCCAATGGGCAAAACAGCAATTTGCATGAGAATGGCTGAGATAGCCAGTGGCTATGTACGGTAGGTGAAGAAAGTGTTGAGGAAGATGAGCACAGTGCAAGTAGTTATGCCCAAGAACCATGCCTTGAAAGTCATCACTGGGATTGATGGGTCATCAGTCTCTGGCACAACCAATGCCACATCCTCAATGGGACACCTTTCCTCTGAAGTCCAACTCAAAACCCAATAGACTTCCAAAAAGGATCAAACTAAAACCAACACTGTGAGTCATAAACCATAATTTTGGTATCAACCAATCTGGCAAGTTGGTTTCAAACTAACTTTTTAAAAGCTATTAAAGCTATAAAAAAAATAAAAAAATAAAAATCTTACCATCATCAACCAATAATACAGAATTACAATGCAATGCTACAAAATTAGTATTTGAAAATTCGCAACAACAACAATAATCAGAATCAAGAATAAGAATTTAGAAAACTGAAATTCATAAAACAAGAAAAGTAAACCAAAAAAAACCTACTACTACTTTTGCGTTATAAGAAAGTCAAATACTCTCGTACAAATTGAATGCATCCAAAAAAATTAATTACCTTTCCATCGTATTGTCAAGCAGAATTCAAATACAAGAGTAAGCTTTACTATTGACTACTTCAAACACTGCTAAAAGAAAACACTTTCGGAAAACAAAAACAATAAAAAATTTATTTTTTAAAAAATCAAACAAATTCATCGTAATGTAACAGAAAGCAGTAAAACTTAAGAGTATTTAACAGTCTTCCTCATATACATTGTGTGAACTAACGGAAAAAATAAATAAATAAAAATTTTCTGTAAATAAAATAAATAATTTAATACGTGAATTTAAACATAGAGAATGATTATGATTAAAAAAAATTAAGAAATTTGAAAGTAGATTACAATTTTTAACAAAACAAAAAGAGCAGATCTGAGCAGCAAAAAGTGTCCAAAATTCGCGAAAATTTTAAAAAATCGGGTTTTGTAAAACAACTAAAACAAAAACGAATCTGTAAAAGACGAAAAAAAAAAATACCTGTGGATTAGAATGGGACCGAATCTAGGGTTTCGAAACGCCAGAGCCGAAGAATTCACTTAGAGAAAGAGAGAATCATTCTAGACCTCCAGTACGACTCCACCACTCTTCTACTCGAATCCATTTTGCCAACAAATAAAAAAATAAAAAATAAAAAAGCCTTAAAACACCCAAAACCCAAATACCAAATTCTAAAAAACAAAACCTACAAACCAAGCGGAAATCTAATCCACACAAAAAAATAAATAAATAAATAAATAATTGGTAGATCTAAACCCTAATTAAAGAAGCCAAACAAAAAGAAAATCAATTCAAGAAAGAGAGAGACAAACGTACTAGAGAGTGCGAGAGAGAGATGTGTCGAATTGTTCAATGAGAGAGCGATTGGAGACTGAGGCGTTTTGGTGAAGGTCTGATCTATATACTATTTATACAAAGCCTAAAGCCGCGTTTTTAAACTGCGGCTATAGGCAAAATCCGAAGCTGCGTTTAAAAAACGTGGCCCCATCCCAAACTAAAGCCGCGTGTTTAAAACGTGGCTTCAAACCAAATTTAGGCCGCGTTTTTAGCTCAAAAAAACGCAGCCTCAGGACCCTTCTATGGCCCCATGTTTAAAACACGACTTTAGGTATACTAGAACCGCATTTTAAAAATGCGGCCACAGTTAAGGAAAAAAAAAAAAAAAGAGTTTGCCAAAAAATTAAATACGGAGGTCCTTAGGCCACGTTTTTAGCTCAAAAAAACGCAGCCTCAAGACCCTTCTATGGCCCCATGTTTAAAACGCAGCTTCAGGTATACTAGAGCCGCATTTTAAAAATGTGGCCACAGTTAAGGAAAAAAAAAAAAAGAGTTTGCCAAAAAATTAAATACGGAGGTCCTTAGGCCGAGTTTTTAGCTCAAAAAAACGCAGCCTCAGGACCCTTCTATGGCCCCATGTTTAAAACGCGGCTTCAGGTATACTAGAGCCGCATTTTAAAAATGCGGCCACAGTAAAAGAAAACAAAAAACAAAAACAAAAAAAAAGAGTTTGAGAAAAAATAAAATGCGGAAGTCCTTAGGCCACGTTTTTATCTCAAAAAAACGCGGTCTCAGAACCTGTCTATGGCCCCGCGTACAAAACGCGACCTTAAGGTTCTTTGAAGCCGCATTTTTTAAAACGGGGCTTTAGGCTCAACCTTGGGCCGCGTTTTTTATGGCCGCGGCTTAAAAAACGCGGCCCAAGGCCCCGCGTTTTGTAGTGAATTAAGCACAATACTATGTGCTTCCCCAGATGATTTGAGACTCATGAGATTGGGACTCTATTTCGTTACACTAAATGACCTCAATTAATAAAATCATTCATCTATATTGTTTAAATAAATGGATTGGAAGAATTTTCATGTATTGGATAATTTTATCGATTAAAGTAAGGGTTGGGAGAATTTTCCTTCAAACCAGTTTTAAAATAAACTTTTTCTAAATTTTAATATCTTTTTTGTTAATTAAAAGGAAAAAACTTCTGACAACTCTATCATACTCAAAATATTTTCATACATTCCTTTTCTGACAACATTAATATTTTCAACAAAAGATCCCAAAATAATTTAAAGATTACGTGGACACAATAGGACTCCCACCACAAAATAAAGCCAAAATTAGAGTCACTGGCAAAAAGCACCTTTTCGGCTACCAACAGTCATGGGGTGGGGTAGCCTACAATAGTGGGCTGCGTTTTAAATGTTGAATGGAGTATTTATCCAATTTGTTCCTCACCTTGACCCAATTTGTTCCTTCACTAAAGCAACGTGACGTGAAGTTGCTCGCACTTGTCCACTTCATTTTCTGTGTACACCCTCTATCTTAAGAAAAGTGAAACCATTTATGCATGTTTCATCAATATTTCAATCCGCATCAAACCAATATAGATAAACATACATATTTGAATTCTCTTAATTTCTTATTAAGAATCTATTTATAACCAAATGAATAATATTTAACATAAACAAATAAAATAAACAGGGATCATGCAAGGTTTTGAACAATTACTATTTTTTCGTTGCCTCTTGGAGACGCAGTTGGAAACCACAAGAAACATAATGCGTTTGTCTTAAGATAATAACCATGGAATCCAATTTGAATGCTCCATAAAACTTGATTGACAAAAAAACAGATGTTGAAAAAGATCTTAATATATTTTAATACTCTATTATACTAAACCTCAATTTTACTAGAAAAGCATTAAAAACACATAAATTCAGGGAAATACTAAAAGAACCGGGCCACTCCATTGTTTATATGCAAATTAAGGCCTCTAACAGCAGATCTGTTATTTTCAATCATTTTATGCAATACGAGAGTTTTCAAACACAGCTATTGCATCTTCTTGCTTTCACACTATGAGATGTATCCTTATGGGGGACAAGAGGTGATCTAACATTCTGAGATATAATTGCAGTGATCATATATAGGGACACACTGCTGAAGGAAAGAGACGAAAGCACAGTAATATTGTAATGAAAATAATGTATGTAACAAGAAAATAAATAACTTGAAAGTAAGAACAATAATAAGGCAGTAGAACCAGCCAAGCAGTATATGAAAATAATTCAAAGTAAAAATAACTTGAAAGTAAGAACAATTATAAGGCGGTAGAACCAGCCAAGCAGTATATGAAAATAATTCAAAATAATTGAAAGCAATTTAGAACCATCCGGTATGTCAGTAATCCGTCCAAGGTGGCGGTAGCAACAAGTAGAATAATGAAAATAAAACTGAAAATACTTGTTATTGAAAGCAGAATAAACACTTACAGTAGTAGTGAATACAAGATCTCAACAGTTACAGGTTAACAGTTACAAAGCTTGAACTAGTTCTAGTTACAAAGTTTGTAGTGAACAAGGATGAATAAGGTAGTAGTAGTAGTAGTGGAAGTAGGGTGAGTTCTCTCTCTAAGAAGGCTAGTTCTAAAGGAAGAGAAATCTGAACTTAACTTGACTTGAAAAACTTCAAAATTTAAGGGACAATCCCCCTTAAATAGGCAAAATTTCGGAGTGAACAGTGTCATGAACAGTAAAAGTGAATAGTGTTTTTTCCACTTTTTGAATTAAAAACTTCTAAACTTTTTGTCTTTTACTTGGTCCAAACATTTTCAGGAGAAGCATGACAAAAGGAATATCATGCTCATGCAAGCCATGTACGTAGATTCTCTTTTCTTTTTTAAAAGACTTCATCTTCTGTTGGCTTTAGTGAAGCCTTTGTCAGACGCATCTCCTCATAACGTCTCATCTCTTCATATATCATCATGGCTTGTGGCTTTTCAGACATATTTTGAATATTTTAATAATTTTGGCCATTGTGCAGGCTAGACAAATAGGGGAATCAAAATCTTCCGCAGAATCCGGAGTATCATGAATCAGCTCTGGATTTTCCGCAACATATTTGTGAAGGACAATAAAATATTTTGGCTTTTGTGCAAGCCAGACAAATAAAGTAGCACTAGTCCCGTGACAATAGTGACCTCAGGAATATACTCATCAATCAGTAGAGGGAGCATCAGATGGATAACCATCAAAAGGATCAAAAGGACCTTGTGAAAAATCACATTCATGCTCATGGTAAATAGCATACTAGTTATAGAATCCACAATATAAAATTGGCTCAAACATTGGAGTTTTCCCCGGGATGAGAAGACTCCTTGGATTACAATGATCAGCAATTCGCAAATGAGCAATGGCATCAGAATATGGACTGGGACCAAAAACAGAAATCCTATCTGTGCTTCCCATGAAATGATAATTTTTCCATAAATTCTGAGCAACATTAATAATCTGGTTATTAAAATAATTTCTCCAACATTCCGCAAGAGCAAAAGGATTATCAAAAGATAATTGAGAATTTCCTTCAAACCATGGTCCTTGGTGAGTGTGACCATTAATGAGAATGAGATGCTTTGAAGGCGGGACGTTCATCCAGTTATCACTTTCCCATTTTAACAATGTACTCCAACACCTGATGGAAGCAAAAGGACTGTTAAATTCTTTAATAGCATCTTGATTAATTTGTGGGAGTTGGCTAGCTTGATAATGGCTTGTTAATTTTATAGATCTGATAAAGCCATATTCAAACATTTGTGAAAGCCAGTTAGGGTCCCTGTCATCATCATCATCTGAATCATTAGCAACAATTGCACCATCATCATAATTTATCAAGAGGCCAGGAAATAGGTGTTTCTTTTTATATACTCTGAGAGTACTCCCAAAGTGTTCTTCCCAATCAAGCTGAATAAAGACATTATCACCTTCATCCAATTCATCTGAATCAGGAATAGTGGCTGTGACAAGCATCTTAAAACATTTGAACCATAGGTCAAAAGACCTAAACATAGCCTTGCTTCTCAAAATACGAGATCGTATATCTGATGGCAAGTTAGCAAAAGCACTTCTTATCATAGATTGGGTCTTAAGACTCAATCTAGCATAGTCAGTGCCCATTATAGTCATTTTATCCTTTAAATGGATATCCTCTTTGCCAAAGAGTTGACTAATGTAAGAATCAATTGGAATATTTGGATGATTAGCAAGATGGCTTCTAAAAGCCTCATTTTCTGAAATAAGAATATTTCCTGGAACAAGGTTTGAAATAAGGTCATTTTCCGGAGTAAGGATTTTTTCTGAAATAAGGTTAGCATAGCTTATATAAGCTTCATTCTAAGCAGTAAGATTAACAAGGTGGATTTCGAGAGCTTGGAGGGTTTTTTCAAACAAGGAACGATTGTTTCTAGTAAAAGCAACATAGAGATTATCAAGAATATATTTTATGGAATCTGGTAATTCACTATAGACTCCATTATGAAATTGTAAGGATCTAGATAAGACTTCCTGTAAAGCAATTATCATATCACCACTGGAATATGTCATTTCAGCCGGGACATATCCGTGAAGGGATGTTGATTCGCTGGGTTTTATCCCAGAAGATACGCCTTCATGCATTGCAAAAGGTCCCACTGGGATTCTTTTGTTTTAAGAATAGTCCTGTGTAGGAGCTTTTCCCTTGTTTTTCTTTTCCATAATAATCCACTTACTAGTGGTATAAATATGAATATTATTATTATTATCCCACTTATTAGTGGTATTTATCTACGCATCATTGTCCGATTCCTGCAAAGAATCATTGATAATGTTAGGATAATGGATAGTATTTAACATTTTGGTACTATGAAAATTACCTTTAAAATCATTAGTGAAATATTGGTAAGAACTCATCACTAGTTCTTGAATAAGTTCATTCATGGGAGAATGTTTTTTATAAGACGGATTATCAATATCAATTTCGAACTTTGAAGCAAATTTGAATTTTACTTTCTGTCCAAATGGATCAGTAGTAATTCCATCATGTTCAACAAGAAAGGTGTTAGGTTCTAAATGTTTAGAACAATTGGCAAATCGTGAACACAAACTTGTCTAAATATAGATCTTAGAGTCTATAGGTATTATTAGACAATGCTCAAGGTGATTCAAGTCAAGATTCAAGAACATACAAGCTACAGGAAGAAGATTTCATAATCTGTCTGGTTCGATCGATCGAAAGACAGGCTCGATCGATCGAAAGTCGTATCTACAGAATTTTAATTAAGCCCAAACAGCAGTTCAAGCCCATTTAGGATTAGGGTTTCTAATCTACTTCTCCCAGTATATAAAGGAAACCCTAAGCACGTTTTTATAAGGCTTTTCAAATAGAAAAGAGTGTGTCTCTTTTGTATTTAGGGTTTTGTTCCTAAAAAGTTCTCTTATGTCTTCTACCGGTGCTATTCCTTGAAGAATCTCAAGATCCGGTATTGTAGAAGTTGCTGCCTTCTCTAGTTATCAAAGGTGCTGATGATCTAAACCCTCAAGGGTAGTCTTGGAGTCACAAACAGGAGAGTTTGTGTTGCTAAACCTTTGAGTGGGATCTCAAAGTCACAAACGGGGGTGTTTGTGTTTTGCAAAGGCCAAAGAAAGAAGGAATCCGTGGATTCTGAGCTTGCATGTGGTTGTGTCAGTAAGTTCTACTGGTTGGTAGCAATAAGAAGTCGAGCGTGGGGGCTTGTAAGTCTTATTGTATGAACTTTGATTCTTTCTAGTGGATTTGTTTTTTACCTTGAGGATAGCTAGGTTAAATCCTCCCCAGGTTTTTTACTGGTTTGGTTTTCCTGGGTGATCATATCATTGTCTTATTTATTTTCCGCTGCTATGCATGATATAATTGTTTGATTGTGATAACCTAGACTTGGAATTTGGACTAAGTAACAACTTGGCTGATTAACTAGGTTAATCCAATTGTGTTTTAAGGGGTCAAAAAAACTAACAAGTGGTATCAGAGCGGGTTGCTCATTTGTTTTAGATCTTTTGATCTAAGAGTTGATCATTGACCCCTATTGTCATGGATAATTTGAAGTGTCTTTCTGATCATGTTTCTGCTCATGCTTCTATTGATTTTATTGATGCCTGTGAAATTCTTCGTAAGGAATTATTGAAATCTATGAAAATTGCTAAGAAATTCAAGGAAGAGTTAAAATTGGCTAATCTTGAAAAAGATGAATTGGTTGTTAGATTAGATGAATCTAATAAAAAGAATGAATTTTTGAGAAATCAAATTTCCTCTCAAGATGAGAAGATGAAAAGCTTGGAACAAGAGTTAGTTGAATTTAAAGCTAAAATTGAAAATTTGACTTGTACCAAGTCTGCTGTTGATAACAGAAGTGTTTCTGTTTCTCTTAAGCCTAAAATTGAGAAAGTTTATATCCCTCCTTTCAAGAGGAATAATAAAGAAAAGGCTTATTTTGCTAGGTTAGACAAAGGTAAAAGTTCTGATGTTGAAGCTGATGTTTCTAAACCTATGTCTAAACCTACTGTTAGAGAGCATAATAAATCTGTTTTTGTGCCTACTTGTCACCTTTGTGGTGTTGTTGGTCATATTAGACCAAATTGTTCTTTGTTGAGGCAAAAACCAAAATTTAAGACTAGATTTGTTGTTAGAAATACTGATGTTCCTAAATTTGTTCCTGTCTGTCATTTTTGTGGTGTCCATGGTCACATTCGTCCTAATTGTCATAAATTGAATTTTAAGCATTCTGTGTTTCAGTCTAGGATTTGTGATGAGATTTCTCCTGCCATAAGACCATATAAATTGTTTCATATTATTTTGAAAAATTTAAGCTTGTTGGCTTGTGAAAGGAATTTGCAGGATTTTAGTCTTTCTTAGAAGATTAGTGTAATCCCTCAAATACACTCTACTTCTCATGGATTTTCACCTACAAAGCCGAAGACTCGTGCTAGATGGGTGAGAAAAGATTCTCTAAGGTGAGTGTTGCTGACTTGTCCCTGATTTAATTCTTTCAATTGTTTGTGGACATGTTTTGTTTTTATTGTTTTGTTTTTTAGTTTTTTTTTATAAAAAAAAAAAATCTAAAAACATTGAAAAAATTTCAAAAAGACAAAAATATTTTATTTTGCGTCTTGTTTTATTTGTTTTGAGGATTACAAGAATTATGATATCTCTCTCTTGATTTAGAACGTGCTTGACATTGTGGAGAAACTTGGATAGTATGTGTTATATAAGTGCTAAGCTATTTTTGATTTTATGTGAGTATGTACTAGTTTGTACATGTACTCAAGGGTTAATTAAGAAATTGATATTTCTTGTTTGTGTACCCTCTATAACTTAGTTAAGCACTGTCATGCATTGCATTTGCATTGTTCATTTAGCATAATGTGTGCTTTTTGTTTTTGGTCATAAATTTTTTTAAAACCAAAAAGATTTTTGTGTTTTGTATTTCACATCATGGATTTATAATCAAGGATTGGCCATTTTATTTTTACATAACAAGTTTATATACCTTGTTTAGATTTAATGAGCTTATTTATTGCACTTGACTAGTTGAAGCTTTGTAGTGCATGTTGTGTGGGAAAGATGTTTATGGTTTTGATCACTTTGTGTTGATCTTGAAGTCACATGTCTTTGACTGTCGGACTTGAACCTTCAGAGAAAGGCATAAATAACCATCTCACCACTGTTCACTAGCCAATCATGAACACCTTAGTGCATATCATAAGATTTTGTGCTCGAGAAAGTGTAGCACATGCACAAAAAGAACATAAGGTGAAGCCTCGGGTTAAATTGCTTAATTCTTAAAATCAAAATTGGTGTATACTATTAGGCTTGATGCCAAACTCACATAACTTAAAATTGGTATGTATATTATGAGGCATAAATACAAGAAACTTACATGATTGCAAGCTTATGATCTAGGAGATGTGGGAGTTATATGATGTAACTCTTTAGGTGATAGTCTCTTTCAAATTCTATGTGATGAATTTTGTAGACATTGTGATTGATTTCTATTTACATATCACCTCACATGTATCTCAAGCTTCTGCTAGTTGCACACACTACACAAGTTACTCTTTACTAAACTTGGTATATTATATTGTGTGTGATCTTGTTATGGCCATCCAAGAATTAAAGTTCCTTGATTTTGATGCAAAATGTGCTTAATGTTTGAGTTTTTGAGGACAATTGGTTGAAAAACTTGTTTTTGGAAGATCTGGGTTGAATTCAAATTTTTTTTTTTTTAAATACTGTTAATCTCATACTCATGCATTTCATTCATGAAATATTGTGCTTTGAGGAGTTTCTGCTTTAATATTTCTGGATTTCATTCATGAAATATTGATGGATAATCAATGTGCAAATATTTTCTCTACTCATGCAACTGTTTATGGGTCACATAGTGCCATGTTTGCATTTTGTTGAAAGAGAGAATATTTTTTCTTCATGTGTATCCTCAACTTAGTTTTAAAAACTTGGTTTGTGTCTTTTTATTTATCCCCAACCTCTTTATTTTTCCTCAAAACTGTTTTTCCCAAAACTTGTTTTGTTTTTCCTATTTTTAAAGGGGGAGAATTTTTTTTATCCTTTGTGGTTCTTAGGGGGAGTTGTTGCTCTTCATAGGGGGAGTTGTCTCTATTTTCTCTTACTCTGTTGCGTATGTTTTCTGTCTACTTTCTGATTAGGTAGTCTTTGTCAATACGTGACAAAAAGGGGGAGACATAGATGACCTGTTTGTTTTGTTTAGGGGGAGAATATAAAAAAAAAAATTGTTGTATCTAACTTAGGGGGAGAGTTAGTTTATTTTTTATATTCTGTTTCATATTATTGTTTATATGTCTTTCTTTCCACACATGCGGTGATGTGTTTGTTGAGTGTTTCAGGAAAGACAGGTGCATTCTGATCAAGACCTTCTACCTCTTCTTGGAACTTCTAGGTTAGGAGTCTTAGATTGGGATTTGTGATGTAATTGGGCATTTTATTGTATTGGGTTGTTCTTGTATTTGAGCATTTCATTTTGTATGAAAGTTTTGTCACGAATTGCCAAAGGGGGAGTTTGTTATGTTCTAAATGTTTAGAACAATTGGCAAATCGTGAAAATAAATTTGTCTAGATATAGATCTTAGAGTCTATAGGTATTATTAGACAATGCTCAAGGTAATTCAAGTCAAGATTCAAGAACATACAAGCTGCAAGAAGAAGATTTCATAATCTGTCTGGTTCGATCGATCGAAAGTCGTATCTGCAGAATTTTAATTAAGCCCAAACAGAAGTTCAAGCCCATTTAGGATTAGGGTTTCTAATCTACTTCCCCCAGTATATAAAGGAAACCCTAAGCACGTTTTTATAAGGCTTTTCAGAGAGAAAAGAGTGTGCCTCTTTTGTATTTAGGGTTTTGTTCCTAAAAAGTTCTCTTATGTCTTCTACCGGTGCTATTCTTTGAAGAATCTCTAGTCATCAAAGGTGCTGATGATCTAAACCTTCAAGGGTGGTCTTGAAGTCACAAACAGGAGAG
The DNA here is from genome assembly GCA_029955605.1 of Quercus engelmannii. Classification (NCBI taxonomy): domain Eukaryota; kingdom Viridiplantae; phylum Streptophyta; class Magnoliopsida; order Fagales; family Fagaceae; genus Quercus; species Quercus engelmannii. The sequence continues at coordinate 106,099,105 of JARPSG010000001.1, read as the reverse complement.
TTTGTGTTGATAAACCTTTGAGTGGGATCTCAAAGTCACAAACGGGGGTGTTTGTGTTTTGCAAAGGTCAAAGAAAGAAGGAGTCCATGGATTCCGAGCTTGCACGTGGTCGTGTCAGTAAGTTCTACTAGTTGGTAGCAATAAGAAGTCGAGCGTGGGGGCTTGTAAGTCTTATTGTATGAACTTCGATTCTTTCTAGTGGATTTTTTTTTTTACCTTAAGGATAGCTAGGTTAAATCCTCCCCAGGTTTTTTACTGATTTGGTTTTCCTGGGTGATCATATCATTGTCTTATTTATTTTCTGCTGCTATGCATGAAATGATTGTTTGATTGTGATAACCTAGACTTGGAATTTGGACTAAGTAACAACTTGACTAATTAACTAGGTTAATCCAATTGTGTTTTAAGGGTTCAAAAAAACTAACAAAAGGGATACAAGGCATTAATAAATGGCAGACCAAGAATCACTTTATCAATCATATTTTTGACAAGAATAGAAGGAATCTTGAAACAAACATTATCATGGCACACATGAGCATTATTCAATTCATACCTTATTTTCATTTGAGAACTATTAGCAGAAACCAATCTTTCAGTAGATTTTTCAAAATATTTTGAAGGAATTAATCCTTCTTGGATACAGTTCATATCTACACCAAAATCAATCATAGCAATAACAATGAAATAATAATCAGGAGAAACAACAATTTTAACTTTTGTAAACCATTTTGGAGGAAGTATTTTATTAACAAAAGTAAGTTGAGGATCAGTGAAAATATCAGGAATACCTTTATCAGAAAGAAGAGCCTGTTGACTGGATTCATCTCCATCGTTGTGCTCATTTTGTTTATTTTGTTCATTATCGGATTTATTAAGATCTTTATCAATTTTTAACATTATCAATTCTTGTTTGAGATTATTGTTTTCACTTTTCATGCTTTTAAATTCATGTTTTAATTCATTTATCTCTTGTTTAACAATATGAATTTCATGTTGGAGATCATTAACAGTTAGTTCTTTAGATTTCTTTTTATTAAATCTTTCCAAAGTTTCTTCAAAGCTTATAGTAGATTTTGGTTTTTTACCAGTTTCATCTCTTATCAAATTTTTCTTAAACCTATCCAAATATTCTTTTTGCAGTTCAGGGTTTTGAATTTGATTTATTAGTTGAATTATTAATTTTTCATCTTCTTCACTCTTGGTGAGAGCATTAATAGTTTTTATAACATTGCAACAAGAATCTCTACAACCAATTTTAATATTAGGAGAATCAGAAGAATCATCAGCAAATTGATAGCAGGAATCAGATGAAGAAGAAAAATCATCTTCCAAAGAATCAGACGAGTTGTTTGATTCAAGGATTCTAAATAATTCTTCTTGCTCTTTATCATCAATATTTAGCATGTTAATTTTTTTTTAACTTACCAAGTTTTTCCTTACAGTGTTTGCTGAAGTGTCCAGGTTTACCACAGTTAAAACATTTACCTTTACTTGATCTCTGTTTAACATGTTTTTTAGAAACATTTTTCTTCTTAGCATAGAAATCATTAGGTTTAACAAAGTTATTTCTGTATTTTTTATATTTTTTATGGCTTTTATCATGTTTTTTACCTTTTTGCCTAGAAGGAGCAATAGGAGGCAAACCATATTGTTCACAGAAATTTCCCATTTCATATTTAGGTTTTCTTTTATTTTTTAATTGGTGTTTTAGCAATTTTTCATCAATACACATATCGATACCAATTTTTTAATAGTACTGAAAATATCACCATAGGTTAAATTATCATAATCAATAGAATCATTTTTACCCATTAATTCTTGTTTTACCTTATGAGCAAAGATTGGAGGCAGACCGTCAATAAACTTTTCTTTCCAATAAGGCTTATGACAATCTTTCCGGAGCATCACTCTGGAAGTAAAAACATCTTGATACTATATGTAATCAGACATAGTTGGACAACTCAAATTATTCAAATAATCAGAAACACGAGATGAAATATTGGATGGAGTACCAACAAAGTGTTTGAGAATAGTATAGATCCAGGTATTGACACCATCAGGAATACCACGACCAATACTTTCATCAAAAATAGGCAAACCTTCATCATTCTTTTTAACAGCATGTTTAATAGACTCTCTGGATTCTTCAGTGATGTATGAATCCCACCATCCATGGAGAGTACCAAAAAAACCAGTAACAAGTAGATTAACAATTTCAAGTTGATCAAGATCATGGTTATTTTGTTAAGCAATACCAACCATAGACATATGACTCATTTTATTGATGATTTCTTGTTCAGACAAACCATCAATATTTCATTCATAAAACTTATCAGCAGAAATAGAAAACTGTGTTTGAAAAGATCTTTCTTCAAACTACATATCAGGAGGAGTGGGTTTTGAATACCAGTTTTTAATAAAAGACATGGGTTTAGAGTTTCCAACAAATCTTTTAATTTCTGGGAAATCATCACCAAAGATTCTTTTTGCAGAAACAGAAGAAACAGTATCAGAATCTGTATTTTCTTCAAAAACAATCTCTTTTTTAGAAAAAGTTCGAGCAACTGAAGTACTTGTAGAAGTACCCTCAGTTTTAACTTTTAAATCAGAAAGCATTTTTTCAACAATTTCAAGAGTCTTGGATTGAGAAGTTTTAAACATAACTTTTTCTCTTTGACTGGGTAAATCAATCAAAGGTTTCTCAGTCTTAACAGAAACAGATTTTTCAAAAACAGGTCTTTCAACAATTTTTTCTTCAATACGGTCAAGTTGTTGACCAATAATATGCAAAGATTGATTAGTAAAATTGTTTTGTTCAATAAGACTAACAATGAGAGTTTTATCATCAGCAATTTTGAAAGGGGAGGCCTTCACTTCCTCTTTTGTCACTTCATCTTTCTTAGTAGTTATCAAAATTGAGTCAAGAGGAGGATGACTAGACCTAATAATGGTTTTATCTATTTTAACAAAATTTGATTTCTTTATCACATTTAAATGTTGTTTTGAAACCTCATCTTTTGAAACATAACGGTTTTCAAGAAAATCAAAAAACAAAATATGTTTTTTCAATTGATTCATCTTTTCCAACCATTTTCTTTTAACACAGTCTTTTTCAGAATAAGCAAAATTATTTTGGAAATATTTTCTTTTGGTTCTGTTTTTTGCAAGCATAAATTCATCATACAAAGAAACCAAATCAACTTCAAAGTGTTCATCCAAAATAGTCAAAACTCATAATTGATTTTGGTAAACAGGAGGATTTTCAATAGGGGGAGAATCAAAGTCAGATGGAGTAACAGAAACAGAGTCTTCTTCATCAATAAAAGCAACATTGTCATAAGGAGAGGAAGATTCAACTTTAGTAGAATAGAAAGGAGTGCTCACTTGTGAATTACTACTGGAAACTCCTTTTAGCTTTAAATCAGAGGATTTTTCTAAATTCTTTTTCAAAAAATCATTGATCTCTCGATCTCTTTTTGAAATACTTTCAGATCCAGCAAAGGAATGTCTTCCTTCGTTGATCCTCAAAGGTGGATTGTTTCGAAAACTTATTTTAACAATACCATCAAGATATTGTTGAATATGGGTGAGATCAAGTTCATCAAAAACAGGTTTAGCAAGAGGGGTTTCTTGATCCAACAACCAATCATTAGGAAGTTTAACATCTTGCCATTGAATCATTTTTGGAACTTGAATTTTAGCATCAGGAGTTGAACATTGAGTAGGCTTACTACCTTCTTCCATGTGATAACCAGATGAAGCAATATTCAATGTCAAGGCTTTAACAATATTAGGATCATCCAAAGCAAGAGTAAGATCAGGATAACAGTTAAAATAAACAGGACCATCATACATAGAAGCAGTAATCATACCAAGAATGCTATCTTTAAAAATCTTAAATCTAGCATCTCTTAAACACATAAGAACGGAAGCATTAATATCCTTTCGGGTAAGTGGTTTAATAGCAACTTGAACCATACCAATATGCAAATAACTGAATTTTTTAGCAGCAATGAAGTCATTAATATTCCTTTTAGTGAACAAACAGCATTTTTCATGAACTTTTGAAATAGAGAAAATTTGTTCAACAGTTCTAGCTTTGTAAGCAGAATGAAAAGTATTTTCAACAAAACTAGTTTTATAAACAGTTTTAGTATCAACTTTAGGAACATTCCAATTACAAAAATCAGGGATCAACTCATTATCATCAATAGTGTGATCTTCTTCGTTTACAATATCAGGAGGACAACTAGTCCTGGAGCTGATAGAGGAGTTGGATCTCCACAACCTATCCATACAATCCTAGGCTCAACACTCAGTTATCATATTTTTCTCACAACCGTTGCATTTCGTAACACATACCCTAACCAACCTTATACCTCTCATGCCCTACACGCCCTCTCTTGGCTCAAACGCGCCTTACAGTTAGGTTCTAGGAATTCACTTTACGATTAGGGTGGCGCCAACGACGGTAAGAAGGAAACACAACAACGGACTATCAAGCGTTCGGGTAGACACGGACAAGAAACAAAGACACAATATATATATATATATATATATATATATATATATATATATATATATATATACTTGTAGGCTTAATTGATTTTGCGACAACCATACATTAGATTGTTTGTTGATATATAGAGTGCATGCACTTACAGGGTCGTTCCCTCAGCTAGCCACACAATTCAAATTATTTGAGGTAGGCTTTTATAACATTTATTATGCAACAATTATTTTCGGAATTTTCTGTCAATATTTAATGGACAATAAAATGTCTTACCTCGCTCTCATAAATTTGATAATAGTTGCCAAGATTTGAGAAGATTAAATTATAAATACCCTAAAAGAAAATACATTATAAATTATAAACTAAATATGTAAATATGTATAAAAAAGTAATAACTAAAAAAACAAACTTCTTTTATCTTTTGCATTAAATTGTGAGTTCAGTATTATTATTATTATTATTATTTTTGAGTAAAATGAGTTCAGTATTAATATTAACAATTTACGCGCTCTATAAAATTAGGTTTAATTACATTTTAAGTCCCCAACATTTGAACTATTTTTCAAATCGGTCCTATCTTTTGAAATGTTTCATTTTAGTCATTGTACTTTTAAGTTGGGTAAAAAATATCCTTGTTGTTAACACTTGCTTTGGTTTTTTTTTTTTTTTTTGAAACTGGAACATTCATCTATTTATAACAAAAGAGAATCATGATACAATGCCTTCAAAGCTGGTTGGGGTGAATCCTTCATCCAGAACACATCCTCAACAATATTCCTAGCATGTTGCGCAAGAGCATGAGCTACCCAGTTACCCCCTCTCCTAATACAATTGAAATTTACCCAATGCATCCCACAAACTAAGTGGCGCACGTCATCCACCACATTACCCAATAGCGACTGATCAGTCAATGAAGAAGATAAAGCTTTCATAACATTACTATTATCTCCTTTGAAAGTTCAAAAACGTGTAAAAACACCTTTGAACGTTTAGACCCCCAAATTACGACTTAACCAAATCAAGCAATATGTCAAACAACTAGTGTGCGGAAACTTAACATATGCTATAATATGAAATTGGTTAAAAACTATCTAAGCCATAACAAAATAAAATCTCAGCAGATAATGACAAGGCAAAGATAGAGAGGAAGGAAGATGCAAACACAAAGACAACACGCGATGTGTTATCGAAGAGGAAACCGAAGCCCTCGGCGTAAAACCTCTCCGCCGCCCTCCAAGCGGTAAACAATCCACTAGAAAATACAGTTGGGATACAAGGACAGCAATAGACCCTCCAAGCCTAATCTACCTAGTGCACCTAAGCCCTCCAAGCTTCTTGCTCCAACGAGGTTGTGCCGAACCTTTTTCTTTTCTAGCTTCCCGGATTCCGCTACTAGACCGTAGCATCAACCAATGAAGATTGGTTCCTTCCTAACTGCTTCCCAGAAATCCAAACAGCAGTCTCACAATGATGATGATGGTGAGAACCTGGTTTGGTATAATGCCTCTCAAGGATTTGACAATGGAGAGGAAGAGAGTTGAGGAATTTGAAGAGTCTCTAAGGTATAGATTGTGTGTGAATCAATCTTGTTTTTCTTTAGGGTTTCTCTCTCAAAATTCTCTCTGGAAGCTCTCTTTCAATCGTGGGTAATAGGGGTATTTATACTGGAGTGGGAGAGGAATGTGAAACGTCAGGTTTTACAAAATAGGGGTGGCTCGCGGCTTGACCTCGCAGCTTGACTAAGTCGCGAGATCCAGTCGCGAGATAACCGTATGGCCAGTTGTCCTGTTTTGTCCTGTAGTGCTCCAGCTAGCATGACTGTTCATCTTCCAGCATGCTTGGCACGTGTGCTGCTTCTGGCGGCTTGCAGCCGCGAGTCAGCCGCGAGTCTCTGTTTTCTTGCACACTCTTGAGCAAACTTCACTCTATCTCACTCACTACCCTTACATCAAACCCACCTAAATACAGGGTTACTAAATGTTGAATTACAAGCCAATTTGGAACGGAATAAAGCCAATTAGATGGTTGAATAAATTTAACCTTTCAATCTCCCCCTTCGGCTATTTCATGACAAAACCCTAAAACAGACTCTAGACTTAACATGTGAGTTGGGAACAGTTGAACAAAACTCACTCACACCTAACTCTAGAAGCTATGAAGCACTTGAATCATATGAACACAATACTCCTAAAACACAACAATACACCATGATCATTGTAAGCAGAAAATTATAAATGCATATGAAACAGGCAATATGTGATCAAGCAAAGATGGAGTTAAGAAACAAACCATGGCTTGATCAACCAAGTAAACACCACAAGGTAGTGATCACAGTGCTCATTCACACTTGGAATGAACACAAGGACATACAAGTTAACAAGCACAAGGCAAGACACTTGTATGCTCAACACTCAACCAATGCATAACACACAAGGCATATGCATCTAGGAACAATCCTACAAGGGCACAAGAGTGACAGTACATAAACCAAAATGCATAACATTTAGATTAAAGTACTGATTTTAACATAGCATAAAGGCTGCACTAAGCAAGGTACAAACCATAAAGCCTACAAACTATGCATAAAACATAAACCCTAAAAGCTTACAAAAGCACATGGGTACAAACTACAAAACATCCTGAATAACATCATCAAAATATATTAAAGTTTAAACCAAGAGTATAAGTAAAGAGTTAGAAACAACTATACACCAAAAACACAGTGTATCAAACCCATAAAAACATTAAATAGTACCCAACAAACATAAACCTAAAACCATAAGTTTAGAGGATAAGACTAAAAACAAAAGTATGACAAAAGTATGTGTGTACTCCCCCTATCACTATGCACACTTCCCTTTGAACTTTTCTCCCCCTTACTGAATGCTTTTGAACTTTTCTCCCCCTTACTGAATGCTCTCCCCCTTTTTGTCACGAATAGCTAAAGACTCTCGTCCAACTTTCGTTGAATATCATCTAGCGGATTCTCCATAGTCTCGAGACGCATTTGAACATGGTTGTTTGTGGAGTAGAGAAGTGCCACAAGCTCATCAACGCGTTTCTGAATATGCTCAAGTACACTGCCGACTCTATCAGTATGAGGAGCAGTCGGTGCTTGCGGAATATTAGCCGGTGAAGCTTCAGGAACAGCACGTGATGTAGATGTGGTATGTGCAGGTGTCTCTGAGTCAGGGGCAGATGGAGTAACCGGAGAGATGTGAGCACTCCTTGGTGATTTAGAGGAGTGACTTCTGCTAGCTTGAAGAGTGAACAAGGAAATGGAACGTTGACGAGTCAACATTTTTCCATCTGCAGGAGGAATAATGCCTTCACGAAGAATGAGCTTCATGATGAGACTGCAAAATGGAATAACTCCTCGAGCTGCAGATCGACACGCTGTCTTCCTCAAGATGTAGTAAATGTGAGCATATATATCAATGGGAGCTCCTGTAATAAGGTCACAAAGAAATAGAGCTCTCCCAAGATTGATGAATGTAGTGTTGGACAGTGGGTAGAGATTGGTGAACATGATCAACTTCAGTGTGGTCAGCTCGGGTGCAAACTTTGCGGTGCTGATGGATGTTCCTGCACTGGATACTTCATGATCGTATTCTAGGATTTGTAAAATTTCTCTAACTCTGGATTTCGTTCATCGTAAGGAGTTATATTCACATTCTGAGGTCTGGTGATGCTGAGAAGATCTGCGATGGAGTCTGGGGTAACACTAAACTCTGTTCCACTGACCCAGAAAACGAGTTCAGGTCCAAGATCAGTTGCATTGGAAAAGCATTCTTTGACCAGCACATCCATTGGATCATCAAAGTTCCCGAACAAGTTTGCCCAATCTCGTTTCTCAAAAATTCGAGGGATGAAAGTGGTCCCTAAGGTGTTGAACTCTACCACCCGTTCCACTATAGTGGTTGACTTGTCAAACACGTTTGAGTAGACGTGTGAGTTAAGCGGAAGTCTGAACCTATCCTCATTGGGATCTTAAGATGCCTGAGATAATAGACGAGTCCTTTTAGCAACTGGTGTTGCTGGTTCGTCAGCAACAATGTCTTTACCCCTGGAAGATCGACAAGACATCTGCAAGAGAACAGACCCACAGCAAAGAACCAAACAACAATACCACACAAGATAACTGTCAACAAGATTCAGTGTAAACAAAATTTCAATATATAAACACAAACTGAAGATAGTGCTGTCCCAACCAAACTAACAACAATACAAAGGAGCACAAAATGATAGGTACAGCAATATGGTGATAGTGCACAAAGATATATATGGACAAAACAACTAACAACTGTCAGTGACACAGTTTATCATGACCATGATATGCAAACAGATACATCATTCGATCATTTAGAGCAGATAACACAAAGTACTCCACAAGAGATATGAAGATGGGAAAATATTTCAGCATGAAGAAAAAATCATCCACACTAGAGCACATGGTTGAGAGACACACATAATGTTATCATAAAACTCAGTAACCAATACTGAAAACCAACATCAATACTCAGGCAAGTGAAATGTGTAAGTCAAATAAACACCAAACCCATTTTTAAAAAAAATTTCATACTCAACAACAGGCAAAAACCAAAACAATGAAAAACACATTGTGACCGCTCAACACGAAAACAGATGAGAACAATATCAAACAAGACACGCCATACCCATTACACAAAGAGAGAAGTATTTCGAACACAACATCAATCCAAACAGTAACAAAAATATCCAGGAAAAGGAAAATGAGATTGAGAAAGCAAAACCCATACCTTTTCTTGATGATTTGGATAAGAAATGAGGCACCAATGAAGGTTGGAAATGGATTCACGAAGTGTTTGGAAAGGAAGAAGTTTAGAGAGAAGATGAACAGTTACAAATGTTCGAGGGAAAACTGAAAAAGGTTTAAAAACTGCTCCTGTTTCTGCCAAACACGCGAATTTCGCGACTTGATTAAGTCGCCACACAATCGCCAACTCAAGCCGCCAAAGCACTCAAGAACAGAAATTTGAAAATTTTTCTAAGTGTTTTTCACGACTGGAAGGTCTACCCGCGAGTGAGTCGCGAGCTGAGCCGCGAAAATCTCTGAGTGAACCTCGCGACTAGACCTTCCACTCACGAACAAGTCGCCAAAAATGACCAGCGAAAATGCGACTGAGGTTCGCGACTTGACATACCCGCGACTGAGCCGCCAAAACAGGGCAAAATTGGATTTTTGAAATTTTTAGATTTTTCAAACAAAATACTTTCCAAAAACACTTAAAACACTCAAAAATCTTTTTGTGCTTGAATTAACAAAGATTGAGCATGTGAAAACACATTTCATCAAGTACAATCACACAAATGAATATGACATTTATTGAACATAAACTTGTGTGTTGTGTGTGGATATCAACAATGAGATAGTCCTTAGTCTAATGTGAAGCTTCAATGATCAATTCAACCAAGACATACACAATTAGCACTAGATCATGTGACCCATCTCAATTATAGAAGTATGTATATATGACCTCCCACAAAACTTGATAATCATGACTTGGAGCTTTACATTTGACTCCACTTTTAATCAACATTTGATCTTTTTGATCTTTTAAGGCAATCATCTCTCATTGTGAGAGTGATATATGACATTTCACTTTAATGAACAAGCCTTTGGCTTTTTGAATAAACATTCACTTCAATATAAGGTCGCTTACCCTTTTTCCTAGTCAAATACTAGAATGTGCGACAGGCTTTTGCAGCTCAACATCTCTTTTCATTTGGAGATTTACATTTGGTGAGCTCTTTTAGCAAAACAAAAATTAAAAAGTGGGAAGATATATAGACACAAGTCTATGCATGTCTCAAGATCAACATAACCATTCACTAATCATTCATGACAAGTTTGAAGATCTATTTACAACAATCACACCGATTTCAAGATTTTTCCCACAGTGATATGAGTGCATGAAAACAAGCAATGCTCGAAAATGCACAAAGCGATTAGCATAAAGATACAAGGCAAAACAAGTTTTGAGACAAAAACTCAACAAAGTCAATCAAGCTTTTTGATTTTCTAATTTTTTTATGTGATTTTTGGATTTTTGACACAAGTAACAAAAAGATTGATAAGACAAAATTAAAGATATGTACAAGAAGACAAACAAACAACCAACAGCAAGAATAGCAAGCAAAACAAACATAGTCACAAAGCATAGGAAGTATTAATGCATGGACATGTTTTAATGCTTATGCATGAGTACCCTTATTCACCCACACGTCACTTGCGTTTGGGGTGATTTCCTTATAGGATTGGGTACGGGAGTTAGGGCTTTCAAACCTTCGTGAGAAGCTTTCCAAGCAGTTGGTGAATGCACCAATCATCTTCATCACGTTCATCATTCCGGGATCACCATTCTGATCTCTAGATTGATCTCCATCCCAAATTCTTCTATCATTTCTAGGTCCTCTTGACCTTTGAGGAGTTGCACTATTCTTTGCTCTCAGCTTTTGGCAATTTGGTCGAGTATGCCCTTGAAATCCGCAATAGTGGCACACATAAGTTCCTCTAGGACCTCTTTGTGGTCGTGGACGTGACTTGGCACGGGATTCAGACCTGCCTACAGACTGATTACGATGATTTAACATCCGTTGGTTCACCAAATTCTTCTTCTCCTCCACCTTGAGCTTCTTACCAGTAAGGTTAGCTACAACTGGATCTTTGGCCTTTACAAACTTCACTTCTTTAGTGACATTTCCAGATGAACTACCTCTCCGATATATCCCAATCCGGATTTGTCTGAAAAGCTCTTTTGAGATGAGATAACATCATCTAGCTTCTTAGTGGTGACCCTCTCTACTTTAGCATTTGCTTGCACAACCTCACTCTCAAGAAATTTTACTTTGGTGTAAGTTTCGGACAACTCACCATTCAATGTTTCTATCTCACATTTGGCCTCCCTATATCGGATTAGGAGACTTTTGTAGTCCTCCTCAGCCTTCTTCATTTTTCTCACAGCAGCCTTGGCCACCCTTGTGTACTCCCCCGACTTCTCCAAGAGTGAGTTATAATTCTCCTGAAGATTTGTTGTGCTTCCATCTTCTTCAGCATCCGATTCTTCAACAATTCCTAGTGATTCATCATCACTATGTTTTCCAAGGTCTCGTACAAGCAGATTCAACTCATCTGAAGACTCAACATGAGCAATAGTCATAAAAGCCGAGTAGTTCCCCTCTCCATCACAGCTCTCTTCAGATTCTGAGTTAGACGAATCCGAGTCACTCAAGGTCGTGGCATACACTTTACCTTTCGATTTCAAATAATTCGGACATTCCTTCTTAAAGTGTCCATGCCCGTTACATTCGAAACAAGTGACACCTTGTGTAGGTTGGGATTCTTTTCCATCTTTCCTTTTGAATTCCCTTTTCTCCCTTCCAGAACCTTGGAATTTTCTTTTATCATCAAATTTGCCATTATTTTTGAATTTCAAAAACTTTTTGAAATTTTTGACAAGGTATGCAACATCTTTGTCAACCACATCTTCTCCCGATGAGTCTTGATCTTCCACCTTCTCATTAATGGTCTTTAGAGCAAGAGATTTACTCTTCCGTTGATTGGGCAGCGACATCTCATAAGTCTGCAGAGAACCAACCAGCTCCTGCACTTTGATGTCATCGAGGTCCTTGCTCTCTTCAATTGCTGTCACTTTAGCTCGAAAACTTTCCGGCAATGATCGAAGGATCTTCCTTACAATCTTTGAGTCCTCCGTTTTCTCCCCTAAGTTGAACTTGCTGACAACCACTTCATTTAACTTCCCATAGAAAGAGTCAAAAGACTCATCCTCACTCATTTTGAGCTCCTCAAACCGAGTGGTCAGTATTTGTAACTTGGTGTCTTTCACTTTCTTTGTGCCTTCATAGGTGGTTTCCAAAATCTCCCATGCTTCTTTGGCAACGGTAATATGAGAAATCCTGTGAAATTCATCTGGAGACACACCACAGAAAATAGCATTGAATGCTTTACTGTTAGCATTAGAAGCAGCAAGTGCTGCCTTATCCCATGTGGATTTGGCTGCCTCAAGTTTGGTCCAACCAATCTCAACAGCATCCCAAACGGATTCATCAATAGAACACAGAAAAACTCTCATGCGAACCTTCCAAAAAGCATAATTACTACCATCAAAATATGGAGGTGCATTTAGGGATTGAGACCTATCCATCTCAAAAGGGAGTCAAGGATCACACAATGGTAATGAAACCAATAGCAGTGTACCTGCTCTGATACCAATTGAAAGTTCAAAAACGTGTAAAAACACCTTTGAACGTTTAGACCCCCAAATTACAACTTAACCAAATCAAGCAATATGTCAAACAACTAGTGTGCGGAAACTTAACATATGCTATAATATGAAATTGGTTAAAAACTATCTAAGCCATAACAAAATAAAATCTTAGCAGATAATGACAAGGCAAAGATAGAGAGGAAGGAAGATGAAAACACAAAGACAACACGCGATGTGTTATCGAAGAGGAAACCGAAGCCCTCGGTGTAAAACCTCTCCACCGCCCTCCAAGCGGTAAACAATCCACTAGAAAATACAGTTGGGATACAAGGACAGCAATAGACCCTCCAAGCCTAATCTACCCAGTGCACCTAAGCCCTCCAAGCTTCTTGACCCAACGAGGTTGCGCCGAACCTTTTTCTTTTCTAGTTTCCCGGATTCCGCTACTAGACCGTAGTATCAACCAATGAAGATTGGTTCCTTCCTAACTGCTTCCCAGAAATCCAAACAGCAGTCTCACAATGATGATGATGGTGAAAACCTGGTTTGATATAATGCCTCTCAAGGATTTGACAATGGAGAGGAAGAGAGTTGAGGAATTTGAAGAGTCTTTAAGGTATAGATTGTGTGTGAATCAATCTTGTTTTTCTTTAGGGTTTCTCTCTCAAAATTCTCTCTGGAAGCTCTCTTTCAATCGTGGGTAATAGGGGTATTTATACTGGAGTGGGAGAGGAATGTGAAACGTCAGGTTTTACAAAACAGGGGTGGCTTGCGGCTTGACCTCGCGGCTTGACTAAGTCGCGAGATCCAGTCGCGAGATAACCGTATGGCCAGTTGTCCTATTTTGTCCTGTAGTGCTCCAGCTAGCATGACTGTTCATCTTCCAGCATGCTTGGCACGTGTGCTGCTTCTGGCGGCTTGCAACCGCGAGTCACCCGCGAGTCCCAGCCGCGAGTCTCTGTTTTCTTGCACACTCTTGAGCAAACTTCACTCTATCTCACTCACTACCCTTACATCAAACCCACCTAAATACAGGGTTACTAAATGCTGAATTACAAGCAAATTTGGCACGGAATAAAGCCAATTAGATGGTTGAATAAATTCAACCTTACATCCTTCGATCACAAGCTCAGAAAATCCAGCATCAGTGGCGAACTCTACTGCCTTTCTGCACGCTAGCAGCTCCGCTTCTTCACTATTACTCACTGGTGGTCCTCTTGCTGACATCGCTGCCATAACCTCGCCCTTACCATTCCATATAATGGCACCAACCCAGTCCTTTCAGCTTCCACAAACACCGCTGCATCAAAATTTAACTTGAAGACCGAATTTGGAGGTGGTTTCCACACATCACCAACTGATTGCACCACACCATCAGTTAAGAGTATTAGCGATATCTCACAGATTTTGATAACTACGAAGGAGGGAAGATATTAATTATTTTAAATACTTTGTTCGCCTATTTTACCTCTATTTGGAGATTGAAAATCAAACCAAAAGTTAACAGTATGTACCTTTTTGACACAAAAAAATTAAAAGTATAAAAACTAAAATAAAACATTTCAAAGGATGTGGACCATTTCAAAACATGAGGCAAATATTGAGGACTAAATGTGTATTTAAACCACCAAATTATTACCAAAGAAATTAAATGAATTTTAAGTGTCCTAATTATTATTTTTTTATTTATAAAAAATAAAATAAAATAAATAAAAAAATAAAAAATAAATAAATAAATAAACAATAAAAAAAACCGCTCATTGAAGATGACTGTAGTCATATAGTTATATTTGCAAATCTTTTGTGCATTATGCTTTTTAGGAAATGATGGAGGATGACAAAACATGGATAGATTGATCATTGCTTTCAGTACACCGATGCTTCTAATAGAGTAGAAGGTACTATAATTAATAGAATAAACATCATAAATAAGCCACAGAAAACTTGCGTCATCACCTAATGGTTTTAATGCTAGTGGCTCTTCTCTTCATTATCAGGAAATTTAAGGAAGACAACTTGATATATGGAAGAATCAATGAGTGGGGAGATTCAACAAGAATCAGCTAATTCAATAGAATATGAAAATGAAAACTCTGAAATTCAAAAGCGAGCATACACTGCAGGTGGAACTGAAAATCAAAAAGGATAGTTGGTAAACGACATCAAAAAAATGCTTGAAATGGCGGAGTGTGCATCTTTAATTATCCTTAAGTAAGTGTCGTATCAGCAGGGTTCCATGTCAACTTCGCAAAGTGAATGAACAAGCTTACACTCCTACATTTATTTCCATTGGCCCTTTTCACCACTTCAACAAAGATTTCCAAACCCTGGAAAACTATAAGGTAAGGTACCTCAAGAGCTTCATTGCACGAGCTAATGTAAAGTTGGATTCAATCTTCATTCTAGAGCTTTTCTTGAGAAATTATTATCGACTATGGGAAAGTGATGATCCTAAGGTAGCAGACCAATGGATGACTCCTTTATTGATGCTTGACTTGGTCTTACTTGAAAATCAGCTTCCATTTTTTATTCTTGAGATACCATTCACACTTGCTTTACCTAGTCCATCAAAAAAAATTCCCTTCTTTAATTCAGCTTACTTTTCTGTACTTTGATTGTTTCAATGTTCAAAACATAACTCCCACAGATGTGAAGATGGAACACTTCACCGATTTGGTTAGAACCTTTCAGCTACCTCCAATCCCAAGCCTAACGGGAAGACAAATTGATGTGGAAAATCTTTGGTATTCTGCAATGGAACTGGTTGAGGCCGGAGTAAAGTTTAAGGTGAGTTCAAGCCGTTGCTTACTTGACTTAAAATTCAACTTCGAATACGGACTGTTGGAAATGCCATTGTTAGTTATAAATAATCATACAGAGGCTCTTCTTCGAAACCATATGGCATTAGAGCTATTTCGTCATGGGGAAAAGAAATACATTATGGATTACTTTTACATCTTGAATTTCCTTGTCAATAATACTAAAGATATGGATTTACTTTTCGATAAGGGAATCGTGGTTAATTATCTAAGAGACAACAAAGCAGCAACATCCATGGTCAAAAATCTTTGCACCAATTTCTCATGGTCATGTATGAACTCAGATTATAACAATATCTGTAGAGAGTTGAATGCATTTTATGAAAAACCTCTCCACAGGTGGAAGGCATTTTTAAGACATGAATATTTTAGCACTCCTTTGAAAGTTGCTCCCTGGAATCCTTCTGGTGCTTACGCTGCTACAAACCGTATTCGCCATCTTGCAAGTTGTGTTCAAGCGTTAAGTAATTTGGATATATAGCTGCCAATGTAATTGAACTTTTCATTGTAAAATACACTACGAGTTTGTTTGCATGTCATATCCTTGTATACAAGTTTCTATATCTTTAGATAATAACATCAGTTGTTAATAATGTATCCTTATAAGCAATAAATTACTTCCTTCAAATGCTGCTTTCTTGTAAGGGATGAGTCTTGACAAGCAGTGGAACAAATTGAAAAAGGTCCTCATCTTTTAGGGTCAATTTCATTTTTGTCTAAATGACCTAATACAATGCTTTGGAACTAAAATTTGAGAAGATAAAGATGAAAATAACCCATCCATTTAATTCTATAATGTAACTTAATTTGGACCAACTTCTGCAGCCCAGCTACAAGGATGAAGTTTCAAGTGAGTTCAAATAATATTGAATTATTTGAAATCCCATGCATTAATTAGAGCAAACTCAATGAATATGCTCTGTTTATTTTAGCAATAATGTTTTCTAGAAAATGAATCATTTTTCAAAAAACGTTTTCTATAAAATTATCTCATTTTCTTATATTTGATAATAACCTTAAATGAGTTGAAAAATAATCTTTTTACCTCTCTTATTTAACTTACTATGAAATAGAGTTGTTTTCCCAAAAAAAACTTAATGGAAAACAATCTTTAAAAGTAAGCCATAATTTTTATGTTGACTAAATATAGTTTTTCTTTGACTCATTTTTTCTAATGCTACCAAACATTGGAAAACACAGAAAACTATCTTTACACAATGTTTTCCATCGAAACAAATAGAGCGTACTACATACGCAATGATGAGAATGCAAAATGTCATATTTTTCTCCATTAATTTTTAGTCTTTTATATTTATTTGGTGTCTAAATGTACTCATTATTCTTATATTTTGATTTATGATGCAAATGGAAGCATTAAGTGCAAAACGTAGCTAATTGGGCGATTCTGAATAGCTTTGACATCACTTCGTAATCTGGGCATAACTCTCTCATCTGAGCTCCAATTAAGATGATTCAAGATGATATGGAACACAAATACAAAGCTCTACAACTTTCATGTTTTGAGTTTTGAGAGATATGGGATGAATCAAGGTCGAAATCGGGCTTGAATTTGCTGCACCTGTACTGTTGACGTTCTAGAATGTTCCTTTGCCTACAATTCTAATACGCAAATTTGATGCGGTTTATTTTTGGAAGGTTCCAGATCTGATGCACGAAAATTCCAGTTGAAAAACACCACTTTCCTAGTTATATTGGGACTTTGTTTTATTTTTAATATTTTTCCTTAATTAGTCAGATTTAGATATTATTATTCAAAATATTTTTAGGAGATTTTGTTGACTTGGGAAAGGGGGAATTAACGTGTAAAAGGTGGAGGAGAAATCAGAATTGGACACACACGCCTCTCTCTCCCCTCTTCTCTGATTTTCTCCTTCAAGTTTTCATCATGGCCCTGCGTGGCTAAACTTTTATACTTGGTCGAAGGAAACTGAAGCCTCAAAATTAATAAAACTGTGAAATCTAATTTGTTTTTATTGTTCAATTTATGCTTTGAATATCGGATGTTCTTCTGTGCCTATTTTCATGATTGTCTCGTTTAATTACTAGGAGGCCTACTAATTTATTATTCGTTGCAATCTACTACTAGGTTAGATATCAAATCCATAATTATTTGATCTCTCTAACTTGTGAAGCAACCAAGATTTAATGATTTGCTGCATCAGAAATTATTAGATCTTAGGAAGAATGCTCGACTAAATTAAATACAACTGCTTGTGCTTGTGTTGTTTAGTTTCATCGATCTCTCTAATTCTTAAGACTGCTACTAGATTAAACCTTTAGCGCTTATCTTGGGTTGTTTAGTAGTTAGGGTTTATTAGATTGCTTGTTTTATAATTAACTGCGACTAAGGAGAGATAGGAAAATAGTTCCAACAGTGAATATTCAAAGTGTGAATTAATATATGCTTGCATCGATGATCAGTTGTAAAATTCCGATGGTTGATGTTGATTTAGACCAAGGTTTGTTCTTTTAATTGATTTCGATACTTTAATTTGAATTGTTCCTTAGTTGTTTTTTTTTTTTTTTCTTAAAATTTTTTTCTTAAAATTTTTTTCTTGAATTGTTCCTCATTGCTTGTTTTGTTTTTAGTTGCCTGCGACAGCACACCACGTGCTAATAGAATATATGTCACATATAAAATTTTCTGCCTAACTTTCAAACGGATTAGTAGTGAGTGTGACTACAAAACGGAGAAGTTCTAAACTTGAAACATGGAATGGATTCTAAGGAAACAATATGTTGATTGCTTCTTTGGTTGGATTTATACGAGGCTGAAACTTAATTTTGAATAGGTATTTATTCCATTTTTTGGATTTCCATCTTCTAGTATTATAGATTCAAAATATTGCGCAAATTATAGTGGTTATTATTATTATTACTATTATTTTTTGGTCTCACAACAATTTGAAAAAAGCGAGATTTGAATTCACGTTTTCACAAGGAAGAGAGAAATGGTCCTAACTCCTAACTTATAAGCTTCTTAGTATTAAAAATTTCTTGTCAAAACAACTTAATGACTTAGAGCAAAAAGTTTTATAACAACTTTAGCTTTTAGCTTTTAGTTTTTATGTATAGATTTTTAAAACTTCACTTCTCTCTTTTTCTCTCACTTTTCAATTTTTTTCAAGGTACAATTATATTTTAGCATATTTTCAGCAAAAAACTAGATAAGTTATTCCCAAACAGACACTTAAACAAAAGGTCAGCTTCTTTTATTTTTCATACACTACCCTAATTAATATTGCAATCAAAAGGTTTATCTATTCTTTTCAATCATATAATGCAATATGAGATTTTTTTTCAAAGATAACTTTGGCACCTCTTGCTTTCAAACTAGGTCAATCCATCATTGATATGCAAACTACTAATATTGCAACACAAGATTAATTTAAAAGAAAAGTAATATTGCACCCACTTGCTCTTATACTTTTGAACTTGTGATTTATTTCTTCAAAATCACTTTTTATCTCAGATTTAAACAAATAAGTTAGCACCAAATAAAACCTGCTGTGTTCTCTTTCGCACACATCTATCCTGCTGGTGAAGTTATTAATATTAACAAAAAATAAAAATAAAAAACAGTAGAAAATGTGACCTAAGGTCACAGGAGAATAGGTTACGTAACATTTTGACATATAGTTGGAGGATTACTTGTCTCGGACTGGGGTGATCCTCGAGCATTTAGTACGCTTTATTGGGGAAAAGGAAGAAATCATTCGCAGTTGTTACTTTTCACTTCTTTGAGTACTTCAACAATCAGCGAATATCCCCCCATAAAGCAATGCTAGTAAAACACTTCACAGACCTGCTTAAAATCTTTCAGCTAACTTCAACTGAGAGGCTACCATCAACAAACTATATTTATGAAGAACTTCGGTAGTCTGCAACACAGCTAGAGGAGGCAGGTGTAAAGTTTCAGGTAAGTTCAAGCAAATGCTTAATTGATCTTGAATTCAAAACCAATTTGTTGGAAATCCCACTCATAGAATTATCCGATTGGACAGAAACTCTTTTTGGAAACATTATGGCATTTGAGCAAACTGGTTCTGCGGGAGATGAACTCTTTACAGCTTAAATTGCCATGTTGGGTTTACTTATCAAGACTGCCGAAGATATGGATTTACTTTGTGATAAGAAAATTGTGGTTAATCACCTTCATGATAGCAGTGCAGCAACATCACTTGTTCAAAATCTTTTCGACAGTATCATATGTGTAGATCAAGGCTACAGCATTTGCAAAGATTTAAACAAATTTTACGAGCGGCCTTGGAGAACCCAACTACACATATGGAAGATAACATTAAAGCGTGACTACTTTAGCAATCCTTGGAGAAGTGCGGGTACCATCACGGCTATTATCCTTTTGGTATTCACTTTCATACAAACCGTCTGCTCTACCATCATAGTATAGGTTCAATGCTTGTGTAATTTGGATGGTTGTTTGATTGCTTGGTGATGAATTCTTAGTCTTTTGTTGTTACTATAAATACATTTGAACTTGCCATTGTAAAATACACAATTGTTGTAATGGTTTTTAGACTCCTTAAAAACACAATTGGATTAACTTAGGTAATTAGCCAAGTTGTTACTTAGTTCAAATTCCAAATCTAGGTTATCACAATCAAATAATCATATCATGCATAGCAGCGGAAAGATAAATAACACAATGATATGATCACCTAGGAAACCAAACCGGTAAAAACCTGAGGAAGATTTAACCTAACTATCCTCAAGGTAAACCTGAATCCACTATCTTGAAAGAATCGAAATTCATACAATAAGATTTACAAGTCCCCACGCTCGACTTCTTATTACTACCCACTAGTAGAACTTACTAATACGACCACGTACAAGCTCTGAATCCACGGACTCCTTCTTTCTTGGATTCTCCAGCAAGTACAAGCACACCCGCTTGTGTTTCTTTAAGCTCTTTAGTGCAGCAACTGAATGATCATTAAGCTTTTGAAGAAATCTCCTTCTTGATAATCCTAAACTTGTGTAAAGGAAAGCTCCTCACAGATCTCACAAGAGATTTATACAAACAGCAATATGAGCAACAATAAAACGTGACTAGGGTTTGCTTTTTATACCTAGGGCAAATTAGAAAACCCTAAACGTTTTAAACAAACTAGGGCTGAGTTGGAATTCTGCAGAAAAATGCCTCTGACCCGATTTTCTATTGATCGAGCCCAAGCTTCGATCAATCGAACCAGGCCAAGAAGCTTAAATGAATCCTGCAACAGTTTATTCCAACTTTACATAAATGAATTAACTTTGAGCAAGTCTAAACACGATTAAACATATTGTTTTGATCATGGTTTGCCAACAATACACATTAGAGTTCTAAATACATAAAAACCTAAGTCTTTAGAACCTAACAAACTCCCCCTTTGGCAATTCGTGACAAAACACACTTAGAAACTCAAAGTTTACAAAGAAAAGCCCTTTACAAAAATAATGCTCATAAACCAAATTCAATCTTAACTATTATCCATCAGTTGCAAGTGTAGACAGCAACTCAATTGAATCAACCTATATATTTCCTGAAATACTAAACAAAATGCATAACCGCATGTGTGGAAAATACAAGTAAACAAAATAAATTCTTGATTTCAAACAACACACAATAAAGACATATATCAATGAAAAACTCATAAATATAAATCAATAAGCAGTTGAAACAAGAAACATATAAAGCAAAAAAAATATCTCCCTCTAACATGAATATCCCAACAAAAATACGGCAAGAGCTAAAAAGATAAAATACAATGTGAAGCACCTAGATACAATCTAAACTCCATAAGCTCCAACCAACAAAAATAAAATACTCTCCCCCTGAAAACAAAACTCTACAAGTGCTCAAAATATGTACTCCCCCTTTTTGTGACGGAATGCCAAAGGACAATCAAAATCCATCATCAAAAGGATGTGGCGATGAAGATCGTTGAAACTGTGCCAACTCTGCGCGCAAAGCACAGATCTCATCGAGCACGTCCACCAAAATCTGTCCATGAGCCGCCTAAACGGTCAAGACATGATCCAACGTATGTCGAATGTCTGAATCATCCGAAGTAGTCGGTGGAGGAACATCAGCACCAATAGTAGCAGCACCAGACGCCTCAGTAGCATTAGCACCTGTAGAAGAGGGAGAAGGTTCTCTTAAATTCCTCCATAGAAACAGCGTTAAAGATAGCATTCATGGTCTTGCTATTGAACGCGGCTACTTCCTTTTGAAAAGTTTGCCACTCACTAACAGGAGTAGTGGGCTTCTCCCATCCGTATTCAACGAAGTTCCAAACTCTCTCATCAATCGATTTCAGGAATGCTTTTATCCTTACTTTCCAATAAGCATAATTATTCCCATCAAAATGAGGAGGAATAACAAGAGAGTGTCCATGTTCCATGACAACAGCAGTCAAGGATCAGCTCAGTGATCAAAAGATCAACAACAAGAGAGCAACCTACTCTGATACCACTTGATGGTTTTTAGACCCCTTAAAAACACAATTGGATTAACCTAGGTAATTAGCCAAGTTGTTACTTAGTTCAAATTCCAAATCTAGGTTATCACAATCAAACAATCATATCATGCATAACAGCGGAAAGATAAATAACACAATGATATGATCACTCAGGAAACCAAACCGATAAAAACCTGAGGAGGATTTAACCTAGCTATCCTCAAGGTAAACTTGAATCCACTATCTTGAAAGAATCGAAGTTCATACAATAAGACTTACAAGCCCCCACGCTCGACTTCTTATTGCTACCCACCAGTAGAACTTACTGACACGACCACGTGCAAGCTCCGAATCCACGGACTCCTTCTTTCTTGGATTCTCCAGTAAGTACAAGCATACCCGCTTGTGTTTCTTTAAGCTCTTTAGTGCAGCAACTGAATGATCATCAACCTTTTAAAGAAATCTCCTTCTTGATAATCCTAAACTTGTGTAAAGGAAAGCTCCTCACAGATCTCACAAGAGATTTACACAAACAGCAATATGAGCAACAATAACACGTGGCTAGGGTTTGCCTTTTATACCTAGGGTAAATTAGAAAACCCTAAACGTTTTAAACAAACTAGGGCTAAGTTGGAATTCTGCAGAAAAACACCTTTGACCCGATTTTCGATTGATCGAGCCTATGCTTCGATCGATAGAACCAGGCCGAGAAGCTTAAATGAATCCTGCAACAGTTTATTCCAACTTTACATAAATGAATCAACTTTGAGCAAGTCTAAACACGACTAAACATATTATTTTGATCATGGTTTGCCAACAATACACATTAGAGTTCTAAATACATAAAAACCTAAGTCTTTAGAACCTAACATGTTGTTTTTCCACCTCCTTATTAACTAGCTCTGTTCTGTATCTTCGGC
Organism: Quercus engelmannii; assembly: GCA_029955605.1. Taxonomy (NCBI): domain Eukaryota; kingdom Viridiplantae; phylum Streptophyta; class Magnoliopsida; order Fagales; family Fagaceae; genus Quercus; species Quercus engelmannii. The sequence continues at coordinate 106,076,104 of JARPSG010000001.1, read as the reverse complement.
TAATAAAATCTGTTGTTAATAGAAACATTTATGCATGATCGGAAGATATGCATAAACAAATAATTACTTCGTTTGATGTGCTGAACAATACATGGATCCGATAGACTGCTTGGTGTTGTGTAGATAGTATCCGTCTTTAAAAAGTTAAAAAAAAAAAAAAAAAAAAAAAAAAAAAAAGAAAGAGAGGCATAGGCTAGTTTCTCTTAAGAGATGAATACTAAAATGTAGCTAGCCTAGTGGACTTGTGGGGCAAGTAAAAGCATTAACGGTTAACGCTCCTAGCCTTAACATAAAGACTTCCCTACAGAAAAAAAATTTGGGGTTAGCAATGGATTTGGGCCTAGGATTGGTGTATTTACTTTAACTACTCACAAATCAAGGTCAGCCGAAAACGATACAAAACCTTTTTTATTTTTATTTTCATTTTTTTGAAATAATTACCAAACCAAAGTTAGTAATCAAGGTCAGCCGAAAAAGATACAAAACCTTTTTATTATTATTTTTTTTTTTTTGAGACAATTACCAAACCAAAGTTAGCACTTAACCCCATATATATGTAATTTAAAAATAAAAACATTAATCAAGCCTTAATCCTTACATTTGGAGTTGACTATCGACCCATATATACTAATCAATATCATTCATGTTTTATTTTTTGTTTTATGTTTTTTTTTTCCTGTTATTCTTTCCTATTTAAGTACTATTACTAGTGTTATTTTGTACGTCTTTCTCTAATTCTTTTTGTTCCCTTGACTTAAATCAAATTACTATAGCTCATTGGTTAATAATTCTCCTTTGCACATTGCCAAACCTCCTAAATCAATTGTCCCTCTTCTTTTCCTTGGATATCAGTGGGTTGACAAGACTCGGGCGATGATCTTTGGGCTATCTCCTGTAATACAAAGAACACTGAATCAGAGGGGACCGGTGGTGACCGGCCAAAAATCCTCCGATGGTGAAGTTAGTTACTTTTGAACTCTCTGTAAGGAATAAGTATTCTCTCAAAATTAAGTATGTGTGGAACGGTTATCTGTTTAGTAACCGTTCCCAATGTCGAGGAGTCCGGAGAATTGGGGGTAACTTCCATAACCGCTGTGGAAGTTACCTGGGCTGGACGGGCCGATGAACTCGTCCATCCTTAGTAAAGATGGACGAGACTTCCACGATGAGCTCGTCCATCTTTAGTGATAGATGGACGAGACCATCATGGAAGGCTTGTCCTGTGTAAATGATGAGTAGATTCCATGAGGTATTCCTCGTCCATATATGGACGAGGTTCGCCAGAACGCTTGGAATTTTCTCCGCCTATTGTAGCTTCTTTCGTTGGACGAGACATATGGACGAGTTATGGACTTGGATGATTTGTGACACCATCAGTTTTATTTCTACACAATATCAGCATCCCAAAATATAAAACAAAATTACAAACGACTTATTGGATAATTCATTTGACAAAGAATAAAAACATATAAGAAATATACAATCTTGAAAATTAATTTTATAATCTATTATCAATTTTAGTTGTCACTCTATTTCAATTTGAGAATATACATTAAAGTTTGATTGTTTACTTATTTATACACGGTCTCTTTTATGAATATCATATCTAGAAAATATCATAATTTATTTTGAAAAACCGTTTATTTTGGACATAAATTGTTAAAAAAAAAGGTCTAAGCATTCATAATTTATGCTAATTTGATACTTTGGTTTCACTATTTTCACACTTATGAATATTTCTCACACGTCTACAATTTTAAATCTATGCTTTTAGCTCTACTGTAACCAGATTATCTTGGCATGTACTTTGTTATTTGATATCTAAAAATCTTTACTCATTACAAAATGCTCAACCATTCATCTTTCAATTCATTTGCATGTAGTTATATAAATGTCTCAATTGTTTCCTTAAAACTCACAACAAACAATTAAACTAATATTGTCTTAATTTTATTTTTTTTACCCAAAAAAAAAAAAAGTTTTAAAAAATGGTTTAGGTAATGGGTTGGGTCGAGTTGACCCGCAAAAAAAAACACCGGTTGGGTCACGAGTCAACCTGTTTTTGCTTCAGATTAAAAAAATCAGGTTCGGATCAGGTCGAGTCAAAAAATTTTGACCCATTTTGCCATGTCTACAATTGTGTACCGAGCAAAGTGGAGGAAGTGATTAACAGGTTTTCAAATCAGCAATATGGGGGACAATAAGATGGTTTTCACTTTTGCCTCATTTGTAGATTGAGAATCGATGCTAGTGAATGGACCTTGGCCTAGTTCTTCAACAAGCATGATATATTGTTGCAAAGAGTAGAAGATGATGAATTGATTTCAAACATTCTTTGCAACATTTGTTTAATGGATAGGGTACAAAGTTTAGTTACAAAATTGGTCATAGTATTAGGCTATAACTTTACTCAATTAAATAAACATTACTACATGTGAGTACACAACTCGCACCAATCGGATTTGTCCGCTTTGGGGAGCCAGTCCCTCACGGTTTTGTTCTCGGCCCCAAGTGTGGTCTTTTGGGATTTTCACCTTCTTTGAGGCTTGACACCCTTAGTCCCACATCGGTTGGAGAACCCTCCCACTCATGGTTTATAAGCTTCTGGAGCAACCATGAGTGTACCACTACTACACATCGGTTGTAGTCTACCAATTTTGTAACTAAACTTTGTTTATAGGAAGAAGGCATATAATATAATTTGTATAGATGGGCCTAGTAACACTATGCAAGGGGATGGGCCTGATTTTATTTCCAAATAGTGGGTCCTCACTTAACAAGGAACCCAAGCCCAAGAGTAGAAAATGGAAGAATATTAGCAAGACTGAGCCAGAAGATCAGGCCCAGAAGAGTTAAAGAACCGAGATAGTGAGCTTGTGACTTTTTTGGGAATAGAGGACTTTTATTCAGCGAAAAAAGAAGAAAAAAGAAGAACAGAGGCCTTTTAGGCTATTATTCAATGTTAAAGATATTTTATGACTTTTTCATTTTAGTTAATGAAACCAGCAAAGTCAATTAGTGTCTTAACTTGTGATAAAAAAATAATTATAAAACTAACTCGTACCATTTGATATATATAAATATATATATTTCCCAATTATGCTATTCTTTTTCTTTTGCCTTGTCTCTAATGGCTATTTTTCGGTTCTTAATGGAAAAATGAATCATGGTGACTCTCCTAAAGTACCTTTTAAAGGATCATAACTCATAACCCCTTATCTATAAATAGTGATTTCATATTCACATTTTAATAAATTCACAAAAATTCTCCAAATTTGCTATTTGTAGAAATCTTGGCTTAATTGTATTTTGGAGGAAAAACTTATAGAAATCCTATAATAAAACTTGTGTGTGGTAAAAACTTTCTAAAGAAAACAACTATTTGTGCTTTTAGTATTCATCAATTATCTCTTTGTTATTCCATTATTTTTTCATAAGTTTTTTCAACAATGTATTTCATACAAATTATCAACTTTTACATACATATTACTAAATAATTTTTTAGTAATAATAATTGTAAGGACTCAATTTGTAACGATCCCAAACTGATATTGGGTTCGTACGTTAAAGGCCCAAACAATAAAATTTGTAGAGCGTGGGCTGAAAGGCTAAGCCTTGGTCAACGGACAGTGGTTAGTCAAGATATTCATAGTGGACGCACAGAGGTGAACTAAGTGTATCCATGGACCTTGTCCATTGAGTTTAATGTTCTTATTCTTCCTTTTTACTTTTTGGGTGCCATGGTCCCCTCTTTTTGGCGTATAAGCTCTTACATTATATAGCCCTTCTCAGTTGATCCTGACCTTCCATCTGTTGATCAGGCAGGTAACTACTCGAGTACCTGTCCTATCAGCCGCATCCCCCTACTTTCTGTTAGTTGCAATAACCGAAGCCACACTGTTCAGGAGTCCTTTCCCATCAATGTGACTAGGACGTTTGTTGGCGCATTCAATACGGAGGTGACGTCTTCTCCTTGAACCACTCCCACACTGTACCCCCGTGCGAGTCCCATTCTACTCGCCTTTTCTTCTGGGACCGTTTTGGAGGTTGCCTTTGATGACATGTCGTTCTTCCCTTTTAGGCCTTGGGATGCCGAGGACAGGATCATCCTCGGCTGCATCTCTAGGCTATTTAGTCTTTCACTACTTGTCCTCGACAACTACTCTCATCGGCGCGGGCCCTGGGCCCTAATGGAAAGTGGGTCGGGACACAAATTCTCTGGCCCCGCAATAGCCACTCAAAATCCTGCTGTCCGGATCCTCGAACGGAGAGGAGGGTTTTGATGACATCAGGCCTCTGTCAAAGCTTGTCAATCCTTGTCACCTATCAATTCCAGAGACTCTTCGTCTGCCCGAGACACGTTCTTGGAGCCTTGGAAGGTGAAACGTGTCTTCATTAAATGCGAGCGGCTCTGTGCTTCCCACGTTCAATGGCACGATGGTGATTTAACGGTGGAGATTTCCTTACCTTTATGGGCGGGAAAATTCGTGCAATTACTTTCGATGGGAGGTATAAATAATTTTTGGAACTGATTTGTCTCTTCACTTTTGCACTTAAGAGTTCTAGCGCACATATCCTAGGTTCAGCCAAACTTTCATCCAAATTCAAGTCTATCTCCAGCACAAAAAGTCTGTCCGAGGAACTTTTCCTCTTTTTTGTAAGTTCTCTGTCTTCACTAATTCGTGCTTTTTCTTTTCTGGGTTTATTTTTCTCTTGTTCCTCTCCTTCTCCCGTCACCCCCTAAATCTGTTTAGTAGCTCCTCGAGATGGTTAAACTGAAAAAGTTGGTTGAGACCGAAGAGGTGATGGAAAAGTTCATCGCCAACTATAGGATTCCCCCCAACGTAAGTCTGAAGCACTGCAAGGTGGGAGAGTGGCATCTCAAGAGGAGGACGGGCGAGGTGGTAATTCCTCTTCTCGCCTTCGTAGAGGGGGGTATGAGAATCCCCATGGAGCCGGTAATGAAGAGTTACCTTAGGCATTTCCGATTAGCTCCCACCCAGTGCGCTGCCAATATGTTTAGGATTCTGGGTTGTGTGGATGCCTTAAACGAAAAAATGGGGCTAAGACCAACCCATCATGACGTAAATTGGTGCTACAATCTCCAAAATTTGAAGGGCAAATCCTACTACATGAAGATGAAAGACGATAGGGTTCGGCTAATCCAGTGCCTCCCCGAGCCCAACAAAGGGTTGAACAAGGACTTTCTTATAGTATCTGGGGAATGGCATGATGGCCTTCCTTGCCCAATGGTGGAGGGAGAACCAGGTGGGGTATAGAGAGTAGGAGGGTGTCATTCCTTTGCGCTGTCTTAATTTGGTGTGGATCGGTTACTAACCATGTACATGCCTCTTTTTTTTTTTTTGCAGATCCACACGCCTTTCATCGACACTTTCATTTGGTCAACCGGGTGGATTTGGAGACTGTTCTTCAAGCGGCGGTTTTTGTAAATGACGAGGATGGTCAAGTCAGAGCCACTCACAAAATCTTAGGGTACGATCCCATCCAGAAGTCATTTGCCGGCCCAAAGCACGTGATTAGCGCTAACAATCCTCGGCTTCCGAAAATCACTGTAGTCGAGAACGGGTTTTTGATATCTGAAGGATCTCTTGTCCCGGAGGGCATCCCATTAGCGGGCTCTTCCACGTCTCACCAGGTAGCGGAGGACGAAGGTGATTTGGGTCTGTCCGAGGAGAGATTTGGGGTATTTGACCAAGCTGACCCATCCGAGGATCCTTCTGGTGACCTGGATGACCCTGACTTGTCCGAAGCGGAACTATTGTCAGTGGGAACATCCTCTCGAGCCGAGATGGGTCTTAAGAGAAATCCCCCGACCAACTTATTCGACCTCATTAACGGCCAGCCGGGGAACGGTACACAGGGAAAGCCGCAATCCAGTGTTCCAACTCCCCCCCCCCCCAGCCCCAGCCTATCTAGACTAGGTCTTCCTCTTCCAAGTCGCAGCCACAATCTCCCCGCCCCAAACTTCCTGCTCCTCCTCAATCAGCTCTACCTCCTCAGCCTGAGCCCACCGACCCAAAGAGAAAGAGGAGTCCCAAGGGTAAGGAACCCATGGATGGGGGGAAGTCCCAATCCTCTCGGGAGGGGGACGAAGCCCCGCGAGCTCGAAAGCAATTAAAGATCGGGCATGAAGGACAGGGGAAAGAGATCGATGCCCCATCCGCGCCAAATGCTTGGCTTCCCGCCCGAATGCTCCACGGGGAGCCATTGTTGGAAGGCGCATCCATGAGGAACCTTGGAGACAGTAAAGGCGGTTATGTAGCCAACGCGCTAGAGAGGGCCCTGCTGCTTCCCACTGATATGGGAGAGTTAAAGAATATGAGGATGCAGGAGGTTGCCCTCAGCATGAAGAGGTACCTGGGTATGGTAAAGCTCCTAAAACCTATAACTCCGTCAATTTTTGCTCCTAGATTCTTGGTCATAATGTGTTTGTTTCAATTGGCAGGCTATCTAGGCTACCTATAGGATGGAGGAAGAAGTTAAGGAGCAGAGTAAGATCGCCGAGCTTGAGCGCAATAAATGTATAGATGCTGCGCGAACCCTCAAAACTTCCAAGACTGACCTCGCGAAGGCCAGGGAGGACTTAAAAGAGGCTGCCAGAGCCAGGGATAGTGCCAAGGCAGGTTTGACTGGAGCCCAGAAACAGGCCAAGAAACAAACGAAGCGCCTACTCGCTGCCGAGGAGCAATTACAGATTGCTAAGGAGCAGATCAGTGATCTAAAAAAGAAACTGATCAAGGCAGACAATGCTAAGGGCGTGGCGGAATTTGCCAGGGATGAAGCCGTGAGGGCCAAGATGGAGGCTAAGTTTGCCAAGACTGAGGCCGAAACTGCTAAGGACAAGACCGAGGAGGAGGGTTACGAGGCGGGGGTGGCTGAAACCCAGGCCCACCTTAAAGCTCAAATCCCTGGTGTATGCAGGCTATACTAGTCCCAGGTTTGGAACGAGACCCTCAACCGAGCTGGGGTGGAGGCTTCGTTCGATTTGTGGAAGGCGAAGAGCATATTTTATCCTCCAGCCATTCGTGAGACCGCCTCCGCCGGCTCCGAGGCTGCGAGCGTTCCAAAGGAGGCCAAGGCTGCTCAATCAGAAGCTGCTCAGCCCATTGTCATTCCTGACAAGTTGACTGAGGGAGGAGAGACTTATAAGGCGACAGAAACACCTGGAGGTTTGAATCCTGAGATGCCTCAGGAGGTTGCCATGCCTACAGTCAGTGCTCAGATCTCCTGTGCCAAAGAGCCAGCCATCTTTGTTCAGCCCCTTCAGGCCATTCCCCTTACTGATGTCCCCCAGGGCACCGAGGCTAATCCTGCCCAACCTTCCCAAGAAGTGGATGTCTCCCAAGGCTCCGAGGCTAATCCTGTTCAGCCTTCCCAAGAAGGGGATGTCTCCTAAGGTTCCGAGACTAATCCTGCTCGACCTTCCCAGGATGTGGCCAAAACGAAATTGAAGAAGTAAAAGCCCTAGCCAACTTTTTTATTTGTTTCTAGTTTAACTGTTAACTAGCTTCCCTTTTGTTTCGAGGACTATAGAGTTTGCTTGTAGTTGAACTCCTTGACCACATATATGAAATTCTTTTCTTCCTTTTTCCTTTAAATTACATATTAGTTATCCTTTCCGATATTTACTATTATTGCGAATCTCATGATTTTTGATCTAGTTATCTTAACATGTATGAATAGTTGTGTACATGATATACTTGGGATCATATCTCAGAGTTTGAATTTGTACCTAAACATACTTCTGAGGGACTAAAGGTGTTGTGAAATTTTAAAATACTCGCAAGTGTACGAACCGTACCGAAGTATAGTTGGACAAGAACGAGGTCGAACCCACAGGGACTTGAATAAACGTAGGAAAATTGATTAAACCTTAACCAAACTAATCCTAATCTAGTTTAATAAAAACTGTTTTTTTTTTTTTTTTTGCAATTAAATATACTAAACAAATAATAAAGTTAAGCAAATAGTTAAACTAAGCAAAAGATATAAAGCAAGAAAAAGATGTAAACAATCAAGAGAAAGGAATTAAGGTTTTGGAATCCGCCTTGTAAATCATATCAGCATATATTTATGATCATTAATTTTTCTCAACCACTGCATGATAATCTAGAAATCAATCTTGCTATCATGGAAAATATCATCATTAAAATCCTTATTTGTAAAAATCAAAAGCATGTTCTTCTTCGCTTCTTAAATATAAAATCAAATCATCAATTGTATCTGTAGCCAAACAAATCACAAGATATATCCAATTCTAAAAATCAAATCATAAATTGTATCCATTGACAGACAAATCACAAGTGATATCCAATTTTATAATCAAGAATTAATAAACCAAGCATTCAATTAATTAAGACAAATCCTAAATCATGAGAAAAACATGATTGAACTCATATCTAGAATCTCATCTTAGTCAATTGATATGAAGTAAGAACAATTTAAATCATTAAAGAATAACTATTGTGGCAAAAATCAAATCACATAAATATTACTAATAATCCTTAACAAGGTTTCATCCTCAACCTTAATTATAAATTTAGCTACTCATAGTAATTGAAAGAAAACACAAAAATAAAATACCAAACATTAAACTAGACAAATAAAATAAAACTAACTGTCATGGAAGAAGTAGCCGCAACTCTCTATACATTCAGCCCTCAGCCCTAACACTAGCCTCCACCTCCTGAATTTTGCCCTAAAGAGCCTTTAAATAGGTCAAGGAATCCTATTACAAGTTGAATTCTCGTTTGGAGAAAATCCCAGATTTTTAGGCTTCACTTAACCGACTATTTTGGCCCATTTAAAGTCAGAATTTGGACTTTTGGTAAACTACAAAGTTGTAGCCCTTTAAGTTATCGTTCCATCCCAACTTGAATCATCTCGATTGGACATCTGAGCCGAAAGTTATGCCAAAAATACTAACTGATGTGCAGTTTGGAATCCTAATCCGAATTGGACTTGGATTTGGTGCAAATTTCTTTTGATTCCTTGCTCCAATTGGACTTAAATTTAATTGGGTTGGTCTTTTCTTGAATTCATGCCTGGCTGAATGTAAGTTGGCTTGAATCAATTGGCCTAGCCCACTTTGCATGTAAAGCCCTTGTTACCTACAACACAAAGATAATATATAATCAGTCACAAAATAACATAAAAGTAAGGATAAATATGTAGATATGTGAGTACTTTATTGTATATATTTCATGCACATCAAATACCCCCAAACCTACATTTTGCTAGTCCTCGAGCAAAACAGATAAAGAGTAAAACAAAACAAAGAAGTTAAAAACAAAGAAAAAGGAAATCCTAACTAATCCACTTTCGCTGGAATTTTCGATTGCATTTAGCGTATGCAACAAGCCTTTAAACCCCTAGCTTACACTAGTGGACGAGTTGTAGCCTCGTGAGGGTTTGCAGGGAATTTACCCACAAAATTCTGAGAATGAATACTAAAAAAAAACAAATAAATAAATAACTAAACAAAACAAAGAAAATCAATTATTTTTTTCAATTGCCTTTTGCAAAGAGGATTAGTTGAAGTTCAAAAACACTATAAATGCTAAAGAAATTTCTCATGCCATCAAAACTCAATGTGAGTGAAAAGTGGTAGCCAACCCAAACATACTCTTAGTTTTAGAATAAACTTGACTCGAATCTCTATTTGAAAGTATGCTTCAACTCAAATCTTTCTAGTGTTATCACTCAACAAATGAAATCACTCTGAAATGGGGTGTAACACTCTCAACAATATATGTGAGCGGAATAATGTAAGCAAAATCAAATACCTCACATATAAATCACATGAAAAACGCTTAATCAAGAAAGAACAAGTAGTCTCATGAAAGGATGCCAAAAATATTCATACCACACCTTTTTCTTCTCAGTCATGTCAATATCTGAACTACACAATCTTCAAGATCAAATAAGGACTTTATTGGGACGTAATGTAAGGTAAAAGTAAAGGGAATGAAATAAAAATGGGTGAAGGTAAATATAAGAAGTGTTTCAAGATTTGTCGGAATGTCAACTCTTTTTGGAATTTTCATTCAGCATTTTTTTTCCAACTCTTCTTCTTCAAAGTAGTACTCCTTCCTTACATTTCACTTCTCAAAATTTGATGAGAACCCTTTTTATTTTCTTCTTTTTGACACTTTTCCCTTCTTCTTTTTTCTTCTCTTTTCAATTCTTTTTCTTTTTTTTCTTTGAATTTTTCTTTCTTTCTTTGAAGTCTCTTACAAACCACCACATTGAAACAAATTGATCAAATTCAATCTTGAAACACTATGGATAAGGGCTTTAAGAAAGAAAGGCTAATTAAAAGGCTCAACGGGGTGACTAGCGATAATGTATCAAAAAAAAGAAAAATACATATATGGCTCAAAGTAGACAAAAATGGCCTAATCTCATCTCTCAAAGACTAGTATAGTTCATTCAACATCAATGACTTCAAAAGATTAAAGTGTGGCATAAAATCATATATTTTTTTTCTTGGCCAAAAGAAAAAAACAATGAGACTACAACAAGGGAAATATGTTATGCACTTCAAAATGAATTTTAAGATTAGAAACAATAAATAACCCTCCAAAAATAATGATTGGCTCAAAACTCACAGGGGTTACAGTCTCCACATTATTATCATCAAGATTTTCTAATCATTTTTATCCTTCAACAACAAGTTGTGCCTGAGTGGCTACGTGCATGTGCAATGAATGGAGCATGAAAGCAATGAAATTCTTTAAGCAAGATTAGTATAATGAACTCAAAACATAAACCTCAAGCTAGGCAAAAGTTTTTTTTTTTTTTTTTTGTTTTTTGTTTTTTGTTTTTTGTTTTTTAACACAACTAAACAAAACAAAACCAAAAGATAGAAATCTATATAAATCCCCCCCAAACCTAAACCAAACATTGTCCTCAATGTTAAAAATGATACTCTCAAATATATGTCTTGAATGAAAAGAGAGCAAAATATGAATATGCAACATGAGAAACTCAAGTAGGAAAAGTAAGGTAAGGAGAAGGAGGAGACGTACCTTAATCAAGCTGATTGTTATAAATTTTAATTTCTGTCAAATATTAGCTAGAACAAAAGAAAATAAAATGAAACAAGAAAATAAACACAAAGATTAATCTAAAATCAGAAAATAAAAAAGAAAAAAAAAATTTTTTTTGGCAAAAAGATTTAACACAACTGGAGATCAATCCTAATAAACAGGACCATCCAAACCCCAACAACACCATGGAGATAAATAATTCATATTATGAATGGACTAGTCCAATGATATTGTAACTTACCTGGGTCAAAAGCATGTTGAGAAACTTTTGCAGTGTCTTCCAAGTGAATTCTTTGCATAACCACAGAAGCACTAATACCCTTAATATCAGCAATTCTCCAACCTATAGCTTCCTTATGCTCTTGAAGTATACTTATCAATCGGTGTTCCCAAAAGTCATCCAACTTTAGTGGTTCTACAATAGATGGGAATGGGGATGAAGAAAGTGGGAAATGGACCACTTTCGGCTGCCAGCTATCAATACTTAAGAGAGGAACAGAATCCAACAATGCATTGACCTCCTCAATTGATTTTTCAGTATCCAAATTGCAATCAAAACGGGTTAAGCAAGCGTTTGGGGGATCCTCACAACTTGATTGTAGGAAAGTATCATGGACTAGGCTCCCAATCATGTTAACCTCACATATATCCTCATTGTCTAGTACTTGCTTACTTATGTCAAAAATATTAAGCTCAACAGTCATATTCCCAAAAGAAATCTTCATCACACCACTCCGACAATTGATCAAAGCATTGGATGTGGCTAAGAAAGGGCGACCCAAAATGACATGGATTTGTGTACTGGCATTTAGAGCAGGCTCAGTGTCTAACACAGCAAAATCAACAGGAAAATAGAACGCATCCACCTTAATCAGCACATCCTCAACAATACCTCTAGGGATTTTCACAGACCTATCAGCTAATTGAAGTGTCATGGTTGTGGGTTTCAACTCCCCCAAACCTAGCTGTAAGTATACTAAATATGGCATTAGGTTCACACTTGCCCCCAAATCTAGCAAAGCTCGCTCAATGAGATGATCCCCAATCCCACATGAAATTGTAGGAGATCCAGGGTCTTTACATTTCACTGGATATTTATTCTGAATGATTGAACTAACTTGCTCTGTCAAAAATGCCTTTTTAGGGACATTTGTCTTTCTCTTCATTGTCACAAGATCTTTTAGAAACTTAGCATAAGCAGGAACTTGTTGAATTGCATCAAGAAATGGAATATTAATTTGCACTTGCTTAAAAACCTCTAAAATATCTCCAAATTGTGCACTTTTCTGAGGACTGATTAAACTTTGAGGAAATGGAGCTTTAGGAACAAACCTCTTATCAAGGGGGGAATTAAGATCCTGAATTGGAGTGGCAGGTGGGTTGTCCTTCTTTTCTCTATGATCATCATGTGAACTATGAGTTCCTTTTTCCTTTGACACAATATTTTCATCATCCTTCACTTCTGGCATTTTCACTTGATTATCAACTTGCTTACCAAACCTAAGGGTAGTAATAGACTGAACATGTTCTTGTCCATAAGTAGAATTAGAAGAACCATTGATGGCATACTGTCCTTTTGGGTTAGGTACAGGTTGACTAGGAAACTTTCCTTTTTCCCTTTCTCCAACTTGGGTTGCTAACTGGCCAACTTGATTTTCCAACTTTGAAATAGCTTGAGTATTCAAATGGGTGGAACTTTTTATCTCTTGAATGGCTTGGCTAGTTGATTGCGTGAAAGTTTTGAGAAACTCCTCCAAAGATGATTGTGGTCTTGGTGGTGCCATAAACTGAGGTGTTGATTGAGGAATGGGAGGATATGCTTGAGTAGGTGGACGAAATTGACTTTGTTGATGCACTTGTTGTCCACCTACATTTGTGGGAGGCTGATTTTGCCTCCATGAGAAATTAGGATTGTTCCTCCAATTTGGATTGTATGTCTCTGAAAATGGACTAGCAAATGGTTTTCCATAATTATTCAGTGCATTTGCTTGCTCAGCATAAAAATCAGGGTACCCAGCTGCAGAAGGACACATTTGTGTTGTATGCATAGGACTAGCACAAATAGAGCATGTTTCACTTTGAACTTTATTGATAGAATTCATCCCTCTACCTAAAGCTAAAGCTTCAACCTTACAAGTGAGATTTTCCAACCTAGCTTTTATGTCAAAATCTTCACTGACTTCATACAATCCTCCTTTCTTCATTGCAGGGGCACATCTCTCTTTACGATTGGAAAAATGCCATTGTTGTGAACTTTCAGAAAAATTCTCAAGAAATTTGTAAGCCTCATCATCTACAAGACTCAAAAATCCACCACCATTCATGGACTCAATCATGTTACGATTTGTTTGAGTCAAACCATTATAAAAATATTGTACTAGTCTCCATGTTTCAAAACCATGATGGGGACACTTTAAGATCAAGTCCTTAAATCTCTCCCAACTCTCATAAAATTTCTCTTGTTCATCCTAATAAAAATCTGCAATTTCTCTCCTCAAAGCATTGGTCTTGGCCATTGGGAAAAATTTAGAGAGGAATTTTGTGATCAACAGTTCCCATGAAGTGATAGATCCAGGTGACAAAGAATTAAGCCATGCTTTTGCCTTATCCTTCAAGGAAAAAGGGAATAAACGCAAGCGAACAGAGTCATCAGTGAAATTTTGAAACTTACAAGTAGCACAAATCTCAAGAAAATCCTTCACATGCATATAAGGATCTTCTCTATCCAATCCATGAAAAGTAGGAAGAAGGTGGATTATCTATGGCTTCAACTCAAAATGTGCAGCAGTGGTTGCAGGCAATACTATGCAAGATGGAGGGTTGGTGGTTATGGGTGAGAACAACTCTCTAAGAGTTTTTGAATCATCTCCAGTTTCTCCCATTGTGGATGAATAATCAAAACTAACAAGACGATTTTCTTTATCACATATCCAAGTTCTCATACACCAAGCACAAAGAAATTAATTTTTTTTTTGTTTTTTTTTTCTATTTAAAAAAAATAACTACAACTAGTAGAAGGAAAAATTCAATTAAGACCTAATTTATTTTCCTAACCAAGTCCCCGGCAACGGCGCCAAAAAACTTGTTGTGAAATTTTAAAATACTCGCAAGTATACGAACCGTACCGAAGTATAGTTGGACAAGAACGAGGTCGAACCCACAGGGACTTGAATAAACGTAGGAAAATTGATTAAACCTTAACCAAACTAATCCTAATCTAGTTTAATAAAAACTTTTTTTTTTTTTTTTTGCAATTAAATATACTAAACAAATAATAAAGTTAAGCAAATAGTTAAACTAAGCAAAAGATATAAAGCAAGAAAAAGATGTAAACAATCAAGAGAAAGGAATTAAGGTTTTGGAATCCGCCTTGTAAATCATATCAGCATATATTTATGATCATTAATTTTTCCCAACCACTGCATGATAATCTAGAAATCAATCTTGCTATCATGGAAAATATCATCATTAAAATCCTTATTTGTAAAAATCAAAAGCATGTTCTTCTTCGCTTCTTAAGTATAAAATCAAATCATCAATTGTATCTGTAGCCAAACAAATCACAAGATATATCCAATTCTAAAAATCAAATCATAAATTGTATCCATTGACAGACAAATCACAAGTGATATCCAATTTTATAATCAAGAATTAATAAACCAAGCATTCAATTAATTAAAACAAATCCTAAATCATGAGAAAAACATGATTGAACTCATATCTAGAATCTCATCTTAGTCAATTGATATGAAGCAAGAACAATTTAAATCATTAAAGAATAACTATTGTGGCAAAAATCAAATCACATAAATATTACTAATAATCCTTAACAAGGTTTCATCCTCAACCTTAATTATAAATTTAGCTACTCATAGTAATTAAAAGAAAACACAAAAATAAAATACCAAACATTAAACTAGACAAATAAAATAAAACTAACTGTCATGGAAGAAGTAGCCGCAACTCTCTATACATTCAGCCCTCAGCCCTAACACTAGCCTCCACCTCCTGAATTTTGCCCTAAAGAGCCTTTAAATAGGTCAAGGAATCCTATTACAAGTTGAATTCTCGTTTGGAGAAAATCCCAGATTTTTAGGCTTCACTTAACCGACTATTTTGGCCCATTTAACGTCAGAATTTGGACCTTTGGTAAACTACAAAGTTGTAGCCCTTTAAGTCATCGTTCCAGCCCAACTTGAATCATCTCGATTGGACATCTGAGCCGAAAGTTATGCCAAAAATACTAACTGATGTGCAGTCTGGAATCCTAATCCGAATTGGACTTGGATTTGGTGCAAATTTCTTTTGATTCCTTGCTCCAATTGGACTTAAATTTAATTGGGTTGGTCTTTTCTTGAATTCATGCCTGGCTGAATGTAAGTTGGCTTGAATCAATTGGCCTAGCCCACTTTGCATGTAAAGCCCTTGTTACCTACAACACAAAGATAATATATAATCAGTCACAAAATAACATAAAAGTAAGGATAAATATGTAGATATGTGAGTACTTTATTGTATATATTTCATGCACATCAAAAGGCATCATCAGAGGTGCCGTGCGTGTTGTTGGGCCGTGTCTGGTACTTAGATTTTCTTGGAGTATCTAGTTTCCCCATAGGCTTGAGTCCGAGAACCATGCAATACCTTGGTTCTGTCCAAGACTTAGATTCTCTTTAAGTAGTTGGTTTCCCCATAGGTTTGAGTCCGAGAACCATGCAATACCTTGGTTCTGTCCAAAACTTAGATTCTCTTTAAGTAGTTGGTTTCCCCATAGGTTTGAATCCGAGGACCATGCAATACCTTGGTTCTGTCCAAAACTTAGATTCTCTTTAAGTAGTTGGTTTCCCCATAGGTTTGAATCCGAAGACCATGCAATACCTTGGTTCTGTCCTAAACTTAGATTCTCTTTAAGTAGTTGGTTTCCCCATAGGCTTGAGTCTAAGGACCATGCAATACCTTAGTTCTGTCATAAACTTAGATTCTCTTTAAGTAGTTGGTTTCCCTATAGGCTTGAGTCTGAGGACCATGCAATACCTTAGTTCTATCCAAAACTTAGATTCTCTTTAAGTAGTTGGTTTTCCCATAGGCTTGAGTCCGAGGATCATGCAATACCTTGGTTCTGTCCAAAACTTAGATTCTCTTTAAGTAGTTGGTTTCCCCATAGGTTTGAGTCCGAGGACCATGCAATACCTTGGTTCTGTCCAAAACTTAGATTCTCTTTAAGTAGTTGGTTTCCTCATAGGCTTAAGTCCGAGGACCATGCAATACCTTGGTTCTGTCCAAAACTTAGATTCTCTTTAAGTAGTTGGTTTCCCCATAGGCTTGAATCCGAGGACCATGCAATACCTTGGTTCTGTCCAAAACTTAGATTCTCTTTAAGTAGTTGGTTTCCCCATAGGTTTGAGTCCGAGGACCATGCAATACCTTGGTTCTGTCCAAAACTTAGATTTTCTTTTAGTTTCAAGGACTAGCCCCTCGGGCGAGGTGTGGGGTGTTGACTTGATGTTGGAAGCCCCTAGAACTGCCCATTACACGGGCACTTTGAGGCGTAGCCCCTAGTGGGACTTTATATTAGGGCAACCACAGCGGGCTGCTGGGAATGATGGAGGGGCTTTTGCAGACCCTTGTTTGACAGGGGCTTGATCCTACCACCGCCTGTGCCAACGCACAAGCCTTTCCCACAGACGGCGCCAATTGTAAAGACTCAATTTGTAACGATCTCAAACTGATATTGGGTTCGTACGTTAAAAGCCCAAACAATAAAATTTGTAGAGCATGGGATGAAAGGCTAGGCCTTGGTCACCGGACAGTGGTTAGTCAAGGTATTCATGGTGGACGCACAGAGGTGAACTAAGTGTATCCATGGACCTTGTCCATTGAGCTTAATGTTCTTATTCTTCCTTTTTACTTTTTGGGTACCATGGTCCCTTCTTTTTGGCGTATAAGCCCTTACATTATATAGCCCTTCTCAGTTGATCCTGACCTTCCATATGTTGATCAGGCAGGTAACTACTCAAGTACCTGTCCCATCAACCGCCTCCCCCTACTTTCTATTAGTTGCAATAACCGAAGCTACACTATTCAGAAGTCCTTTCCCATCAATGTGGCTAGGACGTTTGTTGACGCATTCAATGCGGAGGTGACGTCTTCTCCTTGAACCACTCCCACACTGTACCTCCATGCGAGTTCCATTCTACTCACCTTTTCTTCTAGGAGCTTTTTGGAGGGTGCCTTTGATGACATGTCGTTCTTCCCTTTTAGGCCTTGGGATGCCGAGGATAGGGTCATCCTCAGCTACATCTCTAGGCGATTTGGTATTTCACTACTTGTCCTCGGCAACTACTCTCCTCGACGCGGGCCTTGGGCCCTAATGGAAAGTAGGCCGGGACACAAATTCTCTGGCCCCACAGTAATTATAACAACAACAACAACAATAATAATAATAACAAGTCCTATTAAAACTATGCTCAATGACGATCTTTCATAAAATAAAATTTATCTTTTACCATTTTCATAATGATATTTTTAACATTTTTATTTTCAATATAAATTTTCAAATTGTCTATCAAAATGAACAATAAAATTTTAATAGAACCAATGGAGTATTCAAAGACATGAAGCAAAACTGTAATAGGTGTACAACAACAAGGTTTACAAAAATAAAAATAACAATAAATTGAGGAATTAAAAAATTCATTATCTTTGTAACTACTAGATCAATTGGCAATTCTATTTTGAGAAATTTCATTTTAACAATGTAATGAATTTAACAGTATAGGTTGATAAGTAACAAATTAAAATCTACGAATTTAAAAAGTAACAAATTTATTAAACTCTATAGTTTTAAAAGTAAGGCTAAATTACAAACTATACCCCTAAAGTTTGGGAGTATTTGGATTTTACACCTTGAAGTTTCAGAATTTAGATTTTACTCCTTGAAGTTTAGGGGTGTTTGGATTTTACACCCTGAAATTTCAAAAGTTAAATTTTACCACCTGAAATTTTATTCTATTTGCATCAACAGCCCATTCGTCTATATTTTCCGTTAATTGCCACATAAACTTACCACGCGTGTTTAGTTTATCTAATATAATGATGTCATGTCATTTTTGTAGCCTCAAAAATTAAATGATTAAAAATGGCATAGCATAATAAACTAAACATGCATGATAAGGTTCATGTGGCACTTAATGAAAAATATGGACTAAAAAACTGCTAATGCAAACGGAATAGAATTTTAGGGGGTAAAATCTATATTCTAAAACTTTAGGGTGTTAAATCCAAACAACTTCAAACTTTAGAGATATAGTTTGCAATTTAGCTTAAAAATAATAAAGTAGACCTCAAAGTTTCAAAAAGTAGCAAATGCAACTCCCCAACAAACCTCAAACATAATGGGTTGAACCTTAATTTTGTTACTTTTTAAGATTTAAGAGTTTTAATTATTACCTTTGAAATTATAGGTTTTAATTTGTTGCTTTTTATTTTTACTTTTTTTTTTTAAAATATGTTATTTTTTAAATGAAAAGGTTTATTTTTGGTACACAAAAATTATACGGTTTAACATATATTTTAAGGGTACCATTGGCTCAAATATTTGAGGGGCAACTAAAATTTTTGTTAGTTAAATCTTTTTTAAAAAAAATCTTGTTAGTTAAATCTTTAAAATGTTTAATAGAATTACATAACATGCTATAAAAACATTTTAAAAAATTTTGGATTAGTCCCCGCCCATGTGAGTAGTTCCGCCCCTGATGATGGTGGACGGGCCTTCAAAGGCTCCCACCAGTCCGTTCGCCCTAAGTAACAATGCAAAGTTAAAGTTACGGACAGAAAGTACGAAGAATTCGACCAATCCACCATGTGCAGATGAAGATGATGGGGCCTTGTAGTTAGTCTGTAGGCAGAGATTTACTCGAAATTTTCACACCGCAATTCAAAAAAGTTGTGTGAAATTTTGGTGTAAAAGTGTGTTTCCTGCCAACAGTCATGGATCATGGTGTAGGTGTGTGTAAAAGTTTGCTGACTATAAACTATAATGTGTGCCAAATCAAACCCCATAAAACTAGTCCTATGGGGACATTCTGATGATGTGTTCAATGACTTGAAGGAAGTGTTGTAAACTTAGAAGTCTTATGTTTCATCCATCACACTATCAATTCATAAAGTTTTCAGGACATATCATTATTAGAGAATGAAATACTTTAGTCAAAAACTAAGACAAAATTAGAAACACCCACACACACACACACACAAAAGACTATCATAAATGAACGTACACTTTTCATTTTCTCTTAGTACTTTAACAATATATTGATAACTACACAAATACTATTTAACATAAACAACTATGTTAAATTACCGATTGTTTCAAAAGTTTAAACTATAGAAATATGGTAAATTTAATCATTTAACCATATACTTTTAACACTTCTTCTCACGTGTGGACTGAAACTACCATTTACTAGGTGAGGCTCAACACGTGGGAATTTAAATGGAAGATAAAGTAAAGGAGATAAGGATTGAATTCAGGATCTCATGCTCTGATACCATGTTAAATTACTGATTGTCCCAAAAGCTTAAATTATTGAGATGTGGTAAATTTAATCATATAACCATATATTTCTAACAAACTAAAATTAACATCGAACATGGTAAATTTAAGGTTCTAAAAAAAATTTTTTACAATTGCATCTTGGTCGGCAAAAGGTGCACATTTAACTGTAAATACTAACAAAGCCATATTCTTTTGTTTAGGGAGGCCAAGTTACATGTATCAAGAAAATGTTAAATCCAAAGGATATAACACTCACGCACACATCACACACATATATACATATAATATGCCTATAAGTTTTTGACATATATTATTTTTTTATTGTAGGGATGGGCTTTGGTGCTTATGTCCAAAGGATGAATGGATTAAGGTCCAAAGAGTCCAATACAATAAATTTGTAGAAAGTAGGCTAGAAAGTAGACTTCAACAAAATGGACAACGACCTTAATGGGCTAAAGAGGATAAGAGAGCAAGGAAAAAACAGTGAATAGACAAATGTAGTGTACATAAATTCTTCCTTGGCTATGTCCGAGGAGAGTAGTTCTTGAATATATCTTCCCTTAAATTTGATTACAATTGCTGTTCTTAATCCTATGGTGTTTTTCCTACAGATTTTCTACCCCTTCTTCTTGGTGGGTCTCTCATATTATATATCTTCCTTCAGGCAATCTTGGCCCTCCATTTGTTGATCGTCCAGTCCACCACTTAAGTGTTTGTCCCATCAGACACCTCCCCAAACCTCTTGTGAGTTGTGATGGCCAAGGGAGCACTGTTCAGAGGTTTTCTCCACATAAATGCAGCCAGGAAGTTTGGTGGGATACATTGAATGTGAGGGCAGCCACCATCCCTCCAGTCATGTCAGAGCTAACCCCCCCCCCCCCCTCCGAAGCTTTTTCTCAACAATTTGACCTCCTCTGGCAACGTGCCGCTAACGTGACCTTACAGTCCAAGCGTGTGGCCTCCTCAACATGATAATGGGCTCTTCGGCCATGGATACGACACATGGCACAAGTACTTTATCTAAATTCTTATGCCCCACAATAGCCCCTCAAAACTCCCTTTTTTTCTCTTATCCAAGAAGAAAAATAAGGTTTTGACTTTGGCATACTAATTCCACACATTTCTTTGACTTCCACATGTGAAAGTGCCACTTCGCATGTCCCGCAACCGTTCTGGAGCTTTGGAGTCCACAACATCTCATTAAATACTCCAGGCGACACTTTGTTCCTCATATCCTACAGTGAGATGAAGATCCTACAGTTAACGTTTCTCCTTAAATTTTGGGCGGGATAACTCCCACCCAGTTCGCCCCCTATATAAGGCAACTGGGGGAGTCATTTTCCCCACTTTACAAATCTTCAAGCTCTCCAGACTTCCCAAACTCTTAAATCTTCAAGACTTTCTAAATTTCTAAGTCTTCTAGATCATTCAAAAAAAGTTTTTAAACCTTTAAGAAGTCCAGAGGCAACTCTTGTGCTTATTCTCATAAGTTTTTTCACTTTTAGGTTCTTTTCTCCTTGGCCAATCTCCTCGGCCTTCTATTCTTTTTTTTCTTTCCTTGAAAATTTCTTTCATTTCATCTTAGTTTGCTTAAATGGATAGATTTGCTCACCTCGTAGACTCTCCCGTCGGTATGGAGGGATTTAGGGCTAAGTACCACATTCTCCAAGGAGTTTCCTTACGGTATTGTGCTCCAGATCAATTGTTTACCCATAGGAATGAAAGGGAGGTCATCATTCCCATGATCACCTTCATAGAAAAGGGAATGACGCTTCCTATGGGTAAGGTAACCACAGATTACTTAATAGCCCATAGGCTTTGCGCCCACTAGTGTGCGCCCAACCTCTTTAGGATTCTGAGTAATGTAGACGCTCTCAATAAGCACATGGGGCTAAACCTCACCTGACAGGACGTCGTTTGGATGTACGAGTGCCACCTGCTCGCAGACTTAGGGTATTACCTTAAATCTAGATCCTCTAACGTCAAGCTTGTCTCGTGCTTCCCCAAATCCAATAAGGGCATAAAGGATGACTTTTTGACAGTCTCGGGGGAATGGCACAACGGTCTTCACTACCCAGTCCAGGAGAGAGAGCCAGTTGGGGTACCCTAGGTTTAGGTCTCTTTTTATTGTTTTTTTAAAACATGGGCATTAGCTTTGCGATTTCACCGCTTTCTTCTTTCTTTTAGTATTCTGCTTACTTCTGAGGAATGGCTTCGTTATCCTGACCGTGGTTTTGCTTCTCGAATGTTTTTGCAGATAAAAGACATGTAACTCCCAACCTCAACCTCGTCAACATCGCGGGCTTTAACAAGGTGTTGATGTCTGAAGTGTTTGTGAGCGAAGACAAGCAATTGTGAGCTGTCTACCTTATCCTCGACTTCAAGCCCTTGTCAGATAAGTTCCAGGACGTGGGCCACACGATAAGAGCAGGCGATCCTCGGCTAGCCCGGATAGACGTCTTAGTACCCGGTTTTCTAGCCTGAGAAGATCTCCAACAAGTTGAGCTGCCCTTCCATCGTTCCCCCCGTAAGGTAGCAGCTCCAAAGGAAGAGACAACCTCCTCGCGCACCTGTCACTTAATGCCGAGATAGACCAATTCCACCTCAAAGAAGAGGAAGAAAATCTAGGAGAACTGATGGTTCAAGTCTCGGACTTAGAAGACGAGCCCGACAGATTTTTAGGTGTTCGTACCCCTGGTCTTGTCATCACACGCATAGATGACAACTCAGAGGATGAAAAGGAAATGGCCTTAAACAGGAAAAAAGGTCTGAAGGAGCGCCTCACTAATAGGGCTAAGGGGCCGGGACAGAAGGACGCCTTAGGATCCCAACCCCTTCCTGCCCTCCCCCCATCCTTCCCCAACACTTAACCAGCTTCCCCTACCCAACTTGAAGAAGAAAAGGAAGGAGAAGGAATTAGCCGAGGAGGGGTAGGTGGTCTGTCAAAAGGAGCCAAAGCAGCAAAAAATGGCTAAGGGCCAAGAGCGGGCCTCCCAGGTGGAGAGCAGGGAGGACCAGCACGTGGTCGAGGTGCTCTACCAAAACCCTGCTTGGGCCCCTCAACTGGAAATGGACGGGGCAACCATTCCATGGAACTCCACCATCAAAGAGTTCCACTACCTGGTTGAGGCCCTAGAGCAGCCCCTCTTCTTACCGAAGGACATGGCTGCCTTGAAGCACATGAGGCAGCCAAACCTCTTCCTGTCCCTGAAGAGGGACCTAGCCTTAGTAAGTTCCTTGGCATGCCTCACTAAGGGCGTTTTCCTTTCTTCTCTTTTTCCTTTTTTTTTTTTTTTTTTTTTTTTTTTTAATAATGTACTCTTCTGTTGCTTATGTGTAGGCTATCTAGGAGATTTTGTGGCCAAGGAGTGGGTCAAGGATGCTAGGAACGAGACTAAGGTTGAGGCCAACCTCCGCGCCGAGGCCAACAAGGCCTTAGGAGCTACCAAGCAAGAGAACCAAGAGCTTACCACTAAGCTTAATCGCGGAGGAAAGGGTGCAAAAGAGTGCTGAGGCTGGTCTAAAAAATGCCCAGGACCAGGTTGAGGATCAACGCAAAAAGATCTATCATACTGAGATAGAGCTGGCCACAGTGAAACAGCAAGTCCTGGAGTTGAAGGTAGAGCTACAGAGAGCCAAGGAAGCTGCTCGGACAACCAAGGAAGCGGCGGAGGCTTCGAAGCAGGCGTCCTATGACCTTGGGGTGCAAGAGACCGAGGTCCGCCTCGTAGACGAGCTGGCTGAGGTCTGCAAGGATTACTATAAGGTGGTATGAATGGAAGCCCTCAACCTGGCAAGAGTCTCTGCCACCTCAGAGTGGAGGAAGGCTGAAACCATCTTCTATCCCACAGATATCTGCGAGGTTCTAGCTACACTCCCTCCTCCTACTGCCCCTACCCCAACCTCCTCCGAGCAACCTTCTACTACCTAAGCCCCTATTCCTCCTGCTGAGGTACCCAAAGAGCCTGGCAAGGCTGGTGACCAAGGCCAAGAGGCTAAGATGGCTAAGGATAAGGGCAAAGGCAAGGAGGTCAAACTCCCACCAAAGGCCAAAGGTACAGAGGCTGCTCTCAATACCAAGGATGCCGCTTCCAAGGCCAAGGATGCTAATCCCAAAGATGATCCTTCTCGAGCCAAGGCATAGTTTTAGGATCTTTTTTCTTTGACCTTTCTCTCCTTTTTTGTACTTTTTCCTCTCTTTTTTTGTTGTGGCAGTTTGCCACTGTTTGTAATGGACCCCTTTTTTTTGTTTAATGAAAAGATACCAATTTTTTCTTTAGGAATCTTTATTTTCCTTGCAATATTTATCTATGGTTGGTGTGGTTATTGTTTTACCCTCTGATGAGACTTAAGGTTGATGATGCTTTTAAGGGTGAATACCCATACTTTAACAAAAGCTAATAGTAATGAATTGTTGCTAATAAATTAAACGCATGTAAACAGTGAGGAAAAATGACTAGGTGTTGGTACTAAAAACTATGCAATCAATAGAGAGGTCTAAATCTTTAGAGATAAAAATAAATAAATAAACAAATAAATAAATAAAAACACTTAGTAGAAAAAGAGATAAACAAGTGTCAATTTGTCCAAGGCATGTGATCCGAGGACCCAGACATAGCCCACGTTCTGCTCAACACTTAAACAAATAACTAAGGACATTAATTTACCCAAGGCATGTGGTCTAAGGGACCATGCATAACCAAGGTCATGTTTAACACGTAAAGAAGTAGTGTGAGGTATTAATTTACTCAAGGCATGTGGTCCGAGAAGCCAGATATAACCAAGGCTCTATTTAATACTTAGAGAAATAATGAAGAGTGTTAATTTACATAAGGTATATGGTCTGAGGAGCCAGGCATAACCAAGGATCTATTTAACACTTAAAGAAATACTGTGAAGTATTAATTTACCCCAGGAATATGGTCTAAGGAGCCAAGCATAACCAAGGTTCTGTTTAATACTTAGAGAAATAATGAAGAGTGTTAATTTACCTAAGGCATGTGGTCTGAGGAGCCAAGCGTAACCAAGGTTCTGTTTAACACTTAAAGAAATACTGTGAAGTATTAATTTACCTAAGCCATGTGGTTTGAGAAGCGAGACATAACCAGTGTTCTGTTTAATACTTAGAGAAATACTGTAAAGTATTAATTTACCCAAGGCAAGTGGTCCGAGGAGTCAGGCATAACCAAGGTTCTGTTTAATACTTAGAGAAATAAGGAAAAGTGTTAATTTACCCAAGGTATGTGGTCTGAGGAGTCAGGCATAACCAAAGTTCTGTTTAACATTTAGATAAATACTGTGAAGTATTAATTTACCCAAGGCATGTGGTCCGAGGAGCCAGGCATAACCAAGGTTCTGTTTAATATTCACATAAGTAATTAATGCAACACATAAGGTTATAACTGTGAACTCAGCAGAGCTGCCTTTCATTAATAATAGTACCTTAGTAGGTTATTTACATTTCAGGGTCGCGACACAACTTTTTCATCTAGATCTTCTAGGAAGTATGCTCCTGTGCCTACAACCAAGGTGATATGGTATGGCCCTTCCCAATTGGGCCCTAATTTCCCCCATGCTGGGTTTTTTGCAGTGCCCACTACCCTCCTCAACAGTAAGTCCCTCGGGTTCAGTGGTCTTAGCTTCACACCGAAATCATACCCCTTTTTGATTTTCTACTGGTAATATGCTAGTTGAACCATGGCGTTTTATCTCCGCTCCTCAACCAAGTCCAGGCTCTTTTCTAGTAGATTGTCATTGTTGTTTGGGGCGAATAAACTAGTTCTCAATGTTGGGAATCCAATCTCCAAAGGAATCACAGCCTCGGCCCTATAGATTATTGAAAAGGGGGTCTCTCCTGTTAACCTACGAGAGGTAGTCCAATATGTCCAGAGGACATGTGGAAGCTCGTCCACCCATTTTCTCTTCGCATCATCGAACCTCTTCTTGAGCCCATTCACTATAACCTTATTAACAGCCTCGGCTTGCCCATTCCCCTGGGGGTAAGCCGGAGTGGAATACCTACTCATGATACCCAATTCACAATAGTACCTTCTGAAATCCTTGCTATTAAACTGAAGTCCGTTGTCTGAGATGAGGGTATGAGTAATCCCAAACCAAGTGACAATGTTCTTTTGCACAAACCTTTTAGCATCCACATCCCTAATGTTTGCTAGTAGCTCAGATTCGACCCACTTGGTGAAGTAGTCTGTGCCGACCAGAAGCCATCTCCTATTTCCTGGTGCTTTGGGGAAGGGTCCCACAATGTCCAAGCCCCACTGAGCAAAAGGCCAAGGATTGGATAGAGGATTTAGAATGCCCCCTGGCTGATGAATGTTAGGAGCAAATCTTTAACACTAGTCACACTTCTTCACGTATTCTTGCGCTTCCCTTTGCATATTGGGCCATCAATATCCCTACGTAAGGGCCTTGTGAGACAAGGATCTGCCTCCTGTATGGCTTCCACAAATTTCCTCGTGCAACTCTTCTAGGAGTGGCTCTACTGCTTCAGGATGAATGCATAGCAAATACGACTCAGAAAAAAAGCATTTATACAACTTTTGGTCCTTAGACAGCCAAAATCGCGAGGCCTTTCTTCGCACTTTGTCAGCCTCCCCCTGCTCCTCGAGCAAGACATCATCCTTAAGGAATAGGACAATAGGATCCATCCAACTAGGTCCCACCCTCAGTTGATGAATCTGGGCCTTCTTCCTCTTCATCTCGGTAGGGCTGCATAGGTCCTCAACTAGGATAACCCGAGATAGGCCCTGTGTCGAGGAGGTTGCAAGAGTGGCAAGGGAATTAGCAGGCATATTTTTGCTTCTAGGGATTTGGTGTAAGGAATAAGAGTCAATTCCTGATTGCAAGTGCCTAGCCTAATTTAGGTATTCTTGCATTCTCACATCCTGGGTTTCGAGTTCCCCTTTCATTTAGCCTACAACCAACCTCGAATCTGAAAACATTTCCACTACTCTTCCTCCTATTTTCTGAACCATAGTCATCCCTTCCAGTAAAGCCTCGTATTCGGTCTCATTGTTCGTGGAAAAGAAGCCCAGCCTTAAAGATTTCTTAATGATGATCCTTTTAGGAGATGCTACAACCAACCCCACTCCTGATCCCCTTTGATTTGCTGCGACGTCAACATACACCTTCCAAGGTAAAGGCTCCTGAAATGAGACCATCCCAACTGATTTTCCATCTATGCTCAGCTTTTCACTGTTTTCCTCAAGCGAAGGCTTGGTAAACTTAGCCACTAAGTCAGCAAGGACCTGGCCCTTTACGAAGGTGCGAGGCATGTACTTAATATCGAAGGCTCCTAGGATCATTGCCCACTTTGTAACCCTTCTTGTATAATCAGCTTTTCGAAGTAGTGATCGAAGAGGAAGTTGGGTTAGAACCACAATAGTATGAGCCTGGAAGTAATGTGAGAGCTTCCACGTAGCATGCACTACTACCAAGATGGCTTTCTCTATGGGTAAGTAATGACCCTCTGCCTCATGTAATGATTTGCTCACATAATATATTGGTCTCTGCACCCCATTATCATCTTGCACTAGTACCAAACTCACCGCGTGTGAGGCTACAGCAATGTAAGCAAACAAAACCTCATCCTCCTCGAGTTTGGACATAATAGGTAGCTGAGAGAGATATTCCTTCAGTTGCTGGAAGACTGAGGAACACTCCTCTATCCATTCGAATCCCTTCCACTTATGCAACAACTAGAAGAAGGGCCTACATTAATTTGCCAATCGAAAAATGAATCGATTCAAAGCGAAAATTATTCTCGTCAACTCCTGGACTTCTTTGGGATTAAAGCTACAAGTCGTTGATTGCTCTAATCTGATCCAAGTCGACTTCAATTCCTCGGTGGGTAACCATGTAACCTAGAAACTTGCCAAAGCCCACCCCGAAAGGACACTTAGTGGCATTGAGGCACAATTTGTGTCTCCTTGGTATCTTGAAAATGTCTCCGAGGTCTTTTATGTGCTCAGACTCCACCTTACTTTTTACCACCATATTGTCTTTGTAGACCTCAATATTTTTGCCTAGTTCGAACATCCTGGTCATCATTTTTTGAGAAATAAACCCCACATTCTTCAACCCAAAGGGCATCACTTTGTAATGATAGTTCCCCGTGGATGTAACGAAAGAAGTCTTCTCCTAATCACCCAAAGCCAATGGTATCTGGTGATATCCCTAGAAAGCATCTAAGAAGCTCATCCGAGGGTGGCCCACGGTTGCATCCAGTATCCTAGGCAATGGAAAAGGATCCTTTGGGCAAGCCTTATTTAAATCCATGAAGTCCACACACACTCGCCATTTCCCACTTTTCTTCTTTACTACCACCATGTTGGCCAACCACTCAAGGTAAAACACCTCATTTATGGCACCAGCCCGCTTAAGCTTGAGTACTTCATCCTTGACAGCATCAGAATGTTCCTTGAAGGAGTGCCAAGGTGGTTACCTTCTAGGAATGATGGATGGATTGGCATTTAAACGGTGGCAAATAAAGTCTGAATCCACCCCGGGGGCCTCGTAGGCGCTCCACGCAAATACATCAATATTTTTTCTAAGGAAATCTATCAGCTTTTCCTTCTCCTGAGGAGGCAACTGAACCCTAACTTGAAAGAATTTCTCCTCATCGTCGCTAATGACAACTCTTTCTAGTCACTCGCACTTAGCCCCATCTGCCACTACCTCTATAGACAACGCTAGCACCTTTAATTACTATAAATCCTACTCGGCGAAGGCCGAGAATTCACCGCCGATCTGATGTCAAATGGTTGCTACCATGCATTATCTAGCCATAAACTAGCTCCCCACCAGCTCCTCGACCCGATCCCCCGACGGGTACTTCACTTTTAGGTGCACGGTGAAAGGTACTGCTTCCATGGCATAAAGCCAAGACCTTGCCACAATAGCAATGTAGGGGGAGTAGGCATCTATCATAATAAAGTTCACCTCCACAACCTTTGTCCCTCTCTAAATAGGCAATCAAATTTGGCCTTTTGGAAAGACAACCTTCTCGTCAAACCCTATTAGGGGGGAACCATAGTAAGTCAAGTCCTTGGACCTCAACTTCAATCCCTTAAATAGGTCAGGGTACATGATCTCTGTGTCGCTACCTTAATCCACCAACACTCTCTTCACGTCGTACCCACCTATCTTGAGGGTGACCACCAGGGCATCATCATAGGGTTGTAAGGTTCCGATCTTATCCTCACCTGAAAAGCTCAAAGTAGGTCAGACTTCCATCCTACTCCTCTTCGGATCAGAACACAAGTCATCTGCAGATGGCCGAGCTACAGACATCACCCTGGACGGCCGAGAGCGAGTCCTTCCTAGAGCAGCAAGGATGACGCTGATTATACCTAAAGGCAGTCTTTTAGAAGCATCTCTTTAAGCCTTCGACCCCGCCTGTCTACCCTGTCTATTGGTTTGATACAGGAACTGCCTTAATTTTCCCGCCTTGACTAATTGCTCCAGGTGGTTCCACAGAGTCCTGCAATCTTCAGTAGTGTGCCCCCACTCTTAGTGGTATTTGAAGTGAAGACTTTGGTTGCGTCTCGTGGGATCTCCCCCATCTTTTTTGGCCATTGAAAGTACGGCTCATTCTTAATTTTCTCTAGAATTTGGTGTACTGGCTCTCGGAACACGGTACTAACTACTTAAGTGATAGTGGGCCCAAAATGCCCCGTAAAGTCTCTCTGAGGTCGGTTGTTATTGTACCTCTCCGATCTAAAGTCCCTTCTATCTTGAGGGATCACTTTAGCTTTCCCTTTCCCCTGTAGCTAGTCTTCCTCGACTCGTTTATACTCATCGATGCGGTCCATGAGCCGACACACACTCCTGACCGGTTTCTAGGTTAAAGACTTCCTCAAATCATGCTCGGCAGGTAAGCCGATCTTGAAAGTCCTTATAGCTACATCATCAAAGTCTCCGTATATTTCAATAAACATCTCCTAGTACCTGTCGGAGTACGTTTTCAAGGTCTCCCCCTCCCACATTGCCATGGATAGCAAAGAATCCAAAGGCCAGGGAACTCTACTACAAGTCATGAAACGAGCCCCAAAGGCCCTAGTAAGTTCCTTAAAGGAGATGATAAAACATTCTCTTAGGCTGTTGAACCATCTCATCGCCATGGGCCCCAAACTGGACGAGAACACTTTGCACATTAAGGCCTCATTTCTGGAATGGACGGTCATTCTCTGGTTGAAATGGCTAACGTGCTCCACAGGGTCCGTTCTACCATTATACATGGTGAATTTTGGCTGAGTAAAATGCCAAGGAAACTTTCCTCCTTCAATTCTGCACGTAAACGATGATTTAGAGATCTGATTAAAAGCTTTGCTCATAGCATCGTTGCCTAGGCCTTTGCGGGATGGACTCTTACTCCCCCGTTTGTAATGATGGTTTTCACTGGGAGGAGTCCTGGACCTAGGCCGGTAGCTGCCATCCCCCTTATCGTCAGAAGAATGGTTGGAATCTAAGGGAGTCCTCCTTCGTCGCTTGCAGCACAGCCTCTGGCAAAGATAGTTAATTTCCAACTGCAAGCTTCTAGTATTCTCATCATGAAAGATGTGACTTCTGCCTCAAGACTAGCTCCTACTAGTATGCGTGGTGTGTACACTAACCTCACGATCCCTCCTCCATTAAAGATTGAGGAACTAATCCTAACGTTGTGAATCGATAGACTCCTCTCGTTCTCTCCCTGACCCAACCATGGTTGGACGTTGGACTCACTAATGCTTAAGCTTCCCCACAAACAGCGTCAATTGTAAGGGCGGGCTTTGGTGCTTATGTCCAAAGGATGAATGGATTAAGGACCAAAGAGCCCAATACAATAAATTTATAAAGAGTAGGCTAAAAAGCTAGGCTTCAACGAAATAGACAATGACCTTAATGGGCTAAAGAGGATAAGAGAGCAAGGAAAAAATAGTCAATAGACAAATGTACTGTATAGAAATTCTTCCTCAGTTATGTCCGAGGAGAGTAGTTCCTGAATATATTTTCCCTTAGATTTGATTACAATTGCTGTTCTTAATGCCATTGTGTTTTCTCTACAAATTTTCTACCCCTTCTCCTTGGAGGATCTCTCACATTATATATCTTCCTTTAGGCGATCTTGGTCCTCCATTTGTTAATCATCCAGTCCACCACTTGAGTGCTTGTCCCATTAGACACCTCCATAAACCTCTTGTGAGTTGCAGTGGTCAAGGCAACACTGTTCAGGAGTCTTCTCCACATAAATGCAATCAGGAGGTTTGGTGGGATGCATTGATTGTGAGGGCAGCCACCATCCCTTCAATCATATCAGGACTAACCCCCCCCCCCCCCCCCACAAAGCTTTTTCTCAATAGCAAAACCTCTTCTGGCAACGTGCCGTTGACGTGGCCTTACTGTCTGAGCGTATAGCTTCCTCAGTACGATAATGGGCTCCTCGGCCATGGATATGACACGTGGCACAAGTATTTTATCTGAATTCTTGTGCCCCACACTTATATATAACCATTATATTTACTTCAAATTTAATTTATATTAGTTAAAACAATTTTTTTTATCCAGTCATTCATAAAATATGAACTATCTTTTAAATATTATTGCTTAGGATTAATATTCTTTATACATTTCAGATCAAGTCTTTTATTAAATAAATTAAAAATTAAACAGTCAAAGTACATTGATAGTTTTAAAAACCACGAAACATGTAAAAATTTAGTCAGTTTTAACTAATTCAAATAATAAACTTCACTTTATATGCCTAAACATATACAAATCAATAAAAGAAAAAAAATACCAATATCATTAATCCACTTCATCTCAGAACTGGAACTCCATCTACTGGAAATTTCTAGATTTGAGAGGAGAGTCTAGATCCACTAGAAAAATTATACGTTTTTACAATACTTTCACAACAAATTCTAAGTGACAGATTATTATTAGCAGTTATTGGTGGGTAAAAAAAGTTTAAATTAGAACTAATAATAACTTACCATCTAAGATTTATTATAAAAATATTGTGAATATTGTGAACGTAACACTTCTTTCAAAACAATTAATGTCACATATACCATGGCAGCTAATAACAGTAATGCAAAATTATCACCATGTGCCATTGGCGCAATAGTCACTCCATAAGTATAAGTGTTTGTGGGGGTGTAAAGAGTGCAAGAGTTAGAATTCAAGTCTACAAAAAGGAGTTTCACACACATATATAATTAGATTAGGTTAAAATAAAATTTCTATGTTGTATAAAAAAATAAAAAAAAGTAATGCAAAATTAATGTCATGTATACCATAATAGCTAATATCAGGAATGGTGTGGGACTGTTTTCAACTACCAGATCGAACGGGTACGATTTTTAAATGTTGAATTGAGTAAAACATATAACATTAGTGGGCCTCAAAAAACACTACAACACGAGGGCCGTTGAACAATAATGTTTATTTTGTTCCTATACTAAAGGAACGTGAAAGTTGCCTATGTTGTCCACTTCATTGTCCGTACTTATTTATACTATATCTTATTTTATGTGTACTATATATTAATGCAAAAAAAAAAAAAAAAAAAGAGTTTAAAGTGGTTTTGTTTTGCATTAATTTGGATGGTAGTTTTGTAGAGTCTTCCGGTTTTGTTACTTGGTCAATACCAACAAAAGTGTGTGGTGCAATAGGTTATGAAGTCACTTTTTTATCTTTAAAAGCATTTATAAGTTACGTAAACTTAAGGTTTTTTCTTTTTTTCGTTTTGGCACTTCCTTTGAAAAAATGGGATGGAAATACTATGTTACCTCTAGTCTAGAGAGATACCAATGGGCTAAAAAAAAATTTGTGAGGATCTTATAGTCTTTTTGTTCTCAATTATCTATACTACTATTTAAGGGACTGCACCTGTTTGAACCGATTATTTTTTTTGTTCCAAAATACCCCTACAACCAATGTTTAAGTAGGGGCAAAACTTGGTAAAAATGCTTCTTTAACTTCCACGTAAAACACTATCTACAAAATAGAAACACACTCCCAGTATACTCACGTTGGTTTTCAAACTCAAATTGCTTCATCTTCAGTTCTCCAATTCTCTCAATTCTGTGTTATTCTTCTTTTCACCATTATCATCATTGTTAAGAAACTCCTCTCACTCACCTCTTTGCTTCAGATTTCACTACAAACAACAACAACAACAGTAGATAGATTTGAGGTAAGCTCTTTCTAACTTCAATTTCTTTCTCTATTTGGCAATGTTTTGCTTATTGTTTTCCTTAATCTCATCTCACAAGGGATCTTTTCCTTTTTTTTTTTGTGTTCCTTAATCTCATCTCACAAGGGATCTAAATAGTAGTGTTGTACGTTTGTGTTTTTCCTCTTGAGAAGAACACACATATATATAAACCAATTTGGCGATGTTTTGCTTATTGTTTTCCTTAATCTCATCTCACGAGGGATCTAAAAAGTAGTGTTGTACATTTGTGTTTTTCCTCTTAAGAAGAACACACATATATAAATGAACAATTAGAGGTGACCTAATAGTTGATTTTACAATTTTTTTTTTCTTTAGTCTTATATCTTTTCTTTTTGTAGTCTTTTACTTTTTTGAGGGATTTCTTTCTTTATTTTTTATTTTATTTTTTTGATGGAAAAGTTATGTGAATGTTTTGTCAAGCACTTCTTCACTTCTTCATATATTCTTAACTTTAATTTTATTAACTTAAAGTACATAAAGTGAGTGGACATGTGATGAATTGATGATAAATTAATTGGTGATTTTAGCACAGTTTTTCTCCAAAAAGGTTATGAAAACTTAAAGAATTATGAGGTTATTTTTCTCTTTGCAGCAAGTAATATATTGTGTCTTAATTCAAGTTGCAGCAAATAATATATTAAGTCTTGGATTATCGTTTAGCAAAAAAAATTCTTGGGTTATCAGATTATGAAGTGGTGCCCTCTCTTCCTCTTATTATTTTTGTTTGTTGTTTTTCTTACATTTAAGCCTTACTCTCTATTTTTTTTGTATATTTTTTAGGGTGACATATCAACAATTTGGTTAGATTGCACGGCAGACACATTGGATGAATTCGGGTGAGAGGAGTGGTAGTCATTCTATCAAGTAGTTGTTAAAAAACATTTTTTGTAAATATCCTACGTTATGAAATTTAATATTGCCCTTTTTGTGCCTTTTATTGCACATCTAATGATTTTTAATATTGTCCTTTTTTGTGCCTTTCATTGTACATTTGATGATTTTGTAAGCAATTGTTATATACGCAAATTTGCTAAAGCAAGTATGATACTGGAGAACTTATCTTTAAAGATAAAATTTTAAAATTGCGGTGAAAATTGCTTCTAAATAATAGAATAACTTTTAGGGGTAAAACCTACACCCTTAAATATACCTTATATTTGATAGTTTAAAATGTTACTTCATTTAAAATTTTAAAATTTTAAAAATTGGTAAAATTTAATCTGATCCAAAATAACTTACCAAAAGAAAAAAGGACTCCAAACAAACCATGCCTTTTGAATTTGTATCAAGTGTTACGTGTTCTCAATTAATAAATTTGTGTCAACGTTTTTTTCTTTTTTTTCTTTTTTTTTTTTTTTTTTTTTAGAGGGTGGTGAGTCCTTTAATGTTGGTTTCCTTTTTTTTTCTTTTTTTTCTTTTTTTTGCAACTTCAAGCAAAAAAAAAAAAAAAATCCCTATGTTTTAGGTATTTTAATAATATGCCAGCACTGTTTTATGTTTAAATTTTTTTTTTTAATTGTTTTAAGTATTTTTATTCCTAAAATTTTGCCTATTATTTAGATACTAAAGCAAGAATGGTACTGGAGAACTTATCTTTAAAGATAAAATTTTAAAATTGTGCTGAAAATTGCTTCTAAGTAAATAATAGACTAACTTTTAGGGGTAAAAACTTACAGCCTTAAATATATCTTATATTTGATAGTTTAAAATGTTACTTCATTTAAAATTTTAAAATTTTAAAAATTGGTAAAACTTAATCTGATCCAAAATAACTTATCCAAAGACAAAAAGACTCCAAACAAACCATGCCTTTTGAATTTGCATCAAGTGTTACGTGTTCTTAGTTAATAAATTTGCATCAATTTTTTTTTTTTTTTTTTTTTTTTTTTGAGGGTGGTGAGTCCTTCAACATTGGTTTCCTATTTTTTTACAACTTCAAGCAAAAAAAAACACGATGTTTTAAGTATTTTAATATTATGCCAGCACTATTTTATATTTAATTTTTTTTAAATGTTTTAAGTATTTTTATTCCTAAAATTTTGCCTATTATTTAGATATTACTTAGAAGTAATTTTTTCCATGATTTTATACTTATATATTTAAAGAAAAGAGGAAAAAAATAAAAACCAGTTTTATAGATTTTCAACCAATTAATAACGTAAAGCCTTTTTAATACCCAAAAAAAAAAAAAAAAAAATCCTTAAATAGTTAGGGAAGGGAAATTTCAACCAATTCAGCTATTATTTTAAAAAAAAAAAAAAACATTATATTATGGCTAAAATATTGTGTTTACATATTTTTAGTGTTAGACCATTGCAAATCAAAAATAAGGGTGCAATATTGTTTTGCAACACAGACACATACATTTTGTATCATAAATTCATGGCAAATGCTGCTGGAAAGCAATTAGAATGTGGAACAAATAACATTGCTCCACCAACTTCTCCACTGTAGCCGGCATAATATTAGTAAGTTCACATATTCCATGTTTCAGATGTAGTGAATTATTTTACAGTTTTACCTAATGTAAATATTTCACTTTTCTACATTGATCCATCAACTTTTCATAATAGCTTTTGTCAAGGTCACCACATGTATTTTGTAAGTAGTTTTATTGTTACAATTTCATTATGCATTTTCATTATATGCACTATTTATAAGATTTATTCAATGGATCTTTTTTTCCTCCCCTGTAGGTTAATACTAAATTATAGCATCATCTTCCAATTAATAACACATTGATTACTACATAAACAAAATTGGCAAAAAATGATAATAATTACGGAATACTAGCCTCTGAGCACACGCTCTCCCGTGTGCTCAGAGGCTCTTCTATTTTTTAGATAAGGGTTAATTTAGAGCATTTATTATACTTTAGGATTACTACATTTTTCAATCATAAAAAAAAAAAAAAAAAAAAAAACCTAGGGGTGTGATGAAGAATTATTTCACCACACATAATACTCATCACACCCCTAGGTTTTTTTTTTTTTTTTTTTTGGTGATTAGAAAATGTAGTAATCTCAAATTATAATAAATGCTCTGAATTAATCATTTCCCAAAAAATAGAAGAGCCTCTGAGCACGCACGTGAGCACGTGCTCAGGGGCTAGTATTAGTTTAAAGTGTTTAACTACTCCTTCGTTGTTCCTCAAAAAAAAAAAAAAAAAAAAAAAAAAAAAAAAAAAAAAAAAAAAAAAAAAACTACTCCGCTGACCACTCCTAACCTCCAAGCCGCAATTGAAATTTTGAAAAAGTGATGCATCCTGAGTTCAACAAAACTTAATAAGTTTAAGGATTAATATTCTTTATACATTTCAGATCAAGTCTTTTATTAAATAAATTAAAAATTAAACAGTTAGAGTATATTAATAGTTTTAAAAATTTCGAAACATATGAAAATTTAGTCAGTTTTAACTAATTCAAATAATAAACTTCACTTTATATGCCTAAAAATATACAAATCAATATAATAAAAAATAACAATATCATAAACTAATGAAAGACCTTATTTTTGAAAGATAACAAACACAA
Organism: Quercus engelmannii; assembly: GCA_029955605.1. Classification (NCBI taxonomy): domain Eukaryota; kingdom Viridiplantae; phylum Streptophyta; class Magnoliopsida; order Fagales; family Fagaceae; genus Quercus; species Quercus engelmannii. Next base: position 106,039,705 of record JARPSG010000001.1, on the reverse strand, counting down.
TAAGGATCTCTAGCTAACTTCTAACCACAAAATCTACTATTTTGTCCTTTCTTCTAAAAAAAATAAATTAAATAATAAAAACATAGTGTTCACATCTCTAATTCTCCAAAAGAATTTTTTTTTTTTTTTTTAAATTGCTTTCTGTTAAATAAAGAAGAATTCTATTAAAGAAATTTATTTATCTATTTCTAGGAATATTTCTTGAATATTACGGTAAAGAGATATACTAAAATTATAAGTGTAATAATAAATAAATAAATAATTTTATATAATTTTATCTATTTTCGGAATATATGTAATGAATACATATGGATTATTTGAAGTTTTGAACTATGTATGATATAAGAGTAATAAAAGGAAAATAAAAACATATGGTTTTTTTTTTAGGGGCATAAATTACAGCTTGCAATATACTAATTTTAAATCATATCATCAATGTAAGAGGACATTAATTAAAACTAGCTTGTAACCTTATGCATATACATGGATACACTTAAAGAGATATAATAAGATGCATAATATAATTCTTATATATATAATTTAAATACTATTGGTAGTCCTTTTTATATTTTTTTTAACTCTTTAAAAAAATTTGTAAGGATATTATTAGGTATAAAATGTAAATTTTCCATTTTATTTATTTATTTATTATTGTGGAGCACTTTTTTTTTTTTTTTCACGATTCATTTTTTCTAGGCTCTTTAGTTTTTGTACTTAATAACTCACTTAGATGAATATTTATGATGTGGTCCCAAATTTGATTCTAAAATTAAGAAATAAAATTTTTTAAGAATAAATAATTTAAAACACATGGCGTAAAATTGGAACTCTAATTTGGAATTCTAATTTGAGTTTCTCTCAACTTTACCTGTTATTATATATATATATATATATATATATATATATATATATATATATATATTGCAAGCTATGATTTAATTAATGTCATTTTACCCATTATGGGTAAGTTAAATTTTATTTGTACTCAGTAACTATGTTGGGGTAATAGAAAGAGTTGATATCGGTAAGTTTTTTTTATTTTTTTTTATAAAAGATAGAAATTTTACTCTTATATAATATAAGTGTATATGTGCAGGGGCAGCTCCAAGATTTTTGTTCAGGAAGTCAATAAGAAACATAAATTATATAAAATTTAAAACAAAAGAGACTTGAATATATCAATATCACAAAAAAAAAAAAAAAAAAAACATGAAATTCTACAAGTTCATTTGACATATTAAACTATAAACTATAAATTCATTTGACATATTAATTTCTAATACAATAAATATATTAATTATTGTTGTTAAGTGATTTTTTTGCAATTTTTTAATTTATAAGTTACAATTCTTTAAATATTTTATATTTTTATTTTCTTTAATATTAATGTATTGACCAAGTCACATAGCCAACAACCACCCATAACTCACAAGTCACATTCAACAAAATTAAAAAACTATTCACAAGTCACAAATTAGTCAAATAGTCAAAGTGATAAGTAATAACTCAACTTTATATCAAATCAATAAAACACTCTCCCAAAAAAATAAATAAATAAATAAAGGGACAATCTCACTTTTAGTCCCTACATTTTGACGTTTTTCCATTTTAGTCCCTACATTTTATTTTTTCCACTTTTAGTCCCTAAAACCAATTTACGCTTTCCGTTTTAGTCCTTTCCGTCAGTCAACCAACGGAAATAGCTGAGGTGGCAGCCGGAACAATTAAAATATTATAAAAAATGCCACATCACCCTGACAAATCAGCATATATATTTTAAAAATTAATTTATTAATTTTAACTAAATAAAAAAAAATTAAAAACGAATCATTTAAAAAAGAAATTAAATTAAAAAAAAAAAAATTTCTTTACAATATGTTCTTCCCAGCCATCATGAAGAACAAGTTCTTCCTCAAGGTTGTTGAGGAAATTAAAAAAATCAAGAACATGCCAACATGGGCACAGATCTACAAAATACAAAGACCTTCAAAGATTCAAAACACAAAGAACACAAACCCAAACCCAACCCTTAATCTCTAGCAAACCCAGAACATCAAATGAAAAATCAAATCCTCCATACAAACATCAAACCCAGAAACAAACCCATAAATTTCAAACCCAAATTCAAGAAACCTGTATACCAAAAAAAAAAAAAAAAAGATACAAAGTAAAAACTGATAAAAAAAGTGTACAAACTTTAAAAGTTTAAACCACAATCAAGCTTGACTTCAATTTCTCCACAAACTCACTGTTCTTCAACCCACCGAAAATCTCGGCCGAAGAGCTTCGCTTCTCGAACTCTCTGAGTCTCGTCTTCAACACACGAATTGGCTCCCAATCGCTAGACTGTGCTGCTTCGTCTCCTTCAACCTCACTCTTCCACACCCCCCAAAACTCTCTGAAACTCACCACGTTCCTCTTCCTAACCCTATTGAAATCAACAACTCCATCCCCATCCTCCACCTCCGCCACAATCGCGTTCCTTATCGCCGACAAATCGATCTGAAGCCGCGACCTCGGAGTCCACTTCTCCAGAACCTTCTTGCTGAAATCCGACGACGAGTACGCCCGCCGGAACTCCGAGAGCTTCAGCTGGAGCCTCTTCACGAAATCGATCTCCGCCGGAGGCGATCTAATCGCCGACACAGGTTTCTTGAATTTGGGTTTGAAATTTATGGGTTTGTTTCTGGGTTTGATGTTTGTATGGAGGATTTGATTTTTCATTTGATGTTCTGGGTTTGCTAGAGATTAAGGGTTGGGTTTGGGTTTGTGTTCTTTGTGTTTTGAATCTTTGAAGGTCTTTGTATTTTGTAGATCTGTGCCCATGTTGGCATGTTCTTGATTTTTTTAATTTCCTCAACAACCTTGAGGAAGAACTTGTTCTTCATGATGGCTGGGAAGAACATACTGTAAAGAAAATTTTTTTTTTTTAATTTAATTTCTTTTTTAAATGATTCGTTTTTAATTTTTTTTTATTTAGTTAAAATTAATAAATTAATTTTTAAAATATATATGCTGATTTGTCAGGGTGATGTGGCATTTTTTATAATATTTTAATTGTTCCGGCTGCCACCTCAGCTATTTCCGTTGGTTGACTGACGGAAAGGACTAAAACGGAAAGCGTAAATTGGTTTTAGGGACTAAAAGTGGAAAAAATAAAATGTAGGGACTAAAATGGAAAAACGTCAAAATGTAGGGACTAAAAGTGAGATTGTCCCATAAATAAAACACTCACAGCAACTTTCCAACACGCCAACACCCAACAATAAAGAAACTCAAACTCAAGTACTCAACAACAAAAAAACACTATAAACTAATAAAAGTAATAAGTCCTATAAGTCTATAACCCACTAACCCCACAAGCCCATACACAGTCACACACACGGTCAGACTTTAGAGACTCAAAACTCAAGTTGAGTTACTCAACAAATATCAGAAGTTCAGAACACAGTTCTTAACGCCACAACTCCCACACACAGTCACACACACGGTCCAAGATTCAAAAACTCAACAACAAAAATCAAAAGATAACACCACACAGGGGCGATGGTACAAAACACTATAAACACACTCACATAGATTTATTGAAATAGCGTATCAAAACATTATAAACACACTCTCACAGTGAAAGAAAGAGAGAAAGAGAGAGCTAAAAAACCAAATCAAGCGGTGGCAGAAGGCAGACCAAGCAGCGGCGACAAATAAGGGACAGTCAGGCAGCAGCAAATTTTGTGTGTGTGAAGCAGAGGCAGCGTTTTTCCTTTGGGTTTGGAGAGTGAAGAAGGATAATGAGAGATTTTGGAGGGTAGGCAGCTACAAATTCTTCGGTTTTATTTGACTTTTTTATTTATTTATGATTTTCAAATTTTGACTTATGGGCTTTTTATTTTTGAGATTAAAGATCAAAATTTTCTTTTGGACTTTTTTTTTTTTTTTTCTAGAGTTTAAGTTGGGCTTTAAAAAATAAAGGGGTCAGGTTGATGGTGAAGAGGTGCAAATTTGTATTGCAGGGGGTTCAAAATAATTTTTTTAAAATATATTATATAAAAAAAAAAAAAAAAATTCGGGTCCCTCTGACTATAACATACCGCCGCCCCTGTATATGTGTGTGAAGTTCCCTCCTAAAAACTTAAACTCCGACTCTTATCTCTCACAGCCCATACGCACTTATATAGCGATCAAATTGCTAAAATAGTCAGTTCAATACAACAAGATGCGTATCCCCCCCCCCCCCCCCCCCCCAAAACAATAGTCTCAATTTTTTATTAAAAGATGAAAAATCCAATCTGAATTCTATCTGGCTTCTTTCAAGAAAGAGCTAAGCAAAAGTTAAAGGACGCCCTCTCCTAACTCAGTGGTGAGAATGATAGTGACAATGATCAAAAAAGCTCAAATGCAGCACATGGATATCTAACCAATGGAATTCCTGGATCTGCTTTCAAGAATGGTAAGACCAAAATGAATTTGACCTATTGAATTGACCATTGTTGACTAATTATCAGCAATTTAGCAACACGTTGCCTCTTCGCTGGAAGAATGTGAGGCAATTTAAAAAGCACAATAATGTGAGTATGTGAAGTCCAACAAGAAAGTGTGATATCCAATAATAATTTCTTGAGAAAAAGCCAAAAAGGATGTGATGAATAGCAATAATGTTATGATGGCATGTGATATGCAGCAATAATGTTCTAACAATTCACCTTAGGACAATTAGCACAGTGAATCCTGTGAATTCTCTACCGACGCAAGAAGACAAGTGATCTTAATTTACAAGCACGTACAATGGCTCCTTCAAAGTCTCTCAGACTAGATAGATAATGAAAATTCTGTAAAACCTTATATATCAATAATTTGAATAACTGAGAAATTGGATACCACAAAAATCATTATCATTTTTGAAACACAAGTGAGATAAGCATGTACATGTTCTTCCAATAAAATTGTAATATCATATTCCTTAAATGCAAACAAAAAATGTCCAACAAATTTATCATCCTCAAAATATTTTAATACATCTCTTTTGAGAATGTCAAACTCAATAACATACTCAATCTTATCCAGAAGATCAGAAAACGTTAGTTCCATTTAATTGTTCAAATTTACTTAATTGTTGATGCATCGTACTAACTATGATTAACTCAACAAAAATTTTCAGAAATTAGTTTAAAATTTTAATTAAAATCCAAGTTTTTTATTCGAAGATAAAAGATTTATGATTTTATTATGATGATAACAACAATCATCATAGAGCATATATCATAAATTCAAATCTTATTGTATCTATTAAATAAATAAATAAAAATCTAAAGGGCCCGTGTTAGGACATATGTGTTTCACATGTTAAGAACATATGTCATGATTTTATGCAATTGGCTTATCATTTGACAAAACGCACTTTTCTTGTATTTGGGTAGATTTAGGATGTTTTAAATACTTCAAGAAACCTTGTTTCAAGATCAAGTATTGAAGCTTTCAAGTCTATGCAAGAAAACAAGTTCAGAGTGCAAAATCATTAAAGCTCGACAGCTACATCTATCGAGCTTAAGGAAGCTGTTCTTCATTCGGTGTGCTCGACACCTGCTCGACAGCTTCTCGACACCTGCTATCTGTCGAGATTTAAGATTGTCAGAATTCCAATATGATTTTCTTGAGATCCGTGAAAGTGTCTTTGGGCTTTCTTTTCTCCTAACCCTAGACATATAAAATGATCAGTTTAAGGGCCGTCAAAGTGTTCACAAGTCGTACAAGCTTTGAGTAAACTCTGTTCAAGCAAATTGTGACCGGAGACGAAGTTCTTACCCTAGTTCATCTCTTTCTCTTGAAGAAGTTGTTGTGCATGTGCACCATAGGGTTTTGTGACTAAGCATCTTCTTGATCTTCATCGTGTGGATGAATTGAAGAACTTTGCAACCAACAACCTTCTTAGCTGGTGATTGAAGTCGCGTACTGGGATTTGCGCAATTGGTTAGTCACGTATTGTGAGTCGTGCATCTGAAAGGGGAACTGTCACTACAGAACAAGTCCAATTGGGTATTGGGGTAAGGGTTCAACTGTAGGTTGGTAAGGTACTTGAATTCCTTTACTTGTAACCGCTTGTTGTGATAATAGTAGAGTTTCGGGAGTGGAGACCTGAAAATCACCCGGTGGGGTTTTTGCCGTTAGGTTTTCCCCATTCGTAAACAAATCACCGTATTATTTATTTTCCGCTGCATATTTAGTTTATTGGTGATTTGTTTGTACTATCACGCATTTGCATGATAAATTAATTAATTAATAACTTGGCTAATTAATTAATTAATTTCTATCACAAGGGGTCATTCAGTTTGTGGCCTATCAGTCCGAAAATAATTTTCGGCTAGTAATTAATGGTAGAGTTACAAACTGTTGTGGCATGCTCCATATTATGTACTCTGAACTTGGATCCATAACAAAGTGTTGCTTGTTTTATTCGGGTTAAGGTTGGCAAGTGCTTGTGAGGATCGATCTGTACAACACTGCAGGGTTAACATGTCATATCTTATTTTAAAACTTGTTTAAGATTTATTTTTAGAACAAACTTGTTTATGATTTAAATAAAAATAAAAATAAAACAAAAACACCTAAACTGAGAAAAAGAAAAGCCAACTCTATAGAACCTTTCATCTTTTCTCTACCTTCACCACTGGAGTAAGCTTGAACACTGCCAACGAGAACCATGTCTTAACACTTAATAACTGGATTATAATTTTTTTTTTTTTTTTAAAAAAACTTAAAACCCCCAAGACTAAAAGCGATTTGTATTTCTTTGGAAACCCACGTGGATCATGCAAGGGTTTAAAAAATAAATTGTTGACCATTGCATCCTGGTCACTCTATTCAACCGTCCCAAAAGATGCACGTCTAACTGTCGAGCTAATCATATTTTACCTATTAAACATCAATTTGATCCAATAGCTTCAAGGAAGTGGTCGAAAAGAAATGCTTTTGATTGGCAAATAAAACTCCCTTTCTTAGGCTTGGACTTTAGTAAACACCATCTACAAATTCACATAAAATGGAGAGATCATCCATTCTTAAGATTTAGTTTTTATATCTAATATTCTTACTTTATACCACTCCATTTCAAATTTTAAGTAATGTGACATCAAATCTATTTTTAGGTTTGTAATATTTAACTTAAACCATAAAATGGTTTTGTTCAAAATAGATCCTAATTCATCAAGAACTTGAAGTTTTCTTCAGTACTCAATATGAGCACAAGCACGGCAACAGAAATTCTAGACCAAAGAAAAAGCCACTGATAAAAATTGAGGTAAAATGATTATTATTTTTTTTGTGGGGGGGGGGGGGGGGGGGGGGGGGGGGGGTGGTGGGCTTCATAAATTTCGGAGGTATAGAAATGACTTTTGAAATAATTTATGCCAAGGACCGTCCCATAAATGGTCTTCAATCGGCTTCCCTAAGAAAATAATAAAACGTAAATAAGGATTCAAATGATGATAATTAATAGAACATTGACTGTAAAAGTAAATAAAATAAATTGTTAAGTTTATTAGAAAAATACGTGGTACAAATTGTTAAGTTTATTAGGTTAGTTTGAAATAAATTCTTATTAAATTGTAGTTGATACAATGAGTTTCTATTTGCATTTGAATATTATGTGTATTTTAGAAAGTCATATATTAATAAAACTTGATTTTAAATAAGAAGGGAGTCTGAATTTGTTTTACTATTGAGCAAAATTTCATCTTGCAGATTGGATTCTCCGGAAGAAAACTAATTATTTTTCTGTTATATTTTTATTTTATCCCTTCATACGATGCCATGTATACCAGTCTTTCGTATTTCACATTCATAATGTGTGGGTCAAGAGATTTGAATGACTGGTATTGTTTAGGTGTGTGAGATATAATGGCAATAAGGTGGTTGTTATTGTTTAGATGTGATAGTTTTTAAACCCCTTAAAACACAATTGATTTAACCTAGGTAATTAGCCAAGTTGTTACTTAGTCCAATTTAACAAATCTAGGTTATCACAATCACAAAGATCATATCATGCAAAGCAGCGGAAAGATAAATAACACAAGATATAATCACCCAGGAAACCAAACCAGTAAAAACCTAGGAAGGATTTGATCTAGCTCCTCAAGGTAAACTTGAATCCACTATCTTGAAAGAATCGAAGTTCATACAATAAGACTTACAAGCCCCAACACTCAACTTCTTATTGCTACCAACCAATAGAACTTACTGACACGACCACGTGCAAGCTCCGAATCCACGGACTCCTTCTTTCTTAAATTCACCACCAGATACAAGCACACCAGCTTGTGTTTTCTTTAAACTTCAATAGTAGCAACCGAATTGATCATCAAGGTGTAAATAATATCTTCTCCTTGAAAACCCTAAGTTTGTGTAAAGGAAAGCTCCTCTAGATCTCACAAGAGATTTACACAAACAGCAATATAAGCAACACTAAAACGTGGTTAGGGTTTGCCTTTTATACTTAGGACAAATTAGAAAACCCTAAAACATTTTAAACAATTAGGGCTGAGTTAGAAATCTGCAGAAAAAAACATTTGGCCCGAGATTCGATCGATCGAGCCAAAGCTTCGATCGATCGAGCCAGGCCGAAATGCATAATACTTTCTACATTAGCTCGATTCCAGCTTTACATAAAACGTACAACTTTGAGCAAGACTAAAACACTTCTAAACACATTGTTTTGATCATGGTTTGCCAACAATACACATTAGAGTTCTAAATACATAAATACCTAAGTCTTTAGAACCTAACAAGATGCATGAGATGTGTCGGTGGAAACACAATAATAATGAAAATAACACAAAAAGAAATTGAATAAATAATTCTGAATATTATTACTTTGAAGAAAAATTACACAATACTATTAGGATTGAGGTGCGACACTCACTCTTTTTGAAGATATTCAAGCCCTCAGTTGGCTAATCTTTATAACCGATGCAAACTAATCTCCCCCATAATACAACAGCTTAACAAATGTCATATGGCTATAACAAACTCTATACAAAGTGTTCAAACCCAAAACTCTACCAGAAATAATACTCTTCTTCTATATTAACTCTCATATCTTTATATTTATGTTGTAATGTTTATTCATTTTAATTAAATAATATTAAAATGCTACAACAAGATGTAATTACAATTAATATTACTAGTTAGATTAATTTTTCCTGAGTTTTGTTTCTTCTTTATTCTTGTTAGAGCACCCACACTAGATGTGGGATATGTGCCAAATGCTAAATATTTGGCACATATCCCACACCAAACCCAACTTTAGCCCATTTAGTAGATGTGGTAAATTTTTTTTTTTTTGCAACATTGAACAGTACCGTGGCAAATTTGCCACGGTACGGAAGAGATGTGGTATATTGTTTGTTGTTTGTTTATTGTGTTGATGTGTAGTAAATATTATTTTAATGTGTAGTAAATATTATTTTAATGTATAGAATTGAATTATAAAACATCTGATAAATGAGATGTTGTAAAATGATGTGGTAAAATAATAAAGTAGGCATTTGATGTGGTAAAATGGCATAATTTTTGGAACATCTGCTACGGATGCTCTTAGTAACATATGAAATATATAATTGAAATTAATTTCTCAAATGTAATTCTTATGGTATGCCACAAAATGAGCAGTATAGATGTGCCATATAGAGAACTTCTAAGATATTGTTTTGTAATGGAATTATGATATGCCTTCACATCCCAAGGGGCATCAGCTAGTTTATCATCAAATATAGGGTCGACTTTTTTTATTTTTCATACACTACCCTAGTTATGAATTATGATTCCGAACAATAGGTTTCAAATCGAACTGTCTTTGGTATTTTATAACTGATTAACTAAATCCACTTTTCAGTTTTTTTTTTTTTTTTTTTTTTTCAAACCACTTTTCACGCAAGTTTAACTACACTTATTAATACGGCACTGTTTGATAGAGATCTTGTGCTTAGATTTTTTATAAGAAAAGTATTAATTGCATCCTCTTCTTGCTCTTATACTTTTCAACATAAGATTTCTAAACCAAAAAAAAAAAAAAAAAAATTCTCATTGGGGCATTTTTGTCCAGGGGGTCAATAAAAAACATAAATTATATAAAATTTAAAACAAAAGAGACTTGAATATATCAATATCACCAAAAAAAAAAAAAAACATGAAATTCTACAAGTTCATTTGACATATTAAACTATAAACTATAAGTTCATTTGACATATTAATTTCTAATACAATAAATATATTAATTATTGTTGTTAAGTGATTTTTTTGCAATTTTTTAATTTATAAGTTACAATTCTTTAAATATTTTATATTTTTATTTTCTTTAATATTAATGTATTGACCAAGTCACATAGCCAACAACCACCCATAACTCACAAGTCACATTCAACAAAATTAAAAAACTATTCACAAGTCACAAATTAGTCAAATAGTCAAAGTGATAAGTAATAACTCAACTTTATATCAAATCAATAAAACACTCTCCAATAAAAAAATAAAACACTCACAGCAACTCTGCAACATGCCAACACCCATCAGTAAAGAAACTCAAACTCAAGTACTCAACAACAAAAAAACACTATAAACTAATAAAAGTAATAAGTCCTATAAGTCTATAACCCACTAACCCCACAGGCCCACACACAGTCACACACACGGTCAAACTTTAGAGACTCAAAACTCAAGTTGAGTTACTCAACAAATATCAGAAGTTTAGAACACAGTTCTTAACGCCACAGCTCCCACACATAGTCACACACACGGTCCAAGATTCAAAAACTCAACCAAAAAAAAAAATTAAAAGATAACACCACACAGGGACGGTGGTACAAAACACTATAAACACACTCACACAGATTTATTGAAATAACGTATCAAAATATTATAAACACACTCTCACAGTGAAAGAAAAAGAGAAAGTGAGAGCTGAAAAACCAGATCAAGCGGCGGTAGAAGGCAGACCAAGCGGCGACAGCAGCGGCAGCAGATTTTGTGTGTGAAGCAAATGCAGCGTTTTTCCTTTGGGTTTGGAGAGTGAAGAAGGATAATGAGAGATTTTGGAGGGTAGGCAGCTACAAATTCTTCGGTTTTATTTGACCTTTTTTTTATGATTTTCAAATTTTGACTTATGGGCTTTTTAGTTCTGAGATTAAAGATCAAAATTTTCTTTTGGACTTTTTTTTATTTTTTTTCTAGAGTTTAAGTTGGGCTTTAAAAAATAAAGGGGTGAGGTTGATGGTGAGGGGTGCAAATTTGTATTGCAGCCGCCCCTTATTCCAAAGCGTGATAAAGTTTATAGTACAATAATAGGACAAGAGATGACGTAATGATACCATAGAAGTGTTGACATCATATATCATGAGATATGGTTGCAGTTGCAGCACTCCTATTTTTTTATTATTATGTATATCCTTATCGTGTAGTTCATTCGATCACTGCGAGAACCACATCAGAGAGTTGAGTTGATACTTGAGACAGTTTTCACTTACAGACACAGTTATAGGCTCACGCTCAATATTGTTTCAGCTGCTACGTACCCACACAATTGGTAACTGAGTACGCTTTCATAACATTTCCCATAATCAAGTCTTTTTATCCTAAAATTTTAAAATTGCAAAAAGCACCATCCAAATATATATAGTCGCTGATTTTTCCTTTAAATATATATATATATATAGTCGCTGAACTTTAATTGGCAATATAGCATGTGTTGCCTCTCACAAACTAGATGATAGATCCTGAGATTTTCAATCAATATTCAGCTTTGCATTCATTAACTCTATTTTAATTTGTAATAACTTTTTTTTTGGTGCCTGTCTTTTTCAATTCTTTGAATAAATTTTAGCTTTGGTTCGGTTACAATATTGAAATAACTATCACCACCTTTCCCTAGTTTAGGATAGATCGATGGTGTTTTTGTTTTAAATCTTCAATACCAGCAGCATACAAGAATTATTTGCTGAATTTTCTGCCAATAATTATTAACGGACAGTAACATGTCTTACCCCTCACAAACTTTAATTATAATAGTTGCTCTGATTCTCAATTAAAATAATAATTCTAGTACGATACACCTTCACAAATACTTTATAATAATTTTCTTATATAGTAGACTGTAATTAGTTATATGTCATTATCATATGAATCAATCATTTTCCTTCCACCATTCACAATCTATAAAGTGTGTGTGAAAATATGTGTGATATTAAAATTATTCTTTCAAGAATTAATTTTTTATATAGGAAGAATTATTCTTTCATTTAATATAAAGCATACATTCCTTGACTGTCTTTTAATCTATTATATTCATTCTCCCCATGTTTGTCTTTTTCTTTCAATTCATTCTTATCATGGGTTTGCATTGGAATGTTGATTCAAATATCACAAATGAAAATCATTGGTCTCAATTTTAGTATATCATTTTAAACTCCATCAACTATCTATATATTATAAAATCAAAGACCTTGACCAACATTTGACTTTTTATTGACTTTCTAAGAGCTTACCACATAGGTTTTGTAACTTTCACATTTTTCTACATTATTATTATTATTTTAATTTAAATTATTATTTAGGTACCCAATAGATAAACTTTAGTGACCACTAATACAAATTTGTCTTCTAACTCTTATATATGCACAACATAAAGCCATAGTGTCATTTTTATTGTTAGGGACAATCATTTACGTTGGATTTTATATATATTCCTGTCCTTAAATTTGAGCTATTGCAACTTCTTGCTAATATATATATATATAAGAGCAATATTAGATTTCAAAATCAACAAAAAAATAATCTGTTTTATATATATGGTTCATCAAAAAAATAATCTGTTATATATGATGGGCTCAATTTAGAATGGGCGAAGTCATTATTTATTTGCAAAGATATTCAACAACCGAGCTATTCTTTTCAATGATATCAATCATATCATGCAATACGAGATTTTTTGTTTCAAAGACTTGGGCCAATCCATTATCTATATGCAAAACGGCCCTAAAGACTGAGCAATATATTCTTTTCAAACATAACACGCAATATGCTTTCTGTTCAGAGAAAGCTGTTGCACCTATCTTTGCTTTTATACTTCGGAAAATATCTCTATATACATCTTCTCATTGGCCAATACATCATTTATCTTCAACGGTTAAGGTCCGTTACGTCCATAGTCCGTATATATATAATTTCTAATCATATAAGTTTAATGAATCTAAGTTTTGTAAGATTAAAAATGAAAATTAATCTATTTAATTATCTCAAATATAGTTTATTTATTAATCATTAGCATACATTTACGAAGAGATAAAAAATTGCACTCGTGGTACTTACTTTACACTAGCCTAGCTATAAACCCTGGCATGCACAAACACTTTTTTTTGTCGTTTAATCGTTTCTCTTTTATGGTAGAATTTTAGTTAAATTCAATTCATTTTCATTCTAATTAAAATTTATATACAACTTCAATGGAAAGATATAGTTATACCTGTAGTAAAAATTGTAAGTTTTTTTTTTTTTTTTTTTTTTTTTTTGGTTGAGAAACAAGAATTGTAAGTAAAACCATAATTAGTTTCAATGATAAAGTTTGCACATATTTTCTTCGAATTATAAATTTTATAGGTTAAAATATAACAATCTGACCTTCACCTATAGATAAATAAATAAAAAGAGTAAAAACTTAATTTATATAATTACAGATCAGATAACACTACAATCTACTGAATACATGCATTTTCCATCATCATTTTATATTGCAGAGCAGAATTACTTTCAGAATATACTTTGCTAATTTATTCTATATATATATATATATATATATATATTTTTTTTTTTTTTTTTTTTTTCTTTTCTCTAAGTGGAATTTGTCATTTATCTTGTGTATGCGTGTAAGAATCGATATTCAAATCTTTTTTTTTTTTTTATAAAAAGAATAATAATAGAAAAATGGTGTAAGAACAAGTACCTTGCATTTTTTTTTTTTTTTTCCTCCTGTTGTTGCTACGTAAGTATAATTCCCTAAATATAATTTTAAAAGTAAGATACTTCAGAGCTCGGAAAATCTTTCAAGTAAAATATATAATAACTTCGTTACATACGTATATCCCCAATTCAATTTTTTTTTTTTTTTAATATAAAAAGTTAGAACAATTTAAGTATTCTTTTTTTTTTGAGAATCAATTTAAGTATTCTTTAATGTAACTATGTATGTAAACTCTCACATAATTTTCTTTAGTGGGTTGTTTTACTGTATGTGATCTCTTTTTATCTTAAATTGTTTCGTATATTAATTACTATATAGAAATCATATTTTATATTGTTCTTTTAGTGGAATTTATGTTAGATTTTGTTTCATTTTATGCCAATAATGATATATCAATATACTTAGATTAGACCAAAGTAAGATACCTGTATCATATAATATCTATATATGTGTATGTGTGTGTGAGATTTAAAAAATGTCACCTCATTACTCCAAGAATTTAATAACATTCATTTTTGATATCATAAGTAAAGAAACTAACCGGAACTTGATGGAGAATTTAATAACATTCATTTTTGAAATTTTAGGAACCAATGACACTCATTTGAAATTTTAAAGACTAATAACATAAACTTTAGATACTAATAACATTCATTTCCTTACATTTTAGCTATTACAACTTCTCACTAATATATTTAAGATCAATATTATATTTCAAGATAAGAGCCTTATAGTTTAATTGGCACTTCTCCATGGATAAAGTGTTTGGAGATTTAATGGGTTAAAGAGTTTTGTAGCATATTGTAGTTATCTCAAAAAATATATATATTGTAAGGACACGATTCGTAATGACCCGTAACAGCGTTGGGTTCACACATAAAAAGACCCAAACAATATCACTTATAGAGCGTGGGTTTGAAAGGCTAGGCCTTAGTCACCAGACGGCGGGTTTTTCATGGTGCTCATACATAGTTAAATCGTGATCGCCCTGGGAGTTTTTCTCCAGGAGGCGGGCTGGGAGGCTCTGGTTTTTGGCCATTTTTCCCAGCCCCCTTTCTCGGATCCTTTACTTTTCCTTTTATACTAGTCTATATCCCTTATCCAACGTCCACGTGTGGGTTCGATTTTTCTAGGACTGATACTTGTCCCATCAGTCCGTACCCAGAGTGGTTGAGGGTGGTTGAAAAAGCTGAAGAGTATGGCTCTGTCAAGTACAGAATATTGAATGGCAGTAAGGGCAGCTTTCCCTGGTCGTTATACTTTCCAGCGTATCCTTCTCTTTTGACCTAGATATTTTTAGATTTTTTCCAAGCTGCTCCTATACCGTTTTTGCCCTTCCTTTTAGTGAGACCTCGGACATGCCGAGGACTGAATCGTCCTCGGCTATGTCCCAAGACTATTTTGTACTTGTATTACCGAGCCCGGACTATAACCTTCCTCGGCTCGGGCCTTGGGCCCTAATGAATAAATGGGCCAGGGCCACAAATCATTGGGCCCCACAACAGCCCCTCAAAATCCTGCTGTCCGACCTCTAGGTTGGAGAGGAGGGTTTTGGCAATGCCAAGCCTTTATTACGGTTTGTTTAACTCTGTCCTTCATTAATGTTGGTGTCTCTTCATCTATCCAGGAAACATACCGGAATACTAGACATTCTTTCGAATTCATTCATGATGCGTTCCTACCGCTTCATTATCCGAAACGCGCTTTTAATAATTTCCTTTTACGAGACCATTTAAATTCGATGGTTATCGACGGTGTGGGGAAGTGAAACGGGTATATTCTCGTTTACCGATTTTCTTGGAAATATGGATAGATTGAATGCCTCCCGTTTTGCCATTCATATAAGAAGGAAAGCAAGGGATTACCTCTCTTACACAAAGCCCTTTCAATCCTTTTGAAGTCTGAAAATCCTTAGCCTCCCCCAGAGTTTCCCTTATCCGCTTGCTTACACCTTGAATCGTGATAAGTCTAAGATAGGAGTGGGAATGAAGAGACCATACCCTTCCCAGAAATGCTACATTTTTGCGAAGGTCAAAATGGCTCGATTAGGGCAGGGATGGGAGAGACTCAAGATACTTCTCATCCTCCTTTCAGTCAAAATCCGAAGCAGGGGCTCGTCGCGTCAATCTCTTGGCGCGGCTGAGCTGAGGTCACCCATTATCAGTACCAGCTGCTCTCTTATGAGCATAGCTAACATGGCACCAGCGTGTTAGGAGTCAGGACTGACGCAGGGACAAAGTATCCCTGCTTCTTCCTCTCTTCCTTCACTAGTGCCTCCTTTTGACTCTCTTTCTTCTTCTTTCCACCACCAGATCCATCCTGGTACTTTCTCCTCTCCCACCAAGGAAGGTCCTCCTCTCAATATGGATGCTAATAGGGCAGAATTTGGAAAGACTTGGGAGCAAAGCTTAAAAAGATTTCTGGCTGTTCAACTGTTGTTGTTGTTTTTTTTTTTATTGTTTTTGTAACTCGTTTTCTATGTAGGCTTGTTTAAACCCTTCATTGTACACTGCAATACCCCTTTATATTAATAAAAGTCATCATTGCTTTATTTCGTATATTCTATCTCTTCTTTTTGAAATGGTTATGCCGTAAATAGATGCACTCCTTTGCGAATTCTTCTTTATTTCTATACTCTGAACGATGCTTAGGGCTAAAATCCCAGTTAATAAAAGGATCTTGCTCTGTGCTTATTGAAACTACCCGACTTAATAATACTGAATCGAACAACTGATGCTTAGGGCTGAAATCCTTATTAAGAAGAAAGATGTTATCATGAACTTACGAGAGCTGTTCGGCACAATAATGCCAACTTGAACAAATGACACTTAGGGTCGCAACCCTTGCTAAGGAAAAGATATTATTATGAACTTAATAGAGTTGTTTGGCACAATAATGCCGACCTGAGAAAACAACACTTACCCCAAAATAGCCGAGATGACAGCTGAATGCTTGGTGCGGCGTAGGAGGTAATCATCCGAGGACATATAACCCAAAAAATGAACAGCTCCTACAAGTTGCTGAGTAACAAGGCGTTTCACCACCTTCCTTTCCATAGGTTTGAGTCCGAGATGTCACGTGTAGTGTAAGATCCTGCTTAGTATCCAGGTTTCTTTAAAGTAGTAGGTTTCCCCATAGGTTTGAGTCCGAGGACCATGCAATACCTTGGTTCTGTCCAACTCAGTTTTTTCTTCTAAGTAGTTGGTTTCCCCATAGGTTTGAGTCCGAGGACCTTGCAATACCTTGGTTCTGTCCAAAACTCAGTTTTTTCTTCTAAGTAGTTGGTTTCCCCATAGGTTTGAGTCCGAGGACCATGCAATACCTTGGTTCTGTCCAATACTCAGTTTTTTCTTCTAAGTAGTTGGTTTCCCCATAGGTTTGAGTCCGAGAACCATGCAATACCTTGGTTCTATCCAAAACTCAGTTTTTTCTTCTAAGTAGTTGGTTTCCCCATAGGTTTGAGTCCGAGGACCATGCAACACCTTGGTTCTGTCCAAAACTCAGTTTTTTCTTCTAAGTAGTTGGTTTCCCCATAAGTTTGAGTCCGAAGACCATGCAATACCTTGGTTCTGTCCAAAACTCAGTTTTTTCTTCTAAGTAGTTGGTTTCCCCATAGGTTTGAGTCCGAGGACCATGCAATACCTTGGTTCTGTCCAAAACTCATTTTTTTCTTCTAAGTAGTTGGTTTCCCCATAGGTTTGAGTCTGAGGACCATGCAATACCTTGGTTCTATCCAAAACTTGATTTTGATAAGTTCGACTACGGCGTGGGACCTTGGTTTAGGGGGATTAGCAACTCGGCCAAGCCCCTAGAACCATCCGTGCTGCTGACGCTACGAAGCGCAGCCTCTAGTTAAGAAACGTAGCCCCTAGTGTAACTTTACGCTAGAACACTATATCCGGCTGTTGGAAATGATGTTAGGGGTTGTCTCCACCCACTACCTATGCCAGAACACAAGTCTTCCCCACAGACGGCGCCAATTGTAAGGACTCGATTCGTAACAACCCGTAACAGCGTTGGGTTCGCACGTAAAAAGGCCCAAACAATATCACTTATAGAGCGTGGGTTTGAAAGGCTAGGCCTTAGTCACCAGACGGCGAGTTTTTCGTGGTACTCATACATAGTTAAATCGTGATCGCCCTGGGAGTTTTTCTCCAGGAGGCGGGCTGGGAGGCTTTGGTTTTTTGCCATTTTTCCCAACCCCCTTTCCCGTATCCTTTACTTTTCCTTTTATACTAGTCTATATCCCTTATCCAACGTCCACGTGTGGGTTCAATTTTTCCAGGACTGATACTTGTCCCATCAGTCCGTACCCAGAGTAGTTGGGGGTGGTTGAAAAAGCTGAAGAGTATGGCTCTGTCAGGTGCAGAATATTGAATGGCAGTAAGGGCAGCTTTTCCCGGTCATTATACTTTCCAGCGTATCCTTCTCTTTTGACCTAAATATTTTTAGATTTTTTTCAAGATGCTCCATACCGTTTTTGCCCTTCCTTTTAGTGAGACCTCGGACATGCCGAGGACTGAATCGTCCTCGGCTATGTCCCAAGACTATTTTGTACTTGTATTACCGAGCCCGGACTATAACCTTCCTCGGCTCGGGCCTTGAGCCCTAATGAATAAATGGGCCAGGGCCACAAATCATTGGGCCCCACATATATATATATATATATATCAATTAGATTTCAAAATCAACAAAAATATGGTAATATGTTATATATGATGGGCTAGATTTAGAATGGGCCAATCCATTATTTATGTGCAAAGATACTTAACAGCCGGGCTATTCTTTTCAATGACATATAATGTAATACGAGATTTTTTGTTTCAAAGATTTCAACTATTCCATTATCTACATGCAAAAGGCCCTAATGACCGAGCTATATATATATTCTTTTCAAACATAACATGCAATACGAGTTCTGTTCATAAAAAGCCGTTGCACCTATCTTTGCTTTTATACTTCTGAACATAAGATTTCTAATTCTGGGACTCTTGTGTTTGTTATCATGAAATTTAAGGAACACGATAGATGGGGAATTCAGCGAGTGGGAAAATACAGCATGAAGTAAATTCTTCAATAAAAAATGAACAGTTGGTAATTGACATCGAAACAATGTTGAAAACGTCGGAGATTCTAGTATCCGATGAGTGCCGTATCTACAAGGTTCCGTATCACCTTCGCAAATGGAATGAAGAAGCCTACACTCCTAAGGTTATTTCAATTGGTCCTTATCCCCACAACAAAGAAAATTTTCAAACCATGGAAAAGCATAAAGTAAGATATTTCAGGAGCTTCATACAACGGACTGAGATCAACTTGGAGAATTTAGTAACCACTATAAGGAAGACGGAAGATATCATTCGAGCTTGCTATGTAGACACTGTTCAGCTTGAAAGAAATGATTTTGTGAAAATGATCATGTTGGATGCGACCTTCATTCTTGAGCTTTTCTTGAGAGATAAGTTGGGAGAATGGACAAGAGACGATCCTATGGCTGTGGAAGCATGGCTTTATGATATGGTGCAGCATATCAAAGTTGTATTGAAATTGTATATTCACATTAATTAGGAAAAAGAGTACACGAGAGATATATATACACGAAGAAGAAACAAACCAACTCACTAACTGTGACACGGACTACAGATCCTAAAACTAACCTCTACACGTGTGAACTAACAACTCAATTACACACTAATACAAGCTACATGTCGTTTTACTTGTTCTGTGTCTTCACTTATGTCGTTTAACTTTACAGTACTTGTTCTGCAGATACCCTTGTAGCTTTTACCCTCTTCTGTGAAGCTTGCCTAATCTTGCTTAGGCTTATTTCTTTCATTCTGATACTCCCCCTCAAGGGTAGCTGCTGAATGTAGATTAATCATTCCCATTTTGCACACCAGAGTTGAAAATTGATTAAAATTCAATGCCTTAGTCAACAAATCTGCAAGCTGGCAGTGAGTTCTAACATGATTCAATTTGATAACCTTCTCTAACACTTTGTCTCTAACCACATGACAATCTATCTCAATATGCTAGCTTGGTCCTTTCATGAAACACTGGATTTATCCAATGTGCAAGGCTGCTTCACTATCACAAAACAACAAAGCTTCCCTTTTGTGTTCAACACCAATGTCCTTAAGAAAGTACAATATCCACACTATTTCACAAGTAGCCACTGCCATTGTTCTATACTCTGTCTCTGCAGATGATCTAGAGACTGTTGATTGTTTCTTGGACTTCCATGAGACCAAAGAATCACCAATGAAAACACTATAACCTGTGACAGACCTCCTGGTGTCAGGACAAGCAACACAGTCAGAGTCTGTGAAGCCTTTTACATGCAATTTTGTGCTAGCTGAAAATAGAAGACCCTTGCCTGGTTCATTCTTCAAATATTGTAACACCCTATGCACTGCATCCAAATGTGGCTTCCTTGGCTTGGACATGTACTGGCTCAATCTATGGATAGCAAATGTAATGTCTGGCCTAGAGATTGTTAAGTACAATAACCTTCCTACAAGCCTTCTATAAGCACTAGGATCCTTAAGCTCTTCCCCTTCATACTTGCTTAACCTTACATTCTGTTCCATTGGTGTCTTGGCTGGTTTACAGCCTAACAAGCCAGCATCACTTAACACTTCTAAAGTATATTTTCTTTGACGCATTGATATACCCTTGTCTGACCTTGCAATCTCCAAACCAAGAAAATACTTCAAGTCACCTAAATCCTTCAACTTAAATTTTTGATCTAACAACGCCTTAAACTGATCAACTTCTTCCTTGTCATTACAAGCTATCAAAACATCATCCACATAGATCAATAAAACCATGAAGCAATGACCCTTTTGTCTAGTAAACAAAGAGTAATCTACCTTAGACTGTTTGAAGCCCAACAAAACCAAAGTAGAAGAGAATTTGGCAAACCATTGCCTAGAAGCTTGTTTCAGCCCATAAAGTGATTTATTCAACTTACAAACCATTTCCCCCTGGCTCTGAAACCCTAGTGGAAGAGACATATAAACTTCCTCAGATAAATTCCCATGCAAGAAATCATTATTGACATCAAGTTGCCAAAGATACCAACCCTTCACAGCAGCCAAAGCCAAGAGACATTTCACAGAAACCATCTTAGCAACAGGTGAGAAAGTTTCATTGTAATCAACCCCTTCCTTCTGTGTGAAACCTTTGGCAACTAACCTAGTTTTATACCTCTCAATGGAACCATCTGACTTGTACTTGACCTTATAAACCCACTTACAGCCGATGGGTTTCTTAGTAGGAGGTTAAGGTGTCAAGGTCCAAGTATGATTGGCTTCTAGAGCTATAATCTCAGCAGCCATGGCTTCTTGCCATTTAGGATCAGAGACAACTTGATAGTAGTACAAAGGTTCAACAATAGAAGAGATAGAACAACAAAAATGTTTATAGGAAGGAGAAAGAGAATGATAAGAGAAGTGGGAAGATAAAGGGTGAGAGGTACTTGTGTGGAGAACAGTAGTAGTGGGAATTAAGGATACTTGATTACAGTGATATGCTTGAAGATAAGAAGGTTGTTTATGGACCCTAGCAGACCTTCTAATAGGCACAAGATCAGCTAAAGGTTCAGGTGGTTCAACAGGAACATCATTTAAAAACTCATCATCAAGATCAGTGTGCACAGCAAGAATAGAATCATCAACATGAGCAGATGATAAGGGAGCAACAGGCAAAGAAGAAGAATGAAGAATGGGATCAAAAGAATCAAAAGAAACAGAAGGAATACAAGGCAAAGGAATGGACTGAGAAGAATCAGAACAAGAGGCAAAATTAGAACTAAAAGGGAAGACAGTTTCATGGAATACAACATCCCTAGAAATGAAGATAGAATGAGACTGAAGGTCAAACAGCTTATAACCCTTCACAGTGAAAGGATAACCAAGAAAAACACACCTCCTTCCCCTAGGAGAAAATTTAGTTTTAGAGGGAGCAACAGTGGAGGCAAAACATTCACAACCAAAAACCCTTAAATGTTCACAAGAAGGAGGTTGTTTAAAGAGAAGTTCATAAGGGGTTTTATTGTGGAGTAGGGCTGATGGCAATCTATTAATCAAATATGCAGCTGTTAGAATGCAATCACCCCAGAATTTAAGAGGAACATTAGACTGAAAATGAAGAGCCCTAGCTATGGACAACAAGTGTTGATGTTTTCTCTCCACAACAGAATTTTGTTGTGGAGTATAAACACAACTATGTTGATGCACAATGCCATTAGAACTGAAAAAATTTGGCATGTTAAATTCCATAGCATTATCAGTTCTTGAAAGTTCAATTAGTGTATAAAACACCCTTAAACGTTTAAACCCCCAATTACAAAACAACCAATTCAAACTTTATGACAAACAATTAGTGTGCGAAAAATGAACAAAAGCTATAAACAGAATTTGTAAACAATCTAAGCCAATTAAAATCACAATCACAGCAGATAATAAAAGGCAAAGATAAAAGAGAAGGAAGATGCAAACACAGGGACAACACTCGATGTGTTATCGAAGAAGAAACCGAAGCCCTCGGCGTAAAACCTCTCTGCCGCCCTCCAAGCGGTAAGTAATCCACTAGAAAATGTAGTTGAGATACATGAACAGCAATAGACCCTCCAAGCCTAATCTACCCAGTGTACCTAAACCATCCAAGCTTCTTGCTCCAACGAGGTTGCGCCGAACCTATTTCTTTTCTAGCTTCCCGAATTCTGCTACTTGACCATAGCATCGACCAATGTAGATTGGTTCCTTCGTAACTGCTTCCCAGAACACCAAACAGCCCTCTCACAGTAATGGATATGGTGAGAAAATGTTTTGGTAAATAGACCTCTCAAGGGTTTAACAATAAAGAGGAAGAGAGTTGAGGAATTTGAAGAGTTTTTTATGTGAAGATTGTGGATGAATCAATCTTGTATAACACTAGGATTTCTCTCTCCAAATTCTCTCTGGAAGCTCTCTTTCTTTTGTGGGTATAAGGGGTATTTATACTGGGGTGAGAATGGAATGTGAAGAGTCAGGTTTTTCAAAACAGGGGTGGCTCGCGACTTGACTGAGTCGCAAGATCCAACCGCGCGATAACAGAACGACCAGTTGTCCTATTTTGTCCTGTAGTACTCTAGCTAGCATGACGCTTCAACTTTTGGCACGCTTGGCACGTGTGCTACTTCTGGCGACTTGAAGCCGCGAGTCACCAGTGAGATCAAGTCACGAGTCTTTGTTTTCTTGCACACTTTTAAGCATTTCAACACTCTATCTCACTTACTACCCTTACAACAATCCCACCTAAATACAGGGTTACTAAATACTGAAATACAAGCAAATTTGGCACGGAATAAAGCCAACATGATGATTGATTAAATTCAACCTTACAGTTCTAATAGACTTAATTTTGCAACCAAATTGAGTAAGCACCATAGAATAAAATGAAGTAATGAGAGACCTAACTTCTGATTTGGATTTCATTAAATATACCCAAGTGGCACGGGTTGCATCATCAACCACAATGAGAAAGTACTTAAAACCATCCAAAGTAGAAGTAGCATAAGGACCCAAACATCCAAATGAATCAAATCAAAGGCACAAGAACTGATTTTATTATTGAATGGAAAAGGAAAACGTTTCTGTTAGGCCAAAGGATAGACACTACAAAGATCATTACAAGCCTTTTGTAAACAAGGAAGAAAATGACCTAAAGCATGGAGTTTAACATTTGATGGGTGACCTAGCCTTTCATGCCAAAGAGAAGAGAGATTGCTTGAAGACATGGCAGCCGTAAAAGGATGAAAAACTGTACTTAACTTGTGGTGAACAAGAAAATCTGAAAAGGCAATAGCAAAATGCTGATGTGAAGAGCCACACTGCAGCAGGTACAGTCCATCAACTGCATGTCCCACTCCAATCATTCTCCAAGTGATAAGGTCCTGTATAAATAGTAAGTAGACAAAAGAATAAGGCAATTGGGTTGGATTTTAGTGAAAGAACTAACAGAGAACAGATTGAATGTAAAAGAAGGAACACATAGGACATTGTGAATAGTAAGGGAAGGTGACAAAATCACTGTTCCAATATGTGTGACAGAAGCTGTTTCTCCATTAGGCAATTGAACCATGGACTGATTGTTAATGACCCAAGTAATAGAATTATATGCTCTTCTATTGACAACTTGGGCAGAAAAAACTGAATGTTTAAAGACCATACCTACCATGGAAGAAGCATTAGATGTCACCACATTTGCCATGGCATTGGTAAGAGAGTTGGTTCCTTGAATAGAAGTGTCTAATGGACAACTAGGAGTACTAATAAGAGCAAGAAGCTGTTGATATTGCTCTAGAGTGAAGACTGGTGTCATGGACCCTGAAGCAGTTAGAAATGACAAATTTTGGGACTGTGGTTTAGGCTGTGAAAGGGTCACTTGATGTGCCATTGCAGTCTTGCCCTTGAACTTGTAACCAAGGGGAAATCCATGCAACTTATAGCACTTATCAATAGTGTGACCAGACTTACCACAGTGAGTGCAAACAGGCTTCTCTTTTCCCTTAATCCCATTGTTGCCAACATAGTTAACCCCATAATTAGCATGAAAATTCTATGATTTAGCAACTAAGGCAGTTGACTCTACTCTTGAATTGGAACTGTGAATAGCAAACCTTTGTGTTTCTTCTTGAATCATCAAGGAATACACTTTGTTGAGAGAGGGAAAGGGATCCATAAGCAAGATTTGTGTTCTTACTTGTGAAAAAGAATCATTAATCCCCATCAAAAACTTCATAACAAATTCTCTAGATTGCAAATCACTAAGCCTATTGTTCACATTGCATGTGCATTTGCCACAAGTGCAAGAAGGAAAAGGACTATTATTTTGCAATTGATCCCAGAGAACCTTTAACTGAGTGAAGAAGTCAGTAATTGAAGTCTCACCTTGATGAAGATCCACAATTTCCTTTTGAAGATTGTAAATCTTGAGACCATTCTGTTGAGCCAAACGATTCCTCAAATCATTCCAAATTCCCAAAGCAGTGTCCTCATAGATGATACTAGCTTGAAGTTTAGGAGAAACTGAATTTGTCAACTAAGTTCCTACCATATTATCACACCTAATCCAAGTTTGAACAGCGGAAGGTGTAGACACCAATGGAGATGACAAAGTGAGAGTGCCATTGATGAATCCTAGCTTGTTTTTGGTGAGCAGAGCCTTCCTCACTGCTCATGCCCAAGCTGAGTAATTCTCACTCCCTGTCAAAGGTTGAGTCACAAGTACAAGGCTTGGACTTTCTCCATGGTGCAAAAACAGGGGATCATCCATTGGAGAATCCTGAGAAGATGGAGGAGCACTCTCTGTTGCAGAAGTTGATGAAGTAGCAGTGGAAGCCGTTGATAACAAGAACAAGCTTTGGCAAAACGAAGGAAAAGGAGATTGAGGAAGAAAATATCGAAGAAAACTTTGAAGAAAGCACCAAACCCTAGAACAGAGGTTGGGAAAATCTAGAAACGAAGAGAAAATTGAGAGAGAATTCTAGAAAAGAAGCTCTGATACTATATCAAAGTTGTATTGAAATTGTATATTCACATTAATTAGGAAAAAGAGTACAAGAGAGATATATATACACGAAGAAGAAACAAAACCAACTGACTAACTCTGACACGGGCTACAGATCCTAAAACTAACCTCTACACGTGTGAACTAACAACTCAATTACACACTAATACAAGCTACATGTCGTTTTACTTGTTCTGTGTCTTCACTTATGTCGTTTAACTTTACAGTACTTGTTCTGCAGATACCCTTGTAGCTTTCACCCTCTTCTGTCAAGCTTGCCTGATCTTGCTTAGACTTATTTCTTTCATTCTGATACAGCATGAGTTGCTATTGCTTGAAAATCAGCTTCCATTCTTTGTTATTAAGAAACTATACCACCTCGCCTTACCCTCTCTCTTAAATTCTCTTTCTTTAATCCAGCTCACCTTTGACTTCTTTAAGTACTTGAACATTCATAATTATGAAGCCCCCCAAGGGGAAATAAAACACTTCACTGATTTGCTTAGATTCTTTGCACTACCTCCACACGACAACCTACCACAGAGAAACTCTATAACGGTTTTTCCTAAGTACTCTGCTACACAACTGCGTGAGGCTGGAGTAAAATTTGAGGTGGTTCCAAATAAATGCGTGCTGGACCTACATTACAGATTTCTACTTAATACTGGATCGTCTTATCAATACTGATAAAGACGTGGATTTACTTAGTGATAAGGGAATAATTGTTAATTCCCTAGGCGACAACAATGTGATAACATCAATGATTAACAATCTTAACAGGGGAATCTATAGGAGTAATATGAACTCTAAGCCGTCTTTGTGAAGAGTTGAATGCGTTCTATGAGAAACCTTGGCACAGATGGAAGGCATTATTAAGACATCAATATTTTAGCACTCCTTGGAGAGCGGCCTCTACCATTGCTGCTATTATTTTTTTGGTGCTCACTTTAATACAAACCGTATGCTCTATCATCCAAATAGTGCCTATTGTTTGATTGCTTCTCCATAAATGCGGTGCAAGTGCAGTGTGTAATGTATGGTAGCACGTAAATGCACGTTGAGCCACAGTTGCAAATTGCTTGAGGAAGAGTTTGGGTTGCTGCAAAATTCTTGTCTTTTCTTGATTATTATCTAATTGTTATCTGAATAAAAAGCTTGGAGTGGATTGTTATTTTCTTTGGCTTGGATAGGATTGTTATTTGCTTTAGGATAGTATATATTTATCGGAATAGTGTGATCAGGAGTTTTGCACTTTTGCTTCTATCACGTTTACTTTTCAATTGTCTATCACATTATATTTTCAGTTTTTGTAAGCCTATATATATGAAGGTTGATGAAGTCAATAAAAGCCATCAGATTCAGATATATTTTACAAAAATTCAGCAGGTAATGGCTGTAAGAGATTGGTCTTCTTTGAAGTTAAATAGGCACTTGCTGACCTTTAAAAGACGTATATATCTACGGAGCTAGAATTTGGGATCTATTTGGATCGATATATTTTTTACTTTAACAACAACTACTCACTTATCAGGGTCAGCCATAAACATTACCAAACAAAAATTAGTACTTTTTATAATTAATTTAGCAACAACTACAATCAAGGTTTAGTCCCAAATTTTGGGGTTGAAAATAATGGATCTTCATAGACTAAATTGATTTCATTCACATGTATATATTTTTGTAATTTTATCTGTCGAACTGTAAGTTGTGTCATTCAATCTCAAAACTAATTGGTGATAAAGAATATACACTGTCAAGTTTTTTATGACATTCAATATCGAACCCCATAGGCTTGTTTTTAAAGTGGTTATACGGAATCAAATTGTAGTGCCCTCAACAATCCCCCTTCACCATGACACTCCCTTGACTCGAATCCATGACATTGGCTATGATACTTGATACCACAAGAAAGTGCTCCAGCCTGATTACAAGGTGCTTTTTTAAACCCCCAATTTTAATTACAGTTTAATTAATTTTAGGCTAAATACAATAAAAGCAAAATTTACGTAATTAGCCAATTAATTAACCGAACCACCCAACAATTGCATGGATAAAATAACTGAGCAAAGTAGTCATGTAAAGGGCAGTAAGTAAAGAGAATGGAGACCAAAGATAACACGTGATATGTCATTGAAGATTAAAACCAAAGAACTTGACTTAAAAACCTTTTTATGGCCTAAGAAAGACACACTCAAGTCTTTTATGAAATTCTACATCTCATCTCATGGGCCTATTTTTAGAGCGGTCGTAGGAAGTCAAATTATGGTCCCCATCCACCCCCCCCCCCCCCCCAACACAATCATTCCCAAAATCATATTTTCTGTCACTTCCTTAATATTCATGTCATTTTTTAATAATCATGTCTTTTTCTAACTATTTTCATTCCCTCAACTTAAATCAAATCACTCGTCCTTGCTAGTTCATTAATAACTCTCCGTTGTACTTTCTTAGCAAAAAAAAAACACTCTCATTTGTACATGGTCAAGCCATCTCAAGCAACTCTCCTTTATCTCTTTTTTATCAACAAGAGTCATCCCTATCTTTAATCAAATTTATTTATTTTATATCATATCTTTCTTATATTTTCACTTATCCATCTTAACATTTTTAATTCAATTACTCTCATTTTATGAACATGTAATTTCTTAAAATCTCAGCACCATATAGCATGGCTAATATTCTTATGGCAATGTCTTAACAAAGTTAGTTTCAAATATAAGAAATGATTTTGATAAAAATTAAACCCGGGTAATAAATATTTGCAAAAGATAACAATAGAAAAATATGGCACTCCACCCCTAACCTTTAGGGAAATGATACTCTCATCCCTTATGGTTTGACTAAATTAACACATTAGTTTTCCATTAAGAATAATAACAAAATATTCCACACACACACACACACACAAAAAAAATCACCTGATGACCAAAACATGATTAGGTTTTAATGACAAGGAACAATATTTGACCCAAAAAAAACTTTCATTAACCATAGTTAGGATTTAGTCAAGGGAATCATTTCAAAATTTAGAATATTCTATTGCTATTATTAACAAAAGACTGATGTAATGATTTTTTTCAAACCTTAAGAGAAGCGAGGGTTATTTCTTATAATGTTTGGAGTGGAATGTCATTTTACAAACCTAAAGGGAGGCATGCTTTATTTATTGATGACCTCAAATGACTCTAATAACAACCAGTTCAAACATAAGCTAAAATAATAACTTCAACTGCTAGTTTAATGATGAGTCCGTCCACTTAAAGTGGAGTGTTAGTTCTCAACTTCTCATATTTCAATTTTATTCTTACGTTGATGTCCTCAAATGGCTCTAATAACAACCCGTTCAAACATAAGCTAAAATAATAACTTCAACTGCTAGTTTAATGATGAGACCGTCCACTTAAAGTGGAGTACTGTTAGTTCTCAACTTCTCATATTTCAATTTTATTCTTGCCTTGTCAAGAATCTTATAGCTCAAATTGACACTTTTTGATATCTCTAAACGAAGCATTCGGTGTTCAAATCCCGACCCCCTCACCTCTAACTATCAATGTTAAAAATAAAAAAATATAAATACAAAATCTTGCATCAAAGATTTCTTTTTATTTTTGGGGAAAGTATTCTTTTAAGCCCTCTAGTTTAAGATTGTTAAAGAAAAATTCAATGTTCTAGATTTCGTTGCTCTCTCCCTTTGTCCTCCATTAATATTCAAAGGAATGGCCACATCTATCGTTAAAAGAAATAGCCCATTTAATTAATAAAGTATTGCCTGGTTAAAACATTAACTCCCAGAAAAAAGACTTCAAAGTCAATACTCAAATCAATATAGCCCATTCAAGTCTTCTTAATCTTGCATCGAATGCATGGATCATGCATGATCCAAGTTAGTAGTGACAATATATATAATTCGGCAAAACAATAGTGACAATATATATCGTACGTCCAGTTAAATGTTTAGTCTTTTGAATCTTTCTGTCATCTTTTATTTTTTACAAAATAAATCATTCATCATCTATATCATATTTTTCACAATATTTTTCATAACAATTGATTCTACAATATTTTTCATAACAATTGAGTCATTATGTTATTGCTCATATGAATATAAGTGTAAATTGTGAGACTACATGAATAGTAGTAATTCCTAAATTAATAGAAAACGCAACCATCCAATTACCATTGGCATCTCTCTAATCCCCCCCAGTCCCGCAGGATCAGGGTGTCCCGAAGCACTCCCGTTGAGTCTTTTAATTTTGATATATATACAGTTGCTTTGTGGTGTATGCATGCCACCAGATCCATTGTGAACAATGTTTTGCAATAATGTAAGGATTTGTCTAAATGCTAAGAAAAGTAAATTCAATAGCACGTTGGACGACTGAATGACGTACGGATCACTGATCACAAACTTCACTTTGAAAAATATGCTCATTTCGAGCTAGCCAATATACTCCAAATAGAGAATGCAAAAGTGAAATGATGTTCCAATTAAAGTTGAATGTATCAATAGTGCTAGAGAGGTTTGAAATTTGAATAGCGCCACTCTTGAATGTCAGTATTGTAGAAATTTGGTAGGGTTTAAGGAATTAAGAAGGTTATCCATAGTTGGTTGGCCCAACTACAATTCCTCACAATGTGAATTTAGGACCAATAGGTGTTTCAGATGATGACATCTAGGGTAGAGTTGATCTTGGGAAGGTAGAAGCGAGAGAGCACCGTTTTGGCAATGCAATTTGCTGATTTTTTTTTTTTTTTTTTTTTTTTTTTCCCTATGAAAACAATGCAATTTGCTGATTTTTTACTACTCCCCGTAAAAGTACATAAAAATAGGGATGTTTAAGGTAAAACTGTAAAACCTTGACGGATGATGCCTTATATTTATAATGCACATTCCCCTAAGAATGAGCGATCTAGTATAAACTATTTACAATATTGTTTGGATTCATGCGAGATAACTTTTTTTCTTGAGACAAAAGGGTAAATTATTAACAACGTTTCAATCCAACAGACTTTGTAACCCTGAAAATGATAAATATGGAAAAGTGTGGGCGAAGCCCCTTAGATTTTCACCATCTATTGGAGAAAACTAACCGCCATAGGATAAAGACCACAAAAACTATTTCACTACACCACATAGGATAGATGTGGAAAATGGTGTGTAATGTGATCCTAGAATTGCTTTGGTTTCTAATGTGAAAACTCGATCATATCCATCTACAACAAACTTTGTAACCCCGAAAATAGGGGCTGAGCTATAGCATGGCTTGGCCCCCCAAAATTTTTAAAAATTTTTTTATAATATGTATTAGTATAAAAACTTTAAATATTTAGCTACAAAAATAGAAGTTGGCCCCCTCAAATGTTTGAGTTAGTCCATTAATACTGTTAAAAACTAATAGAATTTGTCAATTGGTCTAATAGTTATAGAGACATGGTAGTTTTTGTTTTCTCTAATTCGTTTTTTGTACATGTTTAATATCAAACTAGACAATTTTTGTATACTCATTGGAGTTTAAAAGATAATAAGTTCCTCTAAAAAATTATCTTGCAAATATACATATTTGAAAGTTGTCAATTTTATATAAAATATATTTATAAATTATGACCTACTCTAGTATCAAAATATTAATGTTTATATTTGTGTATGTACATTTACACATGTGTATGATGATTTATCTTGACTCGAAACTAATATATTAATATCAAAATTTGGGCCCCCCAAACAAAAAATCCTAGCTCCGCCCCTGCCTGAAAATAAAGATAAAGATGGGAAAGTGTGGGCGAAGCCCCTCAGATTTTCACCATCTATTGGAGAAAACTAAGCGCCATATGATAAAAACCACAAAAACTATTTCACTACACCACATAGGATAGATGTGGAAAATGGTGTGTAATGTGATTCTGGAATTGCTTTGGTTTCTAATGTGAAAACTTGATCATGTCCATCTCCAATAGACTTTGTAACCCTGAAGACTTGAATTATGTTAGGATTACAACTTTTGTACCACAACTTACATAATACTATTATGAGATATAGTTAACAACTCAAAAATGCGTTAACTTTAGGAAACTTGCTGTATGAAGTTTAAAATTTTCTTTCTTTTTTTATTAAATTATATACTTCAATAATTATGAGAAAAGAAATTTGAACTGTGGACATCTCCACTACAAACATCATAAAAAATGCCCATTGAGCTTTAAAGCTCTTAGCGATGAAGCTTAGAATTGCTTAATGTTAAATATATTAGCAACATGATATGTTATACCATGTTGTATATGCTAGAGTGGATGCAGAAGGGGAAGCATAAAATAGGAACACTGAAAACACGAGAGTTACGTGGTTCAGCCTTGTCGGCCTACATCTACGAAGGAATCCCTTAAGGGCTACATCTTTATTATGTAAAAGTGTAGTATAATAACCTGTGTTACAATGAACTCCAACATGAGTATATATAGGCAACTAAACCCTAGACTACTAATACAAGTAGGAGTGGGCTTGGGCCTATTACATTGGACTAATATGTCTAATATATCCCTAACACTTAATATACAAAGACCTGAGAAAATGGGACGTAAAGTTGAAGGATGAGAGCTTATGTAATATTATGAGACTTAGTTCAGTTGCAGTAGTAGTCTTATATATATATATATCCTCATCAATTTATTTGATCACTGCAAGAACCACACCTAGCTTGAGTTGTTGATAGTTTGCACTTTACAATAAGTTAGAGGCTCATTCTTTCATCTACAACACAATTAACTGAGGTAGGTTTTCGTAACATTTCCTATTCAAGTTACATTGTCTTTCTAGATTGAGAAGTTGGTGTAATTTAACCTTTTCATATATATATATATATATATATATAACTTTGATACTTTGATACTCCGCTGTTGTGTTCCCTTTTTACCATCGTTGGCACCACCCTAGACGTAAAATGAATTCCCAGAATCGAACAGTAAGGCCCGTTTAAGCTAGGAGAGTGTGTAGGGCATGAGAGGTATAGGGTTGCTTAGGGTATGTGTTACGAAATGCAACGGTGTTAAGAAAAACATGATAATTGAGTGTTAAAACTAGGATAGTATGGATAGATTATGGAGATCCAACTCCTCTGTCAGCACCAGGACTGGTTGTTCTCCTGATATTGTAAATGAAGAAGATCACACTGTTGAAAAAAATGAGTTTCCTGATTCCCAGAAATGGAACATCCCCAAAATTGATACTAAAGCTGTTTACAAAACTAGTTGGGCTGAAAATGCTTTTCATTCTGCTTATAAAGTTAAAACTGTTGAACAAACATTTTCTATTTCAAAAACTCATGAAAAATGTTGCTTGTTTTCTAAAAGAAATATTAATGATTTTCTTGCTAAAAAATTCAATTATTTGCATATTGGACTTGTTCAAGTTGCTGTTAAACCACTCACCCGAAAGGGTATTAATGCTTCTGTTCTCATGTGTTTACGAGATGCTAGATTTAAAGTCTTTTCTGATAGCATTCTTGGTATGATTACTACTTCCATGTATGATGGTCCTGTTTATTTTAATTGTTATCCTGATATTACTCTTGCTTTGGATGATCCTAATATTGTTAAAGCTTTGACATTAAATATTTTGACATCTGGTTATAACATGGAAGAAGGCAGTAAGCCTTTTGCTTTAATTTACCGTATTTATTACAGACTTTTAGGTACTCAATTGAATCCTGGTGCTAGGATCAATAGATAACTTGCAAGTAAAACCATGTTAATTCAATGTTCAACTGCTGATGCTAAAACTCATGTCCCAAAAATGATTCAATGGTAAGATATTAATCTTCCAAAACAATGGTTGTTGGAACAAGAATCTCCTCCTACTAAACCTGTTTTTGATGAGTTAGATCTCACCCATATTCAACAATATCTTGATGGAACTGTTAAAATAAGTTTTCATGATAACCAACCACTAAGGATCAACAAAGGAAGACATTCCTTTGCTGGATCTGAAAGTATTTCAAAAAGGGATCAAGATCTCAATGAATTTTAGAAGAAGAATCTTGAAAAACCCACTAATTTGAAGCTAAAAGGTGTTTCAAGTAATAAATCTCAAGTTAGCACTGCTTTTTACTCTACTAAACCAGAAACTTCCTCTCCATATAGCAAAATTGCTATTGAAGAAGAAGAAGTTAAACATCCTGTGTCACCATCTTTTTCTGATTTTCAAACAAATGTTGAAGCCCCTGTTTTTGAAAGTCAATTAAGAGTTTTAAATGTTTTGAATGAAAGCTTTGAAATTGATTTGGTTTCTTTGTATAATGAATTTATTTCTACAAAAAACAGAGATAAAAGAAAATATTACCAAAGTACTTTTGCTCAGTCTGAAAAAGATCGTGTTAAAAGCAAATGGAGAGAAAAAATGAATCAATTGAAAAAACATATTTTGTTTTTTGATTTTCTTGAAAACTATTATGTTTCAAAAGATGAAGTTTCAAAACATCATTTGAATGTAATAAAGAAATCAAACTTTGTTAAAGAAGATAAAATCATTGTTAGGTCCAGCCATCCGCCTCTAGAGACAGTCTTGATAACCTGTAAAAAGATTGAGGTGAAGGCCTCCCCTTTCAAAATTGCTGATGATTAGACCCTTATCATTAGTCTTATTGAACAAAACAATTCTACTAATGAATCTTTGCATGTTATTGGTCAACAGCTTAACCGTATTGAAGAAAAAATTAATGAAAAAACTGATGTTTCAAAACCTGCGAAACCTTTGATTGATTTACCCAGTCAAAGTGAAAAAGTGAAATTTAAAACCTCTCAGGCTAAAACTCTTGACATTGTTGAAAAAATGCTTTCTGATTTAAAAGATAAAACTGAAGATACTTCTACAAGTACTGCTCGAACTATTTCAAGAAATGAGAAGGAAATTGCTTCTGAAGAAAATACAGATTCCGACTCATTATCTTCTGTTTCTACTAAAAAGGCTTTTGATGATGAATTACCAGAAATTAAAAGATTTGTTAGAAATTCCAAACCCATGTCTTTTACAAAAAATTGGTATTCAAAACCTACTCCCGATATGCAATTTGAAGAAAGAGCTTTTCAAACACAATTTTCTATTTCTGCTGATAAAATTTATGAATGGAATATTAATGGTTTGTCTGAATAGGAAATCATTAATAAAATGGGTCATATGTCTATAGTTGGAATTGCTTATATGAATAACCATAATCTTGATCACCCTGAAATTGTTGACCTTTTGGTTTTTCTGGCACTCTTCATGGATGGTGGGATTCATATCTCATAGAAGATTCCAAAGAATCTATTAAAGCAGCTGTTAAAAAAAATGATGAAGGTTTCCCCATTTTTTATGAAAGTATTGGTCGAGGTATACCTGATGGTGTTAATACCTTAATCTATACTATACTTAAACATTTTGTTGGTATTCTATCTAATATTTCATCTTGAATTTCTGATTATCTGAATAATTTGAAATGTCCCACTATGTCTGATTATAGATGGTACTAAGATGTTTTTTTTTTTCCAGAGTTATGCTTCAGAAAGATTGCTACAAGCCTTATTGGAAAGAAAAGTTTATTGAAGGTCTGCCTCTTATCTTTGCTCATAAGGTAAAACAAGAATTAATTGGTAAAAATGACTCTATTGATTATGATAATTTAACTTATGGTGATAATTTGAGCACTATTTAAAAACTTGGTATTAATATGTGCAATGATGAAAAATTGTTAAAATACCAATTAAAGAATAATCGAAAAGCTAAATATGAAATGGGTAATTTCTGTGAACAATATGGTTTGCCCCCTATTGCGCCTTCCAGGCAAAAAGGGAAAAAACATGACAAAATTCACAAGAATTATAGCCATAAAAAATATAGAACCAACTATATTAAACCTAATGATTTTTATGCTAAAAAGAAAAATGCTTCTAAAAGATATGATAAACAGAAATTTGGATAAGGTAAATGTTTTAACTGTGGTAAACCTAGACATTACAGTAAAAACTGTAAGCAAAAACTTGGTAAGTTAAAAAATAAGTTTAACATGTTAAATATTGATGATAAAGAGCAAGAAGAATTATTCTGAATCCTTGAATAAAACAATTCTTCTGATTCCTTGGAAGAGGATTTTTCTTCTTCATCTGATTCTTGCTATCAATCTGCTGATGATTCTTCTAATTCTCCTAATATTAAAATCGGTTGTAGATATTCCTGTTGTAATGTTATTAAATCTATTAACGTTCTCACCAAAAGTGAAGAAAATGAGAGTTTATTTATTAAACTGATAATTCAAATTGAAAACCCTAAATTGCAAAAAGAATATTAGGATAAGGTTAAGAAAATTTTGATAATAGATGAAACCGGTAAAAAATTAAAATCAACTATAAGTTTTGAAGAAACTTTGGAAAGATTTAATAAAAAGAAATCCAAAAATTTAACTATTAATGATCTTCAACATGAAATCACTGTTGTTAAACAAGAAATAATTGAGTTAAAAAATGAATTTAAAAACATTAAAAGTGATAACAATAATCTTAAACAAGAATTGTTATTGTTGAGAATTGATAAAAACTAATAGTTTTTAGACCCTTTAAAAACACAATTGGATTAACCTAGATAATTAGCCAAGTTGTTACTTAGTCCAAATTAACAAATCTAGGTTATCACAATCAAAACAATCATATCATGCAAAGCAGCGGAAAGATAAATAACACAAAGATATGATCACCCAGGAAACCAAACTGGTAAAAACCTGGGGAGGATTTAACCTAGCTATCCTCAAGGCAAACCTGAATCTACTATGAAAGAATCGAAGTTATTCAACAAGACTTAGACCACTAACATCCTATTACTACCCACCAGTAAAAACTTACTGACACGACCACGTGCAAGCTCCGAAACCACGAACTCCTTCTTTCTTGGATTTTCCAGCAAGTACAAGCACACCCGCTTGTGTTTCTTTAAGTTCTTATGGCAAAAACTGAACGATCATCAAGCTCTTGAAGAAATCTCATTCTTGATAATCCTAAACTTGTGTAAAGGAAAGCTCCTCACAGATCTCACAAGAGATTTACACAAACAGCAATATAAGCAACACTAAAACGTAGCTAGGGGTTTGCCTTTTATACCTAGGGCAATTAGAAAACCCTAAACGTTTTAAAACAAAACTAGGACTGAGTTAGAATTCTGCAGAAAAACGCCTCTGACCCAATTTTCGATTGATCGAGCCTAAGCTTTGATCAATCGAACCAAGCCGAGAAGCTTAAATAACTTCTGCAACAGTTTATTCCAACTTTACATAAATGAACCAACTTTGAACAAGTCTAAACACGACTAACCAACTTGTTTTTATCATGGTTTGCCAACAATACATATTAGAATTCTAAATACATAAAATCCTAAGTCTTTAGAACCTAACAAACTCCCCCTTTGGCAATCTGTGACAAAACACAACTAAAAGCTCAAAGTTTACAAAGAAAAGCCCTTTACAAAAATAATGCTCATAAAAACAAATTCAATCCTAACCACTATCCATCAGTTGCAAGTGTAGACAGCAACTCAATTGAATCAACCTGTATATTTCCTGAAACATTAAACAAAATGTATAACCGCATGTGTGGAAAATACAAGTAAACAAAATAAATTCTTGATTTCAAACAACACACAATAAAGACATATATCAATGAATAACTCATAAATATAAATCAATAAGCAGTTGAAACAAGAAACATATAAAGCAATAAAAGTATCTCCCCCTAACATGAATAGCCCAAAAAAAATAAGGCAAGAGCTAAAAAAAAATAAAGTACAATGTGAAGCACCTAGATACAATCTAAACTCCACAAGCTCCAACCAAACCAAATTGCTCTCCCCCTGAAAGCAAAACTCTACAAGTGCTCAACTATGTACTCCCCCTTTTTGTAACGGAATGCCAAAGGACAATCACAATCCATCATCAAAAGGAGGTGGCGATGAAGATCATCGAAACTGTGCCAACTCCACACGCAAAGCACGGATCTCATCGAGCACGTCCACCAAAATCTGTCCATGAGCCGCCTGAACGGTCAAGACATGTTCCAACGTACGTCGAATGTCTGAATCATCAAAAGTAGTCAGTGGAGGAACAACAACATCAGCAGCAGCAGCACCAGACACCTCAGCCGTATCAGCACCTATAGAAGAGGGAGGAGGGGGAACAACACCAGATGATGCACCTCTAGGACGCGTAGGACCAACTCTCAAGTGAGCAGCCCTCTACCTAAGGAAGGTAGCACCTATGGGAACTACAACATGAATGGGCACACCAGAAGGGAAACTCTCTAGACCAAGATACAACAAAATCTTATGAATAAAAATAGGATAAATAAGAGCATGCGCTACGGCAGAACTCCTATGAACTTCGTTCAAAGAATGGAGAAACAAATGAGGAAAGTTGATACATGCACTAGACACAAAAGCGTACAAAAACACACATCGCTTAAGAGGGATGGTGTGGAGATGAGAAGTAGGCCACAAAGAATGACACGCTATCCTAAAGAAAAGATAGGCGGTCTCAGTAAGCTCAACGGTCGTGATCCGAGGATCAGAACCCCACTAGATAAAAGACCCAGTGATGTATGACATGACGTCATCTAAGGGTGGAGACTCCTCATAAGGATAGTCAGGCTCCCTGACGACCGGAACCCCAAGAGCATCAGCCACTACCGGATGAGTAATGGTGAACTCTACACCTCGTATCCAACTCCTAATAAAGGTGTTGGAATCATAGACATGACAAGAGAGATTCGAAAAAGGGCGGTCGGGAGTGGATGATCTATCTCTAACAAGGACAACCAACCTCTAGACTCAAGGTTTGCCCTAATGGTCGGATCAACCTCATCTAAAACCACAGAACGCTCAGCCCAAATCTTACGCTTACAATTCAGCTTCTCATAAACCTCTCTGCTTTTGTCATTCGTAAACACCTCACTCCTAGAGGGAGACTCAGAGGAAGTGGAGGGGGTCCTATGGGCTCTAGTCTTCCTAGGAATGGTGCTAGGATAAAAACAAAGACACAAAGCAAAAAAAAAACAAAAACTAAGGGCAAACTGCAAGTTAGCACAAAAACAATATAGAACAAAAATCTATATGATGCATGAACAAATTAAATGACATGATGCATGCCCTAATGCAATGAAATTAAGTTCAAATTTAGTTCAAGTTCACAAAATTTGGCTTGAGCATAGAGTTTCTAACAAAAACCCCAAAAAATTAGAAAAACCACTTGATTAATTTGTACAAATTGACCAATTGATCATCATACAAGATAGATTTCAGAAAATAATGATCAATTACATCAATTCAACAAGCCAATTTCATCAATTGAAACCAATTTGAACAAAATCCCCAATTCGGGTTCAATACAAGCCCTAGAATTTTTAATTTTTCACAAATCCCCAAATTGATCAAATTAACCAACATAGATCATGAATATATCATTGTAGCAACAAAACCCATTGATCAAATTCACAAAATAAGGTTTGATTTATCGAAAATCCCAAATTATGCATAGTCCGAAAATTTTACCCAAAAACCATGAATTAATGCATGAAACATGAAAAACAATGCAAAAGGAAGGGTAATATGGACATACCGGCTTATGGAGAGAGAAACCTAGCAAAAATTTTGGAGGAAAACGACAAAAAAATTTCTCTATGGAGCCTTGCCAAGTCGAAGAGAGAGAAAGTTTTGAAAAAGTTTTGAAAAAGTGGTTTGAACAAGTCAAATCTGATTTTTTTTAAAACCTGGTTCACGAGTTTCGATTGATCGAAAAACAGTTTCGATTGATCGAAACAGACAGAGGCTTCTCGAAAATTTTAAAACAATTTCAAAACAATTTCGATTGATCTAAAAACAGATTGGATCAATCGAAACGGACAGAGGCTTCCTTGAACAATTTTAAAATAATTTCGATTGATCGAAAAATAGATTGGATCAATCGAAACTGGCAGAGGCTCACAAAATTTGAGGAAAAACACAGTTTTTGAAATAAAAAATTAGGAACATCTTAAAGCATTGAAATTGATGAACAAAATGCATGAGTATGTGATGACATGATTTTCAAAAACAAGGATTTAAGCCCAATTTTCCTCCCAAGGTTAAAATTTCTTACATACTCCATAAATTTTCAATCATCAAATCAGTTTTGCATAAAACTCGAAGTATTTGCAAACTTGGTTGGTCAGACCAAAGACACACATAATAACATGTACAATGTTTAGCAAAGAGTAACTTATGTAGTGTGTGCAACTAGCAAAAACTTGAGATACATGTGAGGTGATATGAGTATAGCAATTAATCACAAAGTCTACACAATTCATCACAAGGATTTGAAAGAGACTATTACCAAAAGAGTTACATCATATAACTCCCACAACTCCTAGATCATAAGCTTACAATCATGTAAGTTTCTTGATTTTGCCTCATATTGTACACACAAATTTTAATTATTTAGAAATTTTATTAAAATAGCCGGGATAATGTACACACCAATTTTATTTGATTGATTTAACATTAAGTCCAATAATGTACACACCAATTTTAGCATTTAAACCGAGACTACACCTTATGATCTTTTTGTGCATGTGCTACACTTTCTCGAGCACAAAATCTTACGATATACACTAAGGTGTTCATGATTGGCTAATGAACAGTGGTGAGATGGTTATTTATGCCTTTCTCTAAAGGTTCAAGTCCGACAGTCAAAGACAAATGACTTCAAGATCAAGACAAGGTGATCAAAACCATAAACATCTTTCCCACACAACATGCACTACAAATCTTCAACTAGTAAAGTGCAATAAGTAAGCTCATCAAAGCTAAACAAGGTACAAAAGACATGTTATGTGAAAATAAATTGACCAACCTTGTTTCCAAAAACCACGAAAATAGTGCAAAACATAATTTGGTTCCTTTTTCCCTTTATATATATAAATATATATATATATATATATATATATATTTGGAAAAAAAAAAAAACAAAAACAACCCAGAATGAAATGCATGAATGTAATGCAATGCAAATCCTAGAAACAGAGAAAACAAAAACCAAAGAACAATGGTCACAAAGAATAGCAATGAAGCACAAGGACCATGTCAGAAGGACTCAATTAGATTGAGCCTTTTGCATCCAAAAATTTTTAGATGCAACACGTGCATTGGAGTTCTTATTCACATGGGAATGATTACCAACTCCTGAATTGGAATAAAGATTTAGAGCATTTACCAATTCACGAATGAGTACCATAGGATCTTGTGCTTGAGGCACAGGTACTTTTGGTTTGTTTGCTCTCTTAGCAGCTTGCAGCTTGTAACATTTTGGACGAATGTGTCTAGACTTTCCACAAAATTGACAAACCCATGCAGGCTTATCATGTGACTTGTCCTTAGAAAGGGTAGGCTGCTTAGGTTTAGATTCTTTCAGATCAACCTTAATCTTCCTAGTTGGTGAAACTTCTATGGGTTTAACAACCTCACTCATAGGGGGTTTAACAGTTTCACTCACAATCTCACTCACAGAAGGTTCAGAAGAAGATGAAGGGACAAAGTTTGTGGAATGTGAAGTAGACACAAAGATGCTTTCAACAAAACCTAATCCAGATTTTTCAGAAGGAGACTTTTGAACACTCAGCATTTGATCAAGTTTAGAACTAGCAAATTTAGCAACAGATAAATCAAGTTCTAATGATTTAACTTTATCAAGCAATAGCATATTCTCAGTTTTCACATTATTCAAAAGTTCATTAGTATCAAACAGTTTAACAAGCAAATTTTTCTTATCAAGCTCAAGATATGAAATTTTCTTCAAGCCTAATTCAACATTCATAGCATCCTTTGCAGCAACTTTGTAAAGTTTATTGTAGACTTCTTAAAGATATGCGTCCTTAGAGAGTTCCCCATCAGAAGGGTTCTCTTCTGCAGATATGCTTTCATTGACTACAGCAGTAGCAGTGAAAGTAATGAAGTTTCCATCCTCGTCACAACCAGACTGATCATCAGAAACTTCACCATCACTAAGGGTTACAGCCATAGCCTTACCCTTAGACTTCAAGTAGGTAGGACATTCAGATTTCATGTGACCATACCCTTGACATCCAAAACACTGGGGACCCATAGAATTATTAGAAGATTCACTTACTTTTTCTCTAGGTTTATCAGTGTTGTTAACCTTAGTGGGATCATTCTTCCTAAAGTTTCTAGGTTCAGTAATGTTCTTATCTCTTGCCCTTATGTTATTGTTTCTAAGAAAATTCCTAAAGTTCTTGGCAAGGTAAGCAATCTCTGTAACAGAGAGCTCATCATCAAATCCACCAACATCAACATCATCAACAGACTTAAGAGCCATTGATTTGGATTTGCTAGTCTTAGGTAGGTCCAACTCATAGGATTGAAGAGATCCTACAAGTTCATCAACAGGGATGGAGTCCACATCCTTGCTCTCAGTGATGGCAGTCACCTTGGGTCTAAAATCTTCAGTCAAAGATCTAAGAATCTTCCTAACAATTTTAGGTTGATCATAGATTTCACCCAAGTTATATGCAGAATTAACAATATCATTAAGTTTAGCATAGAATTCATCAAAAGATTTATCATCAGACATCCTAATGCTTTCAAATTTAGAAGTTAACTGCTGCAATTTGTTGATTTTGACAGTCTTTGTGCCTTCATGCACAGTCTGGAGGATATTCCAAGCAGTAAGAGCAATCTCAACATTAGAGATTCTCTTAAATTCCTCCATAGAAACAACGTTAAAGATAGCATTCATAACTTTGCTATTGAACGCAGCTACTTCTTTTTGAGAAGTTTGCCACTCACTAACAGGAGTAGTGGGCTTCTCCCATCCGTATTCGACGGAGTTCCAAACTCTCTCATCAATTGATTTCAGGAATTCTTTCATCCTTACTTTCCAATAAGCATAGTTATTCCCATCAAAGTGAGGAGGAATAACAAGAGAATGTCTGTGTTCCATGACAACAGGGGTCAAGGATCAGCTCAGTGATCAAAAGATCAACAACAAGAGTGCAACTCGCTTTGATACCACTTGATAGTTTTTAGACCCCTAAAAAACACAATTGGATTAACCTAGGTAATTAGCCAAGTTGTTACTTAGTCCAAATTGACAAATCTAGGTTATCACAATCAAAACAATCATATCATGCAAAGCAGTGGAAAGATAAATAACACAAAGATATAATCACCCAGGAAACCAAACCGGTAAAAACTTGGGGAGAATTTAACCTAGCTATCCTCAAGGTAAACCTGAATCCACTATGAAAGAATCGAAGTTGTTCAACAGGACTTAGACCACTAACATCCTATTGCTACCCACCAGTAGAAACTTACTGACACGACCACGTGCAAGCTCCGAAACCATGGACTCCTTCTTTCTTGGATTCTCCAGCAAGTACAAGCACACCCGCTTGTGTTTCTTTAAGTTCTTATGGTAGCAACTGAATGATCATCAAGCTCTTGAAGAAATCTCCTTCTTGATAATTCTAAGCTTGTGTAAAGGAAAGCTCTTCACAGATCTCACAAGAGATTTACACAAACAGCAATACGAGCAACACTAAAACGTGGCTAGGGTTTGCCTTTTATACCTAGGGCAAATTAGAAAACCCTAAACGTTTTAAAACAAAACTATGGCTGAGTTGGAATTCTGCAGAAAAACGCCTCTGACCCGATTTTCGATGGATCGAGCCTAAACTTCGATCGATCGAACCAGGCCGAGAAGCTTAAATACTTCTGCAACAGTTTATTCCAACTTTACATAAATGAACCAACTTTGAGCAAGTTTAAACACGACTCACCAACTTGTTTTGATCATGGTTTGCCAACAATACACATTAGAGTTCTAAATACATAAAATTCTAAGTCTTTAGAACCTAACAAAAACTTTAATAAAAATCAATCTTCCAATCAATCATCTGACGTATTACCAATAAGACTTATCTAAACAAGCTTGTAACAAGTGCATTAGCTAGTTCAACTGTCTGCACTGAGAGAACTTAATCAGTATCAGGGGCATCAAAAGGATAACCATCGTAAGGATCCCATGGAGAATCATCATTACATGCATGTTCATGATATACAGCATACTGGTTGTAAAATCCATAATAAAGAAGTGGCTCATAAACAAGACTTTTCCCTGGTATAAGGAACCTTCTTTTTTTTTTCTTTTTTTTTTTTTAGAAACAAAAACACACACACACACACACAAGGGAGAGGGAAAGGGGTTCTAACACAAAAGCACACCACAACTCCACTCAAAAGCCATGGTAACTTTTAAGGAAGGGTGGGACAAGTTATACTACACACAACACACTCTTTTAAGCAATGTGGGACAATTACCCATTCTTTTTTTTGAGAAACAAACACACACACACACACTCACACTAGGAGAGGGAAAGGGGTTCTAATACAAAGGCACACCACAACTCCACTCAAAAGCCATTGTAACTTTTAAGGGAGGGTGGGGCAAGTTATACTACACACAACACACTCTCTTAAGCAATAAGAAACCTCCTTGGATCATCATGTATGTATGTATGTGTATATATATATATATATATATAAAATTTATTTAACCACTCGTTTTGTATCCAGATTGAAGTCATGTGCATGTGTCTATGATTAGGACACCAACATTTAAGAAGTCATGATTTACAACTAGAGATGGCAATTTTGCCCCGCCCCGCCCCGCTTGACCCTCCCCTCCCTACTTCACCCTGCGCGAGTTTTCCTTGCCCCGCACAGGTTTTCCCCACCTCGCAAAGGTGGTGGGGCGGGGATGGGGCAAGATTTTAGCCCCACACCACAAGGCGGGCGAAGATAGGTTTAGACTTTTTATACCCAACCCACCCCGCCCACCCTCGCCCCACCCCGCCCCATATTGATAAGGTTAAATTGTAAATTTTTCATACCCTAAAACCCTACTATTTAAACAAACATATCATTAACTTATTTTATTCTACCCAACAAGGTTTTCTGCCTCTTTTTTTTTTTTTTCTCTCTCTAGCAAGGTTGGAAATAAGGTACCAATTTTAACATTTTCTTTTGTCT
Source organism: Quercus engelmannii (assembly GCA_029955605.1). Taxonomy (NCBI): domain Eukaryota; kingdom Viridiplantae; phylum Streptophyta; class Magnoliopsida; order Fagales; family Fagaceae; genus Quercus; species Quercus engelmannii. The sequence goes on along the minus strand of JARPSG010000001.1, from coordinate 105,995,066 downwards.
TTATTATAAAAAAATTTATATACTATTGAATCATTGATTTTGTATTATGAGATTTTTGTTTTTGTTGGTGTGGGGAGTGGGACAGTCACCACTCAGACCGTAAGCCCAAAAAGTAATTGGGCCACAAGAAATAACTTAGGCCTAACCTATATACTGAAGGGAATGCTCAAAAGGTTGTGAACCATGAAAGAGGGGAAAGCCGAATCATCCCAAGTACTGTGGACAAAGATGAGTATCACGATAAACCCATTTCCACGAAAAAGGGAAAGCACTAACTTACCCAAGACATAGTGCACGGATATCAATGGATGACCTCTAGAAGACATTGGTAATCACAAGGAACTTCTAGAATGCACAAGAGTGAGGATTCTTACCTTCGCATTAATGAGGGGATCCTTACCTAACCTCTGCTGCATTGAATGCACATAAGATAGCTTGAACAGTACACGCAACCCCTAACAGTCAGAATTTCAAGATAAGGAGGGGAGGAAACCGATAAAGTAAGAAGAAATATCTCTGAGACTCTGGATGGGTGTAGGACAGTTGTGGTGATAAGAACAAGGACTAAGGCTATAAAAACGAGGGGGGAGGCAAAAGACAAAGAGAGGAGAAAAAATGCCAAGTAGAAAAATCTGACCAAGAAGAGAAATAGAAATAGAGAGAGAAAAATTAAGGGTGACACCAAGGGGACAAGAAAGTTTCCTATAGTAACATCTGTAATTGTAATTGTAATTGTAGCAATGATAGTCAAAGAAATCCACTGCTTGTGTTTTCCATTGTGGAGTGTTTATTCCCTGTTGTTGATTATATTTAGATTGTGTGAATTATTGTAATAGAATTCCGAGGAGCATAGCTCGGGGGCTAGTTTATGTGTCCCTACAGTTGGGATATTGTAGTTTTACGAGGTGGGGTGGGTCTTCGCAAGGCCCCAAGGGACGGGGATGGGACAAGAAAGTTTTCTCTATCATGCAGGGTGGGGCGGAAATGGAGTAAGACAAAACCATGCAAGGCAGGGGCGAAAACCCTATCCTTCAGACCCGCCTCGCCCCATTGCCATCCCTATTTACAACGCTGTCATAATTATCTAAGCTTAGATAATTATAAGCATTTTAATTTTCCAAATGGATGTTTCTTTGTCTACATTTTGTTAAATAGCATAATCAACTTTTAAGCAACAAATATGAATACTTAGATTCGTATATAGAATAATAGCCCCAGCAAGGCCCGTGTGATGCACGTGATATTACCCATTGCCATCATGTGGCATGAGGTCGATGAGCCCACAATTATATAAACCTTATAACCAAACTATTACATTTTCTTTTAAACACAAACCAAAAAAGTGATTTAAGAAATTGATTGATCATGTTGGAAGTCTTCTATCTTCTATAGTAACTAGTTGACAATTATTTTTGTTGAAAGTAAGTAATTAACCTACTGAAAGAAATAAGTTCTTGTTGACATTTTTCCTTCAGAATAATTTTCATAAACTTAGAAGAGTAGGCGTTGCATTCCGTCAATGATCAATAGAATCTTTTTTTTTTTTTTAAATCATACCCAACAGCTATATAAAGATGGCCGAATCCCAATTACACTACCAAAAATAACCTATAATTATATATATATATATATATATAAATTACATTCCCACTTTTTTTGACTTAACACACAAAAGTCATTATTAAAAAAAATAATAAAATAATTACGCAATGATACAAAAAGAGAGAGAGGGGGGGATGAAACATAAATTTGACATAGACACCAATTAATATCGAAAACTAAGAACATACTTAGAAACTTCAAACTTTAAAGAGTCTCTCAGGTATATAGAGCCCCTAAAACAATTGGGGTAAAAAACCATTTTGAGAGAGGAATATATTCTTAGATCCCTTCATAAATTAAAATAATAAATGAAATAAGCCTTTCATAGTCATCATTATTATATTTCCGCAGAAATTAAACATGATAATCACAATAACAAACTACAAAATTTGTACTAAAATTATAAACTTTGACACTTTCAATGACGATAACTATCAAACTGGTAGCAGGAAAAATTAAATTTGAAATCATAATGGAGATTAAATTATAAGCTTACTATTTCAATCAAATTTAATAGAAGATTGGAATAATCCCAAAAAAAAAAAACCAAAAACCAAAAAGTAGCTCTTAAAATATGATTTTGAATAACATTTAGCACCAACTTAACAATAAATTAAGGATAATTAAAATATAAAATTTAAATAGTAAATTCATTTTGGAAATATCATATAACCAAGTTTCAACCAATATAATCAAATCCAATGACACCAACACATATTAGAAAATTCATGTAAGGTTAGCACAAAATGTTGCTTAGATAAGCATATCAAAGCACTCTGCAAAATAGAAGTTTTAGCAAAGATGTGAAAAAGAATGGCTTACTAAATGGGCAAATAATGTCACCTACTTAGGATTATTAGGTTGCAACCAATTTGATCAACAGAACATTGTAGAATATAAAACATTGCAGAATAAAGCTGAAAGAAGCAATCTTTTTAAGCATAATTTTTTAATGTTATGATGTGCTCATGCTCATTATCTTGAGCATATATTAATCGTTTCCATTAATAAAATACCACAACTTATCAAACAAAAAAGTAATAATTTTTATGTAATTCTTTAGACTATCTTGTGTGTTTGTTATGAACAAAAAAGACTGATTGAAATGGTGAAAATTTCAACTGGGTTTCACACTACAAACAATGATGCATGTTTAAAAGCATAGAAACAAACACAATATTGAATATACACACTCATATTAGACGTGTATTGTGCATATTTTGAAAGAGGAATTTTATCAAATAGCTGAACTGCATTCAACTGAGAAGCAAACCTTTTAAAGTCATATAAAATTTAAATAGTCAAGTCATTCTAAAAACATCATATAGCCAAGTTTTAACCAATATAATCAAATCAAATAACACCAATACATATTAGAAATTTCATATAATTCATACACCATGTTTCAACCTGTGTGTTTTTTCAAAATAATTGAAAGCCAGAAGGCAGAGAAGCAACTGGGAGGGGAATACCGAAGGTAGGGAAATGTGACCAATACCCAAATAGAGGAGAAGATACATGACTGGAGTGGAGACAAATAAGGCTGGCATTTTAGGGTTTGATCGAGGGGGAGCTAGTAGAGGAAGGCAGGGAAGAGAAGCCATAGTATCGTGAAAGGGAAAGGCAGAGCATCGGGACGCAGAGCATCATGAAAGGGAGAGGTAGAGTCAGGTTTTAGAAAAGTTTTATTACTTTTTTTTTTTTTAATATTGTGCTGACATGGAAAATTGTGGAAGTTTCAGAAGTTTTGGTTATATATAAGATTCAAAGTTGAAATTATTAAAGCATAACGAAAATATTTGATCACACAACAGAGAAATATAAGAGAAAGATGTGGCTACACTCAAAAGAGTAATCCATGGCTATATAGTTGACAAATTCAGTTATTGCAAAAAATGAACCCAAAAATTCAAATGTTAAAACTTTCAAAAGGCCAAAAAAATTAAAGAATCTAAATATTTTGAGTCAAAAAATTATTGAAACAAAACAAAATATATATGTCTCTGTAATTACACAGAGAAAGATGAGTTACCTTCAAAAGAATAATTTGTGGATATAGTTGTTGAAATCTGTTAGACAATTTCAGATCTTGCAAAAAAAAAAGTGAGAAATCAAAGAATTAGATGTTAAAATTTCCAAAAGTCCAAAAATAATAATAATAAATTAGATGATTCAAAGCCTAGAAATCATTGAAACAAAACCAAAGAATATACAACTTCACAATATAGAAATATAACAAAAAGATTGGTTGCCCCTATTGAAAATAGCTATAGCAATAGTGGAGACACTGGTATTGTGGTAGCGAGAGAACAACATCGAAGATGTGTTTGTTTTCTTGGTTTTTAGAGACTTTTGCTTCATGTAGGATTTGAAGTCTAAGAAAAAGAACAGTATTATAATAGAAAATTTTTTCTCCCAAAGCCTTATCAACAAAAATCAATGAAACCCTGCTACAATAATCTAGTATCAGCTACAAAACTTTTTTTTCTTCAAATCTTTAATTCACAAATGCCAAGAAGAGGAACAAACATAAGTTAAATCATCAAACTAAAGCTAGCCCAAAGCATACATACATACATTCAGATATACTTATCATCAACTGCAATGTAACCCTAGCCAAATAATGTGAGAAACTATAATTCTACAATAGATTAAACCCTAAAAAGAACTTCGTTTTTTCAAATATAGTAAAAATTTTGAGTGAATTGCCGTAGCAAAAAACCCATAATTCAAACCAAACTCTACACCAACCAATACATTCACACACACACACACACACATGTATGTATATCATCATCTAGATCCTAAATTCAAATTTATTAAACGAAAAAAAAAATAGAAATAAAATAAATTATAATGAGGTGTAAATTTGTGAAGCCGATGGTTGTAGGTGAAGATACCCCAGAATAATCCATGACTGTTGGAAGTTCCAAAAGGCATAAACAATCAGAAGATTATAATCCTAAAATTTATTGAAACAAAACAAAACAAAAAAAAATATGTGACTACTCAATAGAGATCAACCTTCACTGCACTAATAACAAATCCCTATGATCAGAACCATAATCTTCTTGAAGAGAACTATCAGTATTATGAGTTTCCATTAACGTCAATAATGTTGCTCCAAAAGGATATATATAAAGATAACTATCAATATCATGGGTTACCACGTCTAGATTGTATGTTTGTGCAGGGGCATGAGTGGAGCAATCATCAGAGGACAAACTTTTAGTGATAATGCTGCTTCAGATATGCTGCATCAGATGGAGATACAGCCGCTGGTTTTGTACTGCTTCAGATATGCTGCTTCAGATGGAGATATGCTGCTTCAGATGGAGATACAGCCGCTGGTTGTGTACTGCTTCAGATATGCTGCTCACGTAGGGTTTTTTTGGAGTTTTTAAAGGAAGGTTTTTTAATTAGTTTTTTTTTTTTAATATTGTGCTGACATGGAAAATTGTGGAAGCTTCAAAGGCTTCGGTTTTATATATATATATATAGATTATATTGGTAGTACCTTTTCTACTTACTTTCTTTAGATTTAATAGCTAGGGTAAGTGGGAAAAAAAAGTAAAGAAACTATATAATATACACACATTGCATAAATTGACACAGAGACCAGCTGAAAATATGTCCATCTACTATATAAAAAATGCATATTAACATATCTACCACTACCTGTATATTGACTATTGATGGCTCTAGTCGTTGAAACTAAACAGCATATATACGAATTATGAAAGTCGTGGACATTTTGAGAATTTTTCTACGGTATACCTAGTCTGTAATTAAGCTTCTACGATTATATATAATCGTGCCTATGCAATGTATCATGATTTAATAAAAAAGCATACATAAATTAAAAAGCATCACTATATCGTGATTTATAATACTTTTTTTTTCATTTCAAAAAAAAAAGTTACAGTAAGTTATTTAAAGTTAAATAATTACCTCTTTCAAGTTTCTTCAAACATGTATTAATAGACTATGATAAATGACTTCAGAGCTATGATTAAGCCTCCATTGTCAACTGGGTGCCGCATCTAGAAGGTTCCATATCACCTTCGCAAATTGAACGAAGAAGCCTACACTCCTCACGTTATTTCAATTGGTCACATTCACCAAGACAAAAAAAATTTCAAACCATGGAAAAGCATAAAGCAAGATACTTCGAGAGCTTCGCGCAACGAGCTAAGATAAACTTGAAGAACTTAGAAAGCAGTATAAGGGAGATGGAAGATAGCATTCAACGTTGCTATGTAGAGACTGTTCATCTTAAAAGTGATGATTTTGTGAAACTGATCAGATTGGATGCAAGCTTCATTCTTGAGCAATTCTTGAGATATTATGAGGAAAAATGGGAAGTTGACGATCCTATGTTCGTGGAAGCATGGCTATTAGATGGGTTGTGGCATGAGTTGTTATTACTTGAAAACCAGCTTCCATTCTTTGTTATTAAGAAACTATACCAACTTGCCTTTCCCAATAACTCAAACTCCACCCCATCTTTAAATGAACTTACTTTTAACATCTTTAAGTCCCTGTACACTCAGATGAAAAACACTAATGTGGAAATCCAACACTTCACCGATTTGCTTATATTCTTTCATCTACCTCCATCCAACAAGCTACCATATAGAGACACTAAATTGACTTCTCCTAAGTACTCTGCAACACAGCTGCGTGAGGCAGGAGCAACGTTTAAGGTGGATTAAAGAAAATGCCCTCTGAACTTGGATTTCAAAAATGGAATGCTGGATTTTCCACTCTTAAAATTCCAGGATACTACGGAGGCTCTTATTCAAAACATTATGGCATTAGAGCAATGTGATTATAGAAGACAGGCATACATTACGGATTTCTATTTAATGTTGGATCATCTTATCAACACTAGCGAAGATGTGGATTTACTTAGTGATGAGGGAATCATTGATAATAGGCTAGGCGACAGCAATGCAGTGACAGCTATGATTAACAATCTTAACAAAGGAATCTTCAGGAGAGATACGAACTCTGATTACTACGATCTTTGTAAAGAGTTGAATGTATTCTATGAGAAACCATGGCACAGATGGAAGGCAACGTTAAAACATGAATATTTTAATACTCCTTGGGGAACGGCTTCAACCATCGCTGCTATCTTTCTTTTGGTGCTCACTTTAATACAGAAAATATGCTCAACCATCCATGTAGTTAGGTTCAATTCCTATGTAATTCGAATGGTTGTTTGATTGTTGATGTAGTGCTATAATTGATATGTAATTTCCAAGTAAGCATTCAAGAGCAGCCATTGGAAGATTAAAGTCACTTGGAAATATGTGGTATTAGTCTTTTACCTTGAAAATCAACTTTGTAGGTATTAAGTATTGTTATGTGTGTCTTGTAATTTTTGTTTGTCTTGTGAGTTGTTTTTTCAGCTGCCGGAAGTTGTAGTCACTCTGTGGGTTGTTGTTTCTTAAGATTATATATATGGTAGAAATGTGGGATTCCAAATCAAGCCTTTTGTATTATATATTTGGTTGAGCATAGCTCCCAGTAATCTATCATTTTCTCTTGTTCTGCCTCTGGATTTCCAAATTCTCTCTTCCTTCCGCTTCCAACTGCATCAATTGCTTAGTGATAAAACTTTTAGGGATAAAACTCTTTTTCGTCCCTATATTTTCACGCGATTCCTATTTTGGTCCCTAACTTTTTTTTTCACTGTTTTTAGTCCCTATCTTGAAAAATGCGTCTCATTTTTGTCCCTGCTGTTACATTAGAGATAGAAATTGCACAGGTGACAAACGGCAAAGTTAAGATCATTAAAATAATAATAAAATTTTTTATTTTAACATTAAAAAATGCCACCTCAGCATTTAAATAAAAAAATTAATTTAATAATTTTAACTAAATAAAAAAATTAAAAACAAAAATAAAAACAAAAAATTTCATTAATTGAGATCTAAGGGTGGCTTGGACAAGATCAATAAGAACATAAACCCAGATGTAAGAACACAAAATTAAAATCCAAAAATCACAAACCCAAAAACACAAACACAAACACAAAAACAAAAACAACAAATCTTCCTTGTCAACCAAACACAAAAGCAACAAACACAAAACACAAACCCAGCAACTGAATCAACCAAACACAAAAACAACAAACACAAACCGAGCAATCCCGCCGATTCATCTTTACCCTAGAAGATAAATTGGTCTCAGCACCCACATCCCCATATTCGTCAAACAAGCTTTCTAGGATAGGGGCCAAGCTCTGAGGCACTAAGTAATCCCTCACATCAGTGAGTTCTTTCATGAAATCAGGGAGCTGAATCGACAGTGAAGTCGGCAGGGGCTTGGGCTCATCGTCGGCCCATCGCGACTTCCTCTTCCGCGGCCCGCTGCCCGATTCGCCACTGTCGTTGCCATTCTGCTTGCTGCTATCGACGTCGTAGACAACGATGCTGTTATTGTTGTTAGAATCGGCTGCAGCGGCGACTACGTCGACTAGTGGTTTCCTCTTCGCCGCCAAAACAATCTTTGTCGGTGGTGCCCGTGCCGCTGTGGGTGTTGTTGGTGGTTTCGATTTGCGCTTAGTTGATGTTTGCTGCTGCTGCTTCCATGATTTGTGTTTGAGCCGGCCAAGCAGATCAACGAGTGGCCTCAGGTGGTTCAAGAGTGTTTTGTGTTTGTGTTTGTGTTTTGTGCCGAACCAGGCTAGGTTTGTGTTTTGTGTTTGTTGCTTTTGTGTTTGTTGCTTTTGTGTTTGGTTTAACAGGAAGATCCGTTGTTTTTGTTTTTGGTGTTTGTGTTTTTGGGTTTGTGATTTTTGGACTTTAATTTTATGTTCTTATATCTGGGTTTATGTTCTTATTGTTCTTGTTCAAGCCACCTTCAGATCTCAATTAATGTAACTTTTTGTTTTTATTTCTGTTTTTAATTTTTTTATTTAGTTAAAATTAATAAATTAATTTTTTTATTTAAATGCTGAGGTGGCATTTTTTAACGTTAAAATAAAAAATTTTATTATTATTTTAATGATCTTAACTTTGCCATTTGCCACCTGTGTAATTTATGTCTCTGATGTAACGATAGGGACAAAAACGAGACGTGTTTTTCAGGATAGGGACTAAAAGCAGTGAAAAAAAAAGTTAGGGACCAAAATAGGAATCGCGTGAAAATGTAGAGACAAAAAAAGGTTTTATCCCAAACTTTTATTCCTTTGTTATTATTTCAATGCAATTGATCTTGCATGTGTAAAATACTCATATAACGTTACAAGGTTTACGCTAATATCATTTGTAAAAGCACAAGTCCTTCAAGCCCAATGTGTTACTTCAATGTCATTATCACAACCCAAAAAAAGCATTAGCCACGTATCTGTTAATAGCTCAATATGACTAATTAAGCTGCAATTAGAACACCTTGTAATCACTTAAATAGCCCGATTCGACCTACTAAATACAATGGTGAAGAACTGCCCAAGAGTTATAAACTTCTCTATCTCTCCCTCACCAGTCAATATATAACACAAACATGCGTCCGCACACATGCGCCCTCACAAGCATTAGCCACAACCATCGTTGGCAACAATGAAGGTGCTTCCTCCTACCATGAGGCACGGGAGGGGTAGACATGTAGTACCATGCCCCTTTCCATAAGCATGATTACCTGTGACATGGTTGTCTGTGTGGACCAGGGGCATAAGGGCAGCAAGTTTGGATTTATTTCCATAATTAAAAGTTTTTAAATAATTTTTACAAGTAGAAGAAAATATTTAAAATAATGCATTAAAATTTTTTTTTTTAACTAAAAAACAATTATGCAGGTATTATTTACAAAATTTTATTGACAATACTTATTATCATTATTTCTGTACATTTTTTATAAAATAAAATTGATAAAACTCAACCTAGAATTGACTATGGCACAAGAATTATTGATCGGATTAGCATGAGAAAGAGGTTTTTAGCAAAACTTGAAAACAATAGGTGAATTAATAATTTGCATATATCAAAACATATATATATATATATATATATAAACAGAATATATGAATAGGTATTTAGATATAAGAAAATGTCTCACTTAAAATTATTAATTTAAACCTCAATTTATATTAATTTACCATATTCCTTCCTATAAAACTCATATTTCTTCAAAATTCCATTCCATTTATTAATTTCCCCTCAAATAAGTTGTCACGGTCACTCCTATACGGATATCCATTCCATTTAGGGTAGTTGCACTTTGCACTCATATACCCTGTACTGCCAAATTTAGCCCAATTAATACCTAAACTTTTACCATATACCAGATAGCCCCTTACCAGAAGAAGCTGCAATTTTTATAACAAACTGGGCCTGGAGAAATGGGCTGTCAGGCAGACCTCATCCACGACTAAGTTGGGCAATGGTTGATAATAGAACCAGAGGCCCCATTACGTTTTCTCAGTTAAGTATAGCCCAGCATAATTACAACAGTTTGATATATTTATTAGCTGTGTATTTTGGTTGCAATTAGTTCCTCGTAATTTAATTTTTGCTGACTTATTTACTTAAATGGACATGTTGAATAATATATAAATCCAATATGCTGCTCGGTGAGAGTGCTAAAAAAGAAGCACAAACTGCTTTCTCATTAAAAAAATAATGGTAGAGCAGCAGTGCAAATTAAGAAATGAACCAAACTTGGAGAAGCTGATAGCAACAACATAAGAGAAGGGGCTAGAAGTTCATTCATTATAGCTGCAAATGACAATAATCTTATGTAAGTTGACACAATCAAGCTCAAGAGACAAAAATATCTATTGGATTGCATTTCCATATCTGTTCATCAATACAAGTAATTGTATACTCAACTTTACTCTGCCTCAAATGCAAACAAATATTCTGCATTTTCAACCCAAATCATGGGCTGGGGGAAGAGTAATGGTCATACCATCATATAACCAAATGACAGATGCATAGCCTATACATGTCGTCTTCCCCACAAGAACATGGTGACATGATCCTTACCACTTCAACCTTTTTCTGACCAAAATAGCTTATCTTCTATGCATCATCGGAGCAATTTTCTATTCCATCATTCCTTGCAGGGAAACTCCGAAATAACACTATGACAGCTAGGTCTTGATATGTCCATCACTCATTCTTAATGGAATAGTACTTGTCCCATAGCGTAGGAGATTTTGATATTTCAGTCATAAGGTTCTTGAACTTAAGGCTGCAATCTCCTCCACTGCAGAATAAAAGAATATGGTAGAGCATTAGAAGAGATTCATTCATAAGACACTCAATATTCAGGGGCAAAAACAAGAGAGAGAAGGTGTAGGCAAAAGAAGGAAGGCCTGCTCTGTTCATTGATGTCAAATAACAAGTTAAATTAACTCCATCCACAAGTTTAAGGATGAGACGGGCTACTCAAAGTGGAGTCTCAATTCTCACTTCCCAACATAATGTTGCATCAAATGTTTTTTTATTTATTTGACTGATAAGTTTCACACGCACCAAGAGAGTCATGAACCCATAACCTCACCCTCCAATCAATTGTTATGGAAGAAGGCTCATTGGCCTTGCATCCAAGCAATGTAATAGCCAACTTAACCACAAATTTTATTACAAACCCAGCTACTTACACTAATGCAATATCTAGATTGTCAACTGATTCTCCCTAAGGCACTACAGCATGGTGCAAAGTCCAATTCACAAGTTGACAATTGACAGGTTGAAAAAAGTCACTTAGGTAATGTATTAAAAAGACGCCCCCCGCGGGGGGGGGGGGGGGTTGTTGGGTTCTTCAGGACGATGAAATCTCCAGTAAACATGATGGAAAGTATGTATATTAAGCTTCTTGGATAAAGTGGCAAGAGAAAACAGCCCCCAAAAAATCTTCCCAAAAAAAGGATGAAATAAAGAAGAAAAGACAAATCAAAGCATTAGATAAATCAGTATTGCAAAACCCTGCCCCCCCAAAAAATAATAATAATAAAGAAGAAAGACAAATCAAGTGTATGAGCCTGTAAGACAGGTCCAAGTTGTCAATAAAAGACATTCTTGAGCTTTATTTCAAAAAAGCTTTTCTCTAAACTTGTCTATATGGTAGAAATCTTAATTCAAGCAGTGTGAAAATTACAAATAAATCAGCACTCTGTGAAAGGGATCAATTGAGGCAAATATATTTACTAAACAACCCTTTCCTCCTTAGGCTCAGAATTTTGGCCTACAAAGCTGAGTTTGAACAAGATTCTAGTTCACATGGCCTCTATGACCACCCCCAATCTTTAAAATAAAGGACAGTATTACCTAATCATGATAAGGGGTTAAACTACCTGAAAAATTAGAAATGGATAAGAAAACCACACAACAAATTGGACACCAAATTAAGTAACCTGATAAAGTAAAGAACTAAACCTTATGCGATTCAACGATGCAATTGCTCTAAGAGCACTGCGAATCATGTCTTCATTACGATCTACTTCTTGCTTGACAGCATCTTGCTTTGGCTTAAAATTGATAGTCTTCTGCAGAGGATCCACCAGTGAATCCAACACTGAAGAGTACAAAACTAACATTAGATAGAATGTCCGAAGCTCAGCTAAATCTTAGTTAAGCAAAATCAATGAAATCACTAACCTGCCAATACAGCAGATGGACACTTATCCGCAAGTTTTGAAAGGATAAGGTGGCAAGGCATTTTGACATCATAATGATCTGAAAGAGAATCCAAATTAGTTGTTGAAGCAACAAAAACCATGAACACCATTACGTTACCAATCACAGCATTTAATTTGAAAGATAAAATTTAAAAGCATTAGAAAGTTGAATCGAACATCACTGTCCAACACAAGTCTAACTGAATACAAAAGGTACACTTAAGTGAGAATAAAAAAGTACAGGCAGGAGAAAAAAAACCAACTCACCGTCCAGACCAGATTTCAGGTATGGAACAATAAAAGAAGAAGGATTCACTTGGTCAAGACAACTATCAAGCAATGTGTCCACACATTCAAAAGCAGCCTTTCTCAACTCAAGTCCATCATCCACAATGTGCTTGAAAGGGCCAAGATCAACTGTCCTTATTAATTCTTGCTGCGCCAGAAATTTAAAAACAGAACATCATTACAATACATCAATATATCACTGGTGAACAATAGATAAAGATACAACGAGTAAGAAAGAAAGAGAGAGGAACTCAGACTAATTGGAAATAAAAATAAAAAAGGAACAAAATGTCCAAGCCACATTAATACGATCATTCATAGGTCTACACATGAAAGCCGAATAATAAATCACAATAAAATGGAAGTACAACAGTTAAGCGAACTAAAACATCAGTATAGCCAAAGCATTTTTAATGGAATGAAGATTGTGTACTAACTGCACCAAATAAGTTCCAAATACTAATCCAGCGAGCCACTAACAAGTCAATAATAAATAAAATCATTTACCCCAAATCATATGCACAGGCATTATCAATAACATACAACTTCAGATTACGGAAAAGAATCATTTAACATGAACAATGTCAAAATCTGAAGTTACCTTAACAATTGTCTGATCATAAAGAAGCGGCAATAATTCTGGAAGAAGCCCCTTGATTAGGTTTGGCTTATTGTGAGCAAACGTACTTAAAGCCAACACTGCTGCACGCCTAACATGCTGCACACCCATGAAAAATCAGTAATTATATGGCTCAAAGCCCAAACCAACCCACTACTATCCAAAGAGAATGAAGGAAAGCAATAAGATATTTCAAAGAGGAATGATGAGATGCCAAGGTATGAGACTCACCCGGTCATGATCCTTTATAAGCATCAAGAATGATGAGATCTCAGGGTATATAATCTCGTCTATCTTCTCAGGCCTCTCAACTATAGAATATTTTACAGCAATGACAACCGTAGCTCTAGTGAATGCAGTTGGACTGGTTGTTCGTACCTATAGGAAATTAAGAGTATAAAACAAACACACACAACCCCATCAAATGTAAAAATAAAGAATTCATCAAAAGCTTGAGGAGAAGTCAACAAATTGATTTGATCAAATACCTTAAGTGCTGGAACAAGTTTTGAAGGTTCGATAAGTGCAATTTTCCCCAAACACTCAGCTACAACATTACGAACACCCTCTTCATCACTTTCACAGTGATTGAATAGTAATTTAAGAATCTTCTCAACACTAGAATCCTGGAATTCTGCTTTATCTACGGATTGTCGTACAATTACCTGCAACATGAGATAAACACAAATTAGAACAATGTATAGGAAGATATCCAGCTCCAAGCTATACTGGTAATTTAGGGCACACACCTCCTTCAAGGAATGAAGCAAAAGATATTGTTTCTTCTGCTGATTATCAATTTGGTCCAAGATAAAAGGCAGATACTTGGACAGATTACCAACAGCAATATTTCCAAGAGCATAGGAGGCTGCAGACTTTATCTCTTCAAAAGGAGATTGAAACGATTCAATAACAATATTCTCAATATGTGCATGCGAGCTTAGATCTTTCCTTCTCCCAATTTCACCAAGACATAGCAAGGCAAGGTGCTGCTTAGCCTAAAAAGTAATAACAACAGTGATTGTAATTGGCAGAATACTGTAGTAAAATCAGAATATGAAAGAAAGCGCCGGGGGGGTGAGGCCTAGGGAGGAGGCAGGAGAAAATGAAGATTTTTTCAGAGTTTATTACTTGACTACAGTCTTCAGTGTATTACAAAGGGTTGCATGCACATGCACCAAACACAAGCCATGTCATTCCAAAGCATTTTAAAAACTGAAATCTTGAAAATGTGATCAAATCTCATAGAACCAGGCAAACATGATGCACAAGTCTGGTACTAAAAATGAGATAAAAGAATCCAGCATTCCATTTGATTTCGATACATGTGTGTTTGCGTACATGCATGCGCATATGCATAAATGTATGGATTGCGGAATTACAAAGATAAAACCAGCCTACCCAATAAACCACATTGTATTTTACACATTAATTCTTTTAAAAAAAATTTCATTATCATTAATACGTCTTTACATTTCTATCTAATCAAACAGCACATGAACTCCATAAACTTCAAGCAACCACAACAGAAGACTGACTCAGTCAAAAAAAAATCTTGAACAGAGAATCTATAATGGAATAATCATCAGTCAAAATCTAACATCCAACAATGAAGTCATTTCAGGTATAACATTGACATACAAATGATGCCAACACCTAGAAAAAAGAACTTACTGAATTGGAACTGCTGTCATCTTTCAGGATTTCAGTAAGCATTTCAACAGTCGATGAGCATTTCTGATCACCAGCAGCAAGGCAGAGAACAGCCACACATTGCGCAATTGAATACAAAGCCTGTTTTGCAACGCCTCCCGACTGTGGAGATGGTCTAGCGCTTGAAAGAAGAGATTCTAGTAAGACATCAAAACTAGTGTTTGCTGAATAAACTAATGCAGCAAAAAAGCTTTGCAAAGCCTGCAATTACAACAAAGAAGGGTTTTAACAAGCACATATTCTAGATCAAAATGCAAGTCCAAGAATGCAGATTGACATACCGAAAGGGCTTGCCCCTGCAGCAATGAGCTTTTGATTAATGTTAGTGCTTGTGGAAGAACTTTGTTTCTAACAGCCAAACCAACACTTGGGCTTGACCTCCTGTCAGCCATCAGGGTGCAACATAGTTCCAGGGCAAGAGCCGTCATATGCAAGTCCGAATCACTGGAATATATATTATTGAGAATCACCAGGATTAGAATGTAATCAACATGGGCACGAACCATACCTGACTTTGAAATAAAGAAAGGGGGGGGGGGGGGGGAGGAGGAGGGGCTAAAAAGGTGAAGCAACAAGAGAAAACCTTATCAGAGATGAAAGTTCCACAATGATAATTTCATAAGCAGATGGACCAATTTTATCACCGTAAGCAACTATCAGGGAATTAAGGGTTCCCAATGTAGCCTGCCTCAAAGCCCGATTAGCCTGTTTTCCAAAACAAACAAAAAAGTTCAGAAATTCATTCAGCAGCTGTTGAGTGATTCTTAAAAATCATTGCAACAAATTGAGCATCATTAAAAATATCATTAAGAAGACAGCAAACAAAATAATCTTCATACCTTCCGTAGAAATGCCGTCAATTCTGCAATTACATGCTCCAAAACACATGACAAATCTATTTGAAGTGGAGAGGCAGCAATGACAGCAAATGCCTGGATACAGAACACATCAAGTCTTTAGATTACCAAAATCCAGTGACGGGCATGTGCACACACACAAACATGAACCACACATCCACATATACTATAAATGACTACCTAGTGTGATGCACAGATCTGATAATCAACTATATAGATAGAAATACTGTTCAGTTGAACATTTGAGTCTGATAAATAGATTGCTCAGACAGCTTCCCATATTCAGCCCCAATCCCACTGACACACGCACACACAAATGGTAGTCAGAACATAGGACATGGAATTTTTGCTCCTTTTCCAACTTGACTCCAATTCTAACATTATTTAGCACGACAACCGTTCAGAAGTTTAGGCATAACTACATTTCTTTCTTCTTTTTTTATCAGTAGCATAACACTTACTTTTCTAACATTTAAATAGTGCATCTAATAGATGCAAATGAAGTTGACCAACAAATACGAACTCATTACATGTTGTGGGCAGTTAGAAATGTCAAGGAAATGCATCCAACTATAGATTCTGAGCTCATTTGGGACAAAAAAGGCTTCATTATATACCCCCCCCCCCCCCCCCACACACACACACACACAGAGATACAAAGGTTGCGGATTGGTGTTATATGTGCAAGTGCAATTAGTGAAACTGTTGACAATCTCTTCCTTCATTGTCCGGTTGCTATAAATCTGTGGGCTATGAGTCTAAGTTTATTTGGAGTATGTTGGATTATGCCAAAGTCTGTTGTTGAGCTTCTTGCTTCCTGGCAAGGTCAGTTTGGTCGCCATCATAATGGATATGTATCGATTGTTGTTCCTCATTGTTTGGTGTGGTGTATTTGGAAGGAAAGAGATAGTAGGTGCTTTGAAGATAATGAGCATTCTCTGCCTAATCTCAAGTTATTCTTTTTCAGAACCTTAATGGACTGGTTGTCAGTGTGGAGAAATCAATCCTTTTCTTCAATTTTGGATTTACTTGATTTATGTAATTTTTGTATTTGATCTGTACCCATGTACACTTGGGTGTCTCTTTTTTGATATCAATAAATCTTTATTACTTATCAAAATAAAAAATAATAATAATAATAAAAAGGTTGTCTACCAACCACTTCAAATTGCCTAGACTCACAAAAGCAAGAGCCTGGTGCATTGGGTACAACCTTTTTAGACAATAAAGCTCAAACAAGTGACATTGACATAGACAAGTAACTGCACATGCACATGCACAAAATCCAGCTAAAAGACCTTAAATACGTACAACATATGCAACAAACCAACCTTCACAGCTGTAAGCCGGGTTATCTCATTTCCCATCCGATCAACAAGTACAGGGAGGCATGCAGGCAACTCTGCACTGAGGTTATCACCAAATGTTGCCACAACAAGTCCCATGCAAGAGATAGCACACTCCTTAACCTCCTGGAAAAGAAGACACGTGAGACACAATCGAAACATTCAAGGAGAGCTTCTATTAGAATTTCCACTGACCTGATCTTGATCTTGGTTTGTCAAGCGTGACATTATAGCATTGTAAATGGGATGAACATATGCTTTAAAATCAAAACCAAAACCCTACATAAAAAAATAAAAATAAAAATAAAAATAAAAAAAACCATTCAAAGATTAGAAGATGACCAAACAAGATCACAAAGTGTAAGAGTGAATAATCAAGTCACCTCAATATCTGGCCGTACAACACGGACAAGTTCCCCACATACTTTTAATGCCTCAGCTGTAACTTTATAATAACGCTCACCAACAGCAGATAAAACAGGACCAGAAAGAGCCTGCAATAACATAGTTTAAAACGTAAATGAACCAGACAGTACAATCACAGTGTTTTCTATTTTTGTGTACTCATCAAGACGATACACATAACAGTGGTCATACTGACTGCTTGAAACATGTTAACAGAGAATTACTCAAGAAACATGTTACAGGAAAGTGTATTTTAACATAGCAAAAAACACTAACACCACTACAAGTAAGAATATGACACATACGATAGAAAAGGTAATCAAGTGTCTCAAACTGATCGAGGACTGCATGACATAGCATAACCCTTTCACTTTCTTCAAAGCACTGACTTTCAAAGGAAACCAAATTGCATATATTCGTCATTGTGAATCTCCCCTATGTACAAAGAGGATTCCTAGAATGAAGATGGCCCTTCTTTTTTTTTACACAAGTGCAATGAAGGTTAAGATGTATGTCATACTACATGAACATGGACTGAGATGGGGCCTCCTTTTTGAAATTAAAATTGCAGCTTCAGGGGGGACTCAAGGTTTTCTAATTAATAGCAAAGCTTCACTTTGGTTTGCGAACAAAACCTCTTCTACAAATGATACACTAGCAAGTAAGAAGGTCTACGTACAATGGAAAAGATAATCAAGTGGCTCAAACTGAGACGACTACTAAAAAAACAAACAGGGCAAATTGTAAACAAATGTAGGGATTATTTTTCCATAAGGTATTAAATTCTAAATGCAATCGAATTAAAGACATTGATCACGCGTTGATCATCCTGTGTGCAAGTAGGATACCTAGAATGAAGATGATGTAGGGGTTATTACAAGAATATAGATTGAGATCGGCCTCTCTTAGAAAAAGATGGAACTTTGTTTCGAACAACAATTTGGACTTTGGCTAGCAAAATCTCCAATAAGGTCACCAGAAAATATAAACACAAATATTGTATCTGTACAATGGAGAGTAACTTATGGCAGGAAATCATCAAATCAAACATAGATCTCCGATTTGGAAAAATGTTGTGGAGGCAGTAAAAATCATATTGTCTCATCAAAATCAAAATTCAATGATTGGACAAATAAGTAATATTGTTCTTAAGCCATATGATACTACCCCACCAAACACACTTAAGCATCAACTACTGATTAAATCTAGAATGAAGATGTAGGGAGGGCCTATTACAAGAACATGGACTGAAATCATTCTCTTTTTTAAAAAGATAAACTTTGATTTGAGGAATCAACACATACGTTTTGGACTTCAGCTAGCAAAATCTCTACTAACATTACCAGAAAATAGGTTCACAAAATATTGTAGCCGGACAATGGGTAGTAAGTAGTAACTTCTGGCAGAAAATCATCAAATCCAACATCAATCTCTGATTTTGATAGATATCTAAAAAAGATAAACTTTGATTTGAGGAATCAACACATACAGTTTAAAGTTTGGCCATCAAATTCTCTAATAAGGTCACCAGAAAATATGTTCGCCAAGATTGTAGCCAGAAATATGTTCAGAAAATCATCACATCATACATAGATCTCCAATTTTGACAGATGTTACGGAGGCAGTAAAAATCATATTATATTATCCTAAAAAATCAAATTTCAATGGTTGGCCAAATGAGGAATATTGCTCTGAAACCATAACATACTCAAACCCCACCCAAAAACACCCTTAAAGCATCAACTACTGATTAAACCCTTTTCTTTCCAGTGGGGGGTGGATTTTGATTTCTAAATACTGTTTACATTTCAGACAATGTACCCAAAAATTGAATAGGCCCACATTATTAACTCTTGCCCTGAGAACACGCAAGTAAGTAGAGAGGGAGAGGCAAAAAAATAGGTCTTCATTGTGTAGCATTGACCTACCAAGTCTCAGTCGAGTCAGTCCATCCTAGCCCCTTAAAATAATACAGAACAGAGGCAAAAAAAAATAGGTCTTCATTGTGTAGCATTGACCTACCAAGTCTCAGTCAAATCTGTCCATCTTAGGCCCTTAAAATAATACAGAATAGAATCACCTCTATTCAACATCAGAATACAGGAAAAGACATGATTCTTTTCTCATGCTCATGTAAGATAGTTAAAACACACACGACAAGTGCTAATACCTTAATGTGAGGGTGGAACACAGGAGGAGAATGTGAAGCTAACACCAATCGAGTAAATATAAGAGCTTCAATCTTCAAATTCGAGGTAGAGGATTTATCCTGGAAATGAATAAAAAAGAAACATTAGGGAAATGGAAAATTTCAGTATCAAGGAGAAAAATAGACGAGTTTCAATACGCTTTCAATGGCAGGCTATTTACTCACACTTAATGCTTTTTCAATTCCTGGAATTAGTGATCCAATGTGCTCAGCAAGGCAGTCTGGCAAGACAACCACAAGTTCCTTCAAAACAGAAAATGCCCCAACCTGCAAACAGACAAAATGAATGCTATCAAGACTAATGGGTCCATTACCTATGATCCACAATGATATCAGCAATTTCTACCTTTGTCTTGATGGATTTCTCACGTAACTGCCTATTTATAGATTTAACAATCTTTGGCACTTCCTGCTTCAATAACCATCTTGGACTGGACAAAATTTCAAAATTTAGCATTAGTTTTTTATTGATAACATTTGCAGTAATGCTAGCAAGTAAAAGCAATTACCACAAACAGCAATCAAACAAGTATTGAAGAAAAAAAATGCCGATAGCTTAAAAAAAACACAACCACTAAATGAACTAGGCCTTCAACATAAAAATCTAAAATATTTAATTATTTTCTCAACATCAGAGAATTTAAATAAATAGAAGAAGAAGCCAGTGAGCAATATGAAAAGGCTGGAAGTGGTTCGTTAACATTTGACACTAGAACATAAAAATTAACTTGCCTCAATTCATTCATGTCATTCTGCCCTTTTGTCACATTTCCAGTTTGACGCAACAGCTCAATGAATGTATTGAAGACATCCATCTGCAACATTACAATTTACAATATTAGATAACCAACAACATAATTAGTAATTAAATATCCAAAAATAATACATTGAAGCTATACCTTCACATTTTCTTCCCTCTCTTTAAATCTATCAATCAATTTTGGACAAGCCTGCACAAAAAAGAATCAAATGTATTATGAATTATGACTAACAAGACTCAAAACTATATAAGAAATTATGATCAAAATGATGAATGATTTCCTCCACTTCTTAACAAATTTAGAATTTTAAAGATACCTCCTCATATAGCTTTGAGAGCAGTTCAGGACGAGATACAATTAATGCTGCTAAGCATTTAGCTGCTGCTCGTCGGACTTTCCAGCTGACATCCTCATCATCTGTGTATTCATTTGCACTCTCGCTACAACAAATATAGTGACCACACAAAATTAAACAAGTCTATCCATAAAATGTAATGTATTAACTCACATAAATCAGAGCAAAACATACTCATCTTCCTCCTCCTCATGGCTCTCATCATCAGTATCCTCCTCCATGTTATCAGTGAAGTTTGGATCATAACTTAGATACTCCAGGGAAAGGCGAAGAATTTCATCACAATACGAAGAAATATCCCTAGGACACCTGAGCAAAAAACTTTCCAGTGCCTGCAATCAAAATTCAACATATATGAGAAGAATCACAGGAGGAAAATATCAAAAACAAATATACCTTCTGTCCTGATTCAAATGCCTTGCTTTCTTTTGGGATGTCCAAAAAATAGTTGAACACTTTCTAAAAATAAAATTTCCTACTTCTTCAATTTCCTATAGTACCCTTACCTTCTCTTGAAAAGCAAACAATATTTTCATTTGAAGTCATGCCACCTCTAATTAGACATTTTAGAAAAATAATATTTTACCTTCTATAAAAAAAAATGGTGTTTTTTTTCTTTTTGGGCAAGTTTGTTTTAGCAAGGAGTGGAGGAAGGGAGGAGAATAATATTGCAATTTCAAGCCAAGGCATTTAAACAGGGAGGTACCAAACAAGATCATACACTCTACATACTTATCAAAAAAACAAAAAAACAAAAAAAAAAAGATCATACACTCTACATGTATTGCAGTAATCTAAACAAAATGAAAATTCTCAAAAGAGAGATAAACAAAAAATATCACAGTACCTGCAAGCTATACTCACGAAGCTCCTCATCATTCTCCGATGCACTTGTGCAGTAGTTAATCAGCACTGGAACAGTGTCAACAAGATGGGGTCCAAAACGATATCCGACAGCACGACTGAGACACCATGGTTGATTAATAACACATCAGAAAAAGATCATTTTTCATAAGTAATGTGAGAAACATAATAATAATAATAATAATGAGGTGGAAGGCTAAATAAAGAGTTCCATTTTTATTTCAAAGGAGAGTGAGACATGGCACACATGTAGGCTAATGCAGCCAAGGTTCGGGCTTTCATATATAATATATAATTATGATTTTAAGGAATTTCAAAAAAGAATATACTTCATTACTCCATATAGGTAATTGTGGCCCATCCCAATATCATAAGTATCTTGTCAAGTTTTTTTTTACCCCCAAATTGCAACTTTGAAGCAAAGAAACAAACAGTTGACATGCCATAAGTACTGAGCCTGCAACTGACTAAGGAAAACAGCAAAAAAAAAATTCCTTTTCAATTTTTTGGAAATAATTATGCAGAGAACACATTATAAAGCTCACCTCAAAGCACCGATCATCTGAATGTTTGTACGGGTCAGTTCTGATTTTGTGCCCTTATTTCTCAAGTTCCGAACAACTTCATCTGTAGCCTTAGCCAACAAATCCTCTGACAGACTAGAAGCAAGAGATGCTGAAGACAAAAAAATGTTGCATGAAATCTTTTGTACCCTTTGGGGAAAAAATTGTCACAAATCCAAATATATTAAGTTTTTTCAAAGGGAATGGACTGGACTGGCATCACATTAGTCCTACACAATTCTAGGCTATTCCAACATAGTCAAAAGAAATAGCTATTATATGCCCTGAGTATTATCTTTGTAAATAGGACAATATCGTATGTTAATATGTTGTATTGTTTGCCTGCATACCTACAAATCTTTAACTTCTTTAGCTTTAAAAGGAATTGACAATAGGAATAATATGCTGTTCACAGTTCATTTAAAATACAAACACACACCCAAAAAAAAAGATGTGAGAATGGATTTCAAACAAAGTTGTACCATTTCTACTTTCCACTTTCCATAATAGAGTGAAAAGAGAACTTTCCACATTAAAGGTCACAAATTGCAACAGCCACAATATCTCCAATTGAATATTCTAGTGGCACTCCATCAAATCAAAAGCCATGTTCAATTGCATTTTCAGACTCCAGACACAATGGAAATCAAAACTACAAAACCTATTTTCTAAAATTGACCAAAATAACCAGCTGAGTTATGACTGGTGAGAAAGGTTTAAGTCCAGACACAGTCTTCAATATAAAGCAACAGAAAAATGAAAACATTGAACAAACACCACCTCAAAGTAAAATTTAATACACACAATCAATGGAACTAATTAATAAAGCTTACCAATACAAGACACAGTCTTCTTTCTGACACTGGCTTGATTTGAATTCAACTGGGACAAAAGAGCACTTAAAAGCAGCCCATGGTCAGCTGCCATTAGATTACCAAATTTATGGAGAACATCACATAAAATATCAAGACATTCACATTTGATCTCAGTGCTTTTTCCCTAAAAAGATGGAAGCACAAAATTAGCAGAAAGCCTACAATTTATCAATGAAAATGATACAGAAAGAAATAAATAAAATACCAAAATGATAGCATAGGAGATATAACATAAAATCAATCATACATTGCCTTTGGGGAGCCATATTATATAACCAAACCAAACCAAAAAGATAGAAAATGGGGAAGCCAAGATGTTATCCCAATTCAATTTTCTCTTCATTTCAATGCTTTCAACTACTTTCCTTTTTCTGAGTTTTTAATGTTGGCATACTCTGTTCTATTGAGTAATGCGTTCTTATCTTCTTTTCAAGTTACACTGTTTGTTAATACGCACAAGATCTTCTGACCAACTAAGCACATTAAAATTTTTTTTTGATAAGTAACTAAGCACATTAAAATTATTTAAGTCTTTTCAGATGCATTCCTTTTTGTTAGGTAAATAAATTCATTAAAAAAGAAGTGCAATCCCAATACACAGGATGTGTACTAAAACAGCACAAGGATGCATTCCTTTTTCTGAGTTTGTAGTGTTGTCATACTCTTCTATGTTATTCCTGAGTAAAGTGTTCAAATCTTATTTTCAAGTTTCACTATTTTTTAACATGTACACGATCTGCTGACTTACCTAAGCATATTACTCTTGGTATATATTATTTCATTTCCTAATTAAAATTACTTGATTCCCTTTGTGAAGGGTATTCACCTTGTTTTTATTGATAAGTAACACATGTATTCAGTGGGTCTTGAACCCACAACAGAAGAATGAGCCATTTGAACTAGAGCTATTGGCATAAAAGGTTATTCAGCAGATAAGAACAAATTTTTCATTTCAAATCCAAAATCTCCCATGTGATAAGGAAGTGACATTTAAATTTTAGTTACTCACTGGACCAGTAATTCCTTTTATCAATTGTGGAGTAACTGCAATAAGAATAGACTGTGCAAGAGATTGTGTAGAAACTTCAGCAACTATTGTCTTCAAAGCTATGCTAGCAATGTCACGATGCTGATCCTTCCCATTTAGCAGTTTATCACAGAGTTTATTAGCTATCTCCACAACTTGTGCCTCGCTGACCTTCTTGACCAATGGAGCAAGACTACAACAGCACACACAAACAAGAAATATATATCAAGTAAAGAAATGAGCAACAGAAGTACTGATGTTATTGCATCTCTTTACGCAACTCTTTTTCTTCATATTTTACCGCCACTTGCAAACAATTTTTTTTGCTAGGTAAATAGGGAAAGGGGGCCAGTGGTATTCAAACCCTAGTGCCCAGGCACCACAAGAGGTGCTGGGACCACTTGGTTATCCCTCAAAACCTTTCACTTGCATACACTTTACACATAATCAGTCAGACTAATAACATAATTCCTACTAAGGTTTTTATTATGCATGCCTATTGCACCCAATCACCGGAATACCACTGTAGAACTTCATAGAAAATGAATTGTGGCTATCTACAATTATAATTCTACATATTTTTAAATCAAAACTGTTGCATATTTAAAATACTGCAGTGAATACCACCATCTTTCTTATCAAAAAAAAAAAAGTGAATACCACCATCTTCAACTGAGTACATGCATCAACACGTGGCAACAATAATAGTTCGGCAGGTTAAAGTTCATCAATTTCATCAAAACTAACAAATACTCTTCATGCAAAGCAATATTAATGAAAAGGGTACATGGTTCCCTTTCGGCACATTGTAATTCTAACACAAGGAGACAGAAACTAGGATGTTAAGAAACCTATCATCACCCTTGCACTTTAGTACAATAAAGAAACACACCACCAATAGAAACACTGAATATGATGGTCAAAGAAGAGATGCTACCATTTTATTTTTTGATAAGTGAAAAAATAATAATGATACTATCATTAAAATATAGAATTATTGAAACAAAAATCATGTAGCCAAGCAAGAGCATCTCTGATCAAGTAAAAGGGGGATGCAGCAACAAGTCCAATACCATTTCACAGCCAACCCTGAAACATCGCCAGCCGCATCATCAAGCTGTTGGATGATTATATTTGACAATTTTATCTCCAGATCAGCATCCGCTTTAAAACTTGGTTTGTTTAACTCATTTAGCAAATCAGATGTTGCCATATATCTATAATCTTTATCCTTTCCCGTCATCTGCAAATGAACACAAAGCAGGTAAAATACTTGGCCCACATATGTTTTCCCTTGCACAAGTAATTAACTCAAATGAGTCATCACACAAAGAACTACAAAAACAGAAGCTCAAAAACATCATACCTTTTCTAGTATACTGGTCATCACTAAATTCGTCGCCATCTCGGCGCGACAAAATTAAGGACTTGTATGCACCTAACTGACAAATACCAAATCTCTGAGAGGGAAACAGAAAATAGGAAACCAGCAATCACAAAATGAAATATGCATATGCAAAATAAAGTTCAAAAGTTGAAACGAAATATCTTCAAGAATTCCTGAACTCTAAAAGAAGGAAACCCATTAAAAAAAAACAGCAATAAAAAATATCAAATTCAAAAATAACAAAAATCTATATATAACATACACTCATGGTTGAATCAGTGGCACGCAAACAGAATATCATATAATGTACACTCATGGTTGTATCAGCTACAAAACTTTTCTTTTCTTCAAATCTTTAATTCACAAATGCCAAGAAGAGGAACAAACATAAGCTAAATCATCAAACTAAAGCCCAAACCATACATCATCTGATGCATACATAGTTACATATACACACACATACATATCATCAACTGCAAGGTAAAACTAGACAAACAATGTGAGAATCTACAATTCTACAATAGATTAAACCCTAAAGAACCTTCGATTTCTTCAAATACTATCAAAAACCCCAGAGAATTCAAAACAAACCCTACACCAACCAATACATACACACATATATAACGTATCATCAAGTACAACGTAAATTCAAAATTATAAAACCAAAAAATAAAAATAAAAATAAAAAAATTAGACGATCCTAAATCCAACTCAAACAATGTGAGAATCTATATTAGATTAAACACCGAAAACCTAAATGAAAGTCGTACATAGCTTTTCACAACAAAAACCCTAAGAAACTTTCGTTGATTTTGCCATTACGATAAAGTTAAGAGTGAATTGCAGTATTATGAACTCTAAAAATCAAAGAAGGAACGAAACGCAGAGAAAAATGAAGCGATTCGAATCGGAGACTTCAAAGACATTGAAGAACAAGAAAAAAAAGAAAAAAAAAGTTGAGGAGAGAAATGGAGTTTGAAATCGAATGCGATGTACCTGAGATTGTAGCAGTCAGAGACTGTGAAAATCACACGCAGAGAGATACAGACTCTCTCTCTCTCTCTTTTTCTCACTCTCGCTCTCGCTCTCTGTCTCTGGCTGTGGGTGTTTGGGTTTGAGTGGTAATAGTGATAAGAAAGAAAAGAGAAAAGGTGAAACGGAGTGAAGGAGAAGCTAAAACCCTATATTTATATTAAGGCGTTTCGTGTAACATAGGAAACTTATCTAATATCTATGTCTAATTGCCCATGTCACCCAAACCCGTTAGAGTGAGTAATAAGGTTACCTTAAAGATTATATAAAAATAAAAGGCTATCTTTATTAAAATAAATAAATAAATAATAATAATAAGTAATAAGGTTACCATATACTATTGAAGCTCATTGGTGGAGTGGTATTAGCTCAAATTTCTCATTATAAACAAGTGAGTTTGGCAAGTTTAAGCTCGGGATTTAAAATATCTTTATGTCTAATCCACGTGTGGAGATACTCACACAACCACATAGGAAACGCACCATTTTTCCTTCAACAAATTTAAAAAAATAAAATAAATTAAAATGGTATGTGAGCAAACACAGTTGGCTTATCATGGACTGCCTTCAATTCACTCTTCTTTGGAATTTGAGGTAGGGCATAGCATATTCTCATGTACTTTGCATGTGTATTTAATTTGGGCTTATATTTTTTATATTTTGTAAGGAAACATATCATTTAATTGAGAAATTTTTTTTTTTTTTTTTTGTGAATTTAGATGTTCGTGAATAAGGCAGATAGATTTTTAAGCAAAAATAAACTAATGAAAATAACTTATCAATCCACGTAAACATCTCTATTATTAAGCATTTTGTCAATCACTTGACTACAATTTATTAATGGATCCACCTTTAAAATACATAGACAAAACAACATCTAATAAAGTGCACCCATATGATACCTTATTTTCTTTTGTTTATTAAGTTTTAAAAATAAACTATACAAAAGTACAGTTGTATCTATAAAAAAAATAGACTTAAAAAATTGTACATAAGCCAAATAAATAGGAAAAAAAAACTCCCCCAAATAAGGTACAGAGAGGAGTAGGTAGATATTTTATGTGATGGCTATCAAAGAACCAAAACTGAAACATTATAAAACTTTTTTCATCATGAAACTTAACATCTTTTAGTGGTAATTAAACTCTTTTAGGGTTCTTTTGACACATCCATGTTGTCCGACTTTAAGGGAAAAATGGATATTTTTGAATAATTTTTACATTAAAGAAAGTGAGGCATGCATTTTGAGGAAAAATAATTTTTCCTTAGACCATTTGAATAATGAAAAACGCTTTTGATGAGGTCAATGGATTTGTGGTTTTGGTTAGACAAAAAAGTATCAATCAAATCAAGAAAAATAGAAGTTTTTTTTTTTTTTTTTTTTAGGAAAAGAAGAATAGAAGATGAATCATGGATATGGTGGGCAGCCGAATGTTGAGATCTAAGTCGTTTTATTATGGGCAAGAGTTTAGGGTCTATGTCTCTGTTTAGATATAGTTGAAAATTATAAATTATTTCACTATTCAGCTTATTTTTACTTCTATTTATGAGCCCCACTGCAGTTTTTGGTGGGCCTTACTATAATATTTTAACTACTTTTTACCTTTATTTACAATACTTTCAACAATAAGTTTTTAAATTCAGTAAAATAAGCAATATCTAAACAGACCCTATGGAGGAGGAGTATTCTTGGGTCAAGAATGAGTAGTAATTTTCTAGATCCTCCGACATTAATATGAATTAATGATTGAAAGTGACTTAGGGGATTTTTGGGGAGTCAAATCGTGTAATGAAAGACCATTAATAGGAAGTATTTAGTCGATGTGGGATTGTTTTAAGGTTAAATCCATAAAATTTACATAGTAACCAGCTAACCATGCCGTTTCCCTCGTTTGCAGATGGCCAAATCTCACATCGCTATGAAACATTAATTTTTCAGCAAATTACCCAAATAGGATTACTGCAAACTGGACAGTCGTTATTTGAATATTCGTTGATTTAATGAAAGAACGTAAGGTATAACTTTGTTGAAATAAATTTAAGTTATGAAATAAAACTTCTTTTTTTACTAATGAATTTTAATATTTAGCTAGTCCCCTTTGGAAAATATTTTTAACTCCGCCACTGCCCATGCGCAAACCAAAATCCTGTGACCCTTGCACAGGATGCAAGGTCCTATGAGTGGCCTTAACTTTTCAGCTCAACCGATCCATCAAAGAAGATAAAATACTTAACATTTCATCTCGGCCATGCAATAACGGGGGTGTGGCACAGGATATGATCCCACAGACACAATCGATAACAGCAACAACCAAGTGAGAAGAAGAGATTTGTCACATACAAACACCAAAGTTAGAAAGCAGTCTTTTTCTTCTTTTTTGTGATAAGTACAGTTTGACCCCATGCTAAGCTTGAATTTCAAAATATAAATAAAAGAAGAAAAGCTTAAGACCATGTGAACACCGTACATTCTGTTTAAAGACTCTCTCGACTGTTCGGTCATGAGCTACGTCTTGCAGATACAGCGAAACTAGGAACTCTAACCTATTCATCCGCACCATCAACGGTCGCTCCCTTGAGATGCAAGTGTTTTTCCCTTTTTTGGAACTCGGTCAAACCCTTTCCACTTCCTGTCACACCAACCTTGCCTTGTGGGTCTTCTGGAGACTTGAAGATGCTTTCCCGCTTGCGCCCCGAAAAGAAACCAATCTGACAATGCAAGGAGGGAATTGAAGGTTAGGGTAAAAAGAACAATATAAACACCAAAACAAAATATGAGATACATACTCAAACCTCCAAATTTGTGGGAAGGAATCAGTGTGTGAAATTGTACATTATAGTGGGAGTTGGGGGATCATTCAGAAGATAAAGGAATGTGCAGTTCGATAAATATAAAAGGTCCACTGGTGCATATTGCAACATACAACAACAAACAAAGCCCTTGGTCCCAAAATTTTGATATTGCAACATATCAAATGCAAAATCTGTCCAAATGTACCTTCTTAGTCTTGCCTTTGGTTGTCTGGAACTGCTGCCAAGCATTCTGCCGCTTATTCTGTGTGACTTCAAGTTGCTCCATCCGCACCTTTGACTTAAAAGCATGTATCTTCTTACGCTTGGCAACTTTCTGTAAATATTATAATTAGCAATCAAATCATCACAGCATCAGAATGTGATTGGGGGATGAAAAAAAACCTACACATATCTTAAGCATTCTACCATAACTATTGACAAGTTTGTTTAAGCTTATCTATAGCTAGAAAAACTACAAATTTCAGAATGAGCAAAAACAATTGGTAACTCCAGTTATATTAAATATCCACTGTTCTTTAATAGTACGTTGCATACACAACTTACCACATCCTCTGGGTCATCAGGCTCTATTCGAAGCTTTGCAGGTAAACTCCGCGACTGGAAGTCCATGGAAGCAGCCAGTGCAATCTTACGTTTTATAGCTTGCTTGGTAGCTTCAGCCACTCTCTCAGCTTCTGCCAAAGTATTGACAACTCCTTCTTGAATTGGCCTTACATTGTCAGGATCCACCTAGAAATAGCGACTGTCAGTGATAACCAATGCTGCTGATATCTAATTCTAACCCATTCAGAAAGAATATATGACTAACAAATTGCAGGCAAATGATCGAAGCAATAAGAATAGACTTGGTTTGCAATGGCAAAGTGAAGTCAAAATCTGTAAAAGGGATTTATAATCTCAGGCATTTAGATAATGTTGATAATGAATTTTTTTTTAGTCTATCCTTTTTAAGTTTTTTTTTTTTTTTTTTGATAAGTTCTATCCTTTTTAAGTATTATAAGGAACAATAACTCAATGTTTTGTAAAATCAATTTTTAAGAGAAATTAGCCCCTTTTTTTGGAGGGGGTGATTGTAAAAGGACGAGTTATTCAATGCATACATATCAAACAATCCAAATGGCTAGTGACATCCCACCCATGGAACTTTAACATCTAGAATCCTCCAATTTGCAAAGGGTTACTTTAGCAAATTGCACATGTATCTTCTCAGTTCTCAGCAGTTGGCATATTTGTTTCTATACAATTTTTTTTTTTTTTATAAGTATTTCTATCCAAATTTTATCACAGTTGAATGTTTAAAGTGAAGATGGAATTGCAATAAAAGGTAAAGGTAACAGTACACTGCTGTGGTTCACAAGGTAAAATTGCATTACTGAATAACAAGGGAAAATTCCATGTACAGAGTAAATAGTAAAAAGAAAGCTAAAAAGAGGAAAAGAAGAGGTAATAGTTAAGGCAAGATGAGTAAAATAAAGTGCCAATTAACTTAGCAGGTAAAAATTTCACTGTGTCATTCAAAACACTTGCCGCATATTTAATAGCAACTTTCAAATAAAGATTTAGGATATTAAGGATGACATTTGTACAATTAACACACTAGGATAAATGATCTAGAACCTAGCAAACAAGTTTAATGTTTTGCAGTAAAATTATACATCTCCATCGTAAGTATGAAAATATGTGCAATGTCAAAAAGGTAAGCTTTACTTCTCCTGATAAACAATTGAAACAACAAATATAAATGCTAACAATACCTGAACAATGTAAACTTTATAAACAAAATATATGCAGCAACCTATAAATGCAACTTGATGAGGATAGAAGAAGATGATGCATTAAGCAAAAAGGAGTTAATGATTCAAAAAGGTGGCTACAGAAATCATACCTCTTCTTTATTCCCCCATCCATCATAACTAACGAAATAGCCATTTGGAGAATACGCCTCAATTGTTGCATCATACCTGAACATTCAACCAATCAAATACAGAAAGACAAAGGTAAAACAAATGGAAAAAATATATATATTTTGAAATTCAGAATATCTATTTTTATTTTCATTTTTTCACATACCATTCCCCATCTTCACTCCAAACAGCTTGAACTTTTGTGCCAATGGGAAACTTTCCTTGATGATCCAACATGCTTTCTGAGTCCTACATGGGGAAAACACAAAAGAACCCATATGATCACTAGAGAAAGTGAGAAAGCTCCAACATTACCAAAAACACACAATTCGGTTACGAAAGTAAATAATGGGTAGTACAGGTCAACACAAAGTGATAGATGAGAATATATATGACACTATCCTCAGATGCAATAGCAAAATGATGCAAGGACAATATCCCCACTCTGTAGCCACGCACCAGCCAAATTGCACAGTTTGTTACAATTACAACTACAAAATTGAAAAGTGATGACAGATAAAATGTCCCATCTAAGACGTGGCAAATGACATGACAAGTCTGACACAACATGCCATGCAAGACACCATCTTACATCATCATGCACATAAGTAAAAATTGTGAAAACAGAAACCAACCACCCCCAAGAACCAAAATGCCAATCCAAGCAACAGACGAACCATAAAGCTTGCAGAAGAATTAAGACTAATAAATAAACAACCGTTCATATAGTTTCTGAATTCAATGGTGAGGCACTGGTATTCTAATTTCTAAATAGTATAGATGTTGAAACTATTGTCTGATGCTATGTAATAGCCTTGGGCTGCCAACCACAAGTGTGCAGATTCAAATTCATGAGTAGGACCTTACTTACGACTTGAGTTGCTTGGATTGGCATGTTGGTTCTTGGGCTTGTTTAAAAGGATAAGGCCATATCCATGGCAACCCTTTTAGGACCCTTCTTATGACCCTTTTTTTTCTTATAGCTGTCAAACATGACTTCTGCCTTCAAGAGGATACAAAGCAGATTTGCAACCCAAGACAACCAAAGAGTTTTTTTTTTTTTTTTTTTTTGCCAAGTAACCAAACGCAAACATAAATGAAAAGGATGTGGAATTACCATTTTGGAATGGGGCAAACTTGGAGATGCCCTACCGCTAGTCCCAATATCTGATCCTGAAATATCATTTTGCTTTGCAGTTGCAAGAAGTTCTTCCGTCAAAGCAATCACCTGCATCCACACAACTTTAGCCCTAACTCAAAATTTAAGCAACAAAAAAATGCATATCCATGTTATTAGTAACACCATAAGGACAAATCAACGTCATTCGAACTTAGAATCTCAGTGTGAACATCTGAAATGAGGTGATAGAGAGAGAGCAGGCTGGCCATCACAACACATAGCACACCTGCACAAGAACCAAGATAGAAGTGATGGGCATCTTGATGAAGATCTCAATTTTCACATATAGATCCAAATAACTTTCTGATTCTCCATAGAGTACCCATTTCTGGAGTGTACGAACTTTTTTAACATAATAACCATCCTCACCTTTTCAGTCAAGAAACGAAAATAAACCTCCATAGGTGCCATTAGAAGTTAACTGATGTTGCTTGTTTGAGCAACATTTTGATTCCTTCAAAAGAGAGAAGGGAGAGATAAAAGAAAGAAAGTTGCATAGAAACTGGACATCCAATTAAAATTATATGGAATTGGTTATGTGACCGTAAGTAATTTACAAGGGGCTGACTCTGTTTCTCAAGACAATCATTCAAAAAGTGACATACCAAGGATAAGATTATAAGAATCATATGTGTATTTCCAAGAAAAATTTATAAGGGATAGAATATGAGAAAATTGAAAGAGAACAATCATGAGCAAAGAAACACCTCTTTAAGCTCCCTTTCCATGTCTACATATTCAGAGTTTCCAGGATCATCAACCAAAAGCTCTCTGACCTGTTCCACAGATGACAGAAAGTCATTATACAAAAATAACATATGGGCTATGGGCAACAATGTATAGAAAAATTCAGCCCTCAACCCACAGCATACATTTAGATTATATGAAAAAGAAGCTTACAAACTGGGTAAGTGGGCTTTAGGGAAGAGAGAAAAGAAGAATAGGAAACAACTTATTCTCGTATTAAATTTTGTTATTACACCTTTGAATATTTCTGTTAACATAAGTATCCTTTTTTCCCTCTCCTGATAACCAATAATTAATTAAGGAAAGCCAAGGGAGGACTTTTTTTTTGATAGGTAAGAAAGAAAATGATATTAAAAAAGGAATGAGGGAGGACCAATTATACTCAATGTATACAGGTCCTCTCAAGCATAACGTACAAAATTCTGTAAATATTTGGCTCTTGACCTGCAATACCTAGACAACTAGCAAATTTACTCACATCATATGAGAAACAATATTATCCACTGTCTATTGATGTAGACATCAACAGGCAGGTGACATTGCCACTACAAAACCTCCTTGCCTTAGTTCCTAGTACAACCAGGTATCTAAAATCAAGGATGTATGGGTATTTGAGTGCTCTCTCTTTGAAATTTAAATTCAATAAGAACAGAGTACAAGAAGATTTAAGATTTAACAAATTAATTCTAGGAGCAGAAATATTGGAGGCTACTGACTTTAGTTGCCATTCCATTGGCATCTTGAAGAAAATTCAAATGCACTCACAACTCCATAACACTTCCCCTGTACAGATTTATTTAAACAAGTAGTGTTTTGGGAAGGAAATGTTAATAACAGGAAAAGAGTGAGGAAGGGGGAGGAGTCAATTTTCCCCTCCGCTGCCTAACCCATCATGTTAACTGTAAAATTGTTACAACATAATACACACACACACACACACAGAAACACAGACAGGGAAGGGATGGAAATGATTTGAGTCATGAAATAAAAACTGAAAAATAGAAAGAAGGTGGAATTGTATCCAATATAGAAACCAACGATGGAAAGAATGTTGTTGGGCTACTATCATTAAGTTTCCCTTAACATCTACTGTCTATGAAGATGAGAGGCGAGACCAGAAGGCTCTGCCAATTACTGTGAGATTAGATGAGCTTATCTTAAAATTCATAAAATGTAAATCTTCACCGTATAATGGTCTGTCTCTATATTAAGAACAAATGGAGAGAGAATATCCTAATACTCTCCTACAACTCCATCACTCTCTATAAGTCCACAGATGATTGCTTATATTGGCCAACATCATTTTCTGCAACCATAAATTGCTGCCTGGTAAATATCCATTTGTTTTGTTTTAAAATTCTACAGGTTCTTCACCATTCATCTTTTTACTAAATTTTTAATATGTAAACAATTTCATTAAGAAAATGCAAAAGGGGGTGCAACCCCCAAATAGCAACCCTAGTACACGGGACATATGCAAAGGAAAAGCATTTATTGCATAATTTATATCACTATAATGCATCAAAAGATAAGTCTAGGATACAAGTGAACTCGTAAAAACTATTTGTCAATAAGCTCTAACTCAAATGCCACTTACTCCCTCCATAAAGAACAGGATGCAAGACAGGGTTCTGGGTTCAAGACCAACTGGGTATGCATGAAACTTACCAATAAAAAGGAGGACAGCTAGTCAAGATGTCACAACTCACTACACGCAAGCAAACTTTCCCCAAAAGCAACTTTGTCTTCCAAATCAAAGGCAGATGATTTTGCAGCAGTGACAAGGATAATTGTTCCATTTCAAACACGCACACACACGCGCGCGCGCGCACACACACACACATGAAACAGTTGATTTATACATAGTCACATTGAACTTCGAATACCATAACTAACAAAACACAGTTAGAGTCACTCCAACATCAAATTAACCATCAATCACTCGTCAAACACTTCACACTTTCTTTTTTTTTTTTTGTCTTGCTATATAACAAATTACAAGCATATATGTGTATGTATATATACTTCCTTAAATTTTATAAAAATTCAAAATTCATACAAATCCAACTGTCATAATTGCTTTAAATTTTCACTAGACTCAGTTTGTATTTTTATCAGCCACAATATATATAACATCAAATTTCAATTGTTTTAGTTATTCTTCCAGTTTCTCAGCTACCAAACAAAGAATAAGAAAAACCCCAATTCAGAAACTAGGGTTCTTACTTCACCATCCCCAAAAAATTAATTGCAAAATAATATTAAAAAAAAGAACAAAAACCCTAACTCGACTAAAAATTGATAAACCCTAAAGCATGAAACGAACTTAATAGTGAAAAAATAAATAAATAAAATAAAAATTACCTGATGAAGCTGATCTTTGTAGGTGGCAAGATTTGAGGCGAGCTCTTCTATGCTTACCTCTTCTCCTTGCATTTTTTTCCTCTTCAAATTTTCAAATTTTTATTAATTTTATTTCAAAATTCAAAGAGTTTTTCGAACAGAGAGAAGATTTGTACAGAGAAACGCAGAGTTTAGAGAACAGAGAATTTCGAAGAAGAACGATATGTTCTGCTCTGTTTGGGTCTTTTGGGAGTTTGGACTTTTAGAGTTTAGAAGCAACTGCTGGGCCGGTCTTGGGCCGGGCTTATGGATCATTTAGGTGTATCCATTAGCCTGGGAAACCCAACCCATCCGACCGGCCCGAAGGCTTGCAAATGGGTTCGAACAAGTGGCCGGGTCGAAAAGCATGTCTTGAGAAAAATCGATTATTCGGGTGGGTGTCAGGCAACTCGACTAGCCCAGCCCATCCAAATGTTGTAATACTTTTATTTATATATATATAATTCAATGGTTACAACAATGTGAAAGAAGAAATTTGAACCTTGATTCTCTTAATAAAGGACATCAAGTTATACCACCGAACTAGTATAAAACCATTGGCTATAATATATTAACATGTGTTTTTTTTCCTTTTATTGGGCGTCTTATAAACTTCCTTGCCCCATCAATGTCACAATCACAACCTCTGGTTCTGAGAAATGTCAAATGAAGTGTGTTTCCTCTTGATTTTTATGTCCGTTTTAATTTTCTCTTTGGTGTTTTGAATATCATTTTGTTTTGTTATCGAGAAAATGGAAAGGAATAAGAGAATATACGTGTGTGTGTGTGTATATATATATATATATATTATTTGAGTGTGGTGGGATTTTACTGTACTCTTAAAAAAAAACTATTACCAATAGAGTTATATATTATTCAAATTAAGGGAAAACCATTACATCCCTTTTCAAAATGAATAGTTATTCTTCGTTTGAAAGAATAGTTATTATAGTAATGAAAACACAATCAAACAATTGAATAGTTTTTTTTTTTTTTTTCTAAACAATAGCTATTCCATTACACAATTTATCATACTGTACCAAATATACCCATAATATATGATACAAATATTAAGTATGTTCCTCTCTCTTTTTTTTTATTGTGCATAGAGGTGTCAATGTTCGACCCAACCCGTGAACCCGACATGTGTTTTTTCGGGTTAGGGTTGGGTCTTAATGGGTTTGAGTCATAAACGGGTCAACCCGAAAGTGACACGATAAGAAACATGTCATAAGTGAGTCAACTCGCGTAACCCACAATAGACACATTTGACATGCCAATTTATTTATGTCAACCCGATATGACCCACTTAACAAAACCCGTTTAACTCGTATAACAAATAAATATTTATTTTATTTTAGATTTGTCAAATACCTTTTATATCCAACATATATTTTAAATTTAAAAAGAAAAGTGAGAAATTACAAAAATTTACAATGGATATAATTGGAAATTAAAACTTTACAGACCCTAGAACTACTAATACCTTTTCTTTTTTTTTTTCTTTTTTTGAAATTGGATGAGCTTGTGAAAGATGTTATGAATTTGGACATCAACAAAGAATCTATAGATGATAATCGTGGTTATAGTTAGGATTAGTCTACTGTTTACTCAAATTCTTTCAATATTAATACTTAGCATTTGGCGAGTTCCAAGGATATTATATTTTTGTTGAACTATGTTATTTTATTTTTGTTAAACTTTGTTATTTTGAATTTGGGTTGAAGTGTATGCACTTCTTTTGAAGTGTAAAGAATTTATTTCTAGATGAATGTTATATTTTTGTTGAACTATATTATTTTGAATGTGAATTAAAGATTTGAAGTGTATGCAGTGCTTTTTGGGATGTAAAAAAAATTATTTCTAGATGGATATTATATTTAATATTATGCAGTTTAAAATGAGTTGTATTACATTCGTGTCAAATCAACACAACTCATTTATTAAGCGTGTCAAATGGGTTGGGTCAGGTCAACATGCCTTATTAATAGGTCGGGTTAGGGTTGAAAGATCATAACGCGATTATTAAATGGGTCGGGTTAGGATTGAGTCATTTACTTGAATATCCCTACCTCGACATGACATGAACCCGACACGCTAACCCGAATTGACACCCTAATTGTGCGTTAGATTGTAACTATGAAAAACAACCTTGTAATTTCCTTTATTAGATTGTACTTTCTATCAATCCTCTTTTTGGGTGATAAAACCTGTAACAACTTCCATTTTCCACGTATCCAATAAACTTACATTCCCAAGTCTTTCCTATAAATTTATCTCTAAATGGTTTTCCTGTATTCATTGATGAGCTTACAACCCCAAACTCTCAAATTTAACAGATTGGGTTTGTGAATTCGAAAGCTGTAAGCTTCTTTATGTTGGTTCTGACTCTATCCCCATATTTATGAGGTTGTACCTGTAGACAAGGCTTCTCCCCAGAAAGTGAAGGGTAGATTTGTGTCATTATTAATGGAATCCTAGTGCGTCTTTTAGTAATATCATATATTGCTGAGGCTTCTAACATGGTCGGACTGCCATCCACACTTCCAATAGAAGTTGGACAAGTTTGGCATGGTTCTCCCTCCAACTTCATCAACTTTTCTTCATTGATTTGTGAGGCTTCATAACGTTAATATAATTGACTATTGAGAACAATTTCATAAACATAAAATTTTGGATAAAGTGGTATTTTTATTACTCTATACATAATATTAATCTTTATATGTTATATTAAGAACTTAATTGAACTCTCCCATGTGTTATCTTCCCAATTATATATAATCTTGAACGGTTGAACCTATCAACAAATAGCCATGAAAATTTTAAAGAGATAAATATTGAGAAGAAACATGTGACTTACAAATAAGTGGAAGATTTAGCTCAAGTTGAAGTGGCAAGGCTAGCCCACCTTATCATAAATTTCCAATGGTTCCAAAAACTTTAATTATTTTTTTAAATGATTAATTTACTTATTTAAACCATTATTTTAATTCTCATCCTCTCGTGTAGATCCGTAGTCCCCTTTAATAAGTGAGGTCTAACATGTAGGATTTTTATCTTTTAATTATCAATCTATTTATATAATATATACTCCCTCTATCCTAAATTGTTTGGCCTAGTTAAAATAACCCAATTATTTAGGAAAACATCACTGTCTTATCTCTTTAAAGAAAGTTAAAAATTTCCTAAATTACCCTTAAACAAATTTACTAAAAAATTATTTAAGAAAAATAAAACATTTCTAGCATTGGCGCCAACTACCAAGCAATTTTCAAAGTTATTGTAGATTTCAAATTCTATTAGTGTACTACTCTTACAATTTGCAAACCTATATTCAAATCCAAATTCTATAACCACCAAGGCTAATCCAAATTCAATCTTTATCTTTAAATCAAATTTTAATACGGTAGATTAGAAACTCTACTGGTGGCAAAACAATGGCTTTAGTGGATTTCAAAATTTAGGTTTTTAATTTTTTTTAATTAAAAAAAATGCTCCCAAAAATAAATTAAGGGCATAAAGGGAATATTTATAAATTAATGGTGTTTGAATTTTCAAACAAGACATAATTTTGGGAAATCCCAAAATGAAATACAGGCCAAACAATTTGGGACAGAGGAAGTATTTTTTTAGAATTTATTTATATAATATTTAAAAATAGAAGTGTAACACTTATAATTGCTATGCTCCTATTGAACCATATTAGCATAGCGTTTCAGTCCATTTTGATTGATTCGATCCACTTTGGTGCATTTGGTCCATGTCTGTCAATTTCGGTCCAATTCAGTCTACTTTGGTCCATTTCTATCTAGTTCAGTCCACTCTTTCAATACGGTCCATTTCAGTCCACTATAGTCTAGTTCGCTCCAGTTTGGTGCATTCAGTCTATTTTGCTCCATTCAATCCAGTTCGGTCCACTTTGGTCCATTTTGGTCATTTAGTCTAGTTCAGTCCATTTAGTCCACTTCAGTCCATTCGGTCCACTTCGGTAAGGCTTTGGGAGAAAAGATTTGTGTGGAAAGAGGAATTGTTGTATTGGCCACTATGTCACATTCTTAGTATAATGTTAGTAGGTTATTGATAAAACTAGTCGCTAACCCGTGCGTCGCTAACCCGTGCGATGCACGGGAAATGTATTGAATACAATATATAATTTAATCTTCGTTTATTTTACTACAACACCAAAATTGAATTCGTAAAATAAAATCATATAACTAAAACATTTGTTAACAGCTATAAATTTCAGACATTTATTAAACAATATTATTATTATTATTATTATCAACTTAACAGTATTTTAATATATGATACCAACATGCTTCAAGAAAATGTCCAACACTGAAAACAATTTCAAAAACAAACTCAACTAAACAGTTTGATAAATAAATATATTACAATCTATAATATAAGCCAAGAAATAAACTTTGAAACCAATATGAACAAAATCCACGTCAAACAAAACTATTTCAATCATTAAGAATATAACTCACTAAAGTCATGAAAAACACAGGATTCATTACCAAAAAAAAAAAAAAAAAAAAAGAAGCATATTCACACAAAAATCATTAAAGAAAGAATCAAAGAACATACACAACATGTACATACGCTATGAAAGTAAAAATAAGAAAAACAAAAGAGATGTAAACAGGGACAATTAAAGAAAAAATATAGGAAAAAAAGTTAGGAATAGAAATATAAGATAAAGATGAGTTACCCTCAAAAGAATAATCCATGGATATTCATTGAAATCTTCTAGATAATTTCTGATAATAGAAAAAATAAAACCCAAAAGTTATGATGTTAAAACTTCCAAAAGGCCAAAAAAAAAAATTAAAAAAAATCAGGAGATTCAAAGCTTCAAAAGTATTGAAATAAAACAATATATATATATATATATATATATATATATATATATATATATATATATATATTATGCAATAGAGAAATACAATAAAAAGAAGGGAATCCATGATTATAGCTTTTCTACTATTGAAATTGGCCAGACAATTAAATGTATTGCAAAAAGTGAACTTAAAAATTCATATGTAAACCAAACAATTAGAAGATTTTGAGCCAAGAATTTATTAAAACAAAACAAAAAATTATGTGATTACACAATGGAGAAATATAATAAACAAAAAAAATATGTCTACACAACATAGAAATATTAGAGAAATATGAGTTACCTTTTAAATGTTAAAATTCAAAATATTAAAACTTTTAAAAGGTTAAAAAAATTTGAAGATTTAATTAAAAGATTCAGGCCTCGCAATTAAATAAACAAAACAACAATTGACAAACTTATAAGAAAAAACAACAAATCTATAATTTTTATTGAACAAATCAAATAATCCTAACCTTGATGCATTGACCGAAGAAGGAGAGGAGTCCAATACATAAGTGGAATATGTGAATTGCGAAGCATGAGCCGCCCTCAAAAAAAATCTTGAAGAAAAATAAGTTTTAAGGAAAAAATTGTGTTACGGCAAAAATAAGCTTTTGGGGCTAGGTTTTCTACGCAAACAATTCTTAAATAGGAGAGAGTAGAGGCGGTGGGAGAGTGTCCTTATTTGACTAGAAGTCTAATTTGCATTGGAAAAAAAAATAGTGATGAGGTGGAAAATTTAATTTAATTTAAATTTAATTTAAATATTATGTTGACGTGGAAAATTGTGGGAGCTTCAAAAACTTCAGTTTTATATATATATATAGATTATATTTTTCTTATATGTTATTAAAGTCCTGTAATTTTTTTTCCTAATATAAGTGATGGATTTGCTTATATTTACTTCATCTTTAGATTATTTAAGTCGTATTGAGGATGAACCATTTCTAAGAAGCACTAGAAACAAATTCCAACCACGCGTTACATTATTTACAAAATATATCGCCTTATATAATAATTGAATGTAATTAAAATGCATTATGTTTCCTTGGGGGGAAAAACTTTCAAATACCAAATCCAGATAACTTAATTTAGAAATTTCAATATATAGTATCAATTATACTTTGTTAAAAAATAATCACATTATTTTAACAAGAGTTTGAGATTAAAACATATAAATCTCATCTACTATTTTCATTTTCCACTTAACAAAGAAAAAAATTG
The DNA here is from genome assembly GCA_029955605.1 of Quercus engelmannii. Taxonomy (NCBI): domain Eukaryota; kingdom Viridiplantae; phylum Streptophyta; class Magnoliopsida; order Fagales; family Fagaceae; genus Quercus; species Quercus engelmannii. The sequence goes on along the minus strand of JARPSG010000001.1, from coordinate 105,953,395 downwards.
TCAAATTTTTCCTTCTGCAACTGGTTTTCCTAAAAACATACTGTTAAGAAACAACAAATCTATTCATTTAACCATTATTCTAACAACTTAATATATAGTTGGGAAAAGCTTGATATTCGAAGGTGGAATATCGTGTGATATCGTGTTATATATATATATATATATATATATATATATATTAAATCTCATTCAAAGGAATCTAAAGCAAAATTTTGTTTCCACCAAAACAAAATGAGCAAGATGCGTATAATTTCTTTGGTATATGTGAAGCAACATCCCTCTAGTCCCTCACAACCCCTATCCCTACTTTTTCCAAAATCTCTTTCTCTCACCCATAGACATGAACATGTCACATTTTCTAGTCGCCTATAGTGGTGCAAGCTATGATAAAGTCCATGACTAGATAATAAGGATGGAAATCCATGTCATGAGTAGTTGTTTTACTAGGAGGAAGGGAGGGAGGGGAACCATGCCAATCTTTAAGCCAACAATTTGATTTATGCCTTGCCAATGGTGTTAAAGAGGACAGCAATAACAAAGGATTTCAGGGGGGGAAGTGGGGGTCTAGCTTCAAGACATGTTTGAGACATGTCTTTGTACAAAGGTACAAAATTGACCTAACAAACATGAAAATGGGAACAGCTTGTTTTGTATAGTTCCAATGGATCACATTCTCTTTCTCAAAGGCACCTTTTTCTTTCTGACTTTTAGAGGGCTTCATTATGTTCCATATACATTCATCAAATCGTGCATGGTTGAAAGCTAGAGTTCTCTAAAGAACCCCTTGTCTCAAGTAAAAAGCATTACCCCCCCACTTACATATTCCTTTTTTGTCGTTCAAAAGAAAGTGAAGAGGTCCACCCAAGAGATTGATGCATATGTAAGAGAGAATGATAAGGAGAATTCATTGTATCTTGTAAATGGGGTTAGGCATATATACTTTTCTCATAAATACTTGGGATTAACTCAAAGTCATTGGGTACACTAACTTGAAAAGTGCATAGTCTTTTCCCACTTAGGTTTGTACTTTAATTTTTGTAGTCTTTTTTTATTATTATATATAATAATTGATCAAAAGCAAGGGAGATGAGCTTTCCAATACATTTAAAGCATATGTATTAACAAAACAAGATCAAGACATTGGCCTTCGTGAGAAAATATAAAGAGTAAGCTATGATTCATATAACTCATTGCTATCAAGCTTCCCTTAATGGCACTTTTTTATACTTACAGTCTTACAGAAACTGTTAGCCTCAAGAGAGCACACAAAGGATTACATAATTCTTCATCTATATAAGTATTATACAAGATGCTAGGTAATATTTGATGATGTGTCTTTTAAGGTATATTGCCATCAGCTCCAATATTTTTTTCAGAGGTGAAACGATAATGGCCATAGTCCTCTACATTAGTCTCTTGGTGTGGTCTGCTTGATGGGGAAGAAGAATTAGAATACCATGTAGACCAAAATAGATAGTTGAGGAAGTTGAGAAAGCTAAGGGCTGCCAGCAACCAATAAAAAAGATCTAGCCTGTCTTTGTTTAGATCATTATCATGAAGCCAACCACCATTTGAGGAACTTGATGTGATCTTATTCACCAAAGAGACCAATAAGGAGCTCAAATAAAATCCAAATGAGTATGAGCAATAGGTCATGGCTGTTAAAAATGCTTGCATCCCTTTCAAGGATTGTTTGTAGAAGAACTCAATGAGGCCTACAGCAGTAAACATTTCCGATAATCCAAAGATTATGAACTGTGGGGTGATCCAGAAAATGGATAATGTTTTGTCTAGATTTACAGCTGAATCCCTTCTTTTTTTCTCCATGATGGCTGCTGCAACCATTGAAAATGTTGCGAAAAAGAGGCCAAAGCCTATTCTATTTAAGGGGGAGATTCCGGACTCATGGCCAGTGATTTTTCTTGCAAAAGGGACAAAGAAAGTGTCATAGAGAGGGACTACAATGATGAGCAAGATGTATGGGATGGATTGAAGTGAAGCTGGTGGGATATGGAAGGATTTAGTGAGTTGGGTGTCCATTGCACTTCCTTGTTGGACTGAGAATGTTTGGAGTTGAGCTAAAATGGTGTTGAAAACAATGGTGCAAGCAAAGATTGGAACAACTGAGATCAAAATCTTCACTTGATTGACTTGAGTAACAGTGCACAATCTCCATGGACTTTCCTTTGCATTAGCCCCATCTTGGATTTGGATGCAAGCCTTGTCCAAGAACCTGATTTTTTGCATACAGTAATTAAGTAGAGGAACCAATATATTTTAAGAAAAATGATAACTAATAGAGATATTAACATATAAACATCAACAAATTTTATTATTCAAGATTTTCAAATATAACAGAATTTGAGGCCATATAGCTAGCTTAATTACAATTAGAAAGAGCTACTATTCAATCCTGTGAATTGAACAGACCGAGAAATAAGTTTAAAGAATGAAATATCATCATAACTTTAAAAACATATAGGGGTCCTAAATACTATTTTTTTCATACTGTATTTCAATAATGATTTGAAAGTTTGTGTAAAATTTCTAGGATAAAACAAGCACAGAAAAAGGAATGAATCATTTTACAAATTATTATACCTGAACTTTTCGGGGTGAAGGGGATTTCCACTCTCAGAAGACAAGGCAACGTTGTTAGATGGACAAACCTGCTTTCTTTTCAAAATTGCAGCCACAAAAACCTGAAAAAAGAAAAAGAAAAAAGAAGTACAATTTAGAAAAACAACCAAAAAAGTAAGAATGGCAAAAAAAGGGGTAAATTGAATGAATTTGTATTTAGTGTCATCCAATCAGTTACACAGGACCTAATGTAAATAAAGTGTTTCTATGACCATGAGCTAGAAGACAGCACTACTTCTTGCTACAACCTTATTTTATTTAACAACCGCGTGTTACTTTTCTAATCAGTAATCAACATAAACGAACAAAATTGTATGCATAATCAGCTGAACCAAACAGTTCAACCATTAGGCAAAAAATATAGTAAATCACTAATTACAGTTGCTAATTGGAGCAAGGAAATACTAAAAAATGCACAAGTTGTGATCGTACAATAAACTCATATGTCCAATAACATATATATTATAGTCAATGAAATTTAATTATTCATAATAAGAGACTAAGGGTCAGTTTGAAATCTACTTATTTTACTAAAACTAAAAATTTTTTACTGAAAATATTATAGATAAATGTAAAAGTTATTTAAAATAATATAGTAAGTCCTATGAATAGTACCAAAAAGTGCAAGTGCAATGACTCATAAATAGTAGTAAAAATAAACTGAATAATAAAATAAACTAGCAAAATTGAGTCATACCAAAAGCACACTAATTGTGTGATAAACTGATAATTGCCTCTTCACACATGCTATCACGTGTTTAGACACTAGAGGCTTTTTTTTTTTTTTTTTTAATAATATTTTAAATTTGCAACCACAATTAGCTATAGTTTAAGCCTAAAATGTATCCCAATTTTGTGGAATTTATATTTAAATTTCAAAAATCTCAATATACTTTCATATCCTTGACTTATCTTTTTTTTTTTTTTTAACTATTTTTAATTAGATAACATACTTATTATTTTTGGAAAGTATAGAAAAGTTGTCAATAAAAAATTCTATTCCAATTATGTATAGATATAGAAAAGCATGCATGAAAAAAAAAATAGAAGTACTCATACTCTAACAATATAGATGCCTCCACACAAATGAAAACAAAGATTATGCCTATGAAAAAGGGACAAGAAAAAGAAAACCATAAATTAAAAGAGGTATAAAAGCTTTTGAGACTAATTACTTGAGCAATGGGAGTAAGGATGCTTCCTTGAGGGGGCTTGTTTCTGTAGTATAAAGTACCAGAAACCATGCTAATTAGTCCAAATGCCATAGCAGCAGCTGAGACTCCAAAGCCAATATCCATCCCAGAATGAGTTTGGACCCATACAAGAACTGTTAGTGCAATGAGTTCACCCATAGAGAAGGCAAAATAGGCAGAATTGAAGTAAGTGGAGAGCTTTTTGGATTGCTTGGGATTGTCTTGCTTGAACTGGTCAGCTCCATGAGCAATCATGTTGGGTTTGACACATCCACTCCCTAGTGCCACTAAGTAAAGTGCTACAAAGAATATCAAAGCCTTCAAGCCCTTTGCTTCTATACAGTTTTCTCCATTTGTGAGCATGTTGCACTGGGGTGGCTTTAATTGGGGAAGATGAGCTTGGACCGAGAGTAGAATAAAACCCTGCAAGTTCAACAAAAACTATGTGAACAACTCTGAGCTCACACACACGCACGCATGTACTCATACACGCAAATTTTGATTATTCGTACCTCATATATACAATATTTTCTTTCATGAATAAGGAAAATTTTATGCAAGATCTGCTATACAATCTCTTTAAATATTAAAAATAAAACATTTAATTTTAATTTTGGATGGTCACGCACAAACTTTTAAAAAATAAATTGGGTAAGAGTATCTACAAATCACTCTTTAGTGTACAAACCAAAATTTTTTGTTTTTTAAAATAAAAATAAATAAAGAAATGTGCTCAGTCATTATTAAGAACCAGACCATGAGTACTACTGCCCCATTATAGATGTCAATATCTTTGTGCAGTGACAGCATTGTCTATCTACTGGCTAATATTGAACTTATATCCACTTATGTTTTTGGGTTGAAAATTTAGAGAGAGACAAAAGGTGGAGGAAAAAGAAAAGGCGATATGATATAAAGACTTACAGAAAGTTCAATAAAACCAAAGATTAACATGGTCCAGAAGCTCCCAAGATAAGAATCTGAAAGGTAGCCTCCAAGGAGTGCAAGGAGAAAGACAGTTCCAACAAAGTTTGTCACTATGTTTGCAGACTTTGATAATGAGAAGTGCATCTCATTAATCAAATATGTTATGAGGTTGTTCCCAACAGCAGCTATGGCCATTATCTCAAAGGCTTGTAGTCCTGAAAATAATTATACACGACACAAACTTAGCAAATATATGAATAAGCAATCCAATAGTAAGTGCATAGAAAACCAAACTTTATGAGAGAGAGAGAGAGAGTGCAACAACATTTTTGGTCAAATAGCATGTACCCTTCAAAGCTTACCACCATTCACATCAGTTTGTACTCCAATAGCCACTTAAAAATATATATACATATATAAAAAAATAAAAAATAAAACAAAATAAAAAACATAAACTTGAAAATGAATATGATCTATTCCATAAAATATATATATATGAATATCTAAAATTTATATGCAGGTGACCTCATACTAGAAAGATATATAGCTTCAGATTGCCAAGGATTAGACTTTACATTCAATAAGAGTTGAATTATCATAATGAAAGCTTTGTATACAACAACAACCAAGCTGAACAAGTCAGTCAAGATCAGTCAAATAAGGAATAACCCAAGAACCAACTTAAGTAGTGTCTTTCAAGCCTAACTTTTTTGTCATATTCTATAGAACACACACTCACACACACACACACACAGAGAAAAGGTTACCAAGAACAAAAGCTGCAGCTCTCATTCCACCATGTTTGTTAGGGTTGGAGGGTCTCCCTCTCCAATCAACAGTGGTCTCTTCACCCATTCCTGACATGTCAATGCTCTCCCCCTTGTTATTCTGCCTTCTCTCCATTTCCATTTCTCTCTCTGTGTCTCTCTTCAAAGCTAAGCAAATAAGAAAAAGAGAGTTATATAGGATGACTTGCTAGAAGGTGTGAAGTTCTTCTTATATATATACTGAATATATATGAGTCCAGCTGGATTAATTGTCCTAAATTTATATGCAAAATGAAACCTCCTATGAAATTCTAAACCCACACGCATTATACCCACGTGGATAGCACTTCCACCAAAAAAATGGTTTTAGTGATACTGTGCTTTGTGTGCTGTTGAAACCTATTTCCATCTCATGTATGAAGTGTGGGTGTGGGGCTTATGAGGTTGCTTTAATTTCTGGGTAGGGTTGACATGTGGAGTTGCCCTATCATCCCTCTTTGGTGGTCCATTTACCCAGCTTAGCTATCTTCCTTCCCATATATAATTATTATTTCTTCTCTTTTTGGCTGAATACCCCATGTGTAATTATATGTTCCCATTTATAATTATTCAAATTATCCTACTCCTTTTGTTTTCTTTGGAATAATTGCAATAACAATACTTCTTTCTTTGTCCATTTCCACTCATTTTTGAGAGTGAGAGCACTCTGACATTTATAATATTGTATGTTGCAAGTTAGCAATACTTCTCTTCCTTTTCAAGAAAATAGTCTGTAGCTCTACTACAGTTGGGTGTGGGTGTGGAGTTGGGAATTGCTTCATCTCCTAAAAAATGAAAGAAAGATTAGTTGGTAGATGAAATATGCCATGATATTATAAATCAAGGCCTTCAAGTAATTCTTTAATTCAGCATATCAAATTAAATATTAGGGATTATAAAAACCTTCTTCAATTTTTTTATTAGAATTAAGGGTGTGTTTAGATACCGCTTATTTTGTTGAAACTAAACGAGTGTTTAGATCCACGTTGAGCTGCGTTTCACGTTTGCGTTTTCCCTTTTCTTTTTTTTTTATTCACGTGCAACAGCTTTTAAGAGACAGTGCACTGTTCATGCACTGTTTGTGTACTATTCACTACTGTTTGTGCACTATTCATCAGAAAAAATATATTAAAAATGGGTCCCACGGTACTATTTACACATTTAAAAATTATTTTGCTACAGTATTTTCAGTTTCAGCAAAAATAAGTTGTATCCAAACGGACCCTAAAAAATTATTGCTAAAAGTCCTGTAAATAAAGGTAAAAGTTAGTTAAAATAATATAGTGAGGTCCATGAATATTGAATAGTGTCAAAAGTGCAGTGTGGCCCATAAATAGTAAAAAAATAAGCTGAATAGTGAAATAATTTTAATTTTTAATTTTTACCCAAACACATTAAATTATTATTGAAGCTTAAGAAAGAGCTTTTTTTTAGTCTTGAGTTTGGTAGATAGCATGTATGTCACATATATATATATATATATAATGGAACTTATTTGATGGTAGGACATGATCTTTTGTCGTTGCACTAAAAATGCAAGAAAATGTAACACATAAACTATTTTTAATAAACTACTTTTAATAAAATCGCTAATAAGTACAAGTGCCTTTTTTGGGGTCAAATGATTCTATCACTACCCCTATATTTAAATTGGTTCACATGCATGCAGCTCCTTGTGATTTGATTCCTTATTTTATAAATATTCTCATTTCATAATCGAGATTCTTTGCATTCTTGTGTGATGAGGTAATACCTCCAAAAGTTATTTTGCTAATTCTTTACTAAATTAAGTACGATCATCATAGAGTAATCTATTTCTCATCATCAGAGTTATATCCACAAAAATTATATAATTACAAAGTAAAAGGTTAAAAAAAAAAAAAAATTTGAGCGATTGTAATTCAGTCAAATTGGTGATTATTGTGTTTCAATCTAATTTACATAGGAATTCAGGATATATATCAAAAGGATATTAGATAGTACCATGTATTTTTTAATTTTTAAAAAAAGAAGAAGAAGAAGAAGAATTAAGAATGCTAAAATCAATTACTGTCATGAATAATATTCAATAATCACAGTCATGTGGAAATCAAAAATTGTATTCTTAGGAAAGAAAATTCATATAGCTATAGGAGAATCATGTTAATTAACTACATATGACATGAAAGTACATAACATATTGAGACTATGTACATGCAAGGAGAAACAAAAGTAATTAATTATTATGTGCAAAGCTTAATTATTATAATGATGATATGCCGACCCTCTAAATAAGTTGAGCAGTAAGTGCGGTCTGAAATGCACTTGGTGAAAGAGGAATGATGAGTTTTGAATTAGTTTGCATAGTGCAACGTACTGTTACGTGCTTATGTATGATATGTATAATGCATAGTTTGGTGCGGGCAAAAACAAAGACAAGGAAACAAAGTCAAAAGTTTGTCGGCGTTTAACAACAATATGAGGTTCAAATTTTCTTTTCATTGGCTAATGCATTGCTTTTTGGTTGGTCATATGGTCCACTACAACATACAATGAATGAAAATGTCAAAATTGACTTATGGTATTTACTTTGTTTACGTGTCTTCCAAAGGACCTTGATTAGAGGATTATATTGGACTTCTTTAATTCATCTGTGTCAAAAATTACCAGAGTTTAAGAGAGACAGAGAGAGATTTTATATTTTTATTGAAGGCTCAAATTAAGGATGTGCTTTCCTAATACATTTTAGCCATAGATTTTGATTTTCATGTGAGTATCATGAACTTGTGAATTCATGTTCTGAAAGATGTATGGCTCTGCTTAACCCTTCGATTTGATGCATCTTAACCATTATAATGGTGATGGAACATTATCTTCTTTAAATGTTTGCATGGCATTCTTAAAAGTTAAAACTTAAAAGTGAAGAAAACTTAAAAGTGAAGCACCATCACCCATTAAATAAATCAATCAATAATAATAATAATAATAAAGTTAAGCACCATCTCTACAAATAACTATTGCCAAAATTTTCCAAGGTAGAGAATTACAACTTTTTAATTGTAGTATAACATATTGGCCAATGCAGTAGAAATGTTGGGTTTTTTTATAACTTGGAATGATTTTTCAATACTTCTTTTCCAATGACTATTATCCAAATTCCAATATCCATTTTAATGGTTTTTTTTTTTTTTTTTTTGTATAAACACTTTATTGGGGGAAAAGGACGGGGTAAAACACTTTTTCTTTTTCTTTTTTGCCTTTTTAGTTTTTTACCAATCAGAGGTATATTATTATGGCTAAAACTTATTACACACACGTACATACGCATATATTTTATAACTAAAAACATGGATTCAACCCAGAATTTGTGGTTAATAAGTCTAGATTCATTTATATTTCGTGACACTTGGCAGGAATATATAGGTTTGTCGGCAAAGGAAGTCAATATTGAATTGCATGCCAACTTAATCATATATGATCTTTGTAATGCTTTGATTTTATGGTACAAAGGTAAGGTGTTTGAGATCAAAGCGGGAGACAAGTGGAGACAGAGCATATGAATCCTAAGTGGATCCTATGAATATTATTATGGATTTAAAATTTTAAAATCCTATGCACATGTACAAAAAAGTTTTTAATAAATTTGGGGACTGACACCTATGAGTCAAAACTTCATATCCATATCGTGTAAAAAGCCAATTTTCACTCCACATTGTCCACAAACTTCTGACTTTAATTGTGAGAAAAATCAAGAATTATTTATCTTTATGTAGTATTTGATATTAAGGATCACAGCCTTGTCAAACTATTAATTACTTAGAAAATGCTAAAAGTAATTATAACTTTATTTTAGAAGATTTACAAACTGACAACAATAAAAATAATAATCGGTATTATATGAACAATATTATATAATTTTTATAATTTTTTTATTTTTAAAAAAAAATTGACACATCAATTCATAAAACTAATATATTCACACTTGCAAAATCCCTAACTTCTCAAAATGACTTTGATTCTAATAAACTATTAAACATTTTTCGGCAAGATGTATTGTGCATGATTTATTAGCTTTCATTCTTTAAAATGACCCGTATTTGATATGACTCTTGGAAAGTTAAAACTAATGTGGAAGTTGGCTATGAATGGCAACCCCATTGCTAGGTCTTTGCAACTTTGTGGATTGGAATAAAGGAGGAAGTTTTTACTTTTTCGGTTTTTCCCACTATTTTCTTGATATGGCCTGCATTAGTGCATTGTGTCAAATAGTCAAACAAAACTGTGATTTAGAATGGTATTATGCAAATCCAATCTTAAGATAGTGCTTCAATTCAATTTATTTCACAATGGATATGTGGTCCTTGTTTCAATTGGGAGTGGTTATTAAGCCTTTTCAAGCACTTGCCATCTTAACTCTTAAAATAAACAATTTAATCTAATTATATTTTTTTGATAAATCGACAGTTACAATAATAAGAGAGGGTTAATTTTAAGGACAAAGTTTAGCTACAAAATTGGTTGTAGCCTTACTCAATATCATTAATATTACTTCATATTTCGAAAATCAAACCGTTGAATTGCATGTTCTTTATACTCTTAATACACATATCAAATTTTATGTCAATCAGATATTATTTACTATAAGATCTATACGATTATATTTTATGCATAATTTTAAATTATAAAAACTTACAATTTAAATAATTTATTAATGACATAGTTATTGATTTTTAATTTTTTAGAAATTTTGCAAATATGAAGGATATAAGAAGAAAATGTAATCCAATGGTAGATTTGTCAAAATTCACCTCCAATAATAAGATATTGAGTAAGGTTGTAGACTTATGCTACAACCAATTTTGTAACTAAACTTTGTCCTAATTTTAATCTTGGAAGTCTTTATTGGAAACTAAAAAAAAAAAAGCTAAGTGAGAAGTCCCTTAGAAACACCCAACCATGTTGAAACAAAAACTATTTGGAAAGTATCAATGCTATCTTAAAAATCACCAACACTTTTTTGGGGTGCTAAAGAAAGCTACATTGTAATATTTCATAGCTTGCATAATGCTGAGAAAATGTAGTAGCTCAGTGGTGAGCAATGCTGTAAAATTGTATATATATATTTTTTTTTTAAATGACATTAGAAGAAAAAATATATTACTTGATTAAAAAGATTAGTGTCAAGTATCAACACGTCTTTTTTTTTTTAATCAACACTCATTTTATGTTGAAGTGAACTCTATTCCACTTATTGATTTTAGCAATATTCCTAAACTCAAAAGTTTCTACGCACATTGTATAATAAATCATTTGGCACGACATCTCAAGCTCTTTTGGCTAGTCAAGACAATTGACTGAATTGAGTATAGAAATAGATTGTTACTATTGCATTTTCTTCTGATTGAATTCCACATAAGTTTCAAATTCAACTCATCCAATATAATTCAAAGAATCTTATCCCAACTTTTTGAAAAAGGTTGGAAATTAAGATAAACCTTTATGAGAAAGGACGGGAGATATCTGTTAAAAATATACTAAGGTACATGGGCACATATGAAAGCTTTGGCAGTGGCAGCCTTGTCATCCAAAAGTGTTCATTTTAAGTCAGATTGAGAAGGACGTTACTAAACACTATAAAGGGGTTGCCGTCACACGATTACTGTAACAATCAATCCAAATTTATGTAAGTTTACATAGACTGATGTGAGAGTTTTTTGAAATTGAATGTACAAATTTTACCCCTTATATTATTATACATTGACTGGTGTGAGAGTTCTTATTTCGAAAAATCCTCAAAATATCTTATAGATATCTCACTTTTTTCTTTCCCTTACAATAAACATAAAAGGGGAATTCTAGTTTAGGTTAGGATTTAAGATTTAGAGTTTATGCAAATAAGCTTAGCTGAACTTAAAAATACTTTTTGTTTCAGCTTTAAACAAATAAGCATTTGTTTAGTAATTAAGGATAATAAATGAATAGTAGATGAAAGCTTTATAGGTGTAAGCACCGAACTTATGCCAAAAGATTCCTCCCTTTCCACCCCTTTGACAAATCTTGACAGTGGAATTTGAATATTAAATATTTTTTATTAAAAATATCAAAAAATATTAATTAAATTACAAAACTCTTGACATTCCAAAAGTTTTAAACAAATTAACATATAATAAAATCATTCATGCATGATAGGATTTTCAGACCTTACAACTATCTTGGCAAGGACAATGACATTGAGTTAATTTGCGCTTGGAATCAGCTGCCAAACCAAGAACTTGGTCTTTCATACTTGAAAGATGTAAAGTCTAAGCGCATTGGCAAGGCGTGAACAAAAGTGAAATGGCTGCGAAAGCATTGAGAAGTCCCTTGTTTTGGACATTCACACACCGACACACACAAAAGGCCAGTGAGAAACTTAACACAGTATATTTGTTTAACGTGTTATATGTGTATCTTTAGGCCGCAAATTATTGTGTATTGTATGTGGCGAAGGATAACTACATCATTTTTTTTCTAGATATGGTTCACTTTGAAGATATTGGAGATTTTCATCATGACGTTGCCTTTCTTATTTGTCGGCAAGGACGGTCCTATCTCTGTATGTAACAGTCATTCAAAAGGTCTTAAGTCGTATCACATTGTCTATTGATGAGTACAATTTTATTGTAGAGCATGACCCATTTCTAGATTCTCAAGAAAGTGTGATATTCCACATCTTTACCTTATTCCTCATGTGATAATGGAGAGAGGATAAGAGCCTTGGCTATATATATATTCTGAATTTGAAGAATCTCTTTTCCTTTTTAATTTGAAAAAATGGGACTCAAGGGTGTGATCATTATTTTCGTCTACTTAAACCTTATCATGCATGATATGGAACTACTCACACAATAATGAAACTTGCCACTACTTAAATCCACAACTTCCAAACCTATAAGTATGATAGATTACAAGGGTTTCCTACTACTAAGAAACCACTATCATACTCGGAAGTATGATAGTTCACAAAAGTGTCCTACTACTAGCCACTTGTACTCGATGAATTTGTAGAATCACTTTAATTTCTTTCTTGCGGTACATTTATTCAGTCAAACATATATAACTTGGACAATGGAGTATGGACACAATTCAACCTACTACTTTGTGGAAAGCAAAATAAGACCAAAGACAGTTTCATTCAAACTTTCAAAGTACTAAACCGTTTTCAAATACCCTCTAACAATTCACTTTCATAAAATTCAAAGAAAGTCGGTAGTTGGGCACTTCAAAGGGTTCTCTACATAATTGATAATTGTCACTTTCTTTATGCGGAGCCTGTTTCCACTCACTTTCATTCCTCTTTCTCCTTTTGTTAACTTCAGGCCATTTTGGAACTTGAGCTTATGCTGCCATCTTTATCATTCTATGAAGACAAAGCTCACCGTCAAATAATTTAGTAGACTTGATTTTTTCACTGTGTTTGGATAACGCTTATTTGCTGAAAATATTATAATAAAATAATTTTTAAAAATGTTGTGGGGATCGCTCGATTGATAGGCCCATAGGACTCAGAACTGGTTCAGAATTGTTGGGCCAGCGACCCATCCAGGGCCGTATATCCGTCCGAGGATACCCTAGTCCTCGGCATAGCACGTCCGAGGACGATCGTTTCCGAGGACGATCAAGACGTGGGCTCCTTGCGATCAGAGCTCCGAATTCGGTCATCTCGAAGGGTAGAATAGCCGACTAAAAATGAAAGAGATAAGGCGAACAAATATCTGAAGCTACAGCTACCTCCGCATTAATGACCTCTCAACCAACTCTCTGGCCGCATTAATGTGGAGGTGATACCTGAACAGTGGGAAGGCAGCCTTACAGCTGCCCGAAGGAAGTTCCAGGAGGTGCCAGATGGGACAGAAAGACATCCTCCGAACCCAACCTACACGTGTGCGGCAAGGATGAAGCGCAAAGGGAAGTATATAAACTAAAAGAAGAACCTGAAACGGGGATCGAAAAAGAAAAAAGAAAAGAAAAGAGGAAAAGAAAGAGAGGGACGAAGAAACAGAGGAGAACAAGAGAGAAGAAAGTGAGAAAGGGAAGTAGTAGTATTCACAGAAGAAATGTATTTGTGAGACCGATCTTGTACTTGAAACAGATTTAAAGGAAGTCTTGGAGGGAAGTATTATAGTTAACCTAGTTCTCTACACCCACGCTCTAAAAATTGTATTGTCTGGGCCTTTTACGTGTGAACCCAATACTGTTTAGGTTCGCTCCGAAAACGTGTCCTTACAATTGGCGCCGTCTGTGGGGAGAGCTTGTGTTAGCTTGTATAACCTCTAATACAACGTTCTCGATGGAAGGAGTGGAACCGCCTCACCCCGCAGCAGGGCTGCATCAGGGTAGTGTTAGCCCGCATCAGGCGGAGTCAAGGGGCTCCCAGCGCGGTGATCCTCGAAGAAGTCTCGGTCGGAGGGAAATCCATGAGGGGAGCATACATACTGCTCATACTATGAGAACCCGCACGCACGGGAAGAGTCACGTTTCCCACGCGAAGCATGAGGGGGATCTGCAACGCGAGATTGCAAACTTGAAGAGAGAATTACGCCATGTGCGACGGGAGCGTTCACCACCTTGCTCCGAACCATCATCCGGGGAGTCGGATGGAACTAGTTACAGGCGGAGGTCGAGGACACCGCGGAGTGAGACTTTCTCTTACGAAGAGGAGCGTCGTCATAGGCGTAGGCGTAAAAGTCCCACTGGTAGGGGCTTGGGAAACGACGCGATGAACAGAGCATTGAACCAGATTTCCAAGTCACCATTCACAAAAAGCATAGATGAAGCTACTCATCCTCGGCGGTTTAATCAACCTACGTTCTCCCTGTACGATGGCCACTCGGACCCGGTGGAGCATGTGAGTTATTACAGCCAGAAGATGGCTATTCATTCCAGGGACGATGCTTTGATGTGCAAGATTTTTCCATCGAGTCTAGGCCCAACGGCGATGAGGTGGTTTAATGGCTTAAGGGCCAATTCCGTTGGATCCTTCAAGGCGCTGACCCAGGCTTTTGGCGCTCGCTTTATTACATGCAGCCGAACTCCCTTGCCTCTGGGTTCCTTGCTGACTTTGTCTATGCGAGAGGGGGAGACTCTCAAGAGCTACTCAGATAGATACTGGGAAATGTTTAACGAGATAGGGGGGAAGAACGACGCTGTGGCTATAACCACTTTCAAAGCCGGCCTCCCAGCTGAACACGACTTGAGGAAGTCTTTGACGGGCAAACCTGTCACCAGTGTGCGCCAGCTCATGGACAGAATAGAGAAGTACAAAAGAATAGAGGAGGATCAACTTCAGGGGAAGGGAAAGGCCAAGGTGGTACCTCAGGAGAGAAGGGATTTCAGGTCGGATCGCTATAATAATAACCGACCGAGGAGGGATTTCGCTGTGCAGCCGACCTCAGCGGACGCCCAGGTTGTTAATGCGGTGTTTCGGGAGCCTGTCCAGCAGGTGTTGGAAAAGATAAAGGATGAGCCATTCTTCAAATGGCCGAACAGGATGGCGGGAGAGCCTACAAAACGCAACCCGAATTTGTATTGCCATTACCATCAAGACCATGGACACACGACAGATAACTGTAGGAATTTATGGGACCATTTGGAGCAATTGGTCCGAGAAGGGAAATTGAAGCAACTCTTACACCATTCCAGCGGAAGGGGAAGCCAGGCTGGTTCCGAGGTGCGGGGGGATGCTTCATCAAGGCTCCCCCGGGGAACGATCAATGTCATCTTTGCGGCCCCGGGAAGGACGGGTTCCTGCCCCACAAGGGTGTTGTCGGTGTCCCGATTCCCCGCCGAGGATCGCTCTCAAGCATCGAAGAGGGCCAAGAGGCGTGTCCCTTTGATTTTGGGTTTTTCAGACGAGGATTTGATTGGAACTATACAGCCCCATGAGGATGCCTTGGTGGTTACGCTGAGGATTAGTGGTTACGATGTTCGAAGAGTGATGGTTGATCAGGGGAGCGCAGCGGATGTAATGTATCCGGATCTGTACAAGGGGCTAGGTTTGACACGGGAGGATTTGACAACCTATACTTCCCCTCTAGTCAGTTTTGAGGGAAGGTTGGTCACTCCTATGGGATTAATCCGGTTGCCCGTGCAGTCAGACACGGAGGTCGTGGAGGTGGATTTTATTGTTGTAGATGTTTATTCTCCATATACGGCCATCCTGGGTAAACCGTGGCTTCATACACTTAAAGCGGTTTCATCTACCCTACATCAGAAGGTGAAGTACCCATCCGGAGACCAAGTACTGGAGATAGTGGGGGACCAAACGGTCGCTCGGCGATGCCAAGTAGCGGCCATTCGGCATCGGCCAGAGGCAGAAACCTCGGCTACGGCTGATAATGATTCATAGCAATTAAAGCCCCCAGCGTCATGTATAGACGTGCTAACCAATGGGGTAGAGTGTGAAGATCTGGAGAAAGTGATTGTTACTGATGATCCAGAAAAATTTTTCCGGGTAGGGGCTAAGCTGCCCCTGCAAGAGAAAGCGAGTTTGCTGGAGTTCCTCCGAACCAATGTGGACGTTTTTGCATGGGACCCGTATGAAGCCCCAGGAGTGGACCCAAATTTCATTTGTCACCGGCTCAATGTGAACCCTGCCGTTCCCCCTAGGAGACAAATCCCTCGGCGACCGTCGAAGGAGCACGCCGAAGCGGTCAGAAATGAAGTCATTAAGCTGAAACGGGCTGGGGCTATCAAGGAAGTCTTTTATCCCCAATGGTTGGCCAATACGGTGGTGGTGAAGAAGAAGACGGGGAAATGGCGAGTGTGCGTGGATTTCACGGATCTTAATAAGGCATGCCCCAAGGACCCATTTCCTATGCCGAAGATTGACCAGCTAGTGGATGCAACCGTGGGCCACCCTAGGATGAGCTTCTTGGATGCCTTTCAGGGGTATCATCAGATTCCGTTAGCCACCGACGATCAAGAAAAGACCGCTTTCGTGACCCCGGTTGGGAATTACCATTACAAGGTGATGCCCTTCGGTCTCAAGAACGCTGGGTCAACCTACCAACGCATGATGACTAAGATGTTTGAGCCACAGCTGGGTAGAAGCATTGAAGTTTACATTGACGACATGGTGGTGAAAAGCAAGGTGGTGGCAGAACACGTGAAGGACCTCACTAATATCTTCGGGATATTGAGAGAGCGTAGGTTGCGCCTAAACGCCTCGAAGTGTTCCTTTGGTGTAGGCTCCGGGAAATTCTTGGGGTACATGGTGACCCATAGAGGAATTGAGGTGAACCCAGATCAGATTAGAGCCATTAACGATTTACAAGCACCTCGAAATCCGAAGGAGGTGCAGAGGTTGACAGGGATGACTGCCGCTTTGAACCGGTTTATCTCCAGGTCGGCTGAGAGGTGTCGTCCTTTTTTCCGTCTGTTACATAAATGGAAGGGATTCGAATGGACCGAAGAGTGCGCCGAGGCGTTCCAGCGGTTGAAGGACTATTTATCTAAACCACCTATTATGTCTAGCCCTGAAGTGGATGAGGTATTATATGCCTATCTGGCGGTAGCTCCTCACGCCGTCAGTTTTGTCTTGATACGAGAAGACAAGGGCGTTCAGAGGCCTGTTTATTATGTGAGTAAATCCCTCCATGAAGCCGAGGTGAGATACCTGTCGCTAGAGAAGGCCATACTGGCAGTCGTCCATGCAACACGTAAACTTCCGCATTATTTTCAAGCTCACACGGTGGTCGTTTTGACCCAGTTGCCTCTCAAATCCATACTTAGGAGTGCTGACTATACCGGCAGAATTGCCAAATGGGGAACGATTCTGGGGGCTTTCGACATCAAATATATGCCCCGCACCTCTGTGAAGGGTCAAGTTCTCGCGGACCTGGTGGCTGAGTTCGCTGAGTGCCCTGAGGAAGTCAGCAGAAGTCAAGATCACATGGATGAAAAATCGGTTGGCGTAATATCCGCGCCAGGAGGGCCGGTATGGAAGGTATACGTGGATGGGGCCGCAAACCAGCGGGGAGCCGGACTGGGATTGGTCCTGATATCTCCCGAAGAGATTATCATCGAGAAGTCGCTAAGACTAGGGTTCTCAGCCACTAACAATGAATCGGAGTACGAAGCTCTGATAATGGGAATGAGCATGGTCCGTAAGATGGGTGGAAAGGCGGTAAAACTGTTCTCGGACTCAAAACTGGTCGTCGGTCAGGTGGCTGGGGAGTTGGAGGCCAGAGACCCAAGGATGCAAGGGTATTTGAACCGGGTTAGGCGTATGCGAACGGAGTTCGAGTCTTTTGACGTACTACATATTCCCCGGAGTGAAAATACCCACGCAGACTCCTTGGCGACCCTCGCCACTTCTTCAGTACAAAATCTCCCTCGGGTAGTTGTCGTCGAAGACTTGTGTACTCTCTCCTCACCAGAAAAGGAGGTTCGCCAAATCCGTCAGGTTGGTCCATCGCCAAACTGGATGGACCCTATATTAAAGTTTCTCGAAAATGACACATTGCCCGAGGATAAGGTGGAAGCCGAGAAAGTACGAAGAAGAGCACCTCGGTATTGGTTATCCGAGGATAAGAAGCTGTATAGACGGTCTTTCTCTGGACCATATTTGCTCTGTGTGCCTCCTGAGACGGCAGAATCAATCTTGGAAGAGTTACATGAGGGCATTTGTGGGAGCCATACTGGAGGGAGGTCTTTATCGTACCGAGCACTAACGCAGGGTTATTGGTGGCCAAATATGCATAGGGAAGCGCAGGAGTATGTTAAGAAATGTGACCAGTGTCAGAGATACGCCCCGAATATTCACCAGCCAGGAGGAGTTCTTAACCCTCTCTCTAGCCCTTGGCCTTTTGCGCAGTGGGGACTGGACATTGTCGGCCCTTTCCCAAAAGCTATGGGAAACAAGAGGTACTTGCTCGTCGGCACAGACTACTTCACTAAATGGGTTGAAGCTGAACCCTTGGCGAACATCCGAGACGTGGATGTGAAGAAGTTTGTCTGGAAGAGTATTGTTACGCGATTTGGTGTTCCACGAGCTCTTGTTTCGGACAACGGGCTCCAGTTCGATAGCAATGCCTTCAGGAAATACTGTTCAGAGCTGGGAATAAGAAACAGGTACTCCACTCCAGCTTATCCGCAAGGCAATGGGCAGGCGGAAGCTGTTAACAAGGTCATTGTCAATGGGCTCAAGAAGAGACTAGATGACGCGAAGGGAAAGTGGGTGGAAGAGCTACCACATGTGCTTTGGACGTATCGGACAACACCCCGACGTTCGACGGGAGAGACTCCTTTCTCTATGACCTATGGGGCCGAGGCCGTTATTCCCCTAGAAACAGGATTCCCAACGTTGAGGACCAATGCATTCTCTTCTGGCGATAATGATGCAATGTTGGGACACAATCTGGATCTGATTGAAGAACGAAGGGAGAGCGCAATGGTTCGGCTATCTTACTACCAGCACAAACTCAAGCGAAGCTACGACAGCAATGTAAGGATGAGGCCATTAGCCATAGGAGATCTAGTGCTGAGAAAAGTCTTGGGAGCCACTAAGAATCCGAATTGGGGAAAACTGGGACCCAACTGGGAGGGACCGTACCGGATTACTTCTGTAGCAGGAATAGGGGCTTATTATCTGGAAGACCTAGATGAAAAACCTGTACTCCATCCTTGGAATGTAAATAATCTCAGAAGGTATTATTACTAATAAAACAGTCTCAGTTTAGATATCTTTTTTAAATTTACGCCGAATATGCATTCTATAAATTTCGCATCTTGTCATATCATACTGAAATGTTGAACAGAAACTGAGTTATGCCAGGTCCACGGATCGCAAACTTAGTGGAAATTAACATCCTATCATACTGAAATGTTGAACAGAAACTGAGTTATGCCAGGTCCACGGATCGCGAACTTAGTGGAAATTAACATCCTATCATATTGAATTGTTAAACAGAAACTGAGTTATGCTAGGTCCAAGGATCGCAAACTTAGTGGAAATTAACATCCTATCATATTGAATTGTTAAACAGAAACTGAGTTATGCTAGGTCCACGGATCGCAAACTTAGTGGAAATTAACATCCTATCATATTGAATTGTTAAACAGAAACTGAGTTATGCTAGGTCCACGGATCGCAAGCTTAGTGGAAATTAACATCCTATTATATTGAATTGTTGAACAGAAACTGAGTTATGCCAGGTCCACGGATCGCAAACTTAGTGGAAATTAACATCCTATCATATTGAATTGTTGAACAGAAACTGAGTTATGCCAGGTCCACGGATCGCAAACTTAGTAGAAATTAACATCCTCTCACTCATACTGAATTGTTAAACAGAAGCTAAGCTATGCCAGGTCCTTAGATCGCAAGCTTAGTGGAAATTAACATCCTACCATGCATAATAAATTGTTAAACAGAAATTAGGTCATGCCAAGTCCTTGGACCGTGGACTCAGTAAAAGTTGGTCTGCTAAGTAGTGTATCGCGGTATTGAACGGTAAACGGAATAGTGATGAGTTTACTAAATCATAAACTTGGTGGAGAGAATGCCTTATGGACCCTTATAAAGAAGTCGGAAAGAGAAAGCCTCGGATGCAAGGATGGCGTATAGTAAAAAAAAAAAAAAAGGATGATTGAGATGGACCCCTTGAAAATTACGGCAACAGAGTAAGTACGCGTGAAGATAATGTAGGGTCATCAGAATGAAAAGAAACTAAATGAGAAAGTACTCCATTCCATTTCTAGTTAAAATTACAAAATAATTTCTATATTTTTCTGCTAATTGGTAATATCCCCAGTTGATTGGACGGTGGAGTCCAATTCTTGTTGAAAATCGTCTGAGGTTGCCTCTGATTTGGAAGCAGTAATGGAAGAGGTGCGAGGCGGAACCTCCTCGATAGGGGGGTTAATAGCTGGGGAAGGGGTATCAACCTGGTTTGTCTGAGGAGCCGAGGAGCGTATCGCTTCGGGATAATACACGTTCTCTGGCTTACGTAATTCGGATAAGGCTTCAACCCCAGCACGGTTAAGAGCCTCATTCCAGGTTCTCGCGCAGAAGATACGGCACACTTCTGGAACTTCGGCTCTTAGGGTTTTCTCAGCTTCAGCTATTCCAAGTTCGTAGCCCTTCTGCTCGGCCTGCTCTTTGAGTTTTTCAGCTTGCTCCCTTAGTTTCTGAGTCTCTTCTAGATGCTTCTTAAAAACAAGAACTTGCTCCTGAGTCTTTTTCAGCTCGGCGTTCGCTTCGTGCAGAAGCTTGGTTTGTTCCTCGGCCTGCTTCTGGTAACCTTCTGAGGCCAGCTCAGCACTCTTGCGAGCTTCTTCTTCGACCTGTAGTTTTTTCCTTGCGACAGTTAAATCCTGTTCGGACCTGGACAAGGTTTGTACAGCCGATGCCCTTCTTTTTCTTTCACCGTCAAGTTGGGTGGAGCAAGCATTGAGCATCTCATCAAGCTTGAAGGTATTTTGGATGATCTACAAGGAACGAGGTGGGAATTAGCGTTCTAGTTAATGGGAAACGCGCATTAATAAGCCACAGTCGCACAATGAAATAGTGTAAAAAATAAATAATAATAAATGGTTTCTCACCATGCCCAAATATCGCTTATTGTCAAGGACGAGTTGGTTCTTCCTCACGTTCTTTATCTCAGCCATATCCTTTGGGAGCAATAAGGCCTCCTCTATGGCCGAGGCTACGTGACACCCAATGCCGCCATTGAAGTCCCTTATAGAGACATCGTTTCGCAGGGGCTCCCCACCGAGCATAGGAGCTGGCAGCCACGCCTGTGAGTCGGGATGTGGGGAATCAGGTTTCTCTTGACCCCGTGTAGTGGCGTCCCTAGTTTTCTGCTGCTTTGCAGCTCGTTGAGTATCCTCCTCTTGAGAGGGGTGGGATCTGCCTGCATCTGCCACTTCCCTACTTTGCTGTTCCTTGTGCTTTTCTTGCTCGGCAGCATTGGTTGGCGTTAGTGGCGGAAATGATGGGGGAGGGTGTCGAGGACCTGTAGGATGAGACCTGGTTGGAGGGGATGAAACCAAGGATGGTGTTGTTTGGGCAGGTGCAGCCTTTCCCTGTTGACCTTCCATTAGCTCCATCAAACTTTTCTGAGGTTTTCTGCGTGCCCCCATCTCGTCAGAACTTTCCTCGGGACCTGTGGGCTGATCGGGAACCGCTAAGTCGTCCGCGGATTCAGACGCTGTTGCAACGGTTTCCTTGTTTTTTCCCTTTTTCCCTTTTCTGTTGGTTCCTTTCTTTTTGAGGGAAGATAAGGGTAAAGAGGGCCCAGCCAAGACGCTGGACACCAAAGGAGGTTTTGTGAGAGGAGTGTGGTTGGGAAGCGGAATACCCTCTGGAACAACGAACCCTTCGTAGGCAACACTGATACGGCGAAGCCGAGGATCGCGTGCCCGGATCACGCACTTCGGCGCCTGAAAGCCAAAAGAAAGGGGGGTATAGCCAAGGATTAAATGTGCTGCTCGTAGCTGACCATCAGCCTCGTTCACGTATATTTCGGCTCCCAACAATCTATCTAGACTCGCTTTGTTGACTAATCTGAGATTGGGCTTCGTGTAGCGTTTATCTGCAAAACCAATGATTTCAAAGTTAAAATTGTAAAATCCGAAAATAGAAGGGGTAAGTGAAACGTGTTCACAAGCTAGGTGGCGTAGATCCGTAACCTCACACCCACCTGGTGTTCCTTCTACCATCGGGCAAGGTAAACCATCATGCCATTCCCCAGAAAAAATAAGGAAATCCTCTTTTAAGTACTTATTTGAAGTAGGGAGGCACTGAATTAGCCTTACTGCAGGATATCTCGATTTGAGATAATAGTCCTGATCAGCTAGGCGGTGGAGGCTGTACACCCAGTTCACGTCGTGATGGGATAGGTTTAGATCCATTCTCTGATTCAGAGCGTCTATGCTCCCCAGAACCCTAAACATATTGGGGGCGCATTGAGTAGGGGATAGCCTAAAGAAATTAAAATAACCCCTGGTGATACTGCCCATGGGGATGGTCATCCCGCCTTCAATAAAGGCGATCATGGGGATAACCACCTCCCCAGTTTGCCTGGCGTCAACCCACTCCCCTTGGGCTGCATACCTCATTCCTACCATGGGTGGGATATTGTACTTAGAGCGAAAATTTCTAATACCCTCCTCGGAGTCAACGAGACGCCGGAAGGGATTCCGCTGTTTCCCCATGTTTCTAGAAAGGCTTAGTAGAAAAGAAACTTTTTGGGTGATTGAATAACAATAGCAAAAGCCTTAAGAGGACTTACAGGTTCAAAGGAAGGACCTCGGATAACGTGTGATTATTTGTGGTCACCAGGAGAACAGAGAAGACTGGAAGAGGGCAGATTCAGTTGTATGAGCTCTGGAACTGCATAATCATCAGGGATGAGGTACAGGTTCAATTTGGGAGCATCTTTATAGTCATGTGAAGGTTGTGAGCGATAAAATTCCCGCTCACAAAATAAGAAAAACCCCCTACCGTTGATTTGGATCTCACCGTCGAACGTGGGAGACAGGGAAGTTGTTAGAATTTAATACTGCCAAGACTGAGGTGCTGAAGCGTCAGGGGCATGCCCCAAAACGCGCACAGATGCAGGCTTCTGACGTCAAAATCCACCTTTTCTCCTGAAGAGTCGAGAAGTCGGATTTTGAGGGGCTATTGTGGGGATCGCTCGATTGATAGGCCCATAGGACTCAGAACTGGTTCAGAATTGTTGGGCCAGCGACCCATCCAGGGCCGTATATCCGTCCGAGGATACCCTAGTCCTCGGCATAGCACGTCCGAGGACGATCGTTTCCGAGGACGATCAAGACGTGGGCTCCTTGCGATCAGAGCTCCGAATTCGGTCATCTCGAAGGGTAGAATAGCCGACTAAAAATGAAAGAGATAAGGCGAACAAATATCTGAAGCTACAGCTACCTCCGCATTAATGACCTCTCAACCAACTCTCTGGCCGCATTAATGTGGAGGTGATACCTGAACAGTGGGAAGGCAGCCTTACAGCTGCCCGAAGGAAGTTCCAGGAGGTGCCAGATGGGACAAAAAGACATCCTCCGAACCCAACCTACACGTGTGCGGCAAGGATGAAGCGCAAAGGGAAGTATATAAACTAAAAGAAGAACCTGAAACGGGGATCGAAAAAGAAAAAAGAAAAGAAAAGAGGAAAAGAAAGAGAGGGACGAAGAAACAGAGGAGAACAAGAGAGAAGAAAGTGAGAAAGGGAAGTAGTAGTATTCACAGAAGAAATGTATTTGTGAGACCGATCTTGTACTTGAAACAGATTTAAAGGAAGTCTTGGAGGGAAGTATTATAGTTAACCTAGTTCTCTACACCCACGCTCTAAAAATTGTATTGTCTGGGCCTTTTACGTGTGAACCCAATACTGTTTAGGTTCGCTCCGAAAACGTGTCCTTACAAATGTGTATAATGTCTTGAGACCCAAAAAATGCATTGGTATGCACATTTTTGTGTTTTTTGCTTGGTTGTGAACAATGCTATGAGACCCAACCAAAAATGCAAACACCGCAAACGCACTATTGTATATGCTTTTTTTTAAAAAAAAAATTGAAGTCATGCTTCAAAACAAAGCTTTTATAGGTCAATGACATTCTTTTATCATTTTTTTTTGCTTGCCTGGTGAGACAGTTCTACACGTTTGTGCTTTGTAGGTCTCTCTTATTGCTCCCACCACAAGACCATAATCACATTTTTTCTGTTTTTTTTTTTAATTAAAAAAATAGTATTTTCCAGTCATTAACTACTCATATTCCATTCCAAGGTTTTTCTCGTGGTTTTAATAAAATACATTAATAGCTGAGGATATAATCCACATGTTTCTCAGCATGATAAAAAGAACAACAACAGCAGTACAGCACAACTAAATGCTAATGACGACCTTAAATTCAGAAGGTTTGAGATTTGACACACCAAAAAAATAAGAAATAAACAAACCGAAATTTTATTAATAAGCACTACAAGACAAATGAGTATTAATAATAACTACATATTTTATAGGAAAAGGAACCCCTAACCTACTTAAAGAGACTCAGAGAATTAGAGAAACTTCTAAAAATTCATGATATATAAATAAGTGGTCACAAGACTCCAAATTGTTAGAGGAGAAAAGGGAGCACGAAAAGTGACATTAGACTAAAAAATTACCTAAACAGATAAAATAGATGGTTTGATGACAGAAATGGATTCTCTTATTGTGAAAGTTGTTGCGTAGATTAATCATATACTATAAACTAAGGATTGATAAATACATAAGCATTCGCATTAACCAGTACAAAAATTTTTCTATTTTAGTATAAAAACTTACTTTTTCTATTTTACGTATTCCTTTTTCAAAACATCTCATATCAAATTATCTATTTTACACTAAATTTCACTAAAATATTTTTAAAAAAAATTTGTAATTTTTTCCCTTTCTTCATACACAATAACCACCATCCACTTTTCAAAACACCCCACGTCAGATTAGTTATTTTACACTATATTTCATTAAAATATCAACTTTTCTTGATTTTTGTAATTGTTTCTCAACCACCGTCCACTCTCTCCCTTTATCCTCAAGATACATAAAGAATGATAGTGTTAGTGTTTATACACAGGCTAATGTGAGTCATTTTTAGGCAAAACCGTGTCTATAAATTTTTCTTTTATAGAAGGACTTATGTGAATGCTCTTAGGATAACAAAAATCATCTATCCATTTGAAGTACTTTATTTTACTCCAGTGATCACATGCCATTTGTAATGACCTAAGGGATAACTAAATACATTTGTGTTATATTGGTTAGTTAAGTTATAATTGGAGTTACTCGTAAGTATTTATGTACTTCAATTTGACCTTTTTTTTTCTTTATTTTTTTTTTTTTTTTTTGAGGGATTTCAATTTGACCTAGTAAATACGCGAGTGACTACATTTATGGTTGAAATGAAGATTTTGATATACTACATGCTAATATGTACTAATGATTTTATGTAGTGGTGTCGGCATTTGATTTTTTTTTTTTTTTTTTTTCAAATTTAAACCAAGTTTTAGAAAGAAACGTCCTTATCACCCTAAAACTATGATTACACTAGGATCTTCAACTTTGAAGCACAATTGGGATTTGCAATAATATATCCACCTACTAACTTATGTCCAATGCCAGGCTTTCGATAAGTCTAAAGGTTTTACATTTCATCTACAAGCTAGAAGTCAAATATGCCTAGCTAGCTAGAAAATTAGTTCACATTAGGCAGCTTATTAAAAATGCAAAAAATAGGTAGGAATATGATTATCCCATTAAATGTCAATGTAGGATAAGGACTTAATATGGTGAGGGTGGATATACTGTAGTTTGATTTCCTTTTAAGGCTAAGATCGGTTATTGTGCTATTTCCAACCCATGATTAGATACCTTGCCCACAAAAGTAGGTTTTTTTTTTTTTTTCTTTTCTTTTTGGGGGAGAGAGATCCACATATTTCTTTTCTTCTCGAATGGGCTAGTGTAATAAGCAAGTGTATCAATTGTGATCTTTCTTGATGTGGACAATAGAGGAAGAGGATTGGTTCAATAAGTTGGGAAGTACTAGTAAATTTTTATTATGGCCAATGTCTGCCGAGTATAAGAAATCCAAGAGCCTGTGTATAAAGCTAGCTCCTTAAACACTCACCAAAGAAGGTGGCACTGATTAAAATGCTTCTCCAACTGCCTCACCACTAACTTGACTTTGTCATCTCTTCTCAATTCAACTGTCAAAATCATCTTTATAAGTCTCTCACTAGTAATTAGCATCTCTTGCAAGAACATGTCATTGCATTTTCTTCAATAAAGCATGGTGCAATCATATAATAATTCAAAATAAATTTTCTTAAATAAAAAAAGAGAAGAAGGTATTACAAAAGTAATGAGAACTTCAAATGTTTTTATAATATTTTTAGAAATACAATTAAACAATGAAAAAATAAGTAGGTTTTCTTAAAAAAAAAAAAAAAAAAAAATTCAGTTGACATAGAATATTTTACTTCGAAACAAACGAACTTATAGTATTTGTGTACCATTTAACGGTGTCCTATGATCCATGGTAAGATGTTGCACACATGGCCTCTTTAAAATTTAAATGGTTCATGACTTCCCAAGTGAGCCTTGTGAAAAATATTCAGTGCCTTCCCCTGCATTGCCTTCCAATTCATTTTGTTTTGTTTTAAATTTTTTTTTTATAAAATATATAGATCCATTGAATACATATCAGATTTATGAGCTAAACAATGAGAGGTAGTCCTCTTTTCCCTCAGACCCAACAACCCCTTGTCGGCTTAGAATTATTCTTTTCTTATCAAGGCCTGTTTACCTCAATCTTGGACTCCGATATGATGACGATATGGTGAGGCAAACCTTTCCAACAATGTAGTCTACCACTACAGTTCTATCATCTATGAATCCAGGAAACAAATTTGACTCATCAAATCATTAGGATTTCCCTATTTGTTGCAATTGTTTCAACTTTCATATTGGCTACATAATGATCTTTTGGCGTGTGGGTTTTCCTTAGTCGCAAGCAAAGGGGGTTTAAGAGAAAGAATAGGATATTGTATAACCTACTGGTCCAGTGGACAAATCACTTTGTCAAATGATCAAAGCAAAAATCACATAAATATAAACAAGTATAATAAATCAAGTACTACAAAAAAAAATTACGCAGTTTGTCTAAAATAATTTTAGTTATTAAAGTTTTGTAAGCAAGTTTTGATTATCACACCCACTAGCTAGCTAGCTAGGCTGGTCCAAGTATCTTTCACAACCCTAGGTTGGTCCAATGTCAAGAAAATGAAGGGTGTCTGAAAAAGACAATCCATTATCCATGACAATATGAGCATTTTTTACCACTTTGCTTTCACGTTGAGCACTGAAAGTAAAGTCAGTGCATCCTTTTCAAGGACCAGTGAATGGTAATAACTTTGTGTGACCATTTGTGAAAGTGGAGAATTTTTTACTTCACTTAGTAAGAGAATAAAGATTTATATAGAAACTTTACTTAATTTAGAAAACTTTTTACTGGAATTCAATGGTAATAAACCTATACTTGCAAAGAATGATTAGCCTAAGAGTGTTCCAATTGGTACACTTAGGATTGTGAATTGGACTTCTATCAACACAGATGCAAAGAATGTGGGACTGGCACCCAAATGCATTTCCACCACCCTTGTTGCATTGATGCCCTTCCAATCTTTGCTCAAGCACCAACAAAACTAGCTCCATTAATCTTACTTATTCCGTACAACTGACTCTACTGCTTCACGTTTTGATGTCGCTAGATACCATAATGATAGCCTCAAAGACATTTCTGAAAAGAATCGTGATAATTGACTGTTTTGGATTTTTTTTTTTTTTTTTTTTAAGAAGTTCAAGCCCACAAGTTGATTAAAGTACTACTGCAACTCTCTCTGTTAAAACAACCATAATTCAACTTCCTACAACTGTTTTAAAAACAAGCTCACGGGACATAATGTTAAGTGTCATAAAAGACTTAAATGTGCCTCTTTTATCACCAATTTATTTAAAATAAGAAGTGGTATAGCTCACAATCCAACAAATGGTATTAAGGCCAATGTCATGAATTCAAGCAACAAGAGATTCATCACAAGAGAGGAATTGTTAGAGGTACCACGATCCAACAAATGGTATTAGACAAACTAAACTTCAGCACACATGGTGCTTGACATCGTGTGCCACATTGAACCTTCTCTAATGACCTAATTTCCCTATTATGAGCAATCTTGGGAAAGGCCATACTACATATAAAGATCCTTTCTATTTGCTTTGAATTAAAGACCATTTCATGATAAAATTTTGATCTTTCACCTATCTAAAGGTATCCATGACATCACGTCATTTATAATCTCATTGAATCTAATAAAGAATGAGCATACACATTTAGTGTCATCCTTTTCTTTTCTTTTTGAAGTGCATTTAGTCTCATTCAATCTAATAAAGAATGAGTATACACATTTAGTTTCACTAATAAAAAAACAGTAAGGTGAAATGACATTTCTTTGTTTCAAAATGAAATAGAGATCATCCTAATACAAACATCAATGGCCACGATTTAGCATATTTCTTTGCTATGCCATGCTTGCCCCGCCAATGCTTTTTAACATCACAAAACAGAATCGATAGAATAAGGCTAGAAATTGTAGTTCACTTTAACATCTATGCCACTTTTGACTTTGGAGTAACTTTCGCTGCAAAATGTAAAACAGTAGGATTACATGAATCCAAAAAGCACAAGGTCCAGAAGTGGTCCACACTCTACAATCCCCTCTTTTCCGACCAACTCCACCGTGTACAGCACCATTAATAAGGAACCATTATACACCTAAATATTGATTTGACACAAAAGAGCACTCACTTTAATGATAACAATTGGAAAGTTACATGTCCACTTGTGAATTATTTACATTTCATCAACTGCTAGGTAAATTCTCACCAAGCTTTATACCAGGAAGTCTATAGAAATCAATACTCATAAAATCCTAGCAGATGAAGCAAAACCATGATCAATTGTTCCATCACAAGACCCTCGAGGCCTCGACTAACAAATACATGTTGAATTTGCAATGTATACAGATTCATTCATCTGCAAGAGAAGTGCAGATTCCAGATATATTTTGGGCTGTATAAGTTCATTAATTTTAAGATAAGGTTCGCCTGTTGAAAGACTCTACCGTCAAGTTGGCAGTGAAAGCTGGAATCGAATTCATCTTCCGAATAAATATCTCAACCTGCAGAAAGGCCGGCTCTAAATGAGTTGCACTCAAAAAACGTTTGGACAGCCACATGAAAAAATAAGACAAATGAAAAATTTTGATAAAAAA
Source organism: Quercus engelmannii (assembly GCA_029955605.1). Taxonomy (NCBI): domain Eukaryota; kingdom Viridiplantae; phylum Streptophyta; class Magnoliopsida; order Fagales; family Fagaceae; genus Quercus; species Quercus engelmannii. The sequence continues at coordinate 105,923,975 of JARPSG010000001.1, read as the reverse complement.
TAATCGATTTGAATAATTTGGAAGACTAAAGAAAACTCCATTAATAATACACAACATTACCCAACATAATGGTTCCTAAAACTTATTCTCTGATTGGGATTTGAGAGAACACAAAGTAGGGATATTGCAATACCAACATTTCTTAATCCCTTGATGAAAAAGAAAAAGGAAAAAAGAAGACCCTAGGAAACGAGAACAGAATTTAGGGTCTAAAGCAATATTTTTGGTAAAAATAATTGAAGAGGCATCATATATTGTTTTTTTTCCCAATTATCACAATTGAATTGATTGCCCACCATGACAAATGAAGGCTCAACTATTCCCAACCAGCGTGGAAGCATATTAATAAATAAGAATTGTAGGAAAATAATGCTCAGTACCTGACGGGATATCTCTGGCTGAGAGGTGTAATCATTTGCCTGTTAGACCAAAAAATAAAATTAGTTTCAAGTTTCTTTAAATATTATCAATACGAAACTTTTAGATCCCCCCCCCCCCTCCCCCACCAAAAAAAAATGTGATTGCACTGTTGCTTCCTTCGACATTTAAAGGCCCACATTATTTCCTAGAAGAAGCTTCAAGAAATGGGAAAATAAATTACAAGAAACATCTTCAGTTGAAATGTTATGGAACGCACAATTGCCACATTAAAATGCTACCCAAATGACATTCAACTGCACATCCTGTTTACTAGGTGGTGATTTTTCTTTTTCAATAAAGCTTATTACTTTTTTTTTTTTTTTTTAAATCATTCAAATACTACCAAAATTGTATTTTCTGTGGGACTTTCCTATTTTGTATGGACGTAATCCATGGCATCAATTCCAAGATGATAATAATTTTACCATAAGGCCAAGAAACCTGTGGACCTATGGTTATCTTGTGGACAAAAGGCACCAGACACCCCCAATATGCCCAGAAGACATCATCTTACCAAAATGGTTGTATTCCCTGATTCGTATTCAAATTCAAGCTTCTCATCATCACTTTGCGCATAAATAGATTGGAGAGTAAAACGTGTAACTGGTATTCCATTGGACCGCTGATGTTCATCCATTACAATCTGCCAAAAATGTTATCACAGATCATCTAAAACCTTCAAAATATCAGTAAAAAGATAACAATTTGTATACTACTTAAGTGGGTGCATGACATGAATAGAGCACGTAACAATATACTTGGAGTAGCGGTCTAACTGTTTCATTGATAGATCCTAAAGAATAACTTGCGAGAGAATTAGTATTTGTCAATATGGACAGGCAAGAGTCTTAACCCTTTCAATAATGGGAACCTCAAACTACAATAAGGGAATGAAGACAAAAGTTACGTTTGCCACTACACATTACAAATATAAGCTATATACAACGGAGTTTCATAGTGCTTGAGTGCATACATCAAGACCATGTATCAATTCTTCCTTTGGATAGAAAATTTCAAAAAAGAAAAATGAAGAAAGGAGTAGTCAGGATGATATGACCATGTATCAATTCTTCCTTTGGATAGAAAATTTCAAAAAAGAAAAATGAAGAAAGGAGTAGTCAGGATGATATAAAGGTAAATAAACAAGTTACCAAAATTGCTTCAGGTGAATGAATACATAAATAGTCCTTTAATCTTCCAATAAAAGGCTGATGCAAATGTTTTTAACCAATCTTTACTTGGCTAATGGATGTAACAGCACGTGGTGGGGATAGAATCCCTATCAAGGAGAGTCGTAGAAACTAAATATGGTAATTCTAGGCATGGATGATGCACAGAAATCAGGAGGGGTCCTTACGGGGTGAGTTTATGGAAGCGTATTTGCCATTGTTGGGATGTTTTTGCAAATTATATTTGTTTTGAGGTGGGGGGTGTGATTGGATGACAGCTTCAAGCACAGGTACCTGGAGCTTTTTCTGATAGCAAGAAATAGAGAGGCAACAGTGGCTAATAATAGTATAATACGGATGCTTCTACCGGGAGCATAAGGTGCAATCCTTCTTTTCTTCAGGCTAAGATTGGGAGTTGAGAATCCAAGGAATCTTTCTTGTATAAATTAAATGCTGCAAAGGTACACCAGGAAGAATAGGATAGGATGGTATGAAAAAAAAAAATACTTACTATGAAGCTTTGAAAAAGGAAGGTGACAAGAACTCACAATGGAGACCTATTTGGTGGGTTAGCTCCCACCTCATGTGGCTTTCTTTGCTTCGACAGAAGGATTATATATATATATATATATATATATATATATATCCTTGTGGCGAATGGTAAAATTTTCAAAATATCAAAGAGCTTGAACAAAGAGGAGACCCCTCAAAAGGAAGAAAAACTTGTACAAAGGTGGAGAGGGGCATGGCAGACAGTGCAGAAATTATTCACAAGTCCTCTCAATTTCAAAATGTAATTTATATAATGTGGGGAGGACAAGAACAGTTAACAAAATTAAATATGAAGAGGAAATAAAATCTTAACCATGATATGATCTCATTCCATTTCAAGTGAAATGGAGAGGATCTTGTCCCCCATCCCAAGGATAATCCAGTTGGTTTCATTTTTAGGCTAACCAATCCCAAGACACAACTAACAATCATGGTAACAGCCTATTACAACATGCAAATGAAGGCAATGTCATAACTGTCATAAGAAAATACAAAGCAGAAGGAGAAATATATGATATACCTTGAAACCAAAAAGTTCACAACACGCTCTCCTGAACACTGAAATTCTGTCCGCAAAAACAGTCTTGTATCTGTTCCATGGGCATGTTCAAATGCTTCAATTTAAAAAGGTTACATAATTAAATATTAATCACACTGCAACAAGTACCAAAATATTTCCATCAAGGACTACCTCTCTTCACGTTTTTCAAGTGTCGCAATTTGTTCTTTTAATTGCGTTATCTTCCCAGATATGTAGGAATCCACCAGTGTCCCAGCATCACCTGAATAATTAAAGGATGTAACAAATAAAAGAAATGAAGTCATTGTGTAATGGTGTAATGAAAAAGGTTGAGACTTGTCAATAACTGTGACATTATTAAAGTAACCAATCATGTCAAGCCCTAACTCATCATTGGCATATATTGTCCGCTTTGTGTTGCCTCTCATGGTTTTAAAAAGCATCATACCAATTAGAGTCCAAGGCCTCCATATAAGGCACAGGGCCTCCCCTACCAAGGCAATGTGAAATTTAGTCAAGATTCTCCTACGCCTCACCCCACTTAAAAGGTCTTTTGGATTTTCAAGTCCCCACAATCCACCCCCCTTAAGGGCCACACGTCCTAAGGGCATTAGCATTGGTGAAGGCAAATTGCTAAAATGCTAAATTTACCAACCAAATATAACAAAACACTCTTGCATCAATGGAGGGAAAGCCAAATTTTTGGGCTGTTGAGCTACAGTGCACAACTATCTTTGTGTGTGCATTGTAGCTCAAATGCTAAAAAAAAAATATTTTATTAAAAGATATATTATGTTATTGTGTTGGTGGTGGTGGTTGTTGATTATAGTGGATATATTATTTTATTGTGTTGTTCATATTATTTTATTATGTTAAATACTCAAATAAAATCACTGATATTAGGTGTTTTGTAATGCTGGGTGTTTTACAAAGTGAAGTGGTAAAATAGATATTGTAGTTTTTTGTGGTGCCAAATTGCTAAATTTTTGGCACCACCAATGCTGACGCTCTAATGTGGGACCTACCCAACATCCCATCAGGTCCTATCTAAATACCATTTGTCACGCCCTAACTCACCATTGGCATGATATTGTCCCCTTTGGATTGCCCCTCACGGTTTTAAAAGGGCTTATACCAATTAAAGTACAAGGCCTCCATATAACGCGCAGGGACCTTCCCCTGCACCTAGGGACTTAGTCAGTACTTGGTTCTCCTTCACCTCACCCCACTTAAGAGGTCTTTTGGACTTTTAGGTCCCACAAACTATTACTTATTAAACATCCAAGATTCCTACACCATTCAAGTTGTGTTTCTACAAAGATTAGAAGCAACAAGATAACATACAGCAGCAAGCTTCACCTCTTGTGCCAAATGGCAAATGCATTTTCAAGATCTCAAAGTGCTTGAACAATCCCAGTAAATGAATTTCATACTCTTTTGGGTTGGAAATTGGGGTAGATACTATGTGGCTAAGGATAGAGGAGATTTATTATTACTTTTGTTCGCGCGGGGTGAGGGGAGGGGAGAGAACAAGTTTTCATTGTTAGACCACGGACAACAAGATATGAGAACTAATTTCACCAACTTGGTGGCTTTCTGTTCTCATCCATGCCTAAATTCAGTAAAAATCCACAAATGTGGATGTTTTACACCATTAGACTAATCATACAAATATAATTTCCAATCTTAGAAATATTAACCAAAAATTGAAATGAGACAACAATAACAAACAAAAACACCAAACACAAAAGTTACCTTGCAAAGAAAATTTATAGCAACAAGGGCCTAAAAAGGGAAGAATGTACAAATATAAGTGGCAAACCAATAGTTTATCATTCAAGCAACAATGCCTTTATACCTGACTGACTCTTCAATTCTTCAACAGCTTGTAACTTCTCCTTGGTCTTCTGTAACTCAGTCCGCAATGCCTCTATAGTTTGTTTTGCATCATTATCAACCGCAAGGGTATTCACCATTCGCAGAACTTTTGTATTTGCAGCAGAATAATCACCATGGCCCAACTGTGGATGGAAAAGCAATTAAAAAAAGGTTGATGACTACTGAGCTAGAATCCAGAGTCATCTTATGAAAGATAAGCAGGAAAGGATATTTTCCAGCTCCTAAAGGTGTATATGCAAACTACTCCATTAAGCAAAAATCAAAAACAGACTAGCAGTGGAGCCCCTACTTAATGTTGCTATCACTAGGGAGGCAACTAATAAGCTGAACAGCTTAAAGGTAAGAAGCTGAGGCAAAACCTTCAATCACGTACAAGGCCAGGCATGACCAATCTCTGTTGAATCGCAATACTTTTTAACATATTTTTAGTAAAAATCTCCCTTGAATTGCCAAAAAAAAAAAACACAATGTTTACTCCACAACTCACTTGTTATTTACCAACCATGCATTGCATGAACAAAGAATTGATAGGAAAGCTTATATCGTAGGACTTTTAAGGAATTTAAGCTTAAATCGTAGGACTTCTAAGGAATTTTTTTTTTTTTTTTTTGGTGATAGGTAATAGAAATTTATATTGAATAAAAGTACATCATGTTCACGATGGTGAACAAATTGTACTTGAAACAATTACAAACAAATCAAAGAGAAGAAATAAAAGATTGTAGGAAATCAAAAATGGAAATATACTGCGTGAAACCCCAAATGCAAGATCACTCAAACAAAGTCCCAACTAGCAAGGTCTTTTAAGGAATTATTCGAGCCTTAAATCCAATTCTTCACTGCAGATGTATCAAGAACAGAGAAACTGATGAATAACTACAATGTCAGCAATACTCAGAATATCCTTGGCACCTACCTTTGACTCCAATAGAGCAATCTCTGAACGAAGCCGATCACCCTCCCTCTCCAATGATTTTATTTTCCTTGCCTCATTATTCAACTTCTCATTGAGCAACTTTATCTCCTCATATTGACGAGTATTGACTTCCTTTTGCACGTGTAAACTACTCTCCATTTCTTTAATACAGAATTCTTTCTTGGCAAGAGATGATTCAAGCTCCTGAAAACACAAGTCACAGACAAAATCATTATGAGAGATCATGTGAATAAATAAATAAATAAATAAGAGAAAAGAGATACATGAGTAAAAATATTAAAACCTGAAAAAGAGTCCCACTGGCTACTTCATCCCCTGCTTCATCATTCTTCATCCTCTTGAATTCATTAAGAAGATTTCTTAATTTATCTCTTTCTTCGGTAACCATAGAAAGCTAAAACACACAATCAATATTTTAGTATTCAAATTATTGAAATAAATGAATAGATGAGACATTATGGCTACAGCAACCCAAGATTACATATAGATACATCCATTCACAGCAATGCACATAGAACAGAATTCACAGTTAACATGAGTGCAATAACCAGTCAATATTCATCTCAAAGAAATAATCATGTCAAGTACAGTACCATACAGGAACAGGAAAATCACAGCTGTAATTATCCTGGTAGAATAACCAGTAATTCCAAGAACAATATTAGGTAACAGAATAGAAGAGGCATCCATTAGATTATTATTTTTACATGCCAAAAGCATCTCTGTTACCTTTGGGGCACAAGTACACACGAGGTTTACAATGGCCATCATAGACAAAAGAAAGACAAAGTCAAAAATTTTAAGCAAAGACAAAAATAATATCTACAACAAATAGAACCAGCCATTCCCATATATAAATAGCACACAAAAGCAGCTGCCAGTTTGATAGGATACTCTGTTCCTTCAACTGCTGGATTTTCAAAAAAAACCCTGAAGGTGCAGTCCTCCAAACTTGCTGAGTAGTCTTACTGCGAATCTACGACACCAGGTAGAAGCACCAATAGAACTGACCATGGCAAAACCCACGTCACTCCAAACAGGGCTTACACGAAGCACCCAATGTCCCAAGGTATTGACCAAGGCAGCAACAAAAAAGTTACCCACTCACCATCTTATTCTCACATGCAACACAAATTAACCAAAACACGCTTTCTAGCCAATAGTTCAACGACGAATGGCTGTCCAATTGCAAAAAGTTACTTCTGGAGTTTGCCAGGTTGCCAGCTTTAAAAGCAGTTAAAGGGTTAAGATGATGCCACTATGTGTCTACACATGCATGTCAGTGGGTTTTGTGTGTTTGCGAGTGTAGCAAGTAGAAGCAGTCAACTTCAGGCTGAGTGTATTGCAAGGTCAACCATAACTATGAAGGTTGAAAACTAAACCGTAAATCTTATAATGAAGAAATATGTATTGCCAATCTCTTTGGCCAAAAAACAGTTCAGAAGTTCAAAAGCCTTGGACATTCTCTCTTTATTATCACCATCTCCTTATCTGCAACTTTAACCAGTTTATATACACTTGTTCTATTATTTTTTATTACGATAAAATTTACCATCCTTTTTCTGGTTTAAAGTTGACTCTTGAGTCTTGAATGAATACACATATGCCTTCTAGCACCTGAATGCAACTCAAATGAGTACTGTAAGAATCAGGCAGGAGGATCGGTACAAAACACCATTTCCCCTAGTTTTTAACCTTGCATCCTCTTTGTTACAGTTGGAGTGCTACATCAGTCACTTGTTAACTATGGTCCTATGATATAAGCATAAAATTACCTAATCAAACACTTACCATCAATTCAATCCGCTTAACCTCTGATTTTGATACTGCTGCCTTCTCTTTGACCAATGCAGCCTCAGTTTCAGCATTTTGTTTTTCGCTTAGAGCAGCATCAAGAGCTACCTCCAATTGTTTCAAGCGGGCATTTGCATCTCCTACCTTCATAGTGCTATCAATCACCTCTCTGCATCAAATTGAATATCTCAACAACAAAAAACAAGAATACATGCTTTCTCAAAATTAGTAGAGATCAAAAATATGTACTAGCTTCATTAAGGGAAAAAAAAAAAAACCAGCAATGTGCTCACACACACACACACACATATGTGAGGAGTGAGGACACTAAAAGGACAAATTCACATACTCTGTCCTCAATCATCTACATGAATGTATTTACTGTACCAGGAAATATAATAACAAAAATCAGTGCAGCATTACTGCCATAGGGTGTATAGGCAACTCGGAAAATTAAAATAAAAAATTTTGAAGGAGAAGACAACAAAGGAACCACTTTATTCAAAATAAAAACTTTAATAAATTCTAAGAGCTAGATTGGATACCTGTAGGGACAGGAGCTAAATTAGACATCAGTAAAATGAAAATCCTTGGTAATAACTTAAGCACAACTAGAACCAAAAGCAAAAGCAACAGAAGAGAAAAGCACCCAAGGCCTCAAACCCAGAAAATAGTTAACCATAAAATAAGGGTCCAAATCCTGTTTCTAATCCTGATTTTCAGTTTGTAAAATAATCACATGCCAGTGGTGAACTACTTGTAAGCCATGTATAATGCACATGTGCATACAAAAATTAGTTGTACAAATATTTAAAGAAAAAAAATTTCAATTTAAAACATTAAAAAAAAAAATTTGATAGGTCTCTTTATATATATATATAAGCGGCTTTTTTTTCTTCGATAATTCAAAAAAAAAAAGGTGCAGCTGCTAAGGCTTGAAACTTGATAGGTTTACAACATGAATACAAAACATTCAATGTTTTTGTCTCAATTGATTCAAATCCTAGCTGAAGAGTAATTACACAGTGGACTATGCAAAGAGCCAATGAACTTTGATATTGTAGCAACTGTTCATTTTCAATTGCCAAAAGTTGTTTTAATAGCACAAAGGCTATAGGAGTTAAAACCCCAACTTAGAAAATAAAATAATGTTTGTGTTTTTGCTTCTATTTCCTCTGACCGTGAAGAAGTGATCTCGTAGTTATAAAGCCAAAAGTAGTGATATAAACGTACTCACTCACTTTTGTAAAGCTGCAAATTTAACAGGTATATCCTCAGAACATGACACACCAGGAATTTCACTAATCATCAACTTCCAAGATGACAATTCATCCTCCAGCTTCTTCATACTCGTCTCGAATTCTTGCAATTTAGGCAACTCTGCCTCTGCCCTCTCTCTGCGACCCTTTTCCTCCAATAATTTTTCCTTCAATAACTCAATGTTTTCATGAGATGACCTCAACTTTCTCGCTTCTCTCACTTCAGCCTCCTAATAAAATGTCAACATAAATAAACCAATACCTATAAGAAAAAAGAGCTGATAAAATAGTAAAAGGAGTTTTTTATATAAATAAAAAAGCATGTAATAGACCATGAGGAAAATCACAATCTCAAGTTTAGCTAGCTAAGTAACAATAAGAAGGGGATTGAACATAACTCATCACATGTGTGTGTGTGTAAATATGAATTAAGTGAGCTACGTTAAAAGCATGTATTTATTTCAATATCAAAGCAACTGAACCCCCATATTACCTATGGCTAACAGACCATCAATATAATATTACAAGCAATATACTAGTGTAATTACAAGTGGAGCTATAACTAGTGTGAGAACATATGGGAACACCATAAATGAATTTTCTATCACTATAGGTTTGCATCAAGGATCAACAATAAGGGTGTGTTTGTTTTGGGTGAAAATCACTTCCGGAAATGCTTTTCTGTATTTACGGTTGTTTGGTTGCGCATGGAAAATGCATTTTCCGGAAATGCATTTCAGTTGTCTTGTGTTGGGAGTGTAAATTGATTTCCGTTTTTATTTTACCTTCAAATACTATTCGGAAAACAGAGAGAGAGAGCTAAGTGAGAGGGAGAGAGGAAGAAGAGCCCGCACGCAGAGAGAGAGGAAGAGAGAGAGAAAGAACGATCTCGCGCCGTCAATCGCGATCTTGCCTTCACGACTCCACACTGTCGATCGCAATCTCGCCTTCACGCCGTCGATCGCAATCTCGCCTTCACGCCGTCGATCGCGATCTCGCCTTCGCGCCTTCTCGCCGTCGATCGCGATCTCGCGAAGCACCACGCAGATCGCGATCGACGAAGCACCGCGCTGATCGCGAAGCACCGCACCCCGCCGATCGCGAAGCACCGCACCCCGCGTTCACGCCTCTCTCTCTTCCTTTTTCTCTCAATTTGACCGGATTTGATGATTTTTTTTATGGGTTTTGTCTGTGTTTCTGTATTGAGGAATGAATGATTTTGTAATATTTGTTTGGCAACCGAGAAAATGTGACCGGATTTGACCGGATTTGATGATTTTTTTTCTGGGTTTTGTTTGTGTTTCTGTATTGAGGAATGAATGATATTATATATTCGTTTGGCAACCGAGAAAATGTAAGAAAATGTGAGCAACAAGTAGAAAATGTGTTTTCTATGGTATTTTCAAGAACACAACCAAACACCAGAAAATATTTTTCGAAAAATTTTTTGAAATGCAACCAAACACATGAAAACATTTTCCTTTTCGGAAAATGGAATATTTTCCAGAAATGCTTTTACACGAACCAAACACAGCCTAAGTCCATATCTCTTTGCACTAGTAATGGTTGAACTCACTAAATCAATGAGCGATTCAAGAGTAAGTCTCTTGGTGTATGCTTTTTGCAAATGATATAGTTTTACGGATGAGACTAGTCGTCAAGTTAGAAATTTGCCAAGATGCTTTAGAATCAATAGGCTTTTAGTTAAGTAGGACTAAAACAAAGTCCATGGAATGTAAGTCGAGTGCAAGTAGAAACAAAGATGAAGGGGATATAAGACTTAATGGTCAAGAGATACCAAGAGAGATTGAAGAGGATGTGAATCGTAACATAAAAGCATGATTGCTAAAATGGGGAAGTGCATAAGAAGTATTGCATGCACATAGAATACTTATTAAGTTAAATGAAAATTTTATAGGATTGCTATACGATCTGTTATGCTCTATTCTATTGAATATTCGTTTGGAAAGAAGCAACATATTTATAAAACAAGTGTGGCTAAAATGAGAATGTTAAAGATGGGGGGGTGCCCCCTATTTATGAAAAGATGAGTGAGGGTCACTTAAAAAGTTTTGGTCATGTTTACATGAAAGTGATTAATGCACCCATGAGGAACAATAAGTTGATTCATGTTGAGGGAACGAAAAAAAGGTAGAGGAATACCAAAAATAACATTAATAAAAGTGGTGAAAAATGATATGTTGACTAAGGAAGTAACAAAGAGACTTCAAATATAATAGAACAGAAGAAAAAAATACATGTAAATATGTTGATTAAGGAAGTAATAGAGAGTATGAGTTCAAATATTAGAATGGAATAAAAGAATATATGAGCCTATTTGGGTAAGCTTTTTTCATCACTCAATTTCCATCACTCATCACTCATAACTCATCACTCATGACTCATCACTCATCACTCATTTGGCAACATCACTTTTATTTTCATCACTCAATTTTTTCACACTATTCATGGGTCTCACACCTGTCAGCCAGTACAGTTTTTTTTTTTTTTTTTTTATAGTACCCAACTCACCGAAGCTAATATATATATATATATATATATATATAATAAAAAAAATAAAAAACCGAACAGCCAACCCAGGAAAAGAAAAAAAAAAAAAAAAAAACTGAACGGCCAACCCAGGAAAAGAAAAAAAAAAAAAAGTCAAACAGCCAACGCCAACCCAAAAAAAAAAAAAAAAAAAAAAAAAAGGTCAAAAGTTGCGGCTGTGGGTCCCCTATGTGTGTTTAATTACAATATTACCATTGAGTTATGAGTTATGGAAACTGAAAACAGCCAAAAGTTGTTTTCAGTTTCCATAACTCATAACTCATAAATCAAAGAATTGAGTGATGGAAACAGAGTTATTGTTTGTCAAACAAACTTTTTACTATGGGTCCCACCATTTTTGAGTTATGAGTTATGGAAACAGAGAATTGAGTTATCAAAAAAACTCAGTCCAAACGGGCTCTATGTAACCGACCCTGACTAATCTGTTTAGGATACATAGCCAACCCCAAAAATTTAGGACTAAGACTTGGTTGTAGAAGAATACTATGACAATTGGATTCATGACTTGAAATACTACGCAGAACTTCAAACATGGTTTTTATTTCTTGGTTATCACTTGATACCAAGAATGTTTGCAACGTCACCTTGTGATGTATTTAAGATGTGTATACTCCAAGTAACAACATAACTTTATATGGATGATTAGGCCTTCTTGTATGTTTACCAATAGCAAGAAAGTATATAATCACTATCGACAACAATTTTGACACTGACACCAAGATATTGTAAGAACAACGCTTAAAACACTAGTTACAAGAGACCAACTCAACAGTCAACTGCTGGCCAAATGCACGAAAAGTACCCTTCACAAGCTTCATTACAGATAATGCCCTTCTTACATCAATGAAATCATGTCAAATTAAAATGGTAGATAACAACAAGAGACTTATTTTTTATATGACTATATATAAGTACTTGAATGACGCAAATCATCACAAGAACCAATTTTTTTAATGGCTGGTGACCCTACACGGAATATTCATTATAAAATGAAAGACCAAGAGGGCTAAATATAAACAGCAAGCATGAGCAACCAAACTTACATAGTTTCTTAGCTCTTCTTGAAGATGTTTAACCAAAATATTACTATCCGTAGAAGAGTCTTCTTGAAATGTGAAACTTGATAATTTCTGCTCCACTTCATTCTTCTGGTGCAAGCACTGGAAAAATAAATGTGATAAGGTAGTTAAAAATATTGATCTAGTCATGGTATCAATAATCAATAAGTCTAGAGATTTTTTTTACTAAGTAAGATGAATATTTTTTAAAAGAATGGATTGCTTGCATTCTTAAAGAATCTACTAAGAAACACTTATGTGATCCAAAAAAATCAACAATGGAGTTACATGACACCCCACCCCCAATCAAAGTACAAAATTCAAACAAAAAATCTCAAAGACTATTCTTAATCTCTTGCATAGAATGCTCTACATTCTCAAAAGTCCGAAAATTCCTCTCTCTCCATTTAGAAATAATAAGTCTAAACACTTGTAATGCAGATGTCTTTCAATTAATTGTGAGTCCGATACAAGCAACCATTCAATATAAGCACCAAGCAGAACAGTTATGTGACTTTAACCAGAAGGCATCGAAAGGCAATCCACAACACAAAGGTAATCAGAACGAGAGACTAAGAGTTTTGAGTTTTGACATCATTAGGGGATATGTCGTAGTCAGCACAAGAAATATATAGTTGGTCATACAATTCGTATGTAAAATCCAAGAACAAACAAATGAATAAGGGCTGAAAACCTCAGTAAGTTGCTTCTTAAGATTGTCCAGCTGCTCTTTCAGTAGGTCAGATTCTTTCTCAGCATTTTTAGCTCTGCATTCCATTCTTTCCAGCTTCAAACAAGAGAATTAGGCAAGTTAAACAATAATAGATGTTCATACACAGTCCCTGAAAATTGGATGATAAATTATTTCTACTCACATCCGCACTTATTCTAGATACAGAAAGCTTTGATTCTCTTTTCAGCTGTTCAATCTCATTATGGAGACGCTTTTTGTCCCTCTCGATGCTTTCAGAAATATGGTTTAGTTTTCGCTCTAAAACACTTGCTTTCTCTTCAGCTGAAGCTACTGAAGACTCGGCTTTCATGCGAAGATTCATTTCATTGTGGAGCTTTACCTAAGATCCAAAATTGGGGGAAGACCTTATCATTTCACATACCAGATAGCAATAAATCACTTCATCAAATTTTTCAACAACTAAAGATCACTAAATCAAAAAAATTCACAGAGATGCAACACATGATAAAAATCAACCATCAAATACTAAAGTGGGAGAAGGGGGAGCGCAAAGAGAGATAGATCTTAAGTTAACACTTGTTCAATAAATAAAAAATTTCCTTCAATCCATGAAGGGTTTGTTACACTGGAAATAAATAAATTCTCTTGCTGGTTGCCCCATAAAGGGTTTTTCTTAGGGTTAGTTTGGTATAACTGCTTAAACTGTGAAAACAGGGATTCTATGAGAGCAATACAAGCACCATGCTGCTAAGCGAAGCAATTGGTGCTGCACAGCACAACTTCTCGGAATATGAGTTCTTTTTTATATATAACTATTACAGCTTTTGGAAGCAACAATTAAATTGCTTCTGCCTTAAATTCCCCGGATGCTTTACAAAAGTAGAGAAAAGCCCATTATTACATGGGTTGCAAGGTTTCTGCTTAAAAAGCTGCAAAAAGCCCTAACAACTAGGGCTTTTCTTGGTTTTGCCTCCGGATTAAGAAGGGGCTCTAAGCCTCTAACAACCAAATCATTGATAAACTATAAAAGCAGCTCAACAAACAAAACGCTCTTTTCTGCAACATTGTATTCAAAAAACTAAAAGCTAGTGCATCACCAATAAGGGGACATTGTCATAACTTCAATTTGGCCCTGAACTTATCAAGACAGTCTTGCTTTTTTCATATCGTAAATAGAAAAGAGTTCATTCACACATGACAAACAGGAGAGAAGCCTTATATGATTAAATGACAGGTAGTACTCATATTATGGCATCACAAAAGCATAATGAAATTGGATATCTTCCCCACATTATTCCTTCAAGTATAATGATTTTTCCCCACAATATTGATGGTCTTCATGCTAAGGAGTTTCCTCATGAAGGTAGATTGCACCAAAATATAAACAGAGTTGCAGAGATAGCATCACCAATAAGAACATTAAAGAACACATGAGAGAATGGAATCATTCAAAGGAATATTTGGGGCATGGAATTAATGAAACAAACAATTTTCATGGTTAAATTTTCACTGGGTGCACCAGAAATTTCATTCTCTAGGCTAAGAACAGAAAATAGTATGGAACCAAGTAGATTTATCAATCCATCCCACAGAAATTACATTAAGAAAAGTGATGAGCGTACCTCAAGATCGCTTTGTGATTGTATTTGTTTTCTAAATCGTTCCTGAAAATCATTCACCTCTTTCAAAAGCTGCTCTTGCAGTGCCTGTTCGCGCCCTTTTGCAGCAGCAAGTTCTTGTTCTGCATATAAGAATTGATCTAAAAATTTCTTCCTCTCAGCTTCTGTAAGGATCAAAAACTGAATTAGGGGATATAAACTTCCAGCAATTCTTTCTTCTTTTTCTTTTCTGAAGTGTACACCACTTCACAGATTTTCAAAATTGAATATCTTTAAAATAAAAATATCTCTAGAGAAACATAAGGCCATACCATTCACTTATATATATATATATATATATATATATAATGTTTGATGATGTTTGTCAAGTTTACCAACATTCTTTTTATCATTGTTTACCATCAACACATATGTGGTGAACAGATTAGTTAGGGAAGTTGCAGGCTTGCAGCAAGATATCCCATGGAGTGGAATAGCCGAATGGGAGATGAAATCAAGTGCTCATCTTGTGGATTGGAATACAGTGTGTTCTCCAATCAAGAATGGGGATTCGGAGTGAGAAAGCTAGGTACTCTTGATCAGGATTTATTAGGGAAATGGCTGTGGAGGCTTAGGAATGAAAGAAACCATGTTAGGGGGACAGTTATTGGCATAATTTACGGGGAGGTTTGGGGACGGTGGACAACAAATGCTGCAAGAAATGCCTATGGTTGCAGCTTATAGTGCACAAGTATTTAGAGTTGACAAATGGTGAAGACTCAAGTACATTGGAATCCTATATTTCTAAGGGTTGCTAAGGCCTGGAAAATTGAGTCTTTTACAATTTTCTTCAAATTTTTCTATTCCCACAGATTAATATGGAAATGGAGGACAAGGTGTTTTGGAGGTTAAGGCTAAGCAGAAACAAACAGGTGTTTCAGTGTCACCATGTTTTATGAGGCATTAAGAGGGAGTGTTGGTTTCACCATTTCATGGCAGGCAATATAGTGGATAAATGCTTCAGGTTTGTTTTCTTTTGCTGCTTGGCATGACTTGCTTAATCAATGTACTTTTAGCGTTTAATTTTGTGTACATGTTGTACACATCCTATGTACTTGGGTGGCGCCTTCTAAGCTTCTCTAATGAAATTTTACTTATTAAAAAAGGGCTCCTTTTAAGGTGGCTCACTTCATGTGGACGGCTTCTTTAGGGTACTTTTTGTATTTTGTTAAAGCCATTTTAAACTTAAAAACTGAAATCCAAGTCTTTCTTTTCAAATACTTCCACCCAAATGAACACAAAGGAGTTTTGTAAAAAACCGCCATCAATGATCTCCTCTGATTCGTTTTTTGTTCCCTCATTAGTGCTTTTTAAAATCACTTGTCTCTTGAGCATTACATGATTACTAACTATAATTTAAATAAATTAACAAGGAGTTTCAATCACAAGGAAGTCTACAAAACTACATAAATAAATATC
The DNA here is from genome assembly GCA_029955605.1 of Quercus engelmannii. NCBI lineage: Eukaryota > Viridiplantae > Streptophyta > Magnoliopsida > Fagales > Fagaceae > Quercus > Quercus engelmannii. Next base: position 105,908,025 of record JARPSG010000001.1, on the reverse strand, counting down.
GAATGCATAATCATGTATTTAATTTGAAATGCAACCCTATTTGCTTAACCCGAAGTATATGGAGGGAGAGGTATAACCGCATCATCAACAAGTGGAGCTTTCGGGAGAAAAAGATCCCCCCGTTTAAATCCTAAAATTTCCTCTAATTTTAATTTAGATGTACAACGCGCGGCATTTAAAAAATTCAAGTCTTAAAAAACCCATGCAAACCACACAAAATCAAATAAATGCCAATTGAAAGGAATTGAAGGATTTAAATGGGAGGAGATCTTATCCTAAGCTATCATTTATACAGTTTTGAAATCTGAGAGTATTCAATATCGTTGTTTCAGTAATCCCTAACCCTAGGCACAAACAGGTGTAGATTTTATTGATTCCCTTTCCTGTTGTATGTAAATTTGTGGACATGAGCTTAGCTATCTCCTCCATTCTAACAAAAATTCATCACAGTTCCATTAATTTTGACTTGTGAAAGCATATACAGCAAAACCTTAATCCATCGAAATGCAAATTCCAAAATCAATAATGTAAAAGCAAACACAAGTGGAAACCATTTTCTTCTCAACTCACCAACTTTGCTGAAATTCTCATTCATTGTCTCAAATCTGGATTGGTAATCACAAACTTGCTTCTCTGCACTGCTTAAAGCATCTAGAAACTCCGATTTAACCTAAAAACAACCATAGCAAAAAACCGCTTCAAAAAATTTGGTCCAAATTTCAGCGAAGAAAAAGCAAAATGTGGAACCGTACCATTTGGCGGCATTGGTAGGTGCAGAGGAGATGATCGGAGTGCTGTTGCGGCGACTCGTGGAGCGGCGCCGCCAAAGGAGAGTCCTCGTAGATGACCATACGGCGGTCCGACCCGGCAGCCGATGGGCTCTCCGGGGGCATCGTTTCGGATCGCGGCCTCTTCGGAGGCGGAGTCCGAACTATCATCTTCGTCTTCGCTCTCTCTGTCTCTCAATCGCAGATTCCAAGGGATTTTAGGCTGTGTGTGTGTGTGTGTTTTAAAAAGAGGGGTTTTGAAATGAAAGTGAAGAGCGCCACTTTTCAAAAGGGTGCCTGTGAAGCAACAATGGCCGACAGTGCCACCTCTAGTGTGTAAAGTGTGCTAGTGCACTGCTCGCTTCACAAAAAAATAATTTAAGAAACAGACAAATTGTTAAAATTTAAAAATAATTTTAGTATTATTGAAATGTGTTTTATTAGTATTATAGAAATTTTAGAACAATAAAAAACAAATAGTTAAATTCTTTTTTTTAAAATACAAGATAGAATTTCTACTCTAACATAATCTAATTGTATATACGTGTGAAGCTTCCATCTAGAGGCTTGAACCCCGACTCTTGTCTCCCACACCCTAAAAGCACTTATACTTGTGGAGTGACAATCGCACCAAAGGTATGCGATGGTCAAATAATTAAATTCTAGTTCAAATGCAACTTTAAAAACTTTTTATAACATTAATAATGCAATATTAACCATAACAAATTATACATTACTAGCCTCTAAGCACGCACTCACGCGTGTGCTTAGAGGCTTTTATGGTTGTTTGGGTAAAAATCAATAATTTACATAAATTATAATTTGGAATTAATATATTTTCCAATCATAAAAAAATCTAGGGAGTGATGAGTGTTAAGTATTTGTGGTGAAATAATTTTTTCATGGGTAAACAACATATTTGGTCTTTATTCTTTACATCATATTTCAATTTGATCTCTAACCTTTCAATTGTATCAATTTTGTCCATAACATTTTAGTGTTGTGTCAATTTAGTCCATACCGTTATCTTTTGGATGAAAAAGTTTGATGTGTCAAACGAAATAATAAAGAATTAATTTACCTGTCATGTCAATTGCCAACTCTATAGCCACATCATATTAAAATGAGAAATGATATGTCTACAACATTTTCACAGTATTTTTACAACAAATCTTAAGTGGCAAGTTGTTACTGGTTATTATTGTTGGGACAAAAGAGTAATCTTAGTGTTAGTTTCAAATTTGAACCAATAACAACTAATCACATGTGATTTATTATAAAAATATTAGGACATAGCATCTCTCTATTAAAATATTTATAAATAAATAAATTGTTGTTCTCACGGAGACTGGGCTTGGGGAAAAAAATTAAAATCCCTCTGACTCTCATGTGCGCTCATCCTAACCCCTGAACCCGAACTATCTCTGCTAAAATATAAGTTTCAGACGGTAACAAGGTTTGGCAACGATGACTGCCGGTTGATTTTTCTATTCGGCGGCAAAAGATTCATCTCTCTCTCTGTCATATGTTTTAGATGATGATTTCATATTATAGTTTTGTATGGAGCTCAAATTGGTTATGGCTATCCTTTTATGCTTATGTCTGTTCTTTTGGGTTTTTTATGGCTGTTCATTTGAAACAAAATTATACTCCATCATACGTTCTCATGTACGCTTATATGGAGGCTTGCTAAACAGTGATGTTAGGTGTTTTTGAGGTATTACCGTATCGCCCCACGTTTGAGGACAGCTTTCATTATTTATTTATTTGTTATTATTATTTTTATTTTGTAACAATGTAAAAGGAGATTAGTGCCAAAAGGTGTGCACGCATGTCTGGGTTGCCAATTCCTGGACTTCTTAGAATATTGAATTGTATGCTTCGGAACGTTCTCATTTGGATTCGAAGGACAGTTTTAACTAATGTAAATCTTGATGTACTAATGTATGCTTTGGAACTATAATAGTTTACATGGTTTTGTGTTTGATAGCTTAAAGATCAACTAATGTACTAGTTTCAAATGATGTACTAGTGTCATGATATAGCAACCCCCTTATATTCAACAGATTCCATTCAGGTTGCGTTTGGTTCGATGTAAATCGAATTCTGAGTGTAATATGAATGTAAGGGAAAATGAATTCCCGTAAGGAAAATAAAATCCAGGTGTTTGGTTATGCAATGAAAAATAGTCTGAAAAACGATTTTCAATATTTGGTAACATTCTAAAAATGCTATTTTCCTACAAATGTTTCACATTTTCTTAGCCATTTTCTCAACTTCCAAACAAATTTTATAACAAAAAATTTCAAAATATACACTTAACACAACCAAAAATCAAAATAAAATCATTTATTCATAGTATATATATATATATATATATAATATACTCAGTGAGAAGAGGAAGAAAGAGTGAGAGATAGATCAGGAAACTGCGAGCTTAGTACCAATGGAGGACTGCGGCTGCCAGATCGAGAAAGAGAGAGATCAGTACCAACGGAGGAAAGCGGCAGCTAGATCGGGTGTGTGGGTTTGCCAAAATGGGGATTGGATAATATGGGGAGATGGGTAGCTTGGATGTGGATCGGAGCTCATGGAGGAGGGTAGCTTGGATGATGGCGGGGGTGGATCGGAGACATGTAGCGGTGAAGCATGGCAATGAGATTCAGTGGGTGCAACCTCGCCGGTGCTGGGGTGCGATCTCAATGGTGCTTTAGGTGGTGCGATCTCGCCGGTGCTGGGGTGCAACGAACCGGTGCTGGGGTGTGATCTCGGTGGTGCTTCAGGTGGCACGATCTCATCGATGCTAGGGTGCAACGAGCCAGTGCTTGGATGTGCGATCTCTTCTTGCTGTCTCTCTCTCTTCTATTTTCCTGGGGTGTAATTCATTTGAAGGTAAAATAAAACCTGAAATGGTTTTACACCAGAGAGGCCTTATTTTACAGTCAACGCAAAAAAACCAATTATGTTTGACCCAATTTTCAGTACATACCAAACACGGAGCGTGGTGTAAAAGGATTTCCTGAAATCGTTTTCAGCCAAAACAAACGCAGCCTCAGTTCAGTCCATACTCTATAGACAATTTTCTAATGAAGAGAGAGAGAGAGAGAGAGAGAGAGAGAGAGATAAACTTGGTGCTACTGGAAGAGAGAGGCGTAGCCGGAACGAGAAAGAAGGCGCCACCGAAAGGAAGAGGAAGGCACTGCCGTCCTCGCATTAGGCAATTTGGATTTTAAGGAGATGCGTTTTAGATTGGGTTTGCCCCTGTTTAATGAGATAAGCGAATTTTATTATCAAACTAAAGAAGATTTGATTTGGGCTTTTTTCAAAAACATTGACATGGCGGTAGAGTAGTATTTTTTTTTTAAAATAAAAAATTTAAAGTGGTGGTACATCTGTTTGTTGATGTGGTAAAAATTTTTTTTTTAAATTTATTCCGTTTGACACATCATATTTTTCCGTATAAGAGATAATGGCAGAACTAAATTGACACGGCAATAAAAGGTTAGAGATCAAATTGATACAATTGAAAAGTTAGGTACCAAATTGAAATATGGTGTAAAAAATAGGGACCATTTATGTAGTTTACCCTTTTTTCATCACACCCCTAGGTTTTTTTTTTTTTTTTTTTGGTAATTGGAAAATATATTAATCCCAAATTATAATTTATGCAAATTATTGACTTTTACCCAAACAAATAGAAGAAAACACATGCTCATAAGCTAGTTTAAATTTAAATCTCTCTTCCCTATCTATACACTACTATTTTACTAGTCTTTTTAAAAATCATATATATCAGCAACAAATTGAAGTCCATTACTGCTAAGCCTAAGAAAGCCAAAGGTTCTTATGAACAAAGAAAAATATGGGAACAGGGTTCACTCACTCATATGCATTATTTTATACAACTACTTAAGTCAATAGAAATTTTTGTCCTATCATGGGTTTAAGTATCAATTCCATATTTGTGCGCTTGCTGTAACATGAAGTTTGCTAAACAATAGGATGATTAAAAAAAGATGAATACAATAGTATAAACCACAAAAAAAAAAAAAAAAAAAAAAAAAAAATCATTCAAAACCACAAAAATAGACCAAAATTACAATTGTAAGTAAATGTTAATGTGGAATTTGAAGATCTATTAAAACGTTTCACCGCATATTTGGTTGATTCATATGTAATTTGGATTATGAACCCGTAATCTTGACATTGAAACCTACAGGAGGCTTATTTTCCCTTTAGCATCACATCTATATTCTTTGAGACCTCAAATACTTCCAAGTTCTTTGTAACTCCCACATGAATCCTAGCATCAAAACTTAAAATGAACAACTAAGGTAATCACCATAAATTCATCTAATTTGCCAATAAAATCCCAAAAGTTAATTACACACCAAATACAATAATTTATACAAATTAGAACCATTTGAGCCAAAAATAAAAACTAAAAATCATTAACATATGGAAGCGAAGAAATCAGGAATGAAACAAAATTCCACCCAAGCAGAGTGCAATATATTAAGGATAGAAGAGACAAACCAACGTATAGGAACAAAGCTTGCAAGAGCATGTTAAAAAAGGACCGAGACTCCCAAAGAACCAATAAAGAAGACCATGAACCTTAAATAAGTCTTTTCTTTTTTTTTATAAACCCTTAAATAAGCCTTTATCCCAATACTTAAGTCACAGTTACAACTTTTACAAACCACTTGCTACAAAGTTTTGATACAACTTTCATCAAACACTTGCCCACCAAAATGATACCCAAGTGAAGGCCTTGACACATTAACTTCAAGCTCTTTGAGAATACAAAAAATACACATAATCTATATTAACCACTGATTGCAGAAAATAATGACACTCTTCCACCCAGTTTGAAAGGTGTACAATGATCAAATTTGAAAAGAAAATAAACGAACACATTAAAACCATATAAACATATACCTAAGTAGGGAATATAAACACAATCACATTGGTGAAAATTCTACACTTGACCTTATAACCGCCGAAGGAGAAACATAATAGGACAAAGAGGTTGAATTTGATTTCTCTTGCGTCCTTACTGTGTGCTCTGCTATTGCCTCCATGACTTGACAGTGTTCTACCATAGAAACACCCACTTGATCTATCATTTCACAACACAAAATTTGTTCACTCTAGAGAGAAAGGGATGGTGTAATAAGATGTTTGTTACACAAAAAAAAAAAAAGGGAAAATATAAACAATTGTGGGTGTATATTTGCAGGGAAAGAACCATTCCTATGATGCAAATGGTATGTATACATTATTAACAAAGCTATGTGAAACCCAATAGTAACAAACAAAATTCAACAGAAACGAACTACAAAGATAAAAAAGAGAGAAAGAATAATAGTTTTTTTTTTTTGGCCAGGCAATTGCTTGCCATCTTCCCTTGTAGTCCCTATTCTTCAATATCTACCCGAACATTACATAGAGAGAGAGAGGGTGGAGCAGAGTCCTTTTGGAGGTTTTCTTTTTTGGGGCGGTTTGTGTGAAGATAGGTTACATGGAAAAGGTGGGTTAGGTGATTCTAAGAAACTTGCCTTAGAGAATGCTACGATTTTGTTGGACATGTTTTTAATGGGAGTTAAATATGTATTTTTACTTAACTGTCCTTCAGTTTTGTTTCTACTTAAACTTAGGAGTGTTGGGGTATTTTGAAATCAGAAAAAATCCGGTCTAAACAAGAGAAACTCCTTAAATAGTAGTATAGAAACCCTTTAAATAGTAGTATAGATATGACAAAAAATTTGGTTATTGAATGCAAAGTCCTTGCATTAAGTTAGTTTTGGTTATACTTTTTTTCTCATGCCTTAAGGTAGTACCTAAATATACTTTAGCATACTTAAAAAAAAAAAGCAGCAAAATGTCTCGATCTTCTAGGCAGGTGTCTTGATATTTTGTCACTTCTTTCTTAAATTTGGGGGTAACAGCCCAATTTTGCTCTATCCATTTAGATTCTTGGTCTTTTGTAACTGTTTGGATGGCCTACATCTAGCTACCATGTAATATGCACATGTTTAATGTGCATCAAGTTGGCTAAACACATACTTTCTCTCGGCATTCACGCACGTTTAGTTTGTGTAACAACCAAATGTGTGATGTAGTAGCAAATTTTAATGTGAGACTTATGGCAGGAATGTAACACATGGTCTTTTAAAATACAGACTATTATATTGCTTGCGTGCTAAAAACAATTCAGCGACTTTAACTTTTACTTGCTTTCCTTAAGAACTCAAAACCTCCCATAATTCCTTTATGCAACCATTGATTTCATCCATATTTTCCAATGGCTTGTGTAAAAAAAGGTTGTAGATCACTCTACCAAGTCATCTCTTGAAGATATAATCCAATTCAAATCAAACTTTTTTGTTACTTAAACACTTCACATTGGCCTTACTTTTGATGAGAACTAAAAAACTCCCAGTATCCTTTATGCAGTCCAAATAGATTTCTTAATGCCATAAAATCCAAATTGGATGACATTATTTTAGGAATATTTGAATTACAATTCCTTGTTACTCATAAACCTTAGTTTGTAGATAATGATGAAATTGTGCATGCCATTATATAAGACTATAACATATTAATCACGATGATTTATTTTAATTATAGAAGTGGAGATTCTAACTGATATATTAGTGTATTTGGAATAAATTAAGCTGGACTGCTATGATTTGTTGTTCTACTAATGACAATCTCTCGGCTGTTATATGCTTCAATTTTCAATGATGAGAGGACAGTTAACTCAAAAGTAAAGTGTAGGTTACTTTGATGTATATCGAAGTGAGATATTATTTGGTCAATACCTCAGTACATTGAGTAATCACTTGTAACGTTTTGAGAAGCCGAGAACAATAGGGATGACAATGGGGTGGGGCAGGTCTGAAGGATGAACTCTTCATTCCCGCCCTACATGGTTTTGTCTTACCCCATTCCCGCCTCGTCTTGCATGATGGGAAAAATTTTCTTACCCCATCCTAGCCCCTTGGGGATCGCGAAGCCTCGCCATACCCTGTAAAACTCTACTTCTTATTAATTTGCCCACAACTATTATAATTGTTTTTAATAAAACACGTCTTGTTAATAAAAATATACTTGAAATTACAAATAAATTTATCCCATCAAATCAAACTAATTTTTAGCAAAAATTGAATAATATTATTGAAGTGTTTAACAAGACAATATCACAACAAAAACAAAAATCTCACAATACAAAATCAATGATTCAATAGTATATAAATTTGTTTATAATAAATACAAAAGAAAATGTTAAAATTGGTACCTTATTTCCAACCTTGTTAGAGAAAAAAAAAAAAAAAAAAAGAGGCAAAAAGCCTTGTTGGATAGAATAAAATAAGCTAATAATATGTTTGTTTAAATAATAAGATTTTAGGTTATGAAAAATTTACAATTTAACTCTTATCAATGTGGGGCGGAGCAAGTTGGGTCTAAAGAGACTAAACTCATCCCTACCCCACCCCATGGTGCGAGGTTAAAATCTCACCCCATCTCCGCCCAACCACTTTATGGGGCGGGGAAAACCCATGTGAGGCAAAGCAAGGAAGGGCAGGTTAAGTGAGGTGGGACAAAATTGCCATCCCTAGAGAACACTATTTCTCATTATGAAATCCATAATACTGATAAGAGACAGTAAACGTTCCATTAAGAAATAAACAATGATTGAATATTCAGTGTGTTAGGTCTGACTTTTAGTAAGTAGATATAAAAATTTTATTCTATGGAATTTGACTCCTATAATATAATAATAATCAAGATATTATATTGAGTACTTAAGGACTTAAGAGTAATATTAATAGAGTGACAAATTGACTGTAACCTTATGAATTATGATTTTACTTATGATTTTATTTCACTATTGATAATTTCATGAAGGAGTTAAATGAAATTTTAAGTTAGGGATTTTCCTACTTGCTTGCTTACCAAGCCATCCTAGCAAACTCATCCGACTATGTCAATAACAAATAGAAAAGTAGAGTCTTGAGGAACTTGTTTAATTAAATAAAAATCCAGAGTATCATTATTATTATATAGTGTAAAATATAATTAATAGTAACTTTTGGGTTGGTTATGAGATGACCAAAACCCAAGACTCATTGGAAATAGATTTTTATTTTTCATTTTGCTCACACCTCAAACTATATATATAAAGCTCTTAGAGTATCTCCAGCAGATTCTTCAAATTTTTGTACTATTTGGAAAATGAATAGTAATTTTTACCTTTTAACTACCCACTTTTTCAAATACATTTTCCAACAAATTCTCTATCCCATTCTCTATCTCATTTAAATATTATTTATTTATTCATTCTTTATTCTTTTTTTATTATCATTTATTCTTCCTATATTCATTCCCAACAATTATATTTTTTAATGAAAAGTGTTATATTTATAACATTTTTCGCAATATTTTCACAATAATCACATCAAAATCTTATGTGGAAAGTTGTTACTAGTTCTAATTTGAGCCCACCATTGAAATTATTATTTTTACTCACCAATATTAACTAATAACAAACTATTACATAAAATGTATTATGAAAATATTGTGGTAGCATTTCTCAATTAAGATTTTTTTTTTTATTATTTTTCCTTTCATTCAATTCATTCTCATCAATACGTTTTCATTTCTTTTTTTCTTTTTCTTTTTTCTTGTTTTTCTCCTCCACACACGTGTTCAGCCTATCTCTACCCACCCCACCCCTTCTTTTATTTTCTTTTTCTCCCTCACATTCAAGAACATTCCAGTAGCTCTCATTTTTTTTTTTTTTTTTCTCTCTAGTTCTATCTCTCTCTCTTTTTTTTTTTTTTTTTTTTTTGTTTGTTTGTTTGAGAAGCAACGGAGAGAATGAGAGAAAAAAAGAAGCTACAGAGATGAGAGAAAAAAAGAAAAGAAGCAACGGAGATTAGAGAAAAAAAAGAAAAGAAGCAACGAAGGTGAGAGAAAAAAAGAAGCAACGGAGAGAATAAGAGAAAAAAAAAATTTCAAAGGAGAGAGAAAGAATTGATATAATAGTAGTTGGTATAATTTTTTAATCAAAAAAATTCAATTGCTAATGTATAGTAGCCCATAAAATTTGATGAGGTACTATTCATGAGCCAAAAAAAAATTCAAGGTTTAAAGAATCTATTGTAGACCATTTTTTTGGGTCCCATTCTTTATTATAGAGATTATTTTGCTTTTAGCTATACCATTTGAGATGCTCTTAGAGGGTTTAGCCACAGTGTGTTACACACACAAAAGGGTGTTCTAATTGCCAAAACACGCCTAGTTGAGAGAAATCTCAATAGGCAGCTACACCAGTGAAAAAAGAAAAATATTCATTCATCCTCTTTAGGGCATAAATGGATTCAAGAGGTTTTCTACAAAATAAGATCCCACACTCTTGGCCAACTATATATTCATTGAGATGAAGACATGGTTCAATAGTAGATCAAGTACTATTTTTTAATTTTTATTCTAATGTTCCAAGTTTTAACCATGAAGCTATGTGTTTTCTTATTGAAATTTGTAGATTCAAAATAACAACAGTTTATGCAAAATATGAAATAGATCATAATTTTATTCCACTGAGTACAACATATTCGATGATGTATGTAGTTTTCTAACATTGTCGAGAATCGGAGGTAATATTTCAATATGTGGAAAATAATCAAATGATAGGTTTAAATACATTTTAACCCTATTAATATTGTGAGAGAAGTAAAATAATCTTCAAGATTCGAGGATCTACCTAAATGCTACTATATTGGTTTTGCCCTGATTATTAAAGTACTTGCGGATATGTATTCATTTTCATATTACTATATGACTCATAACTATTATATCAAGAGGTTGTGCTATGATTTTTTTTTTAAAATGCATTTTTCCATATTATATGACAAAAATGAAAAGGTTTTGCCGACCATGTTATAAGAGAAAAAGAGAAGAATGATGGCTTTCAAAATGGTACTTAATATTATGGGTACAAATCCAAATTTTAATTGTTAGGATTAAAAAAAAAACTAAATTTATAATATTGTTAGTCTAATTATATTTTTCAATATATTACTAATATTTGGTTTATAGAGGGGACTATATTTATATTAGTTTTTTTACGAGAATATATTTATATTTAAACTATTAAATGGTTGTATTAAATCTCTCAATCATCATATTTAATAGTAAATACCAAACCTTTGGTGTTCCTAAGATACACGGACTTAATAGTAAATTCATGGTGTTATTTGCTAACAAGTTTCAAAAAAAAAAAAAAAAACCTTAATTTATTTTGATGGGTGAATATTCCTTTTGATCCAAAAAGCATCAACAGAGAAAATCTAGTTTATAATTGTTAAATTAGATGTGTACTAGTCATAACAAGGACACAAAAGTCTTCAACCAATAAAAGAAGAGAGATCAGTAACTCAAAGCTTAAGCCCAATAATTACTATCTCATTAAATAATAATTAACAATAGTTGTAATTAAATATTGAAAAGAAGAGAATAATTAATACTATTTGCAATTAACTATGGGGGAAAGAAAGAAGAAAGAAGGAAGAAAGAAGAAAGAAGAAAGAAGAAAGAAGAATTTTCCTTTTGCGCGTGGACAATGGGACAGTGGATGTAACTTGTAAGCTTGTATGGGTACCGGGGTACGCATTGAATCGCATCTATGTTCTCACGTTCCATCTAAAGAGAGACAAGTGTGAGCACTCTTTGCAATTTTTTGTTTAATAAAGCTATGATATACTCTAAAAGTCAAAATATACCTACAAATATAATCACTTTAAGTTTGCCCATTCAACCAAGAAATTTGAATAGAATATCAAAATCATTGTGTACCTACATTTGTGAATTAATGACAAATGTATTTATTCATTAAAAATTATAGTAATATTTTTATTCACAAATTATAGTAATATTTTTATTCACAAAAATTAGTTACAGTTTTTTAGATAATGTACATCAGAAGTTAAATTTTATACAAGTAATTGTACTACATTTTTTTTTCAATATCTAAAGTCAAATTGTACTTGTACACTAACGTAAAAAAGACACACATAATCATGTTGAACTTAATCAAGGTCTGACTTGATTGCTATTGGTACCGACACATTTGTAGTACCTATTATACTTGCATAGGGATCGAACCACAAGTTTCTCATTCCCCCTATTTACCTAGTAAAAAAAAAGTGTTTATTTCATCTAATAATTAAGTATTTATTATTATTTTAACATGTGACCTTAGGCGCTCAATTTGTATTTTAAGTCTTAATTGAATATGACTTTTGTTAAGAGTTTCCATAGTAACACATATTAGGGTACATTTAATGGTCCATTCAATAATATTTATACTATTTTCAATGAAAAAAAAAGTCAAATTTTACACAAATATCAAAAGAAACGCATATAATCATTTCGAATTTAGAGAGAAGTGAATTATTGATGAGGTATATATATATATATATATATATTTTTTTTTTTTTAATTATTATAATACATTGCATGTCATACTTGAACATTTAATATCCCGTAATTTGTGTTCTTACAATTTTATCAAATTAATGAAATGGAATAGAATGAATCATTAAGAAGATATTCTATTTTCATCTATTCCTCATCTAGGAATTTGGTGAATATTAATTTTACCCATTTTTATCTCGTTGAGTAATTTTACTGCTTTTTTTGGGGGGATTAATTTTATCCATATTTTAATAAAATATAAATTATATAATAGTAAAATTATATATATATATATATATATATATATATATATATATATATATATATACTCCAATGGGGAATAAATATATATTCTTCTTCTTTTTTAAAATAAAAAAAATGGGTGGAAGGGGGTGACCAAAGGTGACATACCTACTTGGGTGTGACTGTAATAACATCTTACTCATTAGAATCGGGTCTACGAAGTATTAGAATGGATAGAGTCATAATCTAACCAATACCTATTAAAGGCATCGATTGACATCCACCAAACCTATATATTCCAAGTCTAATGCCACCAAACATCCAAACCACCACCCCTTTGGTAGTAAATACATTATATTACTTTTGCTTTAGTTCATATTCTTTATAAACACCAAGCAAGATGTTTGAGAGAAAATAATACCATATTACTTTTGATTTCATACTATTCATTTATAAACTCCCAAATATATGGGAGAAAAGTACTTTGATCTTGTTCACTTTATTTGTAAATTTCCCCTATAAACTCACAAGGGTGCATTTGTTTCAATGGGTTGAAACCTCATTAGCATTTTTTAAAAAAAAGATAAAATGTAAATTGCATTATCTGAATTTGGTTGAAATTCATTTTAGTTTTCTAATTTTACTTTCATTAAATTGAGTATTTTAAGTTTCAAATTTATTAAATTCAAACATTATGTTCAATTTTGTTAAAAAACTGCCCTTAAAAAAATTATTTTCGTATGAAAAAAAGCTATAAAATTAATCTATAAAAAAAATGTATAAAAAGAATGAAAATATTTTATAGATATTTTATGTAATTATTTAATTGCATACTCAGTGACAATTTTTTAATAAAATTTGACAACAAACCTAAATTAAATAATTTTGAAATTTAGAGAACTTAATTGAACAAAAATAAAGTTAAAAACTGAAATGAATGTCAATCAAATTAGGATGTAATCTATTTTAGCCTAAATTTAATTATCACTTTAAAAGAAAAAACGAAAAATATTCCTACTTTTTATGGGAAAGAAACTCCACTAGTTATGAGTATCATGAATTTCCTTTTATGAAGTCCTAGTTGAATGGGAAGAAAAGGTAACAAAATTAGTTTTGATTTTCGTTGAATTTTCCAACTTTGTATAGGTGGACAGTACACGCGGTTTACAGTTGAAAAACTCTTTTTAAGGATAGACAGCGCACGATAGTAAACATGTTGGGGCACAGGGGCACGCATTGATTTCCTGCTTTCTTCTCTCTCTCTTTTTCCCAAAAGAAGAGAGAGAAAGAGAGAGAGTCAGACAAGTGTGCGCATTGCGCACCCTCTCTCTCTATCTCTCCGCTTTTCTCTCGTATATAAAAGCCAGTCCAAGTCAGCTAGAAGAGAGAGAAAAAAATAGAAACAGTAAACAGTGTGTGTAAGAAAAAAAAAGAAAAAAGAAATAGAAAGAGCTGAAAAAGAGGCAAAAGGAGAGAGGTCTTGTCGGCTTCAACCAAACACGACCTTATCGATCCCCATTCCATTTCCACTCGTTTTTCTCGATCTCTGTCTCTCTCTCTGAGTCCGAAACTGAAACCCTAAAACTCCGATTCTCTCGGCGCTCGCTATTGGAATTGTACGAACCGGACGATAATCACACAATCTTTCTCTCTCTCTCTCTCTCTCTCTCAGGTAACTTATACTCTATCTATATCTGTTGCTCTCTACGGTTCGTGTTTTTTTTGGTTGTTGTTGTAAGAGTAGGATTTCTCTGCGGTTCGGATTGTGTAATTTTGTTCAGTGTGCGGGAATCTATCGTACAGTTAGGGTTTTCTTCACTGTGAATTGGAATCTGAGAGATCGGGATTTAGTAAGTTGTTTGGTTGGTGAGAAAATGAAGGAAAGTGAGGAAGAAATGGAAATTGTTTCTAAATTTGGAGGTTTTGATTTTTCTAAAAATAGAAACTAAATAATCGATTGCTAAAAACGGTTTGGTTATAGTCTGACAGTTTTTTTTTTTTTTTAATCTTTGAGTTTTAATCGGGATGGAAATTGTTGAATAATTTGGGGACACGTAACAAAATTGCTGAATCGTTAATTTTATTTAATTTTTTCTGTTATTTTTCTTTGTTGTCTGAGTCTGACCAACCAAACACAGCATTAAATTACTCACTTCACGGTGAAATGTGTGAAGCATGATCCTTTCTAGGGAGCAAAAGTTACGGATCTTTTTACCGTAACTGAATTTGTTTGTTGATTTTGCTTTTAAAACAAATTTGCCGGTTTTCAGGGCTAAAAAAAAAGTGTGAAAGTTTGTGTACTTTTTGGGTTTAGTAATTGGCGTTAAAGTTAGAACCCCCAACTTTTTATGCTTTCATTAAAGTTCGTGCTTTTATTTCATATACAAAGCACAGCTAGAGAGAGAGAGAGAGAGTGAGAGAGAGAGTATTGAAGAGTGACATTTTTGGCTCTGAAGCTTTTAATTATGGGTGATGATGATAATAAATGTGTGATAAATAATGGGTTTGGTTTAGTTGGTTAGAGAATTAATGTGATTTTAGATAATTGCCAGTATTGTCTTTTAAAACAACATTATCGAAGTGCAGGGTTTTATAGATACAGTACTGCTGCTTGGCTGAAGAATTCTGGTTTGTAATGGCATTTTCAGCGTCGAATCATTCCTCCAATGCTTCCCGTGCAGGTTATTGCCTATGATTTGGTGTAGCGTTATAATTAGGTGGAATTGTTGGTAATCTCAAAGGGTATCTCTAGATGTATTTTATGCTGTTAATTGATCTGCATTTTGGAAATGATGCTTTATTGTAAAGTAATATGAATCTGATTTTAATTTTTTTTTTTTTTTGGGGGGGGGGGGGGGTGGGTTTTGAAGATTTAAGATTAACTTATCAAAGAATCATCTATAATATATTCATAGGTGGAGCTTAATGAACTTTCTATTTCTCTTATGTGATCTGCATGTGGGATATGGGGAAATTGTGGTTTGAAATCATCTGTGGTTTGTATTTAGGTTAATCGGATCAACTCAAACCTTTTGTTATCGCCTTGTATATTCATTTGAGGGAAACTGTCTTAAACAAGTATAATTGACAGTAACATGCAGTGGTGCTTTTAATTTTGTATCCTTCGGATTGTTCTTGTGTTTTCATGCCTCTGTCTCTAATTTACTAGCCTTTTCTAACATTTGACAATTCAAAGCATGTGTATTTTGTGTATTTTTATCCATGTTTTGTAATTTATGATATTGTGTTTATAGGGGTTCCCAATGATGCTTTATACAAGGAATTATGGCATGCCTGTGCTGGTCCCCTTGTCAATCTTCCTCGTGAAGGGGAGCGAGTTTATTACTTTCCACAAGGTCATATGGAACAGGTATTTTGAACTTTTGCACATGTTCATATTGATTTCTATGATGTGCAAAGCAATTCTTTTGCAATGTTGGTGTTCAATGGTTTATAACCAGGAAACCAGTGTTTGACCTGTTAGAAAGTAATTGTTTTGCATGTGATTGATATAGGTTGGGCTCATGGTAATCTGGTTTTACATATCCAAGATTTCAATTATTTTATTGTAAAAATTTTATTCAAATATATTTTCCATATAATTTCCACCTAGTTTGAATATCATTGCAATATCTCCTTATTGTCAGTCTTCAGGCCTTTGATATGCACATAATTATTTAATTTTGTTGTCCCTCTCAGTTATTGATTTATGAAATTATTTTGAAGATATGTGGCTCTTTAAGTTATCACACATGCCACTGTTCACTGTGGGTTTTGGTTTGTATCTGGAAAATATTCTGTGTGCTACCTATCTCTGTTAACCAATATCTGTGTCTTTTACAGCTAGAAGCATCTATGCATCAGGGGTCAGAGCAGCAAATGCCTTCATTTAACCTGCCGTCCAAAATTCTTTGTAAAGTTGTTAATGTCCATCTTCGGGTGAGTATGCCATTATCATCATTATTATCACTTATATGGATCTTCCTTTTTCTTGTTTGTTATGTATTTTGGAAGTTGGAGGTATTTTCTATGATTTTCATTCATTAGAACTTTACCTTGGATTGTAGGCTGAAGCTGAGACAGATGAAGTCTATGCCCAAATCACTTTGTTACCAGATTCGGATGTAAGCTCTCTCTGATTTTCTCTTCTTATTGAGTTCATGGCATGTTCGTCCCTTTCTTTGTTGGTTATGTGTTCCTTATCTATACTTTCCCTCTGGAACAGCAAAGTGAGGTTACAAGCCCAGATCCTCCAATTTCTGATCCTCCAAGGTGCACAGTCCACTCATTTTGCAAGACGCTTACTGCTTCTGACACGAGCACCCATGGTGGATTCTCTGTTCTTCGTAGGCATGCTGATGATTGTCTGCCACCGCTAGTGAGCTTCAATTTTTTTTTTTTTTTTTAGCATTTGCTTCTTTAGGAGATACTGGATAGCCCTGACCCATTTTTCCCTGTTTTGTTTCCTGGGCCTAATAATTTCAATATTTTTTGTTCAGGATATGTCCCAGCAGCCACCATGGCAGGAATTGGTCGCAACTGATTTGCATGGAAATGAATGGCATTTTCGGCACATTTTCCGAGGTTGACTGTTTGCATATTGGTTTTTCTTACACTGAATTGACTTGTAGCTGCTAATTTTCCAACAGCTTAGGTTGGAATGTAGTTGTTGCTTCATGCTGTGTGCTACAAGGCTTATATGTCTAATTATGTGACCGTTATTTTCTCTCAGTAGCTTTAACTACTTATCAAAGTATACAAAAAGTTGTAGTAGTATTGGTGCACTTGTAATGTTTCTGGAGGCTGAAGGAGTGTGAATCTTATTGGCAATCAAATTTTGAATGGAACATGGATATACCTTTAATTTCTTGCTATTTCAGAAGCTTTCTAAGATTTTATGTCTGAATTAATTTCTGAATCGGTCCTTTGTTGCATGGTTTATCTGGATGTAATGATAGAAAGTTGGTGTTTATTGTTATTTGCTTTCATTGGTTTGGCTTATATGTCTTCCGGTACATTTATTTCTACATGCTTGTCATATTGTTAGATATAATTCTGTTACCATTTGTTGCCTTGATTTTGTGTATATCTCATTTGGAGTCTTGATTACTATGAAATGCCTGTATCAATATTATATTGATCGAAATCATTCAATTCAGGGCAACCAAGGCGCCACTTGCTGACAACTGGATGGAGTGTCTTTGTTAGTTCCAAAAAATTAGTGGCTGGTGATGCATTTATATTTCTGAGGCAAGTTATATTGTGGTGGAGTTTTTACTTTTGTTACTTTGTTGCCACCAATCATTGTGTCATTTGTTTTATCCAATTATTGTTTCCAGAGGTGAAAATGGGGAGCTGCGTGTTGGAGTAAGGAGACTCATGAGACAACTAAGCAATATGCCATCTTCTGTTATATCTAGTCACAGCATGCATCTTGGGGTTCTAGCCACTGCATCTCATGCCATTGCAACTAAAACACTCTTCTCTGTGTTCTACAAGCCAAGGTTTATGTCTTTTCATTAATTTCAAGTGACATTTTAATTGGTTCCTATTGTTAATATTGTCATGTTTTCTAGTGTAATTTTAAAGTATATAGCAAAAAATTATTTGTGCAAGTATAAAACTATGTCAATATAGGTGATATTCTGTAATGGGATGCCATCCTATCTTGATTCTCATCCATTTTCACATAAAATTATTGGTTTTTGCTCACCCTTTATGGTGCTTTTACACATACCAAATGCCTTTTCAAACGTGATGTTAACGATTGGGAATTGGAGGCAGTTGATTCTTTGTTTGATGTTTTGAGTTTCTGAACTAGTGTTTTTATGTCAGAACAAGTCGATCAGAGTTTATTGTAAGTGTGAACAAGTACCTTGAAGCTCGGAGCCATAAGCTATCTGTTGGGATGAGGTTTAGAATGAGATTTGAGGGTGAGGAAGTTCCTGAAAGAAGGTATGTTGTTTCCCTTGCATAATATTGTGTTCTTGGACTTGGAGGAAGTTACGATGCATCACCTGTCTCTATCATTACAGGTTCAGTGGCACAATTGTTGGTGTTGAAGACAATAAATCATCTGGATGGAGTGATTCTGAGTGGCGATCACTAAAGGTTAATTTATTTCTTTTGTCATACTTATTATTTTTTCGGGATTGGTCCAAGAATGTATTGAGGATGTCTGAACTGCTGTACATCTTATTGAAGTAATTGATTGTATATCTTGACCCCTTTCTTCCCTGTTTCTAATGATATTGTGGATTCTTTAAGGATTGATTTTTTTTCCTGGTTGGGTTAAGAATTTGTTATCTTGTACTTGCAAAGTCAGAATTGGTAGCTAGCTTGAGACTAAGATCTATGTAGTTTAAAATTATTGGATGCTTTGATTTCTGTTTGTCATTGTAGATTGTAGATTTTTTTTTTTTGAGGATATTGAAGAAAGGTAAATGCAAGAGGCAATCATTCAGTACCATTAATATTCAAATAGAAAAGCTTTTCAATATGGGATATTTTGTGGTGGCTTGACTGGTTTTTTAGCTTTCTGTGCCACTATGTTGCATTAAAATTTACAGAGATCCAAAATTTACTGTTTGAAGCAAATGTCCAGGCTGCTCTATTAAGCTTGAGACTAAGATCTGTGTAGTTTAAAATTATCGGATGCATTGATTTCTGTCTGTCATTGTAGATGGTAGAATTTTATTTTTGAGGATATTGAAGAAAGGTAAATAATAGAGGCAATCATTCAGTACCATTAATTATCAAATGGAAAAGCTTTTCAATATGGGTTATTTTGTGGTGGCTTGGCTCGTTTTATAGCTTTCACATATAAATGCTTGTTGACATTGATGGTCCTCTTCCTTCATCGTGGGAGTTCCTCCGTCAATGAGTGGTCTCATATTCCATTGCCTTGTGGAGCAGCGTTGCTGCCTTTTAACTCTTGGGACTGGCCATGAGACATACATCTCTATTACTATGATTTTGTTTTACTTATAAAAAAAAAAATGTTGCACTATAATTTACAGAGATCCAAAATTTACTGTTTGAAGCAAATATTCAAGCTGCTCTATTAAGCTTTTCAACCAAGAGTTATCTTAGCAGTAACACTTATAATCTCAGTATCTCTTGTTCTTGTGAGTTGCAACTTAAAAGCTGTGCATTTTAAATTTCTGGATTATTTTATTTCTGGACTTCCTCTTGCCCTTGACTCTGCCTTTGTCAAGGGTTTAATTTTGTTGTTTAAAATTATAAGTGATAAATTATAATCTACCAACTTTTCTTGGTTTGGGTTTTAGGCGGACCCTTAAACTATCTGTTTGCAATGGTCTAAATTCAACTTTCTAGGTTCATGTTTCCGACAAATGATGGTATTGAGTCTTGATTGCTCAGGTCCTACATATAGTTGGAGTTTAATTTCTCTTAAGGTGAACTTTGTGATGCAGCTCTGATGAATTTGCCCATTGCTACTTTTAACGTGGCATTTTTTCTTCACGAAGTCTTTTATGTGCATGCACCTGGAAACCATTGACTGATTTATTTGTTTTCTATTGTAGTGACCCCACTTATGCTTGCTTTTAGCAGAGGGGAAAAAAATCCTCTCCCACTTAAGTCCTCAAATCCTCTCTAATTTTTAAGTTAGATGTGAGACGCGGTATTTAAAAAATTCAATGGTCTTGGAAAACCCATGTAAACCACTAAATGACCATTGGATTTTTAAATGCCATGTGTATCATATCAAGCTAAAAATTGGAGAGAATTGGAGGATCGATTTTTGACTTGTGATTTTTTTTGGGGTGTGTTTTAGGTTGGGTTTAATTGAGTGGTTCTTCTTATATTCATATTTGATATAATTTATCTCACTGTGAATGGTATTGTATTTCAGGTTCAGTGGGATGAGCATTCATCAATTGTGCGTCCAGATAGAGTTTCACCATGGGAATTGGAGCCACTTGTGGCAAACTCTCCACCAAGCTCGCAACCCACACCACGGAGCAAGCGGGCACGGCCTGCTGTTTTACCTTCACAAACACCAGATTTTCCTGTACTTGGTATGAAAGTTTTCTAGTGGGAAATTATTTATGCCAATTATGCTTGTTGGTTTGTGATTAAAACTTTCTTGCTTTTGTGTATCAGGTGTGTGGAAATCCCCAGTTGAGCCCTCTGCTTTCTCATATTGTGAGCCACAACGTGGGCGAGACTTCTATCCATCGCCTAAGTTCAGCTCTGCTGCAAAAGGAAACTCTTTCAGCTTTAGTGGTAACAACTCTTTGCCTGCTGTTTCCAGCAACTCGGCATATTGGTCTAATAGAGGGGAAGCTGTAACAGAGTCTTTTTCACCGGTTGTTAACAAAGAATCAGGTGAAAAGAGACAGGGAACTGGGAATGGCTGCAGGCTCTTTGGGATTCAGCTACTGGACAATTCCAATGTAGAGGAAACTTCTCAGGTGGTTATGTCCAGAGCAGTCGGGGATGAACAGCCAGTTCCATATTTAGATGCGGATTCTGACCAGCATTCTGAACCAAATCGATCTGATGTTCCTTCTGTTAGTTGTGATGCTGAGAAATCGTGTTTGAGATCTCCTCAGGAGTCACAAAGCAGGCAAATTCGGAGTTGCACAAAGGTATTTTGGCTCCTGTGCTTTTTCTCCTTCTCCTCTATTTAAGAGGTTTTGTCAGTTCTTTGATCAGTATCTGGTGCAGTTATGGTTTTATAGATTAATGGGCTGATGATCTGTCTCAAAAAATTTGGTTCTAGATCTCCTTCATGCCTTTTGCTGCCTGAATCAAGCCCAAGGCAGGCTGATATTAGATTTTTAAATGCTCACGCTGTGAATGGAATATTTAAAACAATTTTTAGAGAAGGCTTTGTGGTTTGGGTACTTTCTCCAGGCAATTAGAGCTTTTACATTAATTTCTGCTTGGGGTTTCATGTCTTGTTTGAAGATAATGTAAATTTTTAAGTTCAGATCAACTCTTCTCTTTATCTCTGTTAAATTACCGATTGTCCCAAAAGCTTAAGCTATTAGGAAATGGTGAGTTTAATCACTTAACCATAATTCTAACACCCCCCACTTCTGGGCCTAAACTTCCCCGTAGTAAGTGGGGGCCCAACATTTGGGAAATAACATTTTAAATGGGAGGTAGAGAGTAAGGACATGGATCAAACTCAGGATTTCCTGCTTTGATACCATGTTAAATTACCGATTGTCCCGAATGCTTAAGTTATTAGGAAATGGTGAGTTTAATCACTTAACCATAATTCTAACAATCTCTATGCATGTGTGTACACTATACAGTTCCTGACAATAATAATAGATCATGTCATGAATAGGAATACTCAGTTTTTTATTCTTCAGCTGGGTCTGCTACATGCTATTTGGGAATATCTGAATAGTATTTGTCATTTTCCAGGTCCACATGCAAGGGATTGCTGTTGGGAGGGCTGTTGATTTGACGCGGTTTGACCAGTATGAGGATCTGCTCAGGAAACTGGAGGAGATGTTTGACATTGAAGGCGAGCTTTGTGGATCTACAAAGAAGTGGCAGGTTGTATACACCGATGATGAAGATGATGTGATGTTGGTTGGGGATGACCCATGGCAGTAAGTTCATTTGAGTTTCTATTTGATTTTTCCACTCTCGGTCTCTCTTACTTTTGCTAAGTCCCCAGCACATATTTACCCATATCTGTCATTTGTCTTTCAACTTGAAGAATGAATTGAGTTTCAGTTGAACCTGTGGTTCATGTTCAATGGTGTAGCGCTCACCAATAATTGGATTTCATTTGATTGTGACTCTAATATATTAGACCATGAAATGTGGGAATATTCACAACTACTCAAATCATATTCCTGCACCCCAAAGTAATTATGTAGAAGTGAATAGTCTAAGCTCATCATATCAAGATATTCTCTCTAGATTGTATGTTGGAGTTCCATTATTGTTCTGTCATTATCTTTTTGTTGCAAGGTCACCTTAATTTCCAGTAAATGTAAATTGTGTTAAACACATCATCCTTGCTCTATTGGGCAAAAAAAAAAAAAAAATAATAATAATAATAGTAAGAAAATTCAGGTAGATCTTCATGTTCAACCCTTTGGGGTATGAACTTCGTATGTTCCAGTGTTATCTTCGGTTGATTTCTGCTTTAATATATGGGTTTGCTGAGCCAGACTTATATAGAAAAAATGCTATTGGGATTATAGGTAGAGACGTAGAGTTACCTGCCACCATGACTTCTAACTTTATTCTTTGATAGTGAAGTTGATTTTATTTTCCTACATCTATTGCAGTGAGTTCTGCAGCATAGTAAGGAAGATTTTCATCTACACAACAGAGGAAGTCAGGAGGTTGTCGCCAAAGATAAAACTTCCAGTACCTTCGGAGGCCAAATCAGGTATGCCAGATTCTGAAGTGGCTGTAATTATTGAAGACCATTCATCAGTTGTTGGATCTGGGTGCTGAAGTACCCATGTCTGGTTTCGCCTGAAACCTAGTTTAGCTAAACCATGAACGCTGAAAAGAAACCAGAAAAGCAAGTTACGAGGTAAAGAGATGCTTTGACTGGTAAGGTTTTGTGTATAGTTTTACACGGGTGTTGCTCTACAACAAAAACATATTTCGAGTGGAATGGCCAGTACAGTTTCTTGACATGCTGCATCAAGGACAAATGGAATAATACGTGGAGGGCAGTTCTTGGATGCACATGCCATCTGGACAGTGTGACTAGCTTTAGGGTTTGGGTGTTTTGGTTATTATTTAAATTTAAGGTTTAGTTTTGCCAAAAGAATTGCTTGTTCAGACTTCGGATAGGCGACAAGTTTGTCAGCCTCAGAATGGAAAGGATTTGCTTCTTAAAATATATATATTTTACCTTTCTTTCCCCTTTCCCTTCTCCCCAAAGTTTCTTTTTGTTATTTATACGATACATCTATCTTGTATATATGTAAATACATTATCTTCTCTTATCTCTTGCAATTTTTATTGTCCTTTTTGGTTTTAATTTCTGGCAATACAAGGTTTTGCTTTGGATAGAGTTTACCTTGAATGGTTTCCTTAGAGATGAAGCATAGTAGTGGCAGTCTCTGCTTATTTTCTGTTCGTTGATGGTGGATCCAAGTGCTTGGAACCTTGTGCTTTTGTCAAGGTGGCTGTCTATATCGTGTTATATACTGTAGTAGATTGGAGCTGGACTTGGATATATATGGAATCATCAAATGGCCCTGGGTTGGAGAGCAATGACCCAATTATATGTAATCTTGTGAGTAAACGTGGAGTAAATCTTACATCTGGGTTGGGCGAGCGGTCTGGACAATGTATATTCTGGCCAAAATAGTGTATACTCAAGATGCAGAGTTTGTGTTCTCTCTCTCTCTCTCTCTCTCTAAAAAAAAAAAAAAAAAAAAAGAAAGTAAAGAAAAAGTTTTGTATTTCTTTTGCAAGGAACTTCGAGAATGGAATATTTATGGAGCAATTGTCTCGTGAATCCGCAGGTTTTTTTTTTTTATGCGTTCTTTCTGTTAAGTAGGACAGACCAGTATTGGGATCCAATATTTTCGGCCTTCTTAAAGGTCGAAACTCATGTTTTGGTCCAACCTCCAAGAGGTATTAAGCCTAACTATTAGGGAAGCGTGTTGATTATTGACCACTTTCTCTCTCTCTTTCTCTCTCTCTCTCAACCAATCTAAGCTAGTCAATTGATAAACAGTAAACCGAAATGGTCTGCAAACATTGAACCGGAGATGCACCTTTTGTCATTTTGCTGAATATCCCGACAGGAGCAGAACAAAGCATATTTGGTGGGGCTGTGGGGACAAGTGGGCTTGCAACGGTCACAAGATTTGAAAATTGTAAAAAAAAACACATAAAAGTAAACGTTTATATTTTTAGTAGTCTCAACAGAGACAATCCACCGCTCCTCCTCTTTTTTTCAAAGATTCCGTATCAATGCTGTTGAAGAGTGCATATATGCATCTATGAACTCATCAACAATTTCATCTTCAGCTCTCACCCAATTTCCAAACCTAAAAAGAGTGTTTTGCAACTTCGCCAGCCACATGAAAATGCTGAAAGCAGTGAAGAAGCTCAAGTTCTGGTCAAGAAAGAAGAGAAAAAAGAAGACCCAAGAGCAAGAACCCTACTACCCTCACCCTCCCCGACCATGTCATTGTTGTCAGTACTCATCATGCTACTCAACAACTCAGCCCTCAGCTCCACCCTTACCACCATGGCTTGAACCTGAGCAGACCACCCATCACCATCATGCCATTCCAGCAGCACCTTTGGTCCACCAGCCAAGTCAATTCCAATTCCAATTACCCCCACAAGAAGAGATTGTCTTGGAAACAACGACTACTCCATTGTATCATCCAACAGTGCCAGTGCCAGTGCCAGCTGCTGCTGAGAGCAACTACTCATCTTATCAGCAATACATGGTGCCAAATCCTGTCTATGGCATGCCTGTTGTGCAAACACCAAGGAGAGAGAGAACTGCAGGCTTTTTTGGATGTCTTGTTAACTTTGGCACTCATCTAATCCGATGCTTCTGCCCTTGTTTTCACATCCGAGAAGTTCACTGACATAGCATTAAGCAAGCCAATTATCATGACTTATTAGTTGGGTAGAATTCTATGCTACACACCCTTTTTTTTTTTTTTTTTTTTTTTAAATGTACTATATCTACATATTATAATAATAAATGAATGGGTTAAGAGTAGGCAAGTATGGTATACATATATATAAAAAAGAAAAAAGAAAAAAAAAGTGTGTATTCTGGTTAATTAGGTAAAAGCCAACTATGTGTATTTAGCAATTGGCATATGAGGGTGTTTAGTCTAGTAACGTTGTTTGTATTTAGTCTAGTAACGTTGTTTGTATTTTTTGGAAATACGTGTGGGTAAAAAAGTGTGTGAAAATACGTATAATATTGTTTAAATATTGAAAATTGTTGTTCTAGTTACACTACCAAACAGCCTCAAAATCTATCAATAACAATTTTATTTGCGAGTAGCTGAAAGAATTCATAATGTAGGCGGTGACTCGTTAAATTTATATGGTCTCCCCCCCCCCCCCCCCCCCACCCCCACCCCCACCCCCACCCCCACAGAATTTTATATTAAAAATTCTCAGTTTACTTTATCTTTTATTATTACTATTTTACTACAGTTCAAGTCAGCTAAAAGAGAGAGAGAGGGAGAAAAGAAAAAGAGGCAAAAGAAAAGAGTGTCTTGTAGGCTTTCAACCAAACACGACCTTATCGATCCCCATTCCATTTCCACTCATTTTTCTCGATCCGATTCTCTCGGCGCTCGATATTTTAATTGTACGAACCATACGAGAATCATTCAATCTTTCTCTCTCTCTCAGGTATACTCTATATCTCTCGCTCTCTACGGTTCGTTTTTTTTTTGGCTATTGTTGTTTGCGTAGGATTTCTCTGCGGTTCGGATTATGTAAATTTTGTTCAGTGTTCAATAATCTTTCATACAATTAGAGTTTCTGTCATTGTGAATTGAAATCTGTGAGATCAGGATTTTTTAGTGCATTGTTTGGTTGGTGAGAAAAATGAAGGAAAGTGAGGCAAAAATGGAAATAATTTTTAATTTACAAAATGTTTTTTTAATATTTAAATAATCAGTTCTTGCCCACCACTTGTTAATCAAACTTGTAGGGGCAACTGACCCCACCCGCCAGAACTAGTTACGGGCAATCCACTATATCATATAGTTGTAACCATGACATTTAATTTCTTGAGGAGAAGTCTAGCCTTCTCATCAGTTGTGAATTCTAATTTTCCTTTGAGGGTGTGTCGTTTTTGCTCCACAAAAATTCTTGATAAAGAGACAGACATAACAACACCTTCAGTACCTTCTTCTAGTTATTCTAGTAGTCTTCATCTCTCTCCATTGTTTACTGATGATGATAAAGCTCATTCGGGTAGTTATGATATCGAGCTTGTGGATCATGATATATGGAAAGTTTCATCGGGTTTAGCACAAGCTTGGCGAGAAGTAGATGGTGGTTCTTTAGTGGGATCAAATTCTCTTATGGTTGATGAACAAGTTGATTCTTGTTCTGAAGTTGTTGAGTGTGATCAGGACTTCGATGACATTGATAATATGAGAATTCGTGGCAATCTGTTTTATAAACTTGACCGGGATTCCAAGGAATTTGAGGAGTACAATCTTGATTTCCACCGGAGGAAATCTTCAAATCAAGAGAATGGTCGAAAGGAATGCAAAAAGGCAGAGAAAAAGGAAATTCCAAGTGGTAACATGGCTCCAAGAGTTGAAAAACTTCCTAAGGCAGTAAGCAACAAATTTGTTAAGTCTCCACTTGATGAAATGGATAATGCTTGTGTTGGTAACAGGAAGCTAAGGACTCCGACTTATAATCAGCTTACGGGTCCTTACCACGAACCTTTTTGCTTGGACATTTACATATCCAAGGCTTCTGTTTGTGCCTGTGTTATTCACAGGGTGACAAGTAAGGTTGTTGCTGTGGCACATTCCATTTCTAAAGACATGAAGTTTGACCTAGCTTCAACTAGGAATGTGACTGCTTGTGGTGCTGTAGGGGCGGTTCTGGCTTAGAGAGCATCGGCTGATGATATTCATGATGTGGTTTACACTCCAAGGAAGGGGGACAGATTGGAAGGGAAGCTTCAAATTGTGCTTCAATCTATCATTGATAATGGTATCAATGTGAAGGTGAAGCTTAAGCAAAAGAGACCCATAAGAGGTGGTCTGTCATCTACACCTTAGAAGCATGGTTCAATTTGTTCTTTATAAGTCCAGTCAGTTGTCACCTGAGTCTTTACTCTTAATTTTACTTCTTTAATTGAAACTAGCTCTGATTGCTTTTTGATGTGAACTATTATAGTTCGATCTGACCATTATGAGTTCACAGCAGGAGAAAATTTTAGTGAAGGCCCTTTGAAGAAGACAAGGACCTACAACTACAACAATACAATTCCAACCCCAAAGGTTGTCAGATTCTGAGTGTAGTTTTGTTCACCTCTCTCTGCTCTACAACTAAACACAGGACTAGAGGAATTTAGTCGACCGTGGTCACATGATTCTGTAGCAGGCTCAGTTATTTATTAGGGTGCTCAATATTGCCTTGCATCATCTCTTGTACAATCATTTGGAGTTCTTGGATTTGTTCTTTGTAATGTATGAATAACAATCAAATCTTCTTTCTTTAATGTACTATATTTACGTTTTATAATAATAAATGAACGGTTAAGATTAGGTAAGTATGGTATACATATGTAGAAAAGAAAAAGAAAAAAAGAAAAAAGGTGTGTAATGTAGAATGACCTGTCAATTAGGCTAAAGCCAACTATGTGTATTTAGCAATTGGCATATGAAATCTATCAATAACAAAATTTTTTTTTTTAAAAGGTTTGTAATTAGTTTTTATTTATTTATTCTAAAGAGCAGCTGAAAGAATCCATAATGTAGGTGACAATTTATGGTTTTTTTCCCCATAGAATTCCTAGTTTACTTTAAACGTTATTGTTACTGCTGTTCGGAAAACGAATCCTGATTTGTACATTTTCAAGCACAAAGAGTAAAGATGCATGTATAGTGCTGATTGTCGAACCGTTGTGGTGATAAATGATCACTTATTCCAAAAATTATACCTGAATTTATCATTTAATGTACTTTTTCAATAAATAAAGGCTAAATGCAATTTTCTCACTAATTATCTTAATACAAAACCTACTATCACTCTTCATATACCAAGATGTTTTCCTAAACATTCTGCTTAGTCTCTTCAATAACACCATGATGGTGCTTAGGCTTGCAAATTTCAGTAAGAATACCTAAGCTTATCAAATCAAAGGCAAACCCTATACATTTTGAAAGATGATATAAATAGTTGTGTTAATTTGAATAAGTATGCATGTCTTTTGCATAAAAAGTGCTTCATGTCATCCGTCACCGCCAAGAGAAGTGCTATTAAAGACAATGAGGGACCACACTATTATGATTTGAGTAAATCTAGCATTGCATAAACTTTTGCCACAATTATTCTATGTGACAGACTATGATTGACTATATGTCACTTTCATTTAGACTCCACACTTTTTCTCTACCACTCATAGTATACCACATGGATAGTTGTGGCAAAATTTGTGGATTATTGTGTGGTCTTAGAATTTTTGTTATGATTTTTGCTCTTCCAAAATTCTTCAGTCGTGTGTCCCAAACAAGAGATAGAAATAGATACCCAAACAGAAGATGATTTTCATTTTAGATGGATATAGTCGACTTCGGAGTTCTCAAAATAAGCACCATAATCAATCTCTGAGGCCTTGTTTGGATTTTTTTTTATCACTCATCACTTATCACTCAATTTCCGTCACTCATTGCTCATCACTCATTACTCATCACTTAAAATACCCTACCCATTTGGCACCATCACTTACTTGTCATCATTCAATATTTTTCACACTATTTGTAGGCCCTATACCTGCACTCAGTGCAGTTTTTTTTTTTTTTTTTTTTTTTTTTTTTTTTCCCCCAGTCCCCAAACTCACCAAACCCAATGAAAAAAAAAAAAAAAACAAAAACAAAAACCCAAACTCACCAAACCTAGTGAAAAAAAAAAAAAAAAAACCCGAATCCAGTGAAAGAAGAAAAAGAAAGAAAGAACTGAAGACTGAAAATATTTTGTGATGAAGAACCAAAAAAAAAAAAAAAAAAAAGGAAGCACGAACTGACAAGATTCTGGCGAAAAGAAAGAAAAAAAAGAAAAGAAGAGAGAGAACAAACCCAAGAGAAGAAAGAAAAGTGGAGGAAAAAAAAAAAGGTCAAAAGGTGCGGCTGACCTGACTAGTGGGTCCCTCCATGTGTGTTTAATTACAAAAATGCCATTGAAAACAGCTAAAATGTGTTTTCAGTTTCCATAACTTATCGCTCAAAAATTAGAGAATTGAGTGATGAAAACAGAATTATTGAAATTCAAACAAGTTTTTGAGTCATGTATCCCACCATTTTTGAGTTATGAGTTATGGAAACTAGAAATCCAAACACCCCCTGAATATTTGAAGATTTAAGAAACAGAGACTGCAATCTCACATGAAAATT
This sequence comes from Quercus engelmannii, assembly GCA_029955605.1. Classification (NCBI taxonomy): domain Eukaryota; kingdom Viridiplantae; phylum Streptophyta; class Magnoliopsida; order Fagales; family Fagaceae; genus Quercus; species Quercus engelmannii. The sequence continues at coordinate 105,878,441 of JARPSG010000001.1, read as the reverse complement.
ATATGCAACATTAAAACCTAAGACTATCAACCTAATGCTGAATCTAGATCCTAATTGTCAACAGTAGAGGCAGGAAAGATTATATGCAAAATCAAGAACTAAAGCTAAATGTGATTTATCTGGACATCATGTTTATCATCATTCATCCCTTCTATCATATTGACCCAGTGTGCCAAACTAGTAACTCTCAGCAATTGTGATCTATCTTACAAGTTTCTCGTAATTCTAACTTAATCAGGTTCCCAACGGTCCTGCTTGTCGATATATTTATCAGAGTTGTAGTTTGACTCAAGGTCATGTGATTTGTGTCTCTGGACATACTGATCTGAACTGTTGGACTCACGACTCCCATCTGATTCCAAATTCTCATTTATGCTATCCCATCTTGAGTGACTATGCATGGAGCCTCTTTCCAGACCAGATTTTTCTATGCTGGATTCCCTACTGTGAAATTTATGTTTCAATTTTTTTGCTGGCTCCCCTTCATGATCTGAGTAATCCGATGCTTCATTCCTGTGTCTCGTATGTTTCCTAGTTTGACTCTTGTGTTTTTCTCCATCACTGTCCAACCAATCAGAGCTAAGATTAGTATCATCAGCCCTGTTTTTGCTACCCCCATGATTGTGGTCACGTCTTGAGCTTTTCCTCTTTTTATGATGGTGTCTATCTCGATTGGTGTCCCTATCTGACCACTCTCCTTCAGGATCATGACTTCTGTTCTTGCTGTCCTTATGATAATCTGAATGTCCTACTTTCCTCAGATGTCTTGAGCTTTCACTCCTTTTTCTATGGTGCCTGTCTATGTCTCTCTCCCCATCTGACCACTCTCCATCAGTATCAAGAGTTCTGTTCTTGCTGTCCATATGATCATCTGGATGTCCCACTTTTCTCCTGTGTCTTGAACTTTTGGTCATGTAAGCATCATGTGTTTCCTGGTCTCCATCTCTATCTGACCAATTGCCACCAAATTTTTCTTGGCCTTCACAATCATCCACAAATTTAGCATTTCTGCTGTGTCTTGAGCTTTTCCTAGCATGACCGTCGTGAGTTTCTCTATCTTCACTCCTATCTGAATAGCCCCTCTCAGATTCAACTTCATGTGTTCTATGATTGACATCTCTGTTCTGGCGTCTTGAGCTTTTCCTTGCACTACCATAGTACCTATCTTTGTACCTGTCAGACCATTCACCCTCAGAATCAGTATCATGACTTCTACTCTTCCTATAATAACTGCCTTTAAAGTTCGTATTCTCTCCACGCATATCCTCATCAAGAACTTCCATTTGCTTTCTGTCGTTACTCGTGCGCCCCCTCCGTTGTGTGCTCTTTTGAATATCATTTTTGTTGTCATTTCTTCTACTAGAACCACCACCATTCAAGTAGTCAATCTCTTTGGATTTAGATCTTGAGTAATACCTGCCATGGAAATTTGAGGAACTATAGAAAAACATTCAATCATATAGAAGAAACAGAAAGGGGTAGACCAATTTAAAATGCATAAAATATATAAGAGTTGGATGAAACAGAACATGAAATTAGTACAAGTTTGTACAATTAACTAGGTGCCATTAAAAAAAAAAAAAAAGCCAACAAACTTGGATTCTGCCTTAAATAACGCCAAAAAAGATTTTGCACGCAATGGCCAAATTAAGAAACTGCTACTCCAGTCAACAGGAAAATTTAGCACATTGAATTGAATATTAGCAAGAGTTTTTTATAGAGCAACATTACGATTGACAACTATTTTTTACCAACCAATTTTATTTCCTTCTTGCATATTGATACATTGTTGTGCACATTATCTGGCCATATTTTGAACATTACACGATTTACAAATGCCTTCAAAATTTATAAAATCGTTTGACAGCTTGTTGGGATATCTTGGAATGAGAAATTTGAAAAAATAAATCAACACTCCTAATAATTGAAAGGTTTTGATGAAAATAGATTAAAAACACTTACTCTGGTCTGTTTATATTGAAAAAGTTTAGGATTACTAAAACATTGAATTGCAAAACATAGTTCAATATACCAGGTTTCACAAACACTAGATACTGCATGCTGCATCTACTGCTAAAAGTATATGCACACCTGTCTACATCAGTTAACCTCTTTCTAGAGTGCCTCAGCTGACCCAAACTTTCTTGCTCCACCTCTTTCTGGTACTCCACTTCATCAGAATAACCAAATAAAGAAGCCATCTTTCTCACCCAATATCTTGGGGGTGGTTTATCAAAATCAGCCCATTCATAGTCTCCACCAGGATTGCGGAAACAATGGATAAAATTGCATGCAGTACCATGAGAACATGTCTGTAAAGATTCAACAAGAAAGGCCATTAACAAGAACAAAGGACAGACTCAAATTAACATAGAAAAGTGACTCAAGATTGATGTTCTTATATTATTCAAAACAAAATTTTGGAAAATTTCTGCACAAAATTAAAAGCATAACAGAAACCAGCAAAAGCCAACAAAGAGAATGCAACTGCCTCAAATAAAAATAAAGGTGATGGGCTGGTTGTACCTTGAACCTTGACTTCATATACTCCCCACAAATGGCAACTTTCCATCTGGTGACATTGACAAATTCACAACTTATCTGCCCAAAAAAATACCAATATCAATAAACCACCCTCAAGAAACTAATGTTGAATTTATTATTTATTTTTGGTAAGAAGATTTTGCCACTAAGGGAAGGGAAGGCAAGATTCAAAATTTTAAACTAGTGACCTCCGATTCATGAGGTGTGGGTTCAAGGTCGAAAAATGAAAGAATTAAAGTTGGGCAGTTAAAAGACCACTATGGATATGGCAAAGGAGCAACAAATTATTGATATTCTCATCTGGAACTGGGATAAAAATATTATCTCAATTACAGGTGGAACTGGGACTACTCCAAAAACTAGATTAAAATGATGTTTTAATTTCATAGGACACTCATCTGTCAAAGTAAAATGGTATTTGTAGTCAAAGGTACACAGAGAGAGAGAGAGGGAGAGAGAGAAGAAAAGAGCATACAGATTGTGGAGTATAAAAACCATAATTATCATTACTAAATCCATAAAAACAAGTAGTTATATAACAAAGACACAGCACATATCAATTAAATGATAAACCATATCAAACACCAAATTTCTACAATAAAAAAGTATACAATATGAAATATGGTAGAGGGTAATACGCTGGGGGATAGAGCCAAGTGCTTGTGCAAGAAATACACTGCCTACTAGCTAAAATAATCTTAGACACAGTGACTCATATTGAAGAGACTTCACATTTGAAGCAGATGCAGTACCTGTTTGCCAGCAAAGTACCGACCATTAATAGAATTATAAACAAGAACAGCTGAATCCAGTGACTTATATTGTACATAGACATTTCCCCGCAAGTGGAATGCACCATTTCTGCACACCTGACAAAGACATGACATTTGTTACTCTAAGATTGGAAACAGATACAAGATTTAAGAAAGTCAAGTTCCAGGCCACATATTGTTGCTCCACAACAATATGCTTTGGGTGTTCTCCCTTTCAATATCCTTAAAGGCAAAATAAGGGAAGCTAAAGAAAATTGCTTAGACATATTCAAATAATCTTAAGAAGCAAAGGATTTTTGAAGAGTTTCCTTTTCATTGTACTTTCTAGGAACTGACAATGAGCTCTAGTTACTAGCACCTCCTCCCCTTATAAGAGTGGGGTGGAGGATGGGGTTGTGGGTTCAATGGGGTCAGTGTGTATCTTACCAATTAAAAATAAAATACAATAAAAAATTTCCCAGGAACCAGAGAGGTTAATACATCTCTCGATAGAGTGTAGCATACATGAGTTTAGTAAAAAAAAAAAACTGAAATTTTCATGGACAAAAAATGTTTACATGAGAAAAGAGAAGGGGGGCGGGAGTTTTCTAACATCTATAATAGGCATTAAGTTTAACCATCCTAAATGAGTAAAACAGATGCTTATTTTCTTGTCAGGATATTTTCTAATCTCAGAGAAAGATATATATAACTCTACCAAAATGAAACAAAAATCCAAACTCTGTGCAGTTTTAGCACCGGATAAACAATTCATATTTAATAAATATAAATAATCAACAAATCCTCAACCAACAAGTTGTTCGATGGACACATATTTGTAATAATCCTCAACCATCCAAAAACACAACATCCCACAATCAGGTGAGAACATGTTACTAACATATTTGGCTTTAAAAAAAAATGCATGGACAGCAGTCAACAACCTTAAAATTTACAATTTCCCCAAACTTCAAAAACTCTGTATGCACATCCTCATAAAATTCTTCATAACAACCTTCAACCTCTTCATCTGTGTGCTGAGAAGGAAAAAAAAAAGAAGAAGAAACAATCAAACCATCATAATTTATCAGATATAAAGACATTAGGCACTTATAAGATGATAAGCAACATGATGGATCCTGGTATCTCAATTTCAAAAGATCCATGTAAAAAAGCCTGCCAGCCTCCACAAAATCATGCTCATGGTTTTAACTTTGGCTAATATCCATGACTTTTTGATAATATAAAATCGGGCAGCTATGGAGACTACCCAATTTGAGTTGGTGTAAAATTAGGCCGTGATCAGGAAGTTTGGTCACCTTTTGATAAGACAATAATGAATTAAAAGTTTGGGAAAAAAAATTTTACGTGGTAAGATAAATAATCTAAAATTCAAACCAAAATTTCTCAGAAGTAAGCCATTTTAAATAAAAGATGTATGTACATTTACGGTAGTCAAAAAAAGTTTGTACCCTGCACGTTCAAGAATTAGGACCTATTTTAAAATTTGTGCTGCAAACTAGTTCACCCGTCAATTAGCAAACTAAAAAACACAAGAAGATCAATGACATAAACACAAGCAAGCGCGTCCATGTGCCCAGACACCATCTCTCTCTCTCAGTGACTGTCTAAGCACACATGTAAAAGAAAAATGGCAAACCAGCATTGGCTCAATTATAATGATAAGAAAAAAGTCCATATAAAAGCTAACTTATCATATTGGACTTAAAATTGACACAAGATACTTCCCCTAAACTGGGGCATGTATATGCAACAATGCAAAAAATGTAGACAAGAGGAGGTAGCATATAGCTAATTTTTTCACATTAGCAACAAGACTTAGTAGTTGGAAGGTTATGCTTCAACCCAAGGAGGCAGATGACTCTCGACTAGTTAGGAGTTAGGACCTTCAGGCAACAGGGACAGAAAGGGATATCTTATGACGCTCAAAAGAGCCACTAAAATTAGGAGGTATGAGAAATTGTAAATCCTGGGAATATATTAAATAACTCAAAAAACTTTGGCATAATAACCCTAGATAGTCCTAATGCCTAATGCAAATGCGTAGCATGACAGATTTTGCAGAGTTCATGAGAACATTATACTCTGTATCAAACTTGTGATGCATAAAAACCAAAATAACTAAAGTTAATTAGTCATTTAGTTGCTAATTGGATTAATCATGGTATACAATGTAAGCTTCCATGAACTATTTACATTTCTCATTATTTAATACACACACACGCAAAATAAACATGAATTTTTTTGTTTCATGATAGCAGTGACGCATACGCTCTTCCCTCTTTTCATCTTTAACACAAGAAAATGCCAAATGTATCCACATACAAGTATTGTTGCCTTCATTCTCAAACCTCGCAAGGTAATGGCCATTACCAGCAGAGAGCTCCAATACTCCCAGTCAAAAAATCCACTAGTCGTCAAGGAAAATACTCATGAAGTAAGATAACTATAATAAATTTACTAACAAAAAAATCTCAAATATGAAACCAAACTCGGTTTTATGGAATATAAATAAATGAAGCATAATTAAAAAAAAAAAAAAAAAAAACCCTTCCCTTATTAACTATTTTTTGATAAGGAATTTTTTTTTTGAAGTTCACAAATGATGGAATAATGGTTTCATTTATATAAGATCAAAGGAAAAAAATAAGGAAGAAAGAAATAAAGAAATGAAAGGGTAAAAGGAAGCTAAAAATAAAAAAACGTAATAATCTAGGAGATGAACAATTACTAGTAAAAAAAAAAAAAAAGGAAGACATTGTAAGATAACCACCCCTGAGAGCAAGTAGGATACAAAATTGCTAATTTCTTTTACTCCAACCAACCAATGCCAAAACCATGAACCTTCATTGAAGTGAATCTTGAGATGAATTTCTGATTTAAGGTCAAAGAACAGCAACAATAATTCTAAACATGAAAAGGACTAAATTAAGATCTACGTATAATATAAAATCAACCATAGAAAGACTAACACAAATATAAAAGTTTCAAATCATAACATGACCTATGGCTAAAATAGCATCTGCATTTAGGATTTACAGGGGAAAAAGATGCAAATATTATGCACATATTACATAAGAAAGTACAGGAAGCAGTATGTAGTTCTGCATTGAGCTTAGTTGAGCTTACTGTCACATCATGATTTAGCAGCAACAGTAGCTGAAAATCAGTTTGATATGTTTAGCAAGATGTCAACCACATGCTGATGTTGATAAAACACTAATTCACAAAAGGATACACAAGACATAAATCACCAATTAAGATGTGCCAAGTATTGACAAACGCCATCCCTGACATTATTCTGTGCTGCTTATATGAGACACTTATAGTAGCAACAAAAGAACCCAGCAAAAGAAAAAATTTATATAGTAGAAACAAAAGAAAGATCTGCATAACCATGATGCATCATCCCAACTTATTTAAAAATTGTTAGAATTATGTGGTTAAATTATTAAATTTACCATCCCAATAGCTTAAGCTTTTAGGACAATTAGTAATTTAACATGATATCAAAGCCAGGTTAAGCTTAAGCTATTGGGATATGGTAAATTTAATCATTTAACCACATAATTCTAACAAAAATAAATAAATAAAGTTTTATTTTTGATGATCCCATCTTTAGTTACCCCACACTGTTCAATGACTGTAGAAGCTTTAGAGTTATTATCAGGATACAAGAATCACATGAAGGCAGCGTTTACAGACCTCAAGCCCCTCGTCTTGCTCCCAAGCAAGGCCAGGACCATTGTACATGTTCCTGATAAGCAGTGTGCATGATTTATCAGGGTAAAAATGAACTCTGCTGCAACGCTGACCAAAACGACAAGCTCCAGTTTTTAAATGGAAAGGACAATGAGCTTTATCCTGCGAAATATACAAGTACACAGCTTAAAGATTAAAGACTATGCACACGTACAAGACAGACATATTTAAAGTAATCATGAGAGAGAGGACGTATCTGACTAACCTGTTCAGTTCCAAAATTTGGAACTTGTTGAGTAACATTTTCAATGATCTGTTCTGCTGATAATTTGGGTGCATTCTTATAATCAGCAAATGCTTCAGACTGTGGAGGAAGAGGGTTTGACGTAGGCCTATCAGCATTCTGCAGAGTAAATGATAACCTCTATGAATCTTCACATCCAAAACATAACACACACCACAAAGACAATTAATCTAAATTTAGTTGATGATTGACATAGCATACGTCTATTCTTTGTTGGTTGGCGTCCTTCTTTGGAACCTTGACCCTTTTCTTCTTGACAGTGATCTCGTTTCCTTTCCAGATAATCTCAGCAGGCCCTTCTACATATTCCCAATTGTCATCCTCATTGAGCTCATTTTCATTTTCAGCCTGCCATATTATGCAGAGCAATTTAGAAAAATCATTTCTGATATACAAAAAGAATCTCCTCCTAAATTACAAAAAAACCACTATGAGTTGCTGCCATAATAGCATTCTTAAACATCAATTCTCGCTTTTGAAAAAAATGTATTCTTAAAAATGATGGCTATTCTTTGTCCCCTGATGAAACCCTTCATTTTAAAAATTAATCAAATCCACTTATCCTTAAGATAACCACGTATAAAGACTACAAGTTTACAATATACTTGACTCACAAAAACCAAAAAACAGTTAGCATCAACCAAAAATATACTAAGCATCATCTACGCATCTCTAAGTCAAATTCCCAAGTTTGCATTTAGATTTGAGGGTTTCAAATTCCATTGATTTGAGCTCTGAGGAATTTTGCTCTAACAAAATCATCTACACCTTATCGTTTCAAATCTACCTATTAATAAGGCTCAAATCCATACATAAATTTCATCAAATACAAAGGAAAAAAAAAAATCTGTATCGATTTTCTATTCAAGTCATTTAAACTAAAAATTGAAATACAAATCCTTTTCTTCAAATTCTTCCATTCAAACGAACCATAAATGATATCAAGGCAACCATAACCTCTTTTCTTTCACATCCCACACTTCTTCCCTAAGCTACAAGATAGCAATTGAAGTGGTTTCAAAACTAGCTTCTTTTATTCCACATACTTTTCTCATCATTCAAACAGAATCACAAACTTGAAAATAGAACAAAACAACAAAAAAGAACAGCCAAATTTTCATAAGCCTATTTTCTTTCTTTTTCCCACACTTTCTCAGCAGCCAAACGAAACCGCAAACATACTCAACATATATATCTACATGCTTTCTCATCATTCAAACAGAACCGCAAACTTAAAAACACAGAATAATACAACAAAAATAAACGCATTTTCTTTTCTTTTCTTTTCCCACAATTTCTCAGCATCCAAACTGAAACAATGATCAAATAGAAAAACAAACCTGTTGTTGTCTTCTCGAATCTTCTTCAAGAGCCTTCTTTCTTCGCTCCTCCTCTTCTTCCTCTTCCTCCTCCTTCTTCTTCCTCTCCATGGCTTCGATCCACGCCTTCTCGCGCTCCTCGAACTCCTTCCTATCCCTCTCCATCCTCTCCTTCTCCTCCTCCTCCATCATCCTCAGCTTCCTCTGCTCCTCCGGATCGTTCAGCCTCGCTTCCTCTTCCTCTCGCTCCTTCTCCGCCATTTCCTTCCTCATCTGCTTCCTCTTCATCTTCTTCTTCGCCTTCCTCTTCTCCTTCCTCCTCATTCTCTCCGCCATACCCTCCGTCTCTTCTTCGACTTCCTCCATCATTTCACGCTCTTCTTCTTCTTCGTCTTCTTTGCCTGCTATTGGCTCTGCCATTAGGTTCTTATTACTATGACAGAAGAAAATCGCGCTTGTGAGAAATTTTCCCGGAAAGTTTTGGTCGAGAAAATTCGATGCACACAAATTTTCCCTCAAACAAACAGAGCCCTCTCACTCTCAATCATTCACCACCACAGTATACAATTTACAAAGAACTCACCAATTATGAAATTTTATGATGGTAATGAAACGCACCGTTTAAATTCCCTCTTAAACGCGCCGTTTTCTAGTTAGTGGTAAATAGCGCTTTTATTTAAAATGGGCTGAGGAAGGCAGCGGCAAAGATGAGCTGGGCTTCGAAGTGATGAATCGGGTCGGCGATGGTGCGTGAGCTTCGGTGGCGGCGGTGAGGAGGTTGATGAATCGGTGAGAGTTTGTGGATGAGGATGATGGGAATCGGTTTGTGGAGGATGAGAGTTTGAGCGCTGTGAGAGCTGAGAGCTTGAGAAGGAGCTTGAGAAAAGAAATAGAAAAAGAATTAAATAAAGAAAGAGAAGAAATATTATTTTAATGCTAGTGGTAGAGGGAATAAAATAGTAGTAACATTTTTAAGCCCATGTATCTCTATCTCTCTCTCTCTATATTTGGGTAAATTCCACAAACCACTCCTGAGGTTTGTGATAATACTAACTAAGTCCATAACATTTTAAAACCTACCAATTTCATCCTAAAATGACAATTTTGTCCCTGAACTTAAAAAAAACCTAAACGCCGTTACTTTTTATTTTATTTCCTCTCCCCCTCTCTTCTCTGAGTTTCTCTATCTCAAAACCCTCTCTCTCCACAACGCCAAGGCCGTGAAGGACCTCCGATCCTGCATGGACGCCGACGTGTCCCTCGCTCTCATCAAGACAAGCTGATCAAAGTCAAGCTCGAGGCGCTGTGGACCGGACCAGGACCTCCGTGGTGAATAGGCTGAGGAAGAAGTTGAAGGATTCGATTGAGAGTTTCAATAATCACCTGCAACAGATCTCGTCGGAGTATCGGGAGATCGTACAACGCCGGTACTTCACCGTCACCGGCAAAAATCCCGACGAGAAAACCGTTGACCTTCTTATTTCCATAGGTCACCTTTTGTTTCAGACACTTTTCGAATTTTCTGTTGAGATTTTTAGGAGATTTCGTTGGGAATATTCAAAGGGATTTATGTACTGTTTGGCTTGGATTTTGCTTGTTTTTCTGGGATTTTTGTTGGGATTTTTAGGAGATTTCATTGGGAATTTTCAAAGGGATTTATGTGTGTTGTTTGGCTTGGATTTTTGCTTTTGTTTTGTTTTTTTTTTTTTTTTGGTTTTCTATTGGTTTTGAAAGAGATTTTTATTGGTAGTGTTGTTGATGCCGGTGACCAAATCATGGGCTTCACTTCACTGTGGCTAAGGTTCCATTGCAGATAGAGTTCTGAGATGGGGAACTCAGAGAAGAGAGGGGGAGAGGAAATAAAAAAAAGTAACGGTGTTTATTTTTTATTTTTTAAGTTTAGGGATAAAATTGTCTTTTTTTGGAATTTACCCTATATATTTTATTTCCTTTTACACAATACACATACATATATTCCTGAAACCTGACTCTACTTCCTAATTGAACTCGCTCTCTCTCTCTGAGCCAAAATCCCGTTGGGACGCACGCTGTGTCTCTCGCCCACAGCGAGCCTTTAACCATCTTTCTTGCTTAGGTACTCCTCCGCTCTCTCTCTCTCTCTCGATTGTCTTCTTCTTCTTCTTTTTTTATTTTTATTTTTAATATATGCTATAAATTATTGTTGCATTTGAATCTTTATCAGTAACTTTCCAATGCTGTGTTCTGTTTGTTGAGAATTTTTAGTACAAGAATTTTTAACTTTTTAGGTCTCAAACAATATTTACGAAGCCATGTATGAATTCGTGACTTGAATAGAATAGAATAGAATACCTTTTTTTTTTTTTTTTTGATAAGTGGAATAGAATACCCAATTTGGGTGCGTTATGTGTAAACTTACCAACAACAAAAAAAGTAGATTGGATAAAATGAGAACATGGGTTCTCTTGATTTTGCGTTTTTATTATTAAGTTTCTTGGCTTCCAAATGGAGCAACACATAGAATTGCGGCTTTAGGTGATGAATTTTATCTTTCTGCAGGCTGAAAATATTTTCATGCCCCTTTTCAGTCCTTATTAAAACAGTTTTTTGCTGGGACAAAGTTTTGCCCCAAACACTCAAATTTGAGCAAAATGTTTTACAACAAAACAATGGCACTTTAGTATTTGGTTTGTATAGGATGAATTAGACAGATTCACTTTATAATTATCAATATCAATAGGCCTCTAATCCTACCCGTTTTCAAATCCAAAGCCCAATTTCTTGTTGGCAAGCACAGTATGTTTGGGAATCACAGAATGTGAATCTCAGAATCTAACGATCTGTGCTTGTGGACTTGTGGTGTTTGTGTTTTTACTGATGAGTGATGAACTGATGTTGGTGAATGGTGATTGTGAATTGAATTTTTTCCTTTTTTTTTTTTTGGCTTTGTGACTCTGTGTTTGTGATTCTCTCTCTTATATTATATAGATAAGAGAGATAGAGAGAGAGAGAGTAGAGTTTGTAGAGATTATAGAATATATTAGTGTAGTGTTTGACTGTTTGCTGGTAGATGATTGTATCTTAATATATTAAGAAATAATGATTTTTGTGTATTTGTCTTGGTTGATAGTTTGTTAATACTACATGAAAACGTACTTGAAATTTTTTTTTCCTCTTATCTGCGGCCCCCAGCTTGAAATACTGGGTCCGTCCCTGCTTACCCTTATCTCAATACTTTCTTTAATTCCCTAGAATTTAAGTGTAGGGTAAAAAAAACATGTTCAGGTTTTTACATGCTTTGTTTAATTGCATCAAAATGATTTAGTCTTTGTTTGGTTAGCACCAAAATGCTGCTTTTTAATTGCATTATCTCCTTAGGGAAAAAAATAAAAAATAATGGCAAAATTCTGCTTTGGGAAGCAAAAATGTATTGCACTGTTTTAGATATCTTAGTGTTTGTATATAGTACTATAAGGCTGCCATATATTTTTTGTGCCTTTTGAAAGTTGAGTTTAGTATTAGGTAATTAGAGAGAGAAGAGATAATGGGATTGCCAGATGCACCAGGAGATTTGTCATCAGAAGTGGATGTTGATGCTTTCAGACGCCTCTTCCCTCTTCGTTTTTACGAGCGTCATCTCACTGAATCTATAAGGCCAGATGGCAGGCCACTTGGAAGAGCTAGAGATACAACTATAGCCCTTGGTTAGTTATCGCTTATGTCATCTATTCAGAATCTTATTCTTCCACCTCTCATATGGATTTTACTGTATCATTGTTTGTACTCAAACTGAATTGCTCAATCCTTTTTTCTTTCCAAAAACAAAATCAAGGAGCTGTTGCATCTGCTGAGGGTTCAGCATTGGCAAAGATTGGTTCAACTGTTAGTGCCTTTCTCTTACTTTCTCTCTACATTTTGTTTTGGGCTCTGTAAGCCTAGTTGTTTAATTTATTTTGTGATCTAATAACTCAAAAATTATTGTTCCTTGGATAGACAATGTTGGCTGCTATTAAAATGGAAGTAATGACTCCTTCCATGGACTCACCGGACGAAGGCTGCATAGGTTGACTATTAACTGCATATTTTCATATATATTTTTTTTTGTCTTCTCTTGCCTTTATATGTTTTATATATGGGATGTCAATATGTAAATCTTTGTCATTTCAGCTATCGATTTCCACATGCCTCCAATTTGTTCTCCAATTGTTAGACCTGGCAGGCCAGCCGAGATAGCACCAGTTGTGTCAAAACAATTGTCTGACACTATTTCAAGGCATGTAATTATATTCTCTGTGTACTTCTTTCTGGTTGAATTTTCTTTTCTGAAATCCTTTTAAGTTGGAACAATGAGCACCAAATCATTGACAAAATTTCAACGGAAATTTTATTGATCAAGAAAACTGTAACTAGGGTTCCTTTATATAGAGTTCCAAACTTATTATCCTTGTAGGATTGTAGGAATAGAAAATAGCTCCACTAACCTAGGAAGAAAAGGAATTAAATTCCCGAAACAAGTAGGAAAAGAAAATAAGGTTTAATTAATTAAAAATAAAATAAATCCTAGACATTAATTATTTAGGCCTTAGGCCCAACTAATAGCAGACTTCATTCATAATGCCACCAGTGAGGCAATCTTCTTCTTGCGTCTACATCCATAAGTATGCTATTTGGAGGCCTTTATTGTGTCTGTACCCTGTACCAGGGCATTATATGATCACATATGCCAGTTAGTCTAGTCATTTAGGATAGGATCATGATGCCCAATGAATTTATTGTTTCAGATGAATTCAAAAAGAAAAAAGAAAAAAGAAAAAAAAAAGAACAACAGAATTTGTTATCAAATTACACATGTAGGCTCATCTCCATAACTTTCTCTTTGGTACTTACTTGTTCCTTATCTTGCACTTGTTGTGCCTTGAAGTCTGAAGCATCACCTTTTTTTATACGATTATTTGTAGGGTTGATCAAGACTTCTATTTGGTGGTCAATTATCTTAACTAATGTTACTTTCGTAGCTTACTCAACTTAAGTGTAACTTTACTGTAGTGACTTGTTATATGTGCTGTTGCAGTTCTGGCATGATCAACTTGAAAGAGTTATCCTTGGTCAGTGGAAAAGCTGCTTGGATGGCATACTTGGTAATGGTTTTTTATTGTCTGCATCATTATCATCTTTATCTGTTTGAATTTAGAAGTCTTCCTTTTGATGCTTTCAGCATTTTCTTTTGGACAAATTGTTAATTATAATGGTCCTTTTTCTCTATTGGATGATAAAGAAAGACTCAAAGTCATATCTTGCAGGACATATACTGTTTGGATGCTGATGGTGCTCTCTTCGATGCTGCTTTACTATCAGCTGTTGCTGCCTTTTCTCATTGTAAGATATACATTCTTTCTTTCATTTGGTATTGTCTGTGACCTATTTAGATGCTAGCAACAGGCCTAACAGAAGCCTAGAAAATTTATCATACTTGCACACAACTCAACACGCCCCAAAAATTTGAATCTCGATTATACTGTTTCCTTACCTTTCCTGATGTATTGATGGTGAAGAGAGGCATGACTCTGGTTCTTACCCTATGTATGTAGCTTGATCATACTTGGTCATGTATATGAAATTACGCCTTCTTTTCCCTGTTCAAGTATATGTTGCAAGTTTTATGATGTTTCTGTTGGTTGTGTTTTACCTTTTGGTTTACTTAGAGAAACTGTGTAAATGCACATCAGTTCTTTTATTTATCTTATTGTACAAGCACTGTAGAAAGCTTCTTGATTGTATGGTGCAAGTCCAACCATGTATTGGACCTCCACCAATTTAGTGGTTGAAATTTTTGGATGGTGTTAGACAATTTTAATTTGAGAATTTTCTGTCACATGATCTCCCAAAAATATTTTCATTGTCCAAGCCAATGAGCTCCAGCTTAAATTGTATCTACTATCATTATGAGAACAAATTTTTACTTGTCAAAACCTAGTGGTTGAAAGCTTGGGATGAGCTGTAAATCCAAACATCTGGGGCTTGATTCTCACTAGGAGTTCCACTGAATTACTCCTCAGGGTAGGTGGCCCTGCCTTGGTGAGGTTCCACGTCGTTAAAAATATATATATATATATATATATATCATTATAAGAACAACATGGAGGGTAAGGATGTGGGTTCAAATTCAAAACCCATAGGGTATGCATGTAACTTACTAATCAAAAGGAAAAAAAAGGGTGAGGTTGTGGGTTCAGAACTCACTAGATTTATGAATAACTTACCCAAAAAAAAAAAAAAAATCATAGTCTAATTGCTTTGCTAGAATTAGATGGTCTAAAATTGATTTGTTTTATTGAAATCATAAACTATGGGCGGGATCAGATTTATTTATTAATATTTTTTTGTAATCCAAGTTAGTGATAGATTGAGTGTTTGTTAAAGATTTGTTTCTCAGTTTCAAGTTTTTATAACTACATAAAATTTTTCAATTCATATGTTTGCATACATATGAATGCAGATTTAACTCAAAATCTTTAACCATACCTGCAGTACCTTATTTGTTATAAAATTGTCCATGCCTTGCAGTACAAATACCTGCAGTTTCCCTAAATGATGATGGTAAAATAGTTGTTGTGTCTGAGGAAAATGGAGGAAAGCTGGAAAAGGATGCTGTTAATAAAGAGAGGATGAAACTGACGCTGAAAAGCATTCCTTTCTCACTAACATGCGTACTTCACAAGAATTATATCTTGGCAGACCCCACTGCAGAGGAAGAGTCCATCATGGAAACTGTTGTTACTGTGGTTTTGGATTCTTCAAGTCAACTTGTTTCTCTTTACAAGCCAGGTGGACCAGTTCTCGCCTATACATCTGCTATCCAGGTTAGATTTCACCCTTAAAAACACATTTAAAGGATCCATCAAAAGTGTCAACTTGTTGAGCAATTTTAGAATGTTCCAAACTTTGGTTCTACAATATACTCGGTTAAACCATAACAATTATAGTAGAATGCTTTTTGATTGTGGGGAATATGATCATAATATATCTGAAACTAAGATTGTAAAAACTGGTTGACATTGATTCCATCCTTTTGTGGAATCAAATTGGAACCCAGGACTCGATATGTTGTTGGAAGGTTTGAATTATTAGACCTTTATGTAGAAAAGGAATTAAAATTTTGAAATGGCTGGGAAAATGGTTATGATGGCATTATACTTTATCAAATTTTGAACTAATTACCCCCCACCCCCCTACCAAAAAAAGAAGAGAAAAGACTCAGTGGAGACCATTTTTATACTGGTTTATCCAATTTATGCACAGTTGTTCCAAGGAGCATATATCAGTAGATATTAGCCAATGCCCTTTCAACAATGACCTGTACAAATACAAGGAAAGTTATTAGCTGAAGGCTGATGATGAAAAGTTGCTGTTGTTTCAGGATTGTGTTGCATTGACAAGGCAAAGAATGAAGGAACTACAAAAGATTTTAGATGAAGCCAATTCTGGTATGGAGGTTGAATAGTGCAGTTAATGAGTTTGGCTGTTCTCTTTCACAGCTATTTCTATGTATTCTTTGTTTTCTGTAGTGACATTGTTAAATTTATAAAATTAAAAAAAAAAAAAAAAAAAAAAATTTGAAAGGGGTCTTCATTTTTTTTTTTTTAAAATCTTGGTTGTACAAGTGGAAGAGTTTGTTCATTGCATTTTTAGAGAAATTGTGTAACATTTTTTTATTCTCAATGGTAAATCAAATGCGACTTTCATAAAGAAGTCCACCTATCACTTGTAATATCTCTTCCATTCTACTCAGTTAGTTGCCATTGACTTCTACGTTAGAGTTAACGACTTCATTAAGGGCCTCTTCTCTCTCTCTCTCTCTCGCTCTCTCTCTTTTTGATAAATAATAGCATAATTGAAGGTTTTTTTTTTTTGATAGTTCAATTTTTGCAAGTGGGAGAAGAGGGATTTAAACCTTTCTTCTCATAAAAGAGAACAAGTAAAGCCATTGAGCTTCAAGGCTCTTGGAAATCCATAAAGGAATCCATAGATACCTTATTTTTTTGGGTTGTAAAATTTAGCGTTCCTTCCCTTTTATTATTATATTAATAAAGACAATAAGTAGTTTGAATCTCTTCTTCCTCCAGCCTTGGGGTTAAAACTTAAATAAATTAAATTAAATTAAAAAAAATAGAAAAACAATAAGGTTAAAGATCACTTACTGTTGGATCTTGATGGAAATGTTTGCAGTCTAGACATGGTTTAAAACTTCTTGATGTCCGATGCAATTATGAACTAATTGATAAGGTAGCATATAAGAACTAATTGATAAGTTAATGTATAAGACATGGTTTAAAAAATGTAGAGTGTAAGAAATTAAATATCCAAAGGATTAAACTTCTTGTTTGCCTTTTTTCTCAAAAATGAAAATTCTTGTTTTCTTGTCTTTTTTCTTTAAGCTTCCATTTGGGAGGAGGAAATTGAACGAAATGAAAATAATAGTTTTAGAGTATTGTTTTTGTTTGGGAGTTTAATAGAGGAAATGAAAAATCCATTTTCTTGTTTGAGAATTTAAGTGAGAGAATGAAATTGGTAGAAGGAGTATTCATTCATCTTTATTCCCTTAAAACCTTAAATTTTCATTTCCCCAAAATTGAGAGGAACTAGTGGATATCCCGCGCAATGCACAGTGCATTTTGATAAATTTAGTAAAAAATTATTTATGATTCATTGATTTCATGAATACTATTATTGTTTGTCATAATTAAACTATGAAGTTTTCTAGTAAAACAAAAGTGAAAGTAAATAAATTGGGGGGGAAAATTCCTGTAATTCATTCAACCAACAAATGTCACCATATTACGTTCACATTGTCACCTACAAACCTGGTGGTTGGTGTCTTTCTTGTATGATTTATTTTTTATATATAGATTTTATAGTGTTAATTTCTATATTTCTTATACCACTAAAGTTTCTATCTCCACTATATCAACATCTATAATTTGTATGTCAGTGAAAGTTGCTTTCCTTCTTCTTCCTTTTTTTTTGAATCAAAGTAGCTTTTCTTTAGTTTCAGAATTGATATGAGATAAAATTAAGGCCCATTAATATTTTAATTAAATAAAAGTTTGATTTTCTAAAACCTTAATTATAATAGGGTGAAAATTGAAAGAATGATATCTTAATCAATTAACTATAAAATTTGCTAAAATACAACAACAGAAACAATAATGTCATAATAACGCAATAATATCAATTAGCTATAAAACATTTTTAATTTTTACTTTTCTTATAACACAAAACTACGTCATTTTATAAAGTATAAAATATTAGTATTTATAAAATATTTATGTATAATATATATATATTACACTAGTTTAGTGGTAAGACACGCACGTGATAATATTTTGCCCAGATTCGAACCCCACTAAAAACATTTTTAATTTTTATTCTCCTTATTACACAAAACGATGTCGTTTTTTTAAAATATAAAATATTACTATTTATAAAATATTTAAGTATAAAATTTTTATGTAGAATTACACTAGTTTAGTGGTAAGACACGCATGTGATAATATTTAGCCCACATTCAAACTCCACTAAAAACATTTTTAATTTTTACTCTTCTTATAACCCAAAACTACGCAGTTTTATACACTAACTTAAAAAGAAAAAAAACTCGTGTGGGTTTTTGGTTTCGTGGTTCTGTTACCAAGTCAGACTTCACTGCACTGCGACTAGGATTCTTCAAGGTTAGGTTTGCATCATTTCTATGTACCAAATTATGCGCATCTATTTTGTTTCATATGCCATTTACCCTTGCAGGAGCACTGCCCACATGCTCCAAAATTTGATTTTCACAAATACATGGTGCGGACACTTGAAATTGATTTCAAAAAAGTTGTTGGCATAAGGTAAAACTCAAAGAAAGGTTTAAATTTAATTATTTAATTATTATTTTCCAAGATTCAATTTGACTTTTTAGATAAACGTTGTCAACGACAACTGTAGCTGGTACCTATGGCTGTTTGTTGTGGTTTTCTTGCTACTGAATGTGGCAGGTAATTTCCAAATCTTGATTGATTCACCTTGTTTCATAATTGGAATTAGCAATGGTAGAATAGGATCTTAGAACTCATTTTACGAAAGCGTCAGACCTGATTTCCTTCTTAGCAAATGCCCATACTAGAAATTGTCTAATAGTATCAAGACATTGTTTAAGGTGTAAAAACTAAAAAGTTAAAAAAAGAAAAAAGAAAAAAAAGAAGATCCTCATCATATAATATAATTAGATGGTTTTTCCTGTGTTGGATGTTTCTGTGTCTTTGATTTCTTTTTTAACCAACCAACTTTCTATTTACATAAAACTAAATAAACAAAGAAAAAACAATAACACAATTAATTAGTTTTTAATTTTTGGATAATCAAAATTAAAAGCAATACACAGTATTCTTTTTTGTTTTGGTCAAACGAAACGATGCAATAAAAGAACAACACAACCCAAGCTAGAACTAAAATCATTATACAGAACTTTTCAGCTCTTGAAAATTGAAATTCAATCAAGAGAGACTCTCATCACTGGCCCAACAGCTCTTTAGTCACACTCACACACACTGAAACTCACGGTTCTATTTTATATCTGCTTCAAAATAGGCTTCTTCTTTAAAAACTTGGGCCTGGGCTTGATTTTTAAGCCCATTTAGCTCTCAATGTATACATTTTAATTTTTTTTTTGGGGTAAATTTCACTAATTACCCCTGAGGGTTTGGGGAAAATGCCAAACAGGTCCACAACTTCTCAAAACTAACCAATTTGGTCCAAGTACGACTTATTCTCTAAACACACTTAACAGACGTTAATTTTTAACTCTATTCTCTCTCTTCTCCTCTCTGACCCAAACTTCTCCTCTCTTCTCACTCTATCGCATGCGTTTCTTCTCTCTTTTCCTCTCTGACTCAAAGCTCTCTTCTCTCTCAAATCACCACTATAACCACCGAGACATAATCGGCCAGACCTATAGCAGAAGGCTGTGGAATGGGCTTTTTCTTCTTGATTTTTTTCCCGGTATGCCACTCCGTGAGCAAGGAGAGCCACGCACGAGCTACCTCTGACTCGCCAATCCAGTCGGTGATGTCACTTTTTGCCAAGGATGTGGGCAAAGGCAGGTGATCAAACTTTCTTTAGCAGCTTCAACGGAGTTCAAATCTCGGCGGTGAATCTTGGTTCGAATCTCGGCGGTGATCAGACTTTCTTTAGCAGGTGATCAGACTTTTTGATTTGGCATTTTCTGGTGTGTTGGATTTTTTTTTTGAATTGGTGGCGATGGTTTTTTGTTTGTGGGTCTCATTGATTATGGGTTTGGGTTTGAGAAGAGGTGGGTTTTGTTGAATTTTCTGGTGTTTCTGGGGTGGGGTTTGTGAACCTTGTGTTTGGGTTTGTGGGTATTTTCTGTGTATGTGAACCGGGGTGCGTGGGTTTAGTGGTTTGGGCGGCTGAAATTGGTTTGATTTGGCCGTGGGTTTTTGAATTGGTTTGATTTGGGTGACTGTGACTATAAATCTGTGGTGGTAGGGCTCCTATTTATGGTTTTGGTTTGTGGTGGTAGGCTTTGAGACGATGGTGGTGAGGCGGTGGTTTTCGTATCTCAACGAGTAGATTTGTGGGTTGTGGTGGTTTTTTTTTTTTTCTTTTGGGTGCGATTTGAGTTCGGACTTGTCATGAATCGGCGGCGTATGTGGGTTGTGGACCTGTGGTGTTGTGGTTTGGTGGTGGTCACACGGTAGTGGTCTGAGATAGAGTGAGAGAGAGAAGAGAAGTTTGGGTCAGAGAGGAGAACAGAGAGAAGGGAGAGTTAAGAAATAACGTCTGTTAAGTCTGGTTAGAAATTAAGTTGTGGACCTGCTTGGCATTACCCCAAACCTCAGGGGTAGTTAGTGAAATTTACCCTTTTTTTTTTTTTTTTTTTTAATTTATTTCCTTTTACGCAATACACAATTGCACATACATATATATTCCTGAACCTTGACCCTAATTCCTAATTGAACTCGCTCTCTCTCTCTCTCTGAGCCAAAATCCCCAGTTGGGACGCACGCTGTATCTCTCGCCCACAGCGAGCCTTTAACCATCTTTCTAGCTTTGGTACTCCTCCGCTCTCTCTCTCTCTCTCTCTCTCTCTCTCTCGATTGTCTTTTTTTTTTTTTTTTTTTTTTTTAATATATGCTATAAATTATTGTTGCTTTTGAATCTTTATCAGTAACTTTCCAATGCTGTGTTCTGTTTGTTGAGAAATTTTAGTGCAAGAATTTTTAAATTTTTTGGTCTCAAACAATATTTATGAAGCCATGTATGAATTTGTGACTTGAATAGAATAGAATAGAATACCCAATTTGGGTGCGTTATGTGTAAACTTACCAACAACAAAAAAAGTAGATTGGATAAAATGAGAACATGGGTTCTCTTGATTTTGCGTTTTTATTAAGTTTCTTGGCTTCCAAATGGAGCAACACATAGAATTGTGGCTTTAGGTGATTGGTGATGGGTGGCAATTGGTGATGTGGGGATGGGGGGATCAGTGATTTGGGCAGAGACAAGTTGCCGGGCGGGAAGGGATGAATGTTATCTTTCTGCAGGCTGAAAATATTTTCATGCCACTTTTCAGTCCTTATTAAAAATGTTTTGCTGGAACAAAGTTTTGCCCCAAACACTCAAATTTGAGCAAAATGTTTTACAACAAAACAAAGGCACTTTAGTATTTGGTTTGTATAGGATGAATTAGACAGATTCACTTTATAATTATCAATATCAATAGGCCTCTAATCCTACCCGTTTTCAAATCCAAAGCCCAATTTCTTGTTGGCAAGCACAGTATGAGAGGTTTTATGCTCAAAATTATAACCCACAATTCTCAGTTTACTTTGCCATGCAATTTGTTAATACAGAGTTTTGGCTGTTTTTGAAGGTGTTCTTTTTTTACTATCAAAATTTATAATGATATGTTTGAGTTCTTTATGTCTAACTGTAATCATTAATCCCTTTGAAGCTATTGCTGTTTTAATGGAGGGAGGAGACAGCTTGTTAGATGCCATCTATGAAGAGGATAACTTAGAAGGCATTGATGATGTTGAGATGCTTGATGTTGAAGAAGGAGAGTTGGTGGAGCCCAATTTACATAATGAAAAGGGAAAAAGCAGTGGTGGAGATGTCAATTTAGAAATTCAAGGATCTCAAAGTAAAAATCGTGGGCTTCGGGCTAGAAAGAAGAAGAATAGGAGAAAGAAGGGTGGCTCAAGGCCAGTTACAGACATAAATAGGTAATGTTCTGCTAAAGTTGGAAGAAATGGTTTTGCTTTGTTTATATTAATGAAACTTCTGTCTTTATTTAGTTACTTCTTGTACATGGCTTCTTGATTCACATATATGTTTATAATATAGAATTTCATAATTCTAGTAAGCTTTTATGTCATTGCATATTGATTAAAGTATTATAGAGTTGTTTCAATTTAATCACATCACTTGTTCGGTGTTGTTCCCTTTGGCATGTGATGCATGATAACCAAATAGTCTTGGCTACCTTTGTCTAATTTGTTTAGTGTTTTCAAGACTTAACTGCAAAACAATTCATTTATAATCCAATAGATATGCAATTTTTCTTCTTTGCTCCTGTTTTCATATGATGGAAGAATGTATTATCCGCTCTCTCACTTATGTTATCTGACTTAAGGTTTCCTTAGGGAATCTCCAATAGATAAGGCAAAGCCTACTTTTATTTTTATTTTTCTCCCAAATTTGGAGAGCTAGCCAAATATGTTGCTCCAACAGACTTGCTAATTGCTATCCACTAGGAAAATTTTGTAATTGCTAGTCTCTCCAAATGTGGAGGGCCAATGTAGCTCTCTATGCTCATTTTCATCCATTATTTTAAGGTAAATTGCACTAAGAGTCTAAGACCCCCTTAAATTTTATGATGTTGCAATTAGAACCCCCTTAATTTATTTTTTTCGCCAATATGGTATGGTAACTTTGATACTGTACCAAATAAACCCCTTCTGTCAACGCCTTTTCAATGTCCTAACAAAAAGATGATGTGGCAGCACAGGATTTAGAAAACAAAAAGCTTCAAGCTTTATTATTTTCTTCCTCTTATCCTACATTTTCTCAACAACCAAACACAATTCAAACACAAACTTTATTAAAAAAAAAAAATTCACCTTCAGAATAGAAAATTTTCCAAGCAAGCTGAATGCCTGGGAAAATGCTATTAAAGAAAAAAAAAAATACTATTAAAAAGAAGCAACAATGTACTTTAGAAACCCACCTCCAAAACAACTAATCAAGCTAAAAGTTCCTGAGAAAATCAATCCCAGAAAAAGTAACAATAGAAAATTGAGCTAGGAACCCCACCACAACCACCTCTGGCAACACCAACACCACAACAGTCGCCACACACAAACATGTCATGAAATGAATCATAAAAAATCAAAGCACAGTTTGCAATTTCCAATTTCTACTAAACTCTCAAATCTACAATCTCAAAGATCAATGTGATTCAATCTAAAAAACAAAAAAAAGAAAAACCCTACCAATGGAAAGGTGGCTAGCTGAAATAGATAAGTTAATTTTTAGCTAAAATTTGGCTCACTCGCTGGAGAATCGGAGATGCTGTTATATGCAATAAACTTTGCAAATGGTGTAAAAATTTATCAAGATTTTTTAATTATTTTGTGCATTCAGTTTAGAAGGATTTTTAGTAGCTCATGCTTTGGTCCTGAAATTTCTTAACTTTCCCTTGCAGGTTTGTGTTAGATACATGTAGGCGTTTGAAAGAGAGAAAATCATACATGGTATATACGGCTGTAGGTTGTTTGGGAGTTTCTGCATTAAATGATCTCGTCAAAGAGGTAATATACCTTTCATGCAATCTAGTGCTTTATTCTCAGGAAGAGCATAATAGATCAATTATAATAAGCAGCAAAATGGTTTGTCTGAGTAAATGAAATTATTTGTCTTCAAGGTTAATTACATAAGAGAAACTACATTCTATAACTTAACCCTGATATTATTGTTCGTTATTATTTGCCTTGGTATAGGCAATGTGGAATTACTTTCGGCTGCTTTCATTGTCTTCTTCAAATATTGAGTATGGTCCCTATTTGATTATTTGCCTTTGCTAGGTTCTCGTTCCTTTCAACCTTCTTCCCTCAGCTGTATAATTTTTATATCCATCCTTCCCTTGGTTATATGCCTTCAATGGGTTCTTGTTCCTGGCAACCTTCTTCACTTGTCTATATAATTTTTATATCCATTCTCTTCTGACTCCTTGAATACCGCTGGACCTTGTAATTGTTATTGGGTAAATGGTATCTGCACTTGAGCTGCTTTGTGGATACCCTAAACTTCATTTTACTTCTTGAGCCATCTGCCTCTTCTTCTGGTGCTTCTTTAGATTGTAATATTAAGGGGAAAATAAATCCTTCGGTTTGGAGTCGACGAATATGATATGCTTGCTTCTTGTGAGGAAAGGTGAGAATTTTGGTTGTGCTTGAATTTGGACCAGCCTAGGGCTGAAAATGCTTGCTAGCCAATCTATTTAAGACCATACAGCCTTTCGTAGTTTCTGATGC
The DNA here is from genome assembly GCA_029955605.1 of Quercus engelmannii. Lineage (NCBI taxonomy): Eukaryota > Viridiplantae > Streptophyta > Magnoliopsida > Fagales > Fagaceae > Quercus > Quercus engelmannii. The sequence goes on along the minus strand of JARPSG010000001.1, from coordinate 105,854,224 downwards.
TCAATATTGTTTCCCTACCCTTGCAGATTTCTCTTGCAGAAGCCATTTTGCTCATTTCAGTCATGTGCTCTGAGCTGTGATGTCCTATGGCTGAAACACTTCATGATTTGCTGTATGTGTAGGTTGATGTCTTTTTTTCCCCCTTGTTTTATCAGTCAGTATGCATGTAAAAATTAATTTCTCACGATAGGATTAAATGTATTTGATATATTTTTTTTGATTGAGAAAAGTGTCAACCGAGTTTGCAAATCAGAAATTTCTCAAGTGAACCCGAACTTTTTTTTTTTAATAAATACTCTAGACTGAATTACTAATAATAAATAAATATTTTAGACTGTTAATTTGGAAGATCACCATTTTTTGATTGAAAGCACGTGTCAATCATGTTTTCTAGTCAGAAATTCATAACTTTCTCAAGTGAAACCACAGATTTGTTTCATAAATATATTATAGACTGTTCATTTGGAAGATTTTTTTTTTAGCTGATCATGTGGGCATACTATTACATATTGTGTTATTATCCTTTAGGCCGGTAATTTATTTGTGTGTTAATTGTTTTCTTCTTTTTCCTTTTTACCTTGTCATCTGTTCATTATGTACATTCTATTGAATCTTCTACAATGTGATTGTAGCAACTGTTTAGAAGAAGTGAGGACTAGATAGACCATTGACTTAGAGAAAAAGATCGTTATAAATCAATGGATTTAGGGTTTTCTCGAAGTTGCTGTGTGTGTGTGTGTGTGTTTTTCAAGGCTAGTAGTGTGTATAAGTTGGAATAGGAGTATGAATTTACATTATGCATGTTACATGTTATGCTGTGTTTAGGCAATGGCCTATATTGAAACATTGCCTAGCCTTGCTCAATAGCTTTTGGGCAATCATGATTGAGTGCTATGCAGGGACAGCTGACTGAAATTTTCTATCATTAACAGATTTTACCTATTTTACAATGTAGAAAGAGGGCATATCTTTATTGAAGTAATTAAATCTTATAACTAGTTTCTATGTATTTGCGATCTTGATTGCTTGTAGGTATTTGATACTTGAGGAAAGGGTCTGCTGACTCTTAATATTGTTACAGTCGTTCTCTTTTACTTTCCCCCAGTACATGCCCCTGTGCAGTTCAGTTATCTTTTACTGATTGTGAGATTTTCAGGTGGATGCAATTCAGGCTTGTGGAGGTCAGATGACTGCTGATGGCAGCCGCTGTCGAAATGGTGGTGGCATATTATGGAATATCATTAAAGCACGAGAACCAAAAGCCTACAAAGAGATAATGAAAAAAGTGCAGGAGTTTGAGGCAAATAACCTTCCTTTATGTCATAATTTTCTTTCATTGGCTGCATTTTATTATTCCCAGATATAAAATTACAATATCACAACAGCTTTCATGATGATTTTTGAAGTGAATATAAAGTGCTGATTTTTTTTTTAATCATTACGCAGAAGCAATTCAAGCCATCAAATAATAGACGAGGAGGGGAGCCAAAGAGGGAAGGTAATTCACCAGGAACCACCCATTCATTTGCGGAAGGTACTCCTGCCACTTTTTCGGATAATTCCCAGCCAATATCTCAGATGCAAAATGAGCAGACAAATACTGGTGGTATTGAACGAGTGTCTGTTTGTGATAGACTAAGGATCCCAGTGTCTTATGATGATGACCTTCTTGGAGAGGATACGAAGGGTGATGCAGCTTGATTTTTGGATCATAAGAACTTTATATGGCTTGGTATTGTAGGTTTCATTCCCAGATGAGGTGCCAGATTATTGTTGTGTTTATGCCATAGATGAAACAAAATGTTCCAACCCATTTCCATTTGGGTGGGGATGGGGGAGATTCCTTGTTTTGTACAAGAGAGGCTGCTGCAGTATTGATGATATTGGATTTTGTTTTAAAAGAAAATTTCCAATAGAATCTCAATTGAAGAATGATCCTAATCACCATTTTTTGTGATGTATTCATTGTTTTATACCCACTAAGCCTTTTTGATGGTGGATTGTTCGTGATTTATTCAATTGATTCTCTTGCTACTCTTTGTTATTTTGGATGAATATATATTATCTTGTTACTCAACAATTACTGAAAGCAATTGTTGTGTATTCCTTTTCCCCTCAACTAGTTTTGTTATCCTCAGTTGTAGCCTGGATTGTACAGTTTCAGATAACTCAAGATTGTGCCAGGGACAAACCATACCAGGAATGGCCATAATCAGAGGAAGAAAGGCTGTTAGTTCAGGGCAGGGGGCAAAACTTAGCAATCTAGTTGTTATTCCTTTGCAATTCTTATTGGTAAAGATAATACTATTGGTGTTGCATTTATCAATGCGGTTGTGTTTGAATTTAATTGTCGAATTTCACCCAAGTTTTAGAACGCAGTGAAGGTTAAGACTTAATACCTAGCTGTAAGTGGGTGATCAACTGGATGTCAGTAATTCCATTTTTGGTGATTGGCCCCTTCCTATAATTTCATTCTTAAGCAATCTAGTCAAATAAACACAAACGTGATTCCCCCGAAACTAAACTAAAAACACAAACACAATTAGTCTGTCTTTTGGATGATCATAATTTAAACCAATACAACGATTCATTTTTGTTTACCTCCTAACCCAAAAACTATAATAACTATAAACAACTTTTGTCATCAGCTCTTGAAATCCTATCCAACAGTTAGCTTCACACTCTCACTCTCACGGTTCTCTCTAATCTGCTTATCCTTCTTCTTTTGAAGTTAGGCCAAGGCTTGATGGGCTTGGTCAAGAAACTATCCAAGAGAGAAGTCTAGAGGGGTTGTTTATTGGCCTATTGCATGATTTGTTTGCTACGTGTCACAAGGTTGTGCGCATATTTAGTGTTTGTTTGGCAACATATTATCTAGTTTTTTGATGAAGTTTTTTTTTTTGAAAGTACTTGTACCTTGAAAAAGTGAAAAAAAAAGCATGTAAAAGTAGTGAAGTTTTACAAAACTTTATATAAAAACTAAAAACTAAAAGCAGAGGAAATTTTTCAAGAGTCATTGCCATGATAAATAATGCTGCAGCAACTGTAACATAGGGGTACTTGTACAGCAACGCCATGGCTGATTCCAAAGTCAATGCTGCGGCAACTTCAAAGATTGTGTTGTATTTGGCAGGCCTAAGCAAAATGATTATAGAGAGGGCATTGACTGTAAGAAGTGCAGAGGCTAGTAACCCTGCAATTTCAGAAAAGGCTTGTGATCTATATGGGGCCACATTTGGTACTGTTCCATCAGAAGAAAGGCCTAAATATTGAAGCCCTGTTCCAGAACTGAGAAAACAGACCCTTGATAATTTTCAAGAAAAGCAGTGCACCTGCCAGGGTGTATGAGCAAAACTTGTATGGCTGCGGAGAGGGTCACCCCAACAAAATAGTAGATGATGTGAGCATAAGTACCATGAATTCCAATTGTGTAAGCATAGAATTGGCTATCGGTAAATATGCTTAAAGCACACAGAAAGCTTACCAAACCAATAAACAACCAGAACCTCCGACCCAGCTCACCTGGGTTAGGGTATTACTATTAACAGAACGTGCGTTGGGACTAGCCATAGTGATATTCAGCACTGGATTATGCTTAACTCTTCTTGGCAAGGGTTGAATAGAAGGCGCTTTCATAGAGACAGGATTCATGAGAAAATACACAGGTTATAGAAAGAGAGAAAGGTTTGGGCTCGGAACTTGGTTAGTTCTGATACATATATATACAAGCTCTTCTCCCTTAAGCCTTAAGGCATGAAAATGTTTATTTATTTAATTGTTTTTTAATACAAACTCTTCGACCTTCTTGAGCCTTAAGGAGTGAAAATGAAATTTTGTTAAAAAAAATAGAAACTCTTCGCCCTTAAGCCTTAAGGAGTGCAAATGATTTATTTTTTAATACAAACTCTTCGCCTTAAGCCTTAAGGAGTGAAAGACCGATCCCAAGGTCGGTGCGCAGTTAGTAAAAAAGCCATAGCGTTAAGCTTACAATGATCAGTGGTGCTGGTTTTAATGGTGGATTTTGGTGGGAGTTATTTACAATAAATAATATTTTATTAACCCACACGCCCAACCTCTCACACACGCGTGAATGAAGACCCAAACTTTCTACCCTATCTCATCTCGTTCTCTTTCATGCAGAATGGCAGAAACAACGCAGCTCCCACATGCCCAACCTCTCTCTGTTTCTGCCTCTTATCTCACTGCCTCTCCCTCACGCAGCCAAGTAGATGCCACCATCGCCCATGCTCGGATTTGTGGGTTTGGATTGGCCGTGCTCCGATGGCTCGATTGGGCCCGATTGTGGGTTTGATTTTGCAGTGATGTGGGCCTGATTTGGTGGGTCTCAGTGCTAGTGGGTTAATCAGGCGGGTCTCAGTGCTAGTGGGTTTTGGTTGTGTTTGTATCGGTGGTGCCGGTTTTAATGGTGGATTTTGGTGGGTTTTAATGGTTTGATTTGGTGTTTGTATCGGTGTTTGGTGTTTGTATCGATGGTGCTGGTTTTAATGGTGGATTTTGGTGGGTTTTAGTGGTCTTATTTGGTGTTCGTATTGGTGTTTTTATCAAATTTTGGTGTTTGTATCGGTGGTGCTGGTTTTAATAGTTTGATTTGGTGGTTTTTTTTTTTTTTTTTTTGGTGGTGGGTTGTTGATAACGGTGGTTGTCGTTGTTGTTGTTGTTGTTGTGGTAGTGGTTTTGTTTTGGGTTTTTGGTTTTGCAGTGGGTTGTGGCCGTCACAGTAATAGTGGTGGTGGTGGTGAAAGGGCTGTGGTGGCTAGTTGCTGTGAATTTTTGTGGCGGAAGTTTTATTTTATTTTAATAAGATGTTTATATTATTTTAATGAGATGAATGTTAAAATAGAGTTTTTGATGTTGAGTGTTTTGTAAAGTAAGTTGTTAAAATAGATAAAGTTGTTTTTTAAGTTGCTAAAGCTTTATTTTATAATTTTCTTACTGTGAATGCTCCTTTGCAACCAAAAGTAGCTACGTACTGTATCTCTAAAGGTAAAATATTTAGATATACCTTCACTATTGTAGTGCACTTTTTGTATTTTGATGAACCTAAAATAGCAATATAGCTATTTAGCTTCACTAATGTTAGTGCTCTTACAATTTACAAATGTGCAGGCCAAAACGGCCAAATACAATATTTGGCCAAAATATTGTTACGGTGGCACTTGCTAACTTAGATAATTTTAACTAAAAAATGCCACCTGAAACTCGAGTTTGTCAAACTCGAGTTCCTTGTAATGTGTTACTTGAATTTATAAAACTTGAGTACCATAGAATTGAGATCTATATCTCTAAAACTGAGATCCTTGTCTTTAATGGCATGTTGAACTAAACATAACCATATGTTTATGTTTATGTTTAACCACTACCGAATCATCTAACTCCAAAATATTTTTCCTCAACTCTAACGCTTAAAATTTGTTTTATATAATTTAAAAAAAATTTATTCAAAACTGTAAAATTCTAATCCAGAATCTAATTCATTAATTACTGCTGCAATTTAATTCTTTAATTTTGGAGTACTTAGTGTATTTTCATTTGTTTTTATATTTACTAAGTTTATTGGCACAATATTTGGTGTTCTTGCGATACTAAGACTTGGGAAGAAAAAGTTGTTGCTATTTTCATTTGTCTCCATTATGAGTGCAATGGTACTTTATGGGTTCCTTTTTGCGCCCAAAAATCTAAGCCCAAAATAGATCCAAAATCCATACAAGTACGTAGACATGGCAATACGGGTCAGAATTTTCTGACTCGAACCTGATTTTTTTGCGGGTCAACCTGACCTGACCCGGATAACCTATGACCCAACCAGTTAAAAAAAAATTCGCTAAAAAAATATTTAAATTACGTCCTGATACTAGGTGCATAAAGCACAAAGTACCAAAACTAATAATCAATATATTACAGAGAATGACTATTTTATTCATCAAAACCAATAAGAGCTAGCTAGCCTAGCTTCAGTGCTTGCCAATTGCCATGAGACTGACAACACGTTACACAAGGGCCAAGGCTATCAAGAGTCAAGACAACCATTAAAAAAAAAAAAAAAAAAAATCACATTCAGTTGAACTGTAGTCCATTGTCCAAAGCCAAAGGCACAAACAAATGAACAATTCACAAACGGTAAACCTGAAAGTTGAGTTAAACCAAACCACAAAACTTCCTTTCCCAGTTCCTCTACTCTTTCTCTTGCGCCTCCGGCCTCTGCCCTTCTTCACACTTTTTTAGTTTCACACAAAGTAGTCAAAGCTTGTGCTTTTGCCCTTCTCTACTGCTCAGCAGCCTCTACTTTCTCACTTCTCTCAGTTCTCTGTCTCTTGCCACCCACAGGCCACACAGCCTCTCTCGCCACTTGCTGACCCATTTAAGAGGAGCACAATCACAAATCATCAACTATGGTGAAGGTAAGTTAAATCATTTTCATCATTCTCTTAAATCCCTAAATGTTTTTAGTTTTTGGATTGATTTTTTAATATTATGAATTTATGATTTAGCAATAATAATATAGTATACTGCTCTACCTCTACTAACCTTATATTTAATTGTTTGTGTTTGATTGTTGGAAAAAATGAAAATGTCATTGACTCATTGTCATTTGGATGAATGTCTTATGTTCACAGTTTCTTTAGATGTTTTAAATAGACCAGAATTTTAATTTTAACTATATATTTTTCTTTGATAATTAGAGTACAGTGGCTTCTTCGGTTGTAAATTTGGAAAGTGATAATGATGCTGTAATTATGGATACTTCTACTAATCCTTCACCATCTTTAAGAGTTAATTCAAAATCAAAGTTTAAGAAACCAAAAAGAGTTTCAGGGAAAAATAACAAGGAAAAACGTCACACTTCTACGGTTTGGACTGAATTTGTGAAATTGCCTATTGATGAAGAAGGGTTAAGTAAGGCTACTTGTCAATGGTGTGGGAAATTTTTTTTGGTGGATAGTCATCATGGAACATCAAACTTGCATTGCCATCTTCTCAAATGCTTAAAACGAAATGAAGTAAAATAAGATGGTGAAGAAGAGGGTAGGGTGTTACAAAACAAGATAACTCAAGAAGAGTTTTGTGAGATGTTAGTGGAGGCTATTATTAAACATAATTTACCATTTAGCTTTGTTGAGTATGAGGGCATTAGAAAAGTTTTTAGCTATCTAAATTCAAATGTTAAACATATTTCTAGGAATACTTCAAAAGTTGATGTTCTAAAACTTTACAAGAAAGAGAAGGATGATGTTAAAAATAAGTTGAAATCAATTCCTGGTAGAATATGTTTGACTTCGGATTTATGGATCTCTGTTACAAGTGAGGGATATATTTTTCTTACGACATATTATGTGGATGAGAATTGGGAATTGAAAAACATCATCTTGAATTTTTGTCATATGCCACCTCCACACACGAGAACTCTTTTATCGGAGAAAATTTTAAGTTTCTTGGAAGAATGGGGTATTGAGAAGAAAATATTTTCCATTACTTTAGATAATGCATCTAATAATGATAATTGCCAAGATTTCATAAAGAAAAAGCTTAATGAGGGGGGGTTTATTGTTATGTGATGGTATCTTTTTCCATGTGCGTTGTGGTGCTCATATATTGAATCTTATTGTTCAAGAAGGATTGAAAGTAATAGATGACTCGGTGATTAAGATCCGAGAAACTATGAAATATTTTAAAGGATTATAGAGTAGAATGTGCAGATTTGATGAATGTGCCAAGATAGTTGGTATGAAGAGAACAAAGGGTTTACGTTTAGATATGTGTACAAGATGGAATGCAACATATGACGTGATTGACAGTGTTATGAGATATCGTTCTGTGTTGAATCGTTTAGTAGAGGAAGATGATAATTTCAAGCATTGTCCATCAAGGGATGAATGGAATAGAGTTGAAAGGATAACTCGGTTTTTGAAACCTTTCAATCATATTACAACTCTATTTTATGGAATTGATTACCCTATAGCAAATCTATATTTTCAAGGAGCGTCTCAAATTGAATTTCTCTTACTTGAAGAAATGGAGAGCCAAGATTCATTTATTAGTAATATGGTAGAACAGATGAAAGTTAAATTTGACAAATATTGGGATTGTTATAGTGTGGTGCTAGCTTGTGCCATTGTTCTTGATCTAAGATATAAGTTGGATTATGTGGACTTTATTTTCAAGAAAATAGAGCCAATTGAGCACATTGCTGAAATGAAGGTGGAGAGCATTGAGACTACATTGTATAAGCTTTTTTCAGAATATGAATGCCTTAAGCCTATGGCCACTACAAATGTTTCATCTTGTGTTGGGAGTTCTAGTCATACTAGTGGTGCTGTGGATGATCTTGATGATGATGAAGATAAGGAAGATGATGTAAGTGAATTGCATTTTGTTTGGTATATGTTGTACTATGTTTTTTTAATAATAAAGATTGTAATGTTGTGTGGTATTATTTTTCACTGTAATTTTTTTTAATGAAGATCATTATGAAAGTGGTCGTGGTGCCAAAACAAAAAAATCTCAGTTGGACTTGTATTTAGAAGAGCCTAGACTTAACAAAAAGAAAAATTCAAAGTTGGAAGTTCTCTCTTGGTGGAAAGAGCATTACAATTGGTTTCCAGAGCTCTCTTTAATGGCACGGGATCTCATAAGCATTCCAATAACCACTGTTGCTTCTAAATCAAGTTTTAGCACTAGGAAAAAAATTCTTACTCCGTATCGATCACGTCTTTTACCTGAGAATGTGGAAACTACGTTGTGTACTAAAAGTTAGCTATATGGATTTAAAGGTAATTTAATTTTTTTATAGTCATAATTATACAATATTAATTCTTTATTGATTTGCTGTCATGGTACATTAAGTTATATTAAAATATTGTATTGTAGATGAAGATGCTGACGAAATTGGCCAACTTGAGCTACAATTTGCAAGTATGAATATTTGCAGTGCTGAATCTGCTACCAACATTGAGTAGATTGAGATTGAGGTGTAATTCTTATAAAATATTTATTTATTCTTCTTTACTTAATATGTTATATTTATTTTAATTTTTTTTTGTTTAGTTTATCTTTCTAAGTAATCTAACTTTGCTATTATTTTAAATGCAACAGGAATATGTGCACTTTGCTGGCTTACTTGTTTTGTTTGTTTTAAGATCTATCTCTTTTTGAAGATGTAAACTTGTAATTATATGTATTTTGACAGTGAATTATTAACATTGAAGACTTTTTCCATTATGAATTTATGACTATAAATAATTTTTGTCATGCTCAAAACTATCAAAATTGGAAGGATATTAACAAGTGGCATTAAGTGCAATTTATTTGCTTAATTGATTTTATTCATTCTCTCTAAAAAAATTGTCATTGATTTGTTTTTGTAATTAAAAAAAAAAAAAAAACTTGTTTGAAAAATACGGGTAAACCCGACCCGCGACCCATTTGACCCGACCTGCCCATTTTGCCATGTCTACAAGAACGTACTAGTATTTCATTTGCCCAGTACATATCGGCAACTGGTCCAATCTCTTGCTCAACTTACATGAACAAGGGTTATGGATTATGCCCTTTTAAAATACATTATGTAAGTTTCATTTTTGTCTACTTTATTATTTTGTTCTTCTATGCTAAATATATTTATTTGTTAACCCCTTCTTTATTATTGTTTGTCAGTATCGTACTTTGGGCTTCTGCATATCCAATTCTAAAAATGCAAGTCACTTCTATTAGAAAGGAGGTCACGTGTATTACGATACAGGTTGTCCAAAAAAATATGGGACAGTTCCCTGGATTTTGAGCATAGAGTATTGCACAACAAGATATAGATCTGTGAGTGGAGGAGTAACAACATGTATCAATTCGGGATCGGCCTTCTTGATTCTCGTGATTTTCAGAAAAGTTGGTGACAAATATAACCATATGTTTATGTTTAAACATAACCATATTTTTACATTTAAGTTTAAACAATAAAAATATTTTTTCTCAACTCTAAAGTTTAAAATTTTAAAACACAATTATTCAAAACTATAAATTTTAATCCAGAATCCAATTCATTAATTATTGTTGCAATTTAATTCTTTAATTTTGGAGCACTTAGTGCATTTTCACTTGTTTTTATATTTGCTAAGTTTATTGGCACAATATTTACTGAACAAAGAACTTTTATTGAAATTGGACACTTTGAATTACAACACTTTACAAGCACCACTATTACACTGATGCACACATGGCATAACTTCTTACAATTCACACGCTAGCTTTTTATTTATTACACTCACTCACCAAATACACTTGCACACACCTGACACCTTACTTCTAAACAGCTACACACTATAACTTTTACAGTTTGTTTGGTTGTAATTAGGGGAAAGGAAGAGAAAGGAAAAGAGAGGGGGAAAGGAAAGAAAAAGAAAGGGAAGGGAAGTTTTCTTAGATGTGTTTGGATACAGGAAAGAATTTCTCATACAAAATTTGTTTCATTTATAAAGGAAAGGGAAAGGATGTATGTGTATTTTTACATTTATGCCCTTATTTGAATTTCCTATATAAAGTAGTGTTTGAATTTTGAAATTTATTTCTTAAAAGGTTAAGGATATTTCAATAAATTCATTTGCTTTATTTTAAAATCAATCCACGATCTTTTCAGCTATCCCTCCTTATCCAACCTTTTTGGGAGGACACAAAAATGTGGGCTCCTAAGAAAATCAATCACTCAATTTACATTGATCATTTCCATCCTAATCCCTTCTTTTCTCTCCTCTTCCCTTGTTTCCAAACAAAGTGTTAGACTTGGTGCTTTTAACACACTACACTTCACTTCACAAGTCACACGGCATGGGCATCATCCTATCTATATATACTTGATGTGTGTCAGTTAAGAAACCAACTTGAAGCTTCCAACTCCATCTTTTATTGGTAGTAAAATAATGTCTTTTACCTACCTTTTAGACATCTTGTAAATTTGTGGCTGAGATTAAATTATGTAGCGCAGCTGTAGAGAATTCTGGAGAGAGAGATTAAGAGAAAAACACTAGAAATTTCTAGAGAGAGACAATGCTTGATTTTTAACATGGCAACTTACCAAAGTGTCTGAATAGTTTCCTTTTCTTTAGTCTATTTCTTTTCTTCTTTTCCTTCAACTTTTCTTCTTCACTTCCGCGCATAAGGCCACATCTCTGACATGAAGTAAAGCTTGTGAGATAGGCTCTTTAAATGAGTCTTTGACTTGTCTACTCTAATGACCGCACTTGCTCCTGAGGGATGGTGTGGTTTGATTGATTTCAACTGAGGCTCGAGTAAAGACAATGAAATGGGAAAAGAAGAGGAGAGGTATAGAGGCATAGGAATTTGAGCTTATTTCCCACTTGTTCAAATTTTAAAAGGAACTCGAGCTCCAAGGGCTCGAGTTTCATATTATAGGGCATTCAAACTTTTAAAACTCGAGTTTTATGTGGACTTTGAATTTATAAAATGCCTTATCAACTTTTGCCACCGTGGTATATTGCTAAATATTTTGCAAATAGTAGTAGATTGCTAAATATTTCAACCAAAGATTGTATTTGGCCATTTTGGCATAAAGAGGCATGCATAGACTTTCTCTTTAATTTTATTTAAATCTATAATATGAAAAATTACAATATTGATTTTTTTTTTTATAGTGAAAAAAGTGCTTTTTTTTTTTTAATAATTCAATAATTGGAAGAATGATGATTTAATTATTTGCACCCCAGTTCTCTTAATAAATTGATTTTTTTTAGGTTGGAAATTGGATTAACAATAAAGATATTGTATACTTTTAAACTTGAGGTTAATCATTCAAGTTTTGATTATAATTATATTACTTTTTTTTTTAATGCATTTGACTTTTATCTTGGTGTGCATAGACAAAGTCTCACACACACTGGGTAATTACATGAATGAATCATTTAGATAAGATGTTGGTTGGAGATTTTAAACAAGATTATTAGTTAAACTTTCATATATTTGAGCTTAGGTTGATAGATTCTTAATAGATATTGGATTTAATTGTAACGACCCATATTCTCATGTCATGATATTGTCTACTTGCCCGTCAAGCTGCATGGTTTTGTTCATCCTCATGTCATATGACAGTAAAACACAGCCTCATGAGAAAAGGCCTCATAACTAGACCATAACTTTCACTCAATTATCTCAAGTATTAAACTATTTGTTTTATTTATTTTCTTTGTAATGATCATAAGATAAAATAATATAACTTTTGAAACAAGTTAAATAATCCATCGTTCTAACTCTAGAAATTAATAAAATTAAGGCTAGGTAATGCGGGTATTACATTAGCTCTTGACTAGATAATTTATCAAACAGGACTACTAATCAAACAAACTAAACCGCTTTCACATTTATCGTCCTACTGATAAATTTAAGAGAATGATATTGCTCTTGTGAAGTTTTAAAACCGAAGTGTTCTTTTGACTTTAGGCCACTAGTTTTCTATTTGTCTCATCCAAGAAAAGGTGAAATAGCGATTGAACGTAGACAAAGGTAAACTTTGAACTTAATATACACTCTTTCAAGTTTTAACCAAAGTTATTTTTTGGGAGGTAAACTTTGAACTTAATATACACTCCTTTGAGTTTTAACCAAGTTTTTTGGGAGCGGGGGGTGTTAACGAAGGTGTCTAAATCTCTTTGAGTATTTGACTATTCCCTTGAGTACACAGTTGTCATAAAACCAAAAAGAGTAAACATTAGGTCCGGAGCTGGTTCTTTTATGCCACCAATAATAATGCGCCACGTTATCCAATAACTTTAAACTTAATAAACCGTATTACACACGATTATAACCCACAAAATATCCCAAACTCAAGTGTATTCTTCTCTGACGTTTGAAATCAAAACTCTAAGCTTAGAGTCCATAGACTCTATGATGTGACTATTTAGTTCTCAGTAAAGCTACTTCTTGATTGATGAATCTACTATGGTAAGATTCTTAGGTGATTTTCCCTCACGTTTGAAATCAAAACTCTAAGCTTAGAGTCCATAGACTCTATGATGTGACTATTTAGTCCTCAGTAAAGCTACTTCTTGATTGATGAATCTACTATGATAAGATTCTTAGGTGATTTTTTTTTTTTGAGGTTGCTTTATTAAATGGATTTTACTAACGTGTGCAAAATTTTGGAAATGGTCCGGTTAATGTATGCTCTAATAAATTCATTTTTGGATAAGTTTTATTGGAAACTGAAAAAGTTGTCAAAACTTTTTCAATTTCTGATAAAACTTTTTTACTCATAAACTCTAGGTAAGGGATGTTGCTGTTTTGAATTAGGACATCATGGATCTATACATATTTTAGGAATCACTAGGCCAACCCCACCCCTGCATTCACTCTTTTAACCAAGCTGGAACATAGAAAATGATGCTGCAAGATATGGATTGTTTGCAAAGTTCCTAACTAAACCAAGCGAAAATAAGTGTCCTGCCGCCCTAAACCTCCCTTCTTCAAAAATTATATTTCATCAGTAAGGCTTCACTATAAAAGTCACCAAAACTGAATTCCATTTTCTTTTGAGGAGATCCTGGAGGGCCACAGGTTCCCTAACTATTGTCTTCTGCATATGTTGCAGAAGTGCTTCTGATGCATACTCATTGCTTCACAAACAAAACCCGTTGTGATACTTCCGTATTCACAACCGAAAAATATGAGTCAATATATATATATATATATATATATATATATATATATATATATATATCACATAATTTCCTTTTCTCACAAAAGCTAAAAATTGACACTCCAATGAAGACAAAGATGAGCAAGAAGTCATGGAGTATACAAGGAAGATGGACATGGAATTTAAATGGACATGACGAAAGGAGTTAAACGAGGATGGAATTTAAAATAAACATGACTAAAGGAGTTATATGTACATTACTACTCAGTAATTATGCTACACTAATAATATATTCCAAAATGTACCAATACCCCTCCCTCCATAAACATAAAATTAGACGTGCTTGGACTTCTTTTGTGGTCTGTTCAAATCTCTAGATTCCTCAGTAAGTTCTGCCAACTTCACCATAGGGCCATCTTGTGGTTGAGTTGTGGCTGTATCCACCCATTTCTCATACTCTAATAGGTGCATTGGCTCTGAGGATGGTTGTGCTACTGTTTCTACCTCTTTCTCACCCTCTAGAAGGTATGTTGGTTCTGATGGTGGCGGTGATGCTGTTTCTACCTCTTTCTCACACTCTAGCAGGTGTATTGCTTCTGATAGTACTGTTGCTGCTTTCTCTACCACTTTCTCACCCTCCAACACATAAATTGACTTTTCTGGTGGTGCTGCCTCCTTTTGATTCAGGTATGATGGTCCTTCCGAATCATCATCATGTGATGAAACAGCTTCTGGTGCTGCTGCTACTGGTGGTAAAAATGACTCTGACAAAGCTGCTGCAACTGCAGCTGTGTTTGTGTGTGGTCTGCCTCGTCCTCTACCTTTACTTTTGCCTCTGCTTCGTCCTCTTGCAGATGGAGCCTTAGTTGTGGTTTGTGTTGTTGCTGGTAGAGGTGACACCTCCTCATGGGTGAGGCGTAATGAGCCCTCCATATTATTTGTATATGGAAGACAAGATGCTGGTCTTGTTTCAAGGTGCCGGGTCTCTCCAATCATCTGTAAGACACGGATGCACATGGTTTGGATATCTTTCATTGCTCGCATTGCACAGTCACTAGTGAAAGCACCAAGTATTGTAGCGCATTGGTTATGGATTGCAGTCAAGCTCTGGACCTGTCATTCCAAATGCAGATACCTTAACAATTTTGACTCAAGTATTTTCAGTGCACATCTAAATAAAAACTAATCACATAATAGTTTTGACAAATTCTTACTAGCAGATGTGTTGTCCCACTTGAAGGCTGAAATCGCATATGTGGTCTTTGAGTGAGAGGAGTAATCAAACGACGTGTGATTTTACGATACCACTCCATGTATGGATCATGATAATGCATTGGGTGCTCCTCTGACTCACCCACTGCAATACTCTCTTCACAAGCCTCCCACAACTGTATATATCGTCCATGATATGATCGCCAATCATAGTGATGTCTCCCTCGTCTGTCGATTGAATGGAGTTTCACCTCTGTATCACAAGGTTTAGGAATTCCTTGATGGAGACCAAATTGTCGCAGAACTCGATCAGGACGATGCCACTCGACAACATCAAAGCAGATTAGTGGAGCAATTGTTCGCCACACATGCTGGTCTTTTACACATACATCTGGTAGTAAAGCAAGTCGCTCAGTAGTGTATGGCTGCCATATCATCTAAGATTGAAAATAAGCTAAATCAATGTTTCAGACACAAGCAGGCACACATAAACTTGCACCCATCGCATGATAAAGTGTGTATTATATCATAAATTAAAAACCTAATAAAACTAACCTGATCATCTGTCTGTTGATCAAGTTGGTCCCTGTAAAATATTAATGCTCTAAGAGGATTGTCTCTACGAATTACAGGAGCCCTCCACCTAAGGTAAGAGGAATAAATTTAAGCCCAATCAAAGGTATATTAACAAACATATACATTAATTCAATAGCTTAACACATACCTGCATCCTAATGGATCTGTAGGCACTTGCTCTTCATGTATTGCTGCATCCCCTACAACTAGTGCAATGTTCCCTACATCCTCACTATCTGGTACAACTGGATCCCGCACTCGGCCACCAAGTCTCTCAGGACGACCAATATGTAATCGCTCCCATGCCCATAACTGTAGTGAAGTAATTTGTAGAGGTAAGAGCATATAAAATTACAAACACACAACTATAAAAGGAAGCATACAAAGGAATATATGCTAGTATGAATACCTGCAATAATATAAGAGGGCCAGCAATCTCATTAGCCCCTGCTTTACTAGCTCGACAAAGCTCACGATATAAGTATGCCAGTACAGCACTGCCCCAACTCAATTGCACAATATATGAAAAATCCCTCAACAGAGGCAAGAATATCAACTGGACATCTGCTCCAGATTTATCTGTGAAGAGAAAACCACCTATCAAACCTAAGATATATGCCCTAGCATAACGCTGCAACGTTAGATCATCAGCATCTGGTGGAGGCTTATGGAAACGAGATCGTAACCAACTAAGCTTAAGTGCTGAACCATGAAGAACACTACGATCTGGTCTGACCCCTAAGAGCTCCTCGCAGAGATCATCCCATTGGAGATCACCATTACCAGTCACCACATGACCATTTATTTGAAGATCTAGAAGCAATGCTACATCCTGCAGAGTGACAGTACTCTCACCCACAGTAAAATGGAAAGTGTGAGTTTCCTGTCGCCATCTCTCAACCAATGCAGTGATTAGGGGCCAATCAATCTGTATAAATCCAATCCTATATGCCCCATAAAAGCCAGACTGGATGACAAACCGACGAATACGTGCATCCAATTGCCATTCCCGCATCATTGTAGCCAACCTCTGTCTACATGTCAGGACACCAGGATCCTGCAGGGAAGTACATCAGTTACAGATTTTTATATTGTGACACAAAATGCAGTTTTTCTTCACAAGCAATAAACAGACTGATACGTAAAACTAACCTCTCCTTCCCATATGGCTGCAGATCTATGTTGGTTTTGCAGCACAAGCACTGTATTGTCCACTGGTCCTGGATCCAGAAAGCTGTCAACTTGGGCATCACGAGTGACTTTTTCTACTGGTGTCTACAAAACAGAAAATATAAACTCTAGACAAATTCAGATGACAAGCAAGACAATAGACCACCAAGGGAGAGCCAAGCATAGTGTATGAACTTAAAACAAAAGAATATTCTTGAAACTTACTTGCTTATTGGCGTGGGCCGGCACAGTGACATTTACTTGATTTTCAATGGGCACTGGTACTCTTTCCAAATACAACTCCATGCAGTTCGTTCCAGGTTGTCGTGCCACATCAAACATGATATCAATAGACTCGTCATCATCTATTGGCACAGGAATGTATTCCCTACATGCTGGATACCTGCAAGTGATCTTCAGTTTAACCTGGTGTTTGTCAAAGCCGCTAACCCCATAAACTGTATCCAGCAACTCATTATATGTAATCCCATAGTTGACTCTAATCGGTTTTGGTGTAGCACCTTCATAAGAAATTCCATGTGGTCCACTTGTAATCCTCCCATTCCAATAACACATTAGTGTAACACCCTGTCTGGCCATCTATCTACAAGTCACTAATTTAGTGATGGAAAATTACAATTATCATCTGGATTTTTATAATATGAATCAAGAACTATTCATCCAAAATGAGAATAGGAAATTTTTTAAAATACTAAACCACCACATATTATGATTTCTTGAACACCTTAGCTGAATCCAATGTAATAACTCTTAAAATAGTTGTCTAGTTTCTTAGAACAGTTGATGATTCAACATAATGAATTACATCCTCCAAACTATCCCTCTAATCAATAATGTTATTTTAGAAGCTTAATTCACCTAAAAACTTAGTAATCTGGCTGATCCTTCAGTAGTGTGGCACCTATTTGAATCATTCTCTGTGTATCAGTTCTGATATATCTAGCAATTATCCAGCTTCTTAGCAATCATGTACTTACATATCTTGTGGTTATAAGAAAAGACTACAAAATAAAAAATAAAAAAGCATGAAAGGTTTTGCAGAGTTCATGAGACCATTATACTCTGTATCAAACTTATGACATAAAAACCAAAATAACTGAAGTTAATTAGTCATTTATTTGCTAATTGGATTAAATATGGTATACAACTCAAGCTTCCATGAACTATTTACATTTCTCATTATTTAACACACACACACACACACAACAAACATGATTTTTAGTGCTTCATGATAGAAGTGACGCATACGCTCTTCCTTCTTTTAATCTTTAAAACAATAAAATGCCAAACGTATCCACATACAAGTATTGTTGCCTGAATTCTCAAACCTTGCAAGGTAACGGCCATTACCAGCAGAGAACTCCAATACTCCCAGCAAAAAAATCCACTAGTTGTTACGGAACAATACTGATGGAGTAAGATAACTATAATAAATTTACTAACAAAGCAAATCTCAAATATGTATGACAGACAAATAAATGAAGCATCATTAGAAAAGAAAAGAAAATAAATAAATAAAACCATTCCTTGTTAAATATGACTACATAAAGTTCACAAATCATGGCATAATGGTTACATTTATATAAGATCAAAGGAAAAACCAAACAAGAAAGAAATGAAAGGGTAAAAGGAAGCTAAAATAAAGGAAAAAAGAAATGTAATAATCTAGGAGATGAACAATTACAAGTTTTAAAAATATATCAAAAAAGGAAGACATGGTGAATCTTGAGATGAATTTCTGATTTAAGGTCAAAGACCAGCAACAATTATTCCAAACATGAAAAGGACTGAATTAAGATCTACGTGTAATATAAAATCAACCACAGAAAGACTAACGCAACTATAAAAGTTTCAAATCATAACATGACCTATGACTAAAATGGTATCTGCATTAGGATTTACAGGGGAAAAAAGATGCAAATATTAGGCACAAATTACATAAGAAAGCGCAGGAAGTAGTATGTATTTCTGCATTGAGCTTACTGTCACATCATGAATTAGCAGCAACGGTAGCTGAAAATCAGTATGATATGTTTAGCAAGATGTCAACCACATGCTGATGTTGATAAAACACTAATTCAAAAAAGGATAAAAAAGACATAAATCACCAATTAAGATGTGCCAAGTATTGACAAATGCCATCCCTGACATTATTCTGTGCTGCTTATATGTGACACTTATAGTAGCAACAAAAGAACCCAGCAAAAGAATATATATATATATATATATATATATGTGCTGCTTATATGTGACACTTATAGTAGCAACAAAAGAACCCAGCAAAAGAATATATATATATATATATATAGTAGAAATGAAAGAAAGATCTGCATACCCATGATGCACCAACCCGACTTATTTATAAAAAAATAAAGTTTTATTTTTTGATGATCCCACAAAATCCAAGTCTTTAGTTACCTCACACTGTTCAATGACAGTGTATAAGCTTTAAAGTAATTATCAGGATACAACATGTTATGATTTCTTGAACACCTTAGCTGAATCCAATGTAATAAACTCTTAAAATAGTTGTCTGGTTTCTTAGACCAGTTAATGCTTGAACATAATGAATTGCATCCTCTAAAGTGCCCCAGTAATCAACACTGCTATTTTAGAAGCTTAAAGCACTTATAAGGCAATATCTAATTCACCTAAAAACTTAGTAATCAGGTACTTGCATAAAAAATAAAAAAGACCCATTTGAATTTATTTAAAGCTTTTTAAAGTAGAGCCCATTTGAATTCAATCAACAAGCTTCAACAAAAGGGAAAGTGCAAAAAAACATAGATTTTTACATATTCAGACAAACTAACAGTATGTAGATCTGGTTTTGTAGAACATTACCGTATGAGAATCTTTATGGAGCTGTGGTGTTTGATGATGGTGTTTGTAATTTCTATTTCTTCAGATTGCTATGGAAAAAACTGAGAGAGAAAGAGAGAGAGAAAAAGGGGTTACATGATTTATCGAGAGAAACGCGGCGTGTTTTCACGTGTATCCGTTGGTCAATTTAAGAGGAGGTCATCATAGCGGTTTCACGTTTTTTGTTTCTCGGCAACACGCCACACGGACTTGTGAACTTAAAAGGGTTTCACAGCACTTTTAGCGGTTTTAGATATATCTCAGCTTTTGAGGCCGCTGATTAAAGTGGCAGTTTCTTCTCCTCAAGGACAAAATACGATTAAAAAGACAAAAGCGGTAGTTTCCAGTTGCAAATTAATTATAATATTTAGAAAACAGTCTTCTAAAAACAAAAATCAGATGGCCAAAATATATTTGCAAAACAATTTCCACCAAGCTAGTATGAAATGAAATCTTTTTCCTAAAATATTGGGAAATAATTAAAAGGACAAGTGGTGACATACCAAAAATATCTAAATTATTTATAAATATATTTAAAGTGAGATAATAAGGTGGTAGTGTCAAATTCAAAATGTCACATGATGAGATAAAGCAAGTTTTTTCAAACTATTTTGAAAGAAAACTTTATTGGAGGATTATTTTCATAAAACAAAAAACAAATAGTCACACATATGAATACTTTTGGTGGTTTGTTTTTTTTTTTTTTTAAAATGAAAACAAAAATATCAATTCTCTGAAAATAAGCTATCTTAAGAAATAATTGCATGTAAACCAAGTTTGGAAATATGTTTTGTGGGGACACGATTTGTGGCGGACCGTAAGGTAGTTGGGTTCGCACGCAAGGAGGCCCCAAACAATATCATTTGTAGAGCGTGGGTTTGAAAGGCTAGGCCTTGATCGTCGAGCGGTGGGTTTTTCGTGGAGTTCGTACGTGTTTATGCTAGGTTCACCCATGGAGTCTTTCTCCTGGAGGTGGGCTGGGAGGCTCTGGTTTTTGGCCATTTTTCCCAGCCCCTTCTTTAGGTTTCTGATTTTTCCTTTTATACTCCCGTGTGTTTGCTGTCCTTCGTCCACGTGTAGGGTCAGCATTTCCAAGGTTGATATTTGTCCCATCAACTTGCACTCAAAGTCGTTGGGGTGGTTGTAGAAGCCTAAGAATGCGGCTCTGTCAGGTTCAGAGCATTAAATGACAATAACAGCAGCTTTCTCTGGATACTTCGGATCTTTCTTCCGTGTTCCGGTCTTATACCGTTTTTACCCTTCCCTTTGAGGGGGAACTTTGGGTCTGCCGAGGACTGTACTACCCTCGGCGGTACCCTAAGGCTATTTCGTTGAACTCGGGCTATAGACCTCCTCGGCTTGGGCCTTTTGGTGCTCCCCAGGTAAATGGGCCTGGCCTATGAATCATTTGGGCCCCACATGTTTAGTATAAAAATTTTCAATATTTTCTATTTTCTATTTTGTGGAAATATATATTTTTTTAAATGGGGAGCAAAAACTTGAGTGATTTCTTCTTATCAACCAACCAATAGAGAATAGACTTTGTCATTAATATTTGTTTTTTTAGAAGAACTACGTCATTAATCTAATTGTATATAAAATAGAAAGTACATGCGTGCGTGTGCACACACATATATGCAAATTATGGTGGCTAGTAAGGAAAATCCTATTTAGGTGGCACCATGTAATATCCCTCGTTAAGGTATTGTAAGGAGTCATAACATAACTTTGGATACTTCAATGTTGATTTTAATATCATGGGGTAGTGTAAAATGTAATTGACCTTTCGGAGAATTTAGTCATAACTTGACTTCGGATACATCAAAGTACCAATAGCATTACAAGTGAACACATTGGATGAGCCAAGATTTTGCCTTCAAGGATTCGAAGTCAAGCCATAAAACTTATGTACAATTAACAAATAATTGAAATTTAGTTTTATATTATAGAAAGTGTAAAAACCCAAATTAAAATGGCATTTTAATAGCAGCTTAATTTCAATTTCAAGTGATCATAAACACCTTTTAAAAAGTGATCATAAAATTTCATAGCTCCTCACATTAGTGTCTTTGAAAAAGACTAAATAGGACCAAAGTGGATCGAATAAGACCGAATGAACCGCATAGGACCAAAGTGGACAGAAAATGGACCAACTAGAGCTAAAATGAACTGAATAGAACTAAATTGGACCTAATAAGACCGAAGTGGACAGAGGGACCGATTTGGACTGAAGTATACCGAAAAGACTGAATAGGACTAAAGTGGATATAATGGATCGAAGTGGACTGAATAAGACCTAATGGACCGAATAGGACCAAAATAGATAGAATGGACCAAATAGAGCCAAAATGAACTGAATAAAACTAAATTGGACCGAAAAAGACCGAAGTGGACAGAATGGACCAAATTAGACCGAAGTAAACCGAAAAAGACCAAATAGGACCAAAGTGGACATAATGGACCGAATAGAATTAAAGTGGAAATAATGGACCGAATAAGACCGAATAGGATCAATGTAGACTAAATAGAATCAATGTGGACCGAATAAGACCAAAGAGGACCGAATAGAACCTAATAGGATATAAGTGGACTGAATAGAACTGACGTAGACCAAAGTGGACAAAATGAACCGAATAAGAGTAAATGAACCAAACTGGGACCGAATAGGACCAAAGTGGACTGAAGTACACAACATAAATATAAGAGAAACATGTTTGTAGTGGTAAATTTTGGTTTAAAAATCATATAAATAAAATAACAATGTTGTGAAACCTTCAAAGTAAGGTAGAAAATATAGATATAGAGTATATATGATATTAAGTTTTATTTATTAGTTTTTATTTAAACGTGCAATTCATGCATCATAAATAAATGTAGGACATTCAATGTTTGGCACCTTATTGTCAATTTGGGTTTCGATGTATTTGGCATCATTAAAAGAGTGCACACAATTATTATTGTAGCTGAATTTTTGTTTGATTGCATGGGCTCTACGCATATTTGGCATGTGAAGATTGGATGATCCTCCAGTACTTGGTCATGATGTGTTTCTTCTTCTATATGTTTCGCTGATGTTTTCCAAGTTGGGTTTCTCATGGCTTAAAAGTTGAAACTACAACTAAAATATTGTTTAATTTTTTTTATGAGAGTTCTTGCTTCTTATATCGATGTATGGGTCAAGCTTAGCCTAATTCTTTTAATTGTATATGATATTTAGGAAAGTAAGCCGACAACACATCATTTACTGTGTCCTTTACTGTGAAGGAATTTGCATTGCATACAACCATGTTTTGGAAGCAAGTCAAAAACTTGCACGTCACTCTAAGAAAAACAATTCCTAATAGAGTCTAAATACAAGCTACATATTGGGTATTAAACGAAATGGTTGACATTTGATTAGTTTTTGTCAAATAAATAAGGAATTATAAAAATAAAAATTATGAGTCAAATAAATATAGAATTAAAAAAAATTATGTGAAAAATTGTGAGTCTACCAAAACTTATATGACATAATATAGAAGAGTCCAAAAACTAATATATGATTCGAAGCCAAGACATAAAACTTATATATGATTAATAAATAATTGAAATTTTATTTTATATAATAGAAAGTGTAAAAATCCAAATTATAATGGCATTTTATTTGCACTTTAAAATTAATTTCAAGTGATCATAAAATTTCATAGCTCCTCACATTAGCTTGTTTGAAAAAGGCTGCTAATATCAATTTCTTAATATTAATCTATGATTAAAGACATTTTTTCAATTATTTTAAAGGCCCGTTTGATAAGAGATTTCTAGTAACATTATTTAAGTTTTGTGGAAATACATGTGAATAAAAAAATGTGTGAAAATACGTATTGTGATGTTTAAATAACAATTTTCATTGTTTAAACACCATTGCCAAATGAGGCGTCGAGGTCTCAAAGGCCCCCGTTTAGTTAGAGATTTTTAGTATTATTGTTCAGTTTTTAGTATCTTAGAAATACATATTTAAGTGATATAAAAATATATAAAAAAAATGTTACCTTATATATTTTTTTAAACAAACACAGATATGAAAAGAGAGGGAATGCGGTTGGGAGAGGCTGTGTGTTTTACTGTGTATGAGTAGTAGTACTACGACGCCGTATAAGGGAATGAACGCGGTGAACGGAGCGAGCTCTCGAACCGGGCAAAGGGCTCGGAAGAGCTCTGGCCTTAGAGCTCGCCGAGAGAGGCCACACCGTAATCGGGTGCGCCCGCACCCAGGATAGGCTCAATTCCCTCCAATCAAATCAGACCTCCCTGGCTCCTCCCACAACCACTTGCTCCTCAATGCTGACGTGGTCAGTCCCTCTCTCATTGGCACATGAATCATTTGATTATTTTTGATAAATATGTTATCATTTGAATCTTACTGGTTAAAATGTGCTAACTTTGTAGAGGCAAAGAATTTCAAGTTTCTCTTCCCATTCTTTGCTCATTTTTCTTCTTTTTTTATGATTCCAACAAAAGATAATACAATGCTAGGTGGAAATTTGTTGGCTAGTGCAGCATTTTGGTTCATTGTAGTCATCATATCTTGATGCTGAGGTTTTACTATGCTTCTGGTTTTGGTTGTTGCCTGTCATTTATTCTGAATTTTTCGTATATGCGGCGGACTAATATAAAGGTAGTTCCACTAAAAAAATGCAGGTACCATCAATAAAAACAACAAGATATGTCAATATGTAAAAGGAATAGCAAATATGTTGCGTCACTTCATCCCTCTGATGCTTACGAGGAATCGAGGAATTATTGTCAATATGTCTTCCGGGTGTGAACCTTTTATTTTTGTTAAATTACCGATTGTTCCAAAAGCATAAGCTAATGGGAAATTGTGAATTTAATCATTTAACTATAGTTCTAATACTTTTTATTAAATATTATAATGTGAATTTTAAATCTGCTACTAGTCATAGGCATTTCTTCTGAAAGCAGTAGCATGAGTTTTAGTTAATCTTCTCAAGAAAACGTGGGGATTCTTTAAAGAGAGAAAGATCATTATTTTAATGGTTGCCAAAACTCTTGGCCCAGTTGGCTCTGCCTTTGTAGTCTTTCAGAATGTGTCTTTCATTACCCTTGTTCCAAAGACTTCTGTGGCTCGGAACATATGAGATTCTAAGCCAATTCGTTTGGTTAGAAGTGTGTATAAATTGTACAATCTCTCTGTTGAAGGCAGTCAGGTTTTAGATTCTTCCCCCGGGTCGATTGAATGTCTGGAGTCTAGAATAAGAAGTCAAATTCCCGGAGTTATCTGCTGCAAGCTTGATATTGAAATGGTTTGTGATCATGTAAATTGGATTTTTTGCCAGAAGATTGACTTTGGTGAAAGATGTAGGAACTGGGTTTGTTTTTTGCATATCCACTGTGAAGTTCTCAATTTTGGTTAATGGTTGCCCATCCAGCTTTGATAGTAATTCTAGAGGATAGAGGCAAGGAGATTCAATTGCATCATTATCCTCTTCATTGAAACTCTCAACAAAATGCCGAAGAGGGTGATGGGAGGAAGCTTCCTATTTGGTTTTAAAGCTCAGTGGAGTTGTGAATTTTGAGTATTTCTCATCTTATTTTTTAAAACAAAACCATCATTTCCTATGATGTTAATACTGATCATCTTTTAGCTATCAAGTCAGTTCTTTTATATTTTAAATTAGATATGGGGTTAAGGGTTAATCTTAGTGAAAGTGAAATAGTTCTTTTAGGGATGGTGGAAGGAGTCAATGAGCCGGTTGCAATTATGCGTTGTAAGGTTTATTCTTCACTTAAGAATTATTTGGGCATGCCATTAGGCTCATCATACAAGGAAGTGGCAGTTTGAAATTCAATCTTGGGAAGACGGTAGGATGGAAAAGTTATATATGTCAAGGGAGGGAGGTTTACTCCATGTTCAGTATGCCTTCTCATGCGGCTAATAAATTGGAACTATTACAGTGGGATTTTTTATAGGGAGGTTTGGGTGGGATTTCTTACATCATTGTGCTTCTGGCTATCGACAGGGAGCTGTGGTCATTTGCTCTCTCCTTGTTTGGAGTTCATTGGGTGATGCAGTTGAAGGTTATTGATGTGTTTTTTCTTTGGAAAAGTTTGTTTGGAAGGCATGGAAATGGGTTGATTTGGAAAGCTACACCTCTGTGCTTCCTTTTCATAGATCAACTACTTATATTAAAAAAAAATAGATTTTGTTTCCCAATTAAAATTTTCATTTGTTTTTTATGTAATCTTTGTATACATATCGTATACTTCAGGTTTTCCTTCAAATAAAAGTTATTTGTTACTTATCAAAAAGGTTCCAACTAATCCTTTTTCTAATAAAAGTTATTTATTGCTTATCAAAAAGTTCCAAGTAAACTATCTTAAAAGGCTGAGATTTTAAGAATGTGTACAAGACCAGAAATACTTAAATTTTTAGTAATATGTAGATTTGTAAATTATAATAACGATATTACTTTATGCAATTCTATCTGAAAGTTTTGCAATAGCCTTATCTTAGCCTGTGTATGTCTCTCATGATAATATTGGCATTTTGGACTCCTTTACCAATATCATGTGTCTTCTTACTGAAACCTGATCATATTTTAACAGGTTGAGCCTTATTGTGCATCAAAATGCGCTGTTGAGGGTCTGATCAGATCTGTAGCAAAGGAGTTGCCTGATGGAATGGAAGTTATTGCACTTAATTCAGGTGTAATAAAAACTGACATGCTCAATTCATGCTCTAAGCTCCTCTCACAATGCACTGCTTCCAAATCTGTGACTTCAGGCATGGAAGTCCATGCTCACATGATCAGATTTGGATTATCTGAGGACTGCAATCTTCGGAATCATTTGATTAATTTGTACTCAAAGTGCCGGTGTTTTGGGTATGCAAGGAAACTGGTTGAGGGAAGTACTGAACCAGATTTGGTTTCTTGGTCTTCTTTGATATCTGGGTATGCACAAAATGGGCTTGGTGAGGAAGCCCTTTTGGCCTTTCATGAGATGCATTTGTTGGGAGTTAAGTGCAATCAGTTTACATTTCCGAGTGTTCTTAAGGCGTGCTCGATGACAAAGGAGTTAGAGCTGGGGAAGCAGGTTCATGGCATTGCAGTGGCAACAGGGTTTAAGTCTGATGTGTTTGTTGCGAATACGTTGGTTGTTATGTATGCAAAATGTGGGGAGTTTGGGAGTTCGAGGAGACTGTTTGATACAATTCTGGAGCGCAATGTTGTTTCGTGGAATGCTTTGTTTTCTTGTTATGTGCAGGGTGATTTCTGTGGAGAACCAGTGGATTTGTTTCAGGAAATGATTTTGAATGGAATAAGACCCAATGAGTTTAGTTTGTCCAGTATTCTGAATTCGTGCTCAGGTTTGGGGGATGATAGTCAAGGAAAGAAAACTCATGGGTATTTGATAAAGCTTGGGTAAGATTCTGATCCATTCTCAGCAAATGCACTTGTTGATAT
Organism: Quercus engelmannii; assembly: GCA_029955605.1. NCBI lineage: Eukaryota > Viridiplantae > Streptophyta > Magnoliopsida > Fagales > Fagaceae > Quercus > Quercus engelmannii. The sequence goes on along the minus strand of JARPSG010000001.1, from coordinate 105,827,263 downwards.
GTATGCAAAAGTAGGAGACATTGAGGAAATAGCAAGACCCGATATTGTTTCCTGGAATGCTATTATTGCTGGCTGTGTTCTTCATGAGCACCATGGTTGGGCTTTAAACTTGTTTGCGCAAATGAAAAGGTCAGAAATATGCCCAAATATGTTTACCTTATCTAGTGCTCTTAAAGCTTGTTCTGGCTTGGGGCTCAAGGCATTGGGTAGACAGTTGCACTCTAGATTGATAACGATGGATATAGAATCAGATTCATTTGTGGGTGTAGGACTGATAGATATGTACTCAAAGTGTGATATGATGGGTGAAGCGAGGATGGTTTTTTATATGATGCCAAAAAAGGACTTGATTGCATGGAATGCTGTTATCTCTGGACATTCACACAATGGGGAAGACATGGAGGCTGTATCCCTTTTCACTGAGATGTTCAAGGAGGGAATTGGATTCAACCAGATTACTTTATCCACAGTCCTAAAATCTACAGCTAGTTTGCAGTATATCAATGTTTGTAAACAAGTTCATGCACTTTCTGTAAAATCAGGTTTTCATTCTGACATTTATGTTGTAAATAGCATTCTTGATACATATGGAAAATGTAGTAATGTTGAAGATGCTGCAAGAATTTTTGAAGAATGCCCAATTGGAGATCTGGTGTCTTTCACATCCATGATCACTGCTTATGCTCAATATGGTCAAGGAGAGGAAGCACTAAAGCTCTATTTGCAAATGCAAGATACGGGAATCAAGCGGGATCCATTTGTTTGCAGTTCCCTTCTGAATGCCTGTGCAAATTTATCAGCATATGAGCAGGGAAAACAGATACATGTCCATGTTCTGAAGTTTGGATTCATGTCTGATGTCTTTGCTGGGAATTCCCTAGTCAACATGTATGCAAAATGTGGAAGCATAGATGATGCAGACCGTGCTTTCTCTGAAATACCTGAGAGAGGAATAGTATCGTGGTCTGCAATGATCGGCGGGCTTGCACAACATGGGCATGGGAAACAGGCCCTCCAACTGTTTAATCAAATGCTTCGTGATGGTGTCCCCCCCAATCACATAACTTTAGTTAGTGTCCTTTGTGCATGCAATCATGCAGGTCTGGTAACTGAAGCGAGACAATATTTCAATTCAATGGAAGAGTTGTTTGGTATTGAACCAATGCAAGAGCATTATGCTTGAATGATTGATCTCCTTGCACGTGCTGGAAAATTAAATGAAGCAATGGAACTCGTGAACATGATGCCATTTCCAGCTAATGGTTCAGTTTGGGGTGCACTTCTTGGAGCAGCAAGAATCCATAAAAATGTTCATCTTGGCCAACATGCTGCTGAGATGCTTCTAACTCTTGAACCGGAGAAATCCGGTACCCATATTCTTCTTGCAAACATTTATGCATGAGCTGGCATGTGGGAAAATGTTGCAAAGGTAAGGAGGCTTATGAAAGATAGCAATGTGAAGAAGGAACCTGGAATGAGTTGGATTGAGGTCAAAGACAAGGTATACACCTTTATTGTGGGAGATAGAAGCCATTCTAGAAGCAAGGAAATATATGCTAAGCTTGATGAGCTGGCTGACCTTATGAATAAAGCTGGCTATGTTCCCATGGTAGAGATTGACCTCCATGATCTAGAACATAGTGAAAAGGAGCAGCTTTTATTCCACCATAGTGAAAGGCTTGCAGTGGCTTTTGGCTTGATTGCTACTCCACCAGGAACTCCCATTAGGGTGAAGAAGAATCTTCGAATCTGTGTGGATTTCCATGCCGCATTCAAGTTCATCTGTAAAATTGTCTCAAGGGAGATTATTGTGAGAGACGTCAATAGATTCCACCATTTTAAAGATGGTTTGTGTTCTTGTGGAGACTATTGTTGATTTTTGTGGGGGAGAAGTGCTACCTTTCTTTCCAACCAAGTATACCCCCTATGTATACAATTCCCCATTCTTTATCTGACAGAGGCAATTTGGAGGCCTATCATGAACCTATGGCCTTTTCTTACTGCGATTTGTGTTTTGATGTCTAGGTGACTCATCTTTTTGCGGTTCAAAAAAAAAATGCAAATGATGCCAAGGAGCTCTAGCTCAAAATTCAAACAGTGCATCCTACTTCCTTAGGCTTTGTTTGGTTGGGGGATGGAAAACTAGAGAGATAGAAAATGGTGGGGGATGAAAAAGTGGAGGGATATAAGAGATTTTAGTTTTCATTCAAGTGTGTTTGGTTGGGACCCTCTAAAATCTCTCCCCATTTCCCTCTTCACCAATCACTGAAAAATACCATTCTCTCTTCCCTATTTCCATCCCTCAATAATCGGCCCAACCAAATGCACCCTTAATGATGGGATAGAGGGTAAGATTGTGGTTCAAGACCCGTATGGTGTGTTTGTAACTTAAAAAAAAGAAAAAGAAAAATGCAAATGTCAAAAACTGGGATTTAAGATAACGTGATATGTGTAATTGCTGTTTTGATTCATAGAAAGCATTATATACACCATTTGCTTACGTTATTTATTTTTTTGTTAATATTTCTTTGTCAGGTCCCCAAGATTTTCCCTTTGTATATTGCTTGTTCTATGTGACTTTTGTCCCTCTTTGGTGGATATACTATCAGTTCAAGAAATGGCATTACTATCTTTTGGTAAGCTTTACAATATTGAGAATTTGTTGTATTCCATAATTGCATGAGTTCATTTATTTATTGGGTTATAAAGCTTAATTGGTTTTTTAGGCAGTGGGGTATTGACTATTGAGTTCTGGTAGTGACTTTTTGTTTTTGGTTATGTTGTTACTAATCATAGGTCCATGTGTCATTTCTGTTAGATATTTGTGTGAATTTGGAGGGTTGGAACCATATTAGAAGATAGAAAGTGGATAGGAAAATGAATGGTAATTCGTGAGGGCTGTGTGATGTGGCAAAAATTTCCTATTTCTATTTATATATATTTCGTTAATGCATCCCATTGAAATCTTGAGGGATTTTTACATTAGTTTTTAATTTAACTTTGCCCCCATCGATCCAGAGTTTCTGGAGACCATGACACGTGATCATTTTACATTGTTATATGTGTATTTCATTTTTGGAGTAACCTAAGATGAAAAATGAGGAAGTGACATAACTGTTCTTGTGTCTCAGGATGTTTGCTACAATGCATATATAATCTTCTTGGTCAAACTTCTTTTGTATCCAAGGAATGAAAAGCCTTTTATGGTTTGCTTCTCATTTGCTGAGGTGAGCAAGTACTCCTAGGTTGCTCTGCAGTCTGCACCTCTCTGTTGGGAAATGATTCACGTCCAATATTTTGGCTCTATGTTACTGCAGGGGAACATTAGCATGGACATAATTGCTTGGCTCTGTAGCTTGGTTTTCAGTTCTGTTGTCAAAATTATTAGCGTTCTTATACATCTTTTACCTGGTGAGTTGGACCTTCTTTGTTTAGGTGGCCTGCTTTATAAAGTACCTTTAAACAATGGTCTAATGCTTTCCTGGGGAAGGAAAAAGAAGTATGGTTTAAAAGTGAATAATCAAAAATTGTCAAAAAGGAGTCAATTTCTTCATAGATTGTATGCACTCTATGTTAAAATATTTATAAATTTATAAAATACACTATAATAAATTTTAAGTTGCCAATGAACTTTAGCTCAAATGGTACCTCCTCTCTTAATAAAAGCAAGATGAAAGGTGAGGTAGTGGGTTCAAGACCAACCTGTGCATGTGTGACTAACCAATCCACACATTTGGCTTTGAATGCTATCTTATATTTGTTAATCTGAATCTTTTAGGGTTCTAGAATCCTTTCATATTTCAGATTACAGTTGTTACATATACATTTTCTGGTTAGATAGAACTGAACTTTTTTACACATGCAAGAATTTCATGCTAGCTTGACCCCAGGGTGGGAGTCTAGTGGTCAAGCACCTCGTCTTAGTGCTTGGATTTGAGTCATGCGGAACGCATTAGTACTGGGGTTGGTGGGGCCATCTAGCACAGGGGTTTAACTTGTTACGGTGGAAAAACTTACTCCCAAGATTTTGCCTTTTTTTATTCAGCAAAAAAAAAAAAAAAATCATGCTAGCTTAGGCCATCTTAAGTTTTGACTGGCTTTAACAAAATGTAGAATTTTATGGGTTTCTTTGAGTATGTTTGGTCATTGATACCCTGCTGTTTAGTTTATTGGTCTAAAACCCATGTCAACTATCAAGATGCTTAGAGTTATTGATTGCTGAAATTCAACTTTGTTGAATTACTATATTTAGTTTTCAAAAAATTTGCATTGGTGATTGGTCACTGTTGCCTTTTAAGTATCAGACAATATAATCGGTAACATTTAGACCTGTGATTCCTTACAAATTACTTTGAAGGGTGAAAAAGTAGTGCACTTGTTGGCCTGAAGATTGTTCTAGCTTTTCATTTTGCAGTATTGATCTGTATATTTAGTTGCGTTAGTATTTATGCCTGTGCAGATAGTTAGAGAGATCTTCCATAATGATAGTTACAGAGTGCAAAGGATTTTGTATGTATATCCCGGTCTGATAATAGGCTTTAAAACCTTAACCTTGACCAACCAACTCAAGCATCATAGGTTACTCATAGTCCAACCGTAGTGCTAACAATATTTTGGTAGGGAACTCTCAAAAAGGCACAGAAAGCTAACAATATTTGGTGGTGCTTAAGTGGTTTGCTTGGGGGATCAAAATTGCTTATTCATGTACATTGTGTGCCAAGCCTTGTTTACTGTAGCAACCATGGCACTTACAGTCCCCATCTTGTCATATGAATTGCATGTGATTTTCCAAATACTAAGTGTATCTGCATCCGTATGGAATGGTGGAAGCTTTCTGCTAGATGTAATGCCTAGGCAGGTGATTCTCCAGGAGAAGAAGAAATCGGAAGACAAACTCAGCAAGATCAATCCTCAGGTGTGATGGAAGATACAACGATGACGAAACTCTACTGAGACAGACAGGTAGAACTTTTGTTAGTCATATTCTCTAGAAATTTTTTAGTAGTATCAAGTATTTCTTTAGCACATCAATGCTAATGATTTATTTGTTAAGTTGGATCTTAGGGCTTTGTGAATAATTCTCATTTGCTATATGCACCTTTGCAGATTGAAATTTGGTAGAACTCAGATTGGAATCTGATCATGGCAGCGTTTCAAATTTCAACTTTCAACTTTCAAGACAACAATGTCCAGCTGTGTATTGAGATAAAGTGCGCCCGTATTACTATTTTTTTAGCTAGGTGAAGGTACAGCATTTTGAGCTGCAGACTTTGTTGGCTATAAATTCATCCATTTTGCAAGCTAACGATAATTTCATAATGGTAACTATGTTAACTACATTACATTGATTATAGAGATAAGTACTAAGCAATAACTATTGATGGAGATGATATCTTGATCAAGCTACAATCCGCTTAAGAAAACATAACCACTTCAGTGATTTGGTAATAAAACCACAACTTATACTACTTATTTACATTAACACGATAACAAGACTTTAGAACCCCTAAACTAGCGAATTAGAATTTAGAAGGCAAACAACAAGAGAAGTCAATATGGAATTTATCTTTACTTGGGATGCAAGCCTTTATTTATATTTTAGTTCTCGATGGTGATCAACGGTTACTTGTATCATCTAGAGATTTATCCTCAATTTTCTAGGACACTTGCCCAATGCGTTATTGAACGAGGTTAACTTCTTTTAAATTCTAAGAACTAATCAGCACGCTGAACTCTTTATGTTTTAAATTAGGCACTACTACCTTATCATTACACTTTAAATATATTTATAAAATTTTATATTTTTTTACATGTGTTTAGAATGGTACCTCCCTTTGAATGGAGAAATTATATAGTCTCCATGGTGGACCATGTTATTTGTTTACCATTTCACTAAAAGGGCCAAAATGGCCAACTAACCCTAAAATTGTAAGTATATAGTTAGTAGGTTCCGTTTACAAACATTATAAATTTCTAGCATCTCGAGTTTCAAAGACTCGATTTTGGGACTATAAATCGAGTCTTTGAAGCTCGATTTACATGCTTGGACCAGTTCTGATGTGGCATTTTTTTGACGTGGATGTCCACCTGGAAATCGAGTCTCTAAGACTCGATTTCTACAGCTATAAACACCACTCAGACCAAACGGAAAACCCAGAGAAAAAATGAAAAAAAGAAAAAGAAAACAGAAACAGAAAGGGAGAGAAGATCGAGATCAGAGACCCAGGTGCGCGCGGCATGACCAGAAACTGACCAGCGACCCAGGCTCACGCGAGACCCAGGTGGCTTAGGGCTCGCGTCGGCCTGGGGCGCGCGCGAGCCTGGGTCGCACGTGGCCTGGGTCTCGCGCGAGCTTGGGTTGTGCGCGGCCTGGGGCTCGCGCAAGCCCCTGGCCGCGCGCGACGCTGGCCGGCGCGAACCCCAGGCCGCGCGCGACGCTGGCCGGCGCGAGCCCCAGGCCGCGCTGGTGAGGTTCTCTGTTTCTCTCCCTCTGATCTGATCTGAGTAGCTGTGTGTTTCTCTTTCCCTCCCTCTGATCTGATCTGATCTGCGTAGTGAAATTTCTTAAATTTGTTTTGGGTAGCTGTGTATTTCGGCATGTAGATACTTGGAATTTTTTAAAAAAAAAATTTCGGTTTGAAATCGAGTCTTAGAGACTCGATTTCCAGGTGGACATCCACGTCAAAAAAAGGCCACATCAGAACTGGTTGAAGAATGCAAATCGAGCCTCAAAGACTCGATTTATAGTCCCAAAATCGAGTCTTTGAAACTCGAGATGCTAGAAATTCAAAATGTTTGTAAACGGAACCTACTAACTATATACTTACAATTTTAGGGTCAGTTGGCCATTTTGGCCCACTAAAAGACTCTCACTTGTTTAAAATTGTTGAGTTAATAATTAGTTTCTGTTTAAAAAAATTTTCCAACTCAGCAATTTTAAACAAGTGAGAGTTTTTTAGTGGAATGGTGGATCACGTCATTTGTCCACCATGAGAACTTTATAATTTCTCCTTTAAATGACTTTGCCCTTAAAATTAGTGCTTACTATATTAGGAAAATAAATTCAATTCATACGGGCTTGGTGGAAATTGTTTTGCAAATATAATAGACCTTGATTGGTTGACTAATTTTTGTTTTTTATTTTTTGGTTTTCCAAAATTAGAAAGCTTTTTCTAAATATTATATATAAATTTTTAAAAACAAACACACAAAAAGATAGGGATCAATGAGGTTTTAAATACTGTATTTGAAACCAGTTTTTGAAACATAATTTTGACGTAATTTGTGTCTTTCTCCTATTTTTGAAAACACAAAATAAAATAAAGGCTAAAATTCAAATTACATTATTTATATTTGACTAAAATTCATTTCAGTTTCCTAACTTTACTTTTATTTAATTAAATCATAGAAGTTTCAAATTTATTAAATTCATTTATTCCATCCAATTTCGTTAAAAAATTTTATTAAATTTTTTTGCACATTAGAAAAATCTATATAATTAATAAAAATATTTTATATTAATTTTTTTTCATTAGTTAATTACATTCACAATTTGCATTTTAGCCCCAAAACAAATGTGGTTCAAAATTTTATTTCCCGGGGCGAGTGTGGATCCGGGTTGTTCCGGAATTTTCCTGATTCCTAATAAATCCACACCACACCCCGATTTCCAGGACACGTATATATATTGGCCTCCACTCAGAACTTTGCAGTTTCCAAAAATACTCTGCGTTATGTGCATTTTGTCTTACATAGCGAGAGATAGAGAAACAGAGAGAGAGAGAGAGAGGCTGTGTGTGTATGAATAGGAGGAGTAGTACGACGTCGTATAAGGGAATGAACGCGGTGAACGGAGCGAGCTCTCGAACCGTACTGATAACCGGAGTGGGCAGAGGGCTCGGGAGAGCCCTTGCCTTAGAGCTCGCCAAGCGAGGCCACACCGTAATCGGCTGCGCCCGCACCCAGGATAGGCTCAATTCTCTCCAATCAGACCTCCCTGACCCTTCAGACAAGCACTTGCTCCTCAATGCTGACGTGGTCAGTCCCTCTCTCTCTCTCTCTCTATTTTGTCATGTTGTTAAATGAGTGCTTTAGATTTTGACATTGAATGGATAGGATTTTCAGAAAATTATGTATGTAACTATGTGTGTATGTATTGGTAACTAGTTTACATTTTATTTGTAGGTAATAAGGTAATTAAATTACATTTAATTTTGGCATTTTGGAAATGTAAATATGATTTGGAAATTGTGGTATTTGGTGAATATCTATAACTGCCTTTTTCATTTTTCATGATGTTGATGACCCATTCGAGATGATGATGATGATTCTTGGCATGGCCAAACAGGACTCTAAATTGATTTTACACCTTGCGTGATGATCTTGAAACAATTTCATGGGATGGACATTCCCAATGTTATGTAATATAGCTTAACAGCCAAAATGACTTATACTAAATTAACATAATTTTGTGTTTATACTTTGTAGAGATCTAATAGTAGCATTGAAGAGCTGGCGCGCATTGTGATGGAGAAAAAGGGTGTTCCAGACATCATAGGTATATTTTTACTTCTCCTATTGCTGGTTAAATTCTTTCTTGACTGTGCTTAAACTTTACCCCATCAGTAGATTTTCCAGTTAAAGTTTCTCAGAAAACAGTTATGCATATTTTTGCCATTCTGACCTGTCACTAGCAAAAAGATTTATTCTTGTATTATTTTTTGGATAAATAATGAATTTTATTGAGACCCAAAGAAAATAAGAGTCACACAAGTATACAATTATACAGGATGTGTACAACTGGGGACAATACAATCAAGCATGAAAATTACAATGATATATCAAATCACAAACCAAACATGTAAAAATACTCCCCACAATAGACATCCAATCTAACAAGGTTTTAAAGAAAAATAGTTTTAGATTTGATAAAGATCACTCAAAATCCTCAAAGCATTGGTCATTTCTCTCCCTCCAAAGGCACCACATCAAACAATGGGGAGCAGCCATCTAAATGACACCATTTCGATGCTGACCAAACCTACCTTGCCAATAGGCTTGTAAGGCAATAACCATCCTTGGCATTGCCCAAAGAACTCCAAATGATCTGAATACCATAGCAATAAAATAATGAAGTAGCAGATGATCCACTATTACCCCATTACATTTGCACGTATAACAATAATCCAATATCCAAATATTCCTTTTATGCAAGTCACCAATTGTCAAGATTTTTCCCAAGGCTAGTCCAAACAAAGAAAGCAACTCTAGAACGGAACTTTGACTTCCACTTTCTTTTCCAAGGAAACAGTTGATCACTAGTGCGAATCAAGACCCGGTAATAGCCTCTAACCTCAAAGCCCCTCTTCTTAGATGGTTTCCAACACATCTTATCATCCCCACCCCATGCAAAGATACACCATAAATAATATCCATAGAGTTTGACTTCCCAATCCTGTAAAGCATGTGAAAGTTAAATCCCATTGAAGAATTCTATTGGAGAACTTAATAAGATCTGCCTCAGAAGCCTCCTTATCACAATTAATTCTGAATAACTCTGCTACACACCTGTAGAGAGCTCTCCCCACATAACAAATCCTACCAAAATTTCACTCTAGACCCATCATTTAAATGACTTCAAGTGTTGGAACAACCACATTCTAAGAGTGTGGCGTGTGACTTCAGTTACCTTTCACAATTTTATTTTATATTTTACCCATCCCATAGTTTTCATAATTCATGTGCTGTATTGTTTGTCTTTGGAGATACCAAGGTATTTTAATTGATCTAATACTTGCAAATGATGGAACTTGAGGCTTCAACTTTGTAAAATGTGGTTTTGGAGATGACCATCATTGCAGTGTCACCTTTCATGTCAACTTTCAATATATGTATCACGTACATGCATACATTGAATTTGGAGCATTTTATGTCCGTGGTCAAGATATTATGTTATGCTCTTTAGTTAGCCCTTCTCAATGCATAAGTGTTTTTTTATTTATTTATTTATTTTTAAAAAAAAATTCTCATTGGTACATGAATCATTTGAATATTATTATTATGATTTTTCATAAATGCGTTATCATTTGAATCTTACTAGTTAAATTTGCTAATTTTGTAGAGGCAAAGAATTTCAAGTTTCTCTTCCCATTGTTAACTCCTTTTTCTTCTTTAGTGAGATTTTTGCTTTGCACAATGTAGGGTTTTATGATTCCAATAAAAGAAAGAGGGTTTTATTACATTTTGAACAAATATAATGCTAGGTGGAAATTTGTTGGCTAGTGTAGCATTTTTTTGATAAATAATGAATTTTATTGATGGCTAGTGCAGCATTTTGGTTCATTGCAGTCATCATGTTTTGATGTGAGGTTTTACCATGCTCTTGGTTTTGGTTGTTGCCTGTCATTTATTCTGAATTGTCGTATATGCAGGACTAATATAAAGGTAGTTCCAGTAAACAATGCAGGTACCATCAATAAAAACAACAAGATATGGGAGGTTCCTGAAGAAGATTTTGATACTGTTATTGATACAAATGTAAAAGGAGTAGCAAATATGTTACGTCACTTCATCCCTCTGATGCTAACGAGGAATCAAGGAATTATTGTCAATATGTCTTCCGGGTGGGGAAGATCTGGCGCAGCACTGGTATAATGACATGATGCTCTTAATACTTCTGTTGCAAATATTATTACTTCTTTCATTAGACAGATGTAAACCTTTTCTTTTTGTTAAATTACTGATTGTCCCAAAATCTTAAGCTAATAAGAAATGGTGAATTTATTTATTTAACCATAGTTCTATCACTCTCCTTTAAGTGTGGGCCTAAACTCTCTCTTAATAAGTGGGGCCTAACATGTGTGATTTTTAACATTTTTATGGGAGGTAGGGTAAAGCTAGGGATCGAACTCATGATCTCCTGCTCTTATACCATTTTAAATTACCAATTGTTCAAAAAGCTTAAGCTAATAGGAAATGATGAATTTAATCATTTAACCATAGTTCTAACACTTTTGATTAAATATTATTATAATAATGTAATTTTTAAATCTGCTACTAAACGTAGGCATTTCTTTTGAAAGCACTAGCATGAGTTTTAGTACATATTCTCAAGAAAATGTGAGGATGCTTTAAAGAGAGAAAGATCATTATTTCAATGGTGCCAAAGCTCTTGGGCCAGTAGGCTATGCCTTTGTAGTCTTTAGCATTGTTGGAATGTAGTGGAAGCAGATGTTATGAGCTTCTTTCAATAATTTTAGGAGACATGTAAGTTTGAGAAGTTTGAATGCATCTTTCATTACCCTTGTTCCAAATATTTCTGTGGCTTGGAACATAAGAGATTCTAAACCAATTCATTTGGTTAGAAGTGTGTATAAGTTTCTGGCAAAGGTTTTACCTAATAGGTTTAAAAGAATGTTCAGGAAGATTATTTCTGAATTATAGAATCTCTCTGTTGAAAGCAGTCAAATTTTAGATTCTTCCCGTGTCGATTGAATGTCTGGAGTCTAGAATCAGGAATCAAATTCCTGGAGTTATCTGCTGCAAACTCGATACTGAAATGGTTTGTGATCTTGTACATTGGATTGTTTACCGGAAGATTGGCTTTGGTGAAAAACGGAAGAACTAGGTTTATTTTTTGCATATCCACTGTCAAGTTCTCAATTATGGTTAATGGTTGCCCATCCAGCTTTAATAGAAATTCTAGAGGATAGAGGCAAGGAGATTCAATTGCATCGTTATCCTCTTCAATGAAACTCTCAACAAAATGCTGAAGAGGGTTATGGGAGGAAGCTTCTTATTTGGTTTCAAAGCTCAGGGGAGTTGTGGATTTTGAATATTTCTCATCTTCTTTTTTAAACGACAACATATTTTTCTATGATGCTGATACTGATCATCTTGTAGCTATCAAGTTAGTTCTTTTATATTTTAAATTAGGTATGGGGTTAAAGGTTAATCTTAGTGAAAGTGAAATAGTTCTTGTAGGGATGGTGGAAGGAGTCGATGAGCCAGTTGCAATTATGCATTGTAAGGTTTGCTCTTTACTTAAGAATTATTTGGGCATGCCGTTAGGCTCATCATACAAGGAAGTGGAAGTTTGAAATTCAATCTTGCGAAGACGGTTGGATGGAAAAGCTATATGTGTCAAGGGATGGAGGTTTACTCCCTGTTCAGTATACCTTCTCATGTGGCTAATAAATTGGAACTATTACATTGGGAATTTTTATAGGGAGGTTTGGGTGGGATTTATTACATCATTGTGCTTCTGGCTACCACCAGGGAGCTGTGGTCATTTGTTCTCTCTTTGTTTGGAGTTCATTGGGTGATGCAGTTGAAGGTTATTGATGTGTTTTTATTTGGAAAAGTTTGTTTTGAAGGCATGGAAATGGGTTGATTTGGAAAGTTACACCTCTTTGCTTGCTTTTGGCTATACTTAATTTCTTTTATGTTAGATTTCATAGATCTATTATAGAAGAATTTCATAGATCTAACATAGAAGAATTTCATAGATCAACTACTTATATTAAAAAAAGAGAGAAGATTTGGTTGCTCAATTAAAATTTTTATTTGTCTTTTAGGTAAATCTTTGTATACATATTGTATACTTGAGGTTTTTCTTCAAATGAAAGTTATTCATTACTTATCAAAAAGGTTCTAACTAATCCTTTTTCTAATATGAGTTATTTATCACTTATCAAAAGGTTCCAAGTCAAATATCTTGAAAAGCTGGATTTTAAGGATGAGTATAAGATCAGAAATACTTACATTTTTTGTTATATGTAGATTCGTAAATTATAATAATGATATTACTTTATGCAATTCTATTCTATCTGAGAGTTTTGCAATAGCCTTATCTTGGCATTTTGGACTCCTTTATCAACATCAAGTGTCTTCTTACTAAAACGTGATCATATTTTGACAGGTTGCACCTTATTGTGCATCAAAATGGGCCATTGAGGGGCTGACCAGATCTGTAGCAAAGGAATTGCCTGATGGAATGGCAGTTATTGCACTTAATCCAGGTGTAATAAAAACTGACATGCTCGAGTCATGCTTTGGCGATTCAGCTGGTCTGTACCAGGAACCTGAAGCATGGTAAGAGTTTTTATCTAATTTCAGAATTTAATGCTTTCTTTATGGTATTTATGTTGTTTGTTATTGGAATGTTTTGCTTTCTTTTTGGTATTTATGTTCCAATATCAGAATTTTTGCTTTCTCTAGGGTATTTATGTTGTGGATTGTTGAATTCTCCACAAGATGTCTTAACATGTTCTGATCTGAACAATTTTGTGGTGCTTACATTCTTATTAATCAATTATAGCAATATATACCTTTGCTTTGGCTGGTTCTATTTGCCTCCCAAGCCCTGCCCAATAGGCTGAAAAACATAGAATCAGATTCCTTTGCTGTTCATTATTGAGAAATCTTCATTGAGAACAAATCAAGAAAATGTAATCTTTTATATTGATCCTACAAGAAATCCTACTGTTCAAAAAATTTGAAACTGATTCATGCATGTGTTGCCCAGAATTTAGAGGAAATCCCTATTATATCAAACAGACAAGGCAAACATCTTGTGCTGAAGAACCATGTAAGCAAGTGATCTACCCTAGAATTGCCTTTGCAGGATACAGCTTGAAAGCTCATACAATTTGAAAAACTAGCTGCCAAAGATTTGAGGATGAGCTAGGTGTGGAAAACCTTGAATTCCCTTAACCTTCTTGTAGAACTGTGAACCTGATGGTGAAGGCATTTCATTACCACTACATTCCTTGAACTTTGAACAATACTCTAGATTGGTAGCATATAATGCCAATTGAAAAGGATAAGGTCTCTGACAGCGCTTCCTTTTCAACTTTACGGAACTGACTGGTTCCACCAGGGTTTGCTCATTGATCACCACCAAATTCCATTGATGGCTGAAGAACCACACTCAACATCTCAATTTACAGCCACAAACTTTATTAAAAAAAATCCCCAAACCAATGACCATCATGCCTAGATTGGTTGTTCAATGCCTTTTAATAACATCAATGAAAAATTTGAATCCCATGTTACAAATTGTATCAACCACCACCAGGATTTGGACATATTTCGAAGTTAAATTTCTCTAATGCAGTTTGGTAAGCTTAATGGTGTGTTTGGAAGTTCGGAGAGAGAGGAGAGTGGGGGGTAAGGGAGGGGAATGAGAGGAGAGGGGATGGGAATAATTACCCCTTCTCCTAATTTGGATGTTTTAAAATTAATGGGAAAGGGAATAGATATGCCTCCTCTTTGTTTGGATATTTTAAAAATCAAGGGGAGAAGAGGGGAGAGGAGTGTTCATATTAGTTGATAACCATGACCATCTCTTGGTTTTTTATTTTTTAAAGAAATAGACATAAATTGAAGTCATAAAGGTGAAATTGACAATTTAATTTTTTTAAATATAAGTGAAACCCCTCCCCTATCCTCTCCCTCCAAATTCGTCCAATTTGGGGAATTAACAAAGGGTTAGTAGGGGTAAGATACCCCTCCAAACCCCATGCCCTCCCCCCTTAGCAAATATCCAAACATGGTTTATTAAACCCTCCCCATCCCCTTACTTCTACTCTCCTCTCCTCCTCCTCTGTCCAAACAAGGTGTAAGGGATGAATTGGTGAAGATGGGGCATCTTTAGTGGCACCACAACTGTTGAGAGATGAATTGCTGGTGAATGGAAAAGATGAGAGAGAGAGAGAGAGAGAGAGAGAGAGAGAGAGAGTCACTGGCATATGATAAGATAAGGAATAAAGAAATTTTTTGGACAATAGGAAATAGTCATGACTCCCCATATTAGGCCAGGACAGGTTTAATGAATGGATTTTACTTCAACAAAACTGCCACCTGAACAATTAGAAACTTCAGGCTATTGGGCCCAATACTGACTAGCCTATTTGTTGAGATGATTGTGCCTTGTTGGGTACATCAGATTTATGAATGACAGTACCTGGTATGTGTGTTATTTTTTTGATAGAAAACAAATTTTTATTGAGTTTAAGCATAAATTTATTAGGGTTAGTTACATGATAAACCCCAAAGTTTGATGTTGGTTACTAATTAAACCATGAAGTTCTAATTGCATCAATGTCTAACCCATAGTTTCAAGTAAATTTATTACAATCTGGATCCTGAATGAGTCTCTGTTAGAATAGTAAAATTTATGTTGTTGGACTCAAAAATTTATGTTTCTCATTTACAACCAGGGCTTTGAAGGCTGCTACAATGATACTCAATCTTACAGCTGCAGACAATGGTGCATCTCTTACTGTTTGATTAAAGTATCCACTTAACACATTAGCCTCAGATTATGCAAATACTGTATGATTAGGAGCTTAGGAGCAATCAATCCAGAAATTTTTTCTCTACACATCAATTTTGAAATTAGATTTTAAGACACTCTAGTCTGTTTACAGTGTGCTTGACAGGCCAATGGAAATATTGTTCTCATTGAAATATTTGCAATTTGTTTTATGCAATAGAATCTGATTATTAACAAGCGTTAGGAAGTTTGACTTTCAGGGGTTGGTCTAGAATCTGATTTCTCAGAGCTGTCAGGAAGGTATTCCATCCCGTTCTTGACAGCTTGAGAGGTTGGAGTCACCAACAGTCATGAATTAATTAAGAATGAATGAAATTTCATGGGCATCGCAATTATTCTGGCATCTGATATTGTTTTGTTTCAATTTAATTTGTCATCATAAGCTGCTGTATGGTTTTGGCAATTATTAGTCAATAAATTATTTAGAATGTTATTCTTTGCACTCCAAAATTTCTCTTCTTTGGACTAAATTACACTATTTACCCTTTTTATTTGGTGGTATTCATAGATACATAGGCTTTTGCTTTGCGTATCAAGTTATGTTTCTTATAGATCCTTCCCATTTTACTTCATTATGAAACTATGAACAATCTATTGTACCATAGTGGATTTTTGGAATTCTCTATTAGTATTGGCCTTAATCTGGAGGCTAGGATTTGATATGATCCTTTACGTGAAATTATATTTTTGTGTGCGCACGTGCATGCATGCGTGTGTGTATAGTTCTTTCAGCATGGACCTATCTCTAATTATTATTATTATTTTTTGAATGCTTTGGACTTTGTATTACCTCCCAATAGCAACCATCTCCTATTGAAAAAGAGGCCTGACATCCTTATATATGCTCGTGTTAATTTATAAAATATATATAAATTAACACATTGCCTACAATGGAGCCTTTACTTGCTAGTTCGGTTTGGCACTGGCTAGTTTCGTCAAATCAGTTCTTGAACAGGCCTATAGCAAAATTACAGTCTGTTTGGTAGGAGGAGTAAAAAAAGTAGAAGAATAGAAAATGAAAAAAGAGTAGAAAAGTAGAAGGATAGAAAAAATTTTACTTTCTCTCATTTATGTTTGGTTGGAGGGATGAAAAAAATGTCATATGTCCTTGTTAAAAAATGATGCTCAATAAAAAAAAAAAAAATCACCTAAATCTATTAAAAAAGAAAAATCATGACTAGAAAAAAAAAATTCAGGTCTAGTTAAACCCAAAAAATAAAATAAAATAAAATAAGAATAGCAAAACTTGTATCACGCCAGGAATTAAAAAAGAAAAAGAAAAAGGAATCAGTAGGTCCAAGCCAAAAAAGAAAAAATAAAACAAAAGTGAAAAAGAAGCCTGCATTCACGCCCAGGAAAGCAAAAAAAATAAAAGAGGGATCATTGTCCGATCTTGATAACTTTGTCATTTTACTTCACACCACCATCAACTTCAATCTTCAAAGAGCATATTTTGACAAATTAATTATATAAATTAGATCCATAACTCATAAATATAAGTTTTCGGTATAAATGATTTTCCAATATATATGTTCTAATGTATCAGTAATATCCCCGACTCAATTTTCAACTTTCTAATTAAAAGTTTTTGCTAATTCAAAGTTGATACCGGTTTATTTGTTTTGTTTCGTCAGCAAACGGTGTGGTGATCCAGGGTGTCCAGTCCATGGATGGAGAACTGAAGTGTGTTTTAGGTAAATAATTGGTTGATAGAAGTGTTTTTTAATTAATGATGATCGAGAAGTCCCGTACGTAAGAAAGCCATGAAGATTGCAGTTGGCCTTTCAGGTATAAAGACCACGTTGTAATACAAAATTGGAACACCACAAAAAACCTAGGATGCATGGACATGGACACGGGTATAGGTATGGGTGTAAGTATGATACAATGATATGAGCAATTTTTGAAAAATTATAACATGATACGACAGATTGAACATTGTTACGACACGGATACGATACGGGTACGACACCCTAAAGGAAGTGTTCGTGCATCCTAGCAAAAAACCACTCGAATATATAGTTGCAATGGACAAGAAAGAAGAGAATAAAAAAGAGAAGAGAAGTGAGGGTACAGTACATATATGCATGGTTGGGCCTCATGAGTATATATGGTTTGCGTCCTTACGCATTCTATGAGAGTAGGGAGCCCTACTATGACACTCCCTCATGTTCCATCATGTAATTTTGAACAGTTAAACTATACATCTCCTGGACAACATGATGAATTTCTCTAATAAAATAAATTTCCATTTAGGTAAGATTAAATTTTTTTTGAGCATCCAAAAGATTAAATTAAGTCCTCAATGTTTCTTGAGGTGATGGAGATGTATTCTAGTATGAAATTAGAGCATGGTTTCAGAATAAATCGTTGGTGCTATTTGTCTCCTCATTGAGAACTTCAATAGAATGTGGGGTATGCAGATATATTGAGCGTTGAACGACAAAAAACACGAGAAGAAAGAAGAAATTAACTACATCTGCTCTCAATCCATCAGTTAAATACTTTTCAAACTTCTCATATATCTTTTTTTTTTTTTTTTTGGTGTGAATTTTGAAAATCTAACTGTTTAATTTCATGTTCCTTATGTTCTTAATATGCATATCAAATTTCGTTCAAATTGGATATTATTTACTATTTGATCAAAAAACTTATTTTTTATACACAATTTTAGATCATAAAAATTTGAAATTTTAACATTTATTTGATAAGATAGCAATTGATCTTTATTTTTCTTGAAATTTTACATGCATGAAGAATATAATAATAATATGCAATTTAACAGTTAGATTTTTAAAATTCACCCTTAATATAGAGATATATGAGGAATTTGTAGAGTTTCTCTCCAAATCAGTTTGGAGAGAAACTTTGTTCAATACTTATTAACTGGCGTTGTAACTTGTAACCATAGAGACGGAGACACTAAAACTACATCTACTCATGAATTCCTTCAACCTATAAATTTTCATAAAGATGAAGTAAAATATCTTTTCACTATCCATAAAATAAAAACTTCTCTAATGTGTGTTGAAGTGTTAGCATGGGTTTTAGTTAGTTTAATTGGCAAAGGACTTTGTCATCGTATAAAGGACTAAAGAATTAACCAAACCACTAAAAAACTTCATAACAAAATAATAATAAAAACTTCTAAAACATAAAAATATAAATGTTAGGATTTTGAACCTATTGTTTATTTTCAAGATAATT
The DNA here is from genome assembly GCA_029955605.1 of Quercus engelmannii. Lineage (NCBI taxonomy): Eukaryota > Viridiplantae > Streptophyta > Magnoliopsida > Fagales > Fagaceae > Quercus > Quercus engelmannii. The sequence continues at coordinate 105,808,719 of JARPSG010000001.1, read as the reverse complement.
GCCAAGCTAATTAATTAATCCAATAATGCTAATTTAAAAATCCACAAATAACCAATTTAAGAATGTAATGGCAAATTAAATAATGTGTCACCAATTACACAAAATCATTCACAATGGATCCCATCATCTGTATAGGTGGTAGTCTACTGAAAGGTTTCACAAGTTGGAGATGTTGAGCTAGAATGATGGTTTGAGGAACCAGTCTCGGCCCAAATCTCATGAAAAAGACTCAGAGTGGAAATGAGCGTGAGAAATAGAGATTTTTTTGGTACAAAAATCTCATATTGGTATTTCATTAAATTCTTTCAATTCAAAGAGATTTTTTTGGCAACCAAGCATACCAAATTGACATTAGAAATGAGACCTTTCCAGCTGTAAGAGCCAAGAATGAGTTGACGTAATACAATGAATTTGTAGAGGCTTGAACTTGAATCAAATAACCTGGCACAGATGAAGAAGAAGAAAAAGACAAGGTGTGATGCCCCAATTTGATTGATTGTGTGATGTGTGTGGGTGTGTGATGAGTCTCACATCGGGTATTTACTGGGTTGAACTGAGCTTTATTAACAACTGCAAGGAGCCTCAATTGTGACTAGTCATTTTGAAGAATACTAGTCCTCGGCTAAGATCCGAGGATTGATAATTGTATTAGACTGATCTCAAGAACAGTTTGCTATAGTATTTCACTCTCTTTCTGGGATTCTCCCCGAACCCCCCTTTTAGGAGGATCTCTTACATTATATAGCCTCTTTCAATTAATCTTGGCCCTTCATTTGTTGATTATGCAGGCTACTACTCGAGTGCTTGTCTCAGCAGATGCCCTCCCAAATCTTTTGTGAGTTGCGGCAACCAAGACAGCACTGTTCAGGAGTTTTCTTCACATAAATACAGCTAGGGGGTTTGGTGGGGTGCATTAAATGTGGTGGCAACTATCATCCCTTTAGACATGTCAGGACTAACCTCCTTCCTGAAGCTTTTCCTCTACAGTGTGGCTCCCTCTGGTAATGTACCATTGACATGGCCAAGGCTCGCCTCCCTGGCCTTACCATTCGAGGGTATGATCTCCTTGGAACTGTATTAGCTTCCTCGGTCTCGGGTATGACACGTGGCATTATTACCTTTTTAAATTTCTGCATCTCACACCAGCGATTCCTAATTTAGGCCAACAAAGGTCATTTGATTATAATTTAATTGAGATTAAATTAGAATCAAGTTGTATTACACTTAGTCTCAAAAGCAACTAAGTTTTGGTCATTTTTTTCATTATTTTTGCAACATCTTACTTGTTTTAAATTTGATTTGGACCCGCAAGCTATCATTTTCAAGGGAAAAATCAAAATTTTACAATGTGGACTAAAATCTATCCTGATCAAATAGTTGCTTTTTTTGTCAAATCAAGATCAAACTCGAGTTGACCTTGATTAAACTTGGTCAAACTCGGAAAACGTATTTGGAAATATTAGTTTTGATGTAAAATAATGAATTTTGGTAGTTGAGTGAATTTTTTACTTAGACCATCGATCAATTCAATCAAAGTTTCACCAACAAAGAGCATTTTGGTCATTTTGACTCTTGACAAGTAAAAGGAAATCTTACATCCAGTTGGGACAAATTATGTGAAATTTAACATTCCCTTTATTGTGGGGTCAAAATAAAAACTTTTGCAAATTTTGTTTTAACTGAGATTTTGTATGAAACACAAGAATTGACAAAATACAGTATTGATAGTATCTCCTTTATTATTATTATTATTATTATTGAAAATAAAATTGCAATTCACTTACAAAACTCATTGCAACTCCATTAGATACACAATACTGATGTGAAAACTTCATTACAAGGATCTAAAAATGTTATTATGAGACAGTTAGTGCCTTAAATGAGATTTCTAAAATTAATTACTGATAGACCAAGAATGTATTGACCCCTTATGATGAATTAACCAATTAATTAGTCAATTTAATTAATTAATTGATTCAATTAGCATGCAATATGCGAGGTAGCACAAACAAATCATCAACTAAGTTAAAATGTAGCAGAAAATAAATTGACACGGTGATTTGTTTTCGAATGGAAAAAACCTATATGACAAAAACCCCACTGGGTGATTTTAAGGTCATCACTTCTGAGAATTCACTATTATCACAACAAGCGGTTACAAGTAAATGAATCTCAGTACCTTATACTAACCTACAGTTGAACCCTTACCCTAATACCCAATTGGACTTGTTCTATAGTGATAATCTCTCATTTTAATGCACAGCTCCCAGTACGTGACTAACCAATTCGATGCGCGGATCCCAGTACGCGACTTACACACCGACTTAAGAAAGATGTTGGCTGCAAAGTTTTTCAGTTCATCACACGATAAAGATTACAAAACTCCTTGGTTACAAAACCCTACGGTGTACAAACACAGCAGCTTCTTGAAGAGAAAGATGAACTAAGGCATATGTCTTCGGTTCACAATATGCTTATGAAAAACTTTTGCATTGGGGTGCATCAGCTGTGACTGCTCTTAAAATAATCCTCATATATGTTTAGGGTTGTGAGAAAAGAAAACCTAAACATCTATATATAGATTGGATGAAAATCAGAACTGAAAATTTGATTTTCTTAAACCTCAATAGATACTCTATCTATCGAGTTGTTATCGAGCATTGGACTTAAACAGTATTTTAAACCTCGATAGATACTAGTTGTCGAGTTTTAAAATTCGGCACTTCTTCACTTGATTCTTGGATAGACTTGCATGGCTTTAACACTTGAACTTGAAACCTTATTCCTTGAAGTATTAAACACATCCTAGATCTACCCAATTACAAGTAAAATGCGTTTTGTCAAAAGAATTAGCCAATACTATAATGACATATGTTCCTAACATGATTCACATATGTCCTAACAATTATTATTTTCTAATAAAATTATATATTTTCTTTAAATTCATGACCAAAATCTTGAAACACATGGGTGTTGAGGTACACCACACCTAATAGAGTCCAACCCAATGGAATCCTATTTCATATAGAAATAGTGTACCAATTGCACAAGAAGTCCAAGACTTCTATTCCTAATTATATTAGGAATGTCAGGCAGTTTGTGTGCTTTATATAAAGCATTATGTGCATGTATTTCAGTAGAGAGACTGAGAGAGATTGAAGAGTGAAACACAGATTTGAAGCCGAATAAAAAATAAAGATTAGTGTTTTGTGCTGCACTAAGAGAAAGAATAAAAGATGATTTTTCTTTTAATCAAGACATGCAAGGAAGATAAATTAAGGTTTTCTCTAGGATGAATATTTGGGTGCTACAACCACATAAAGTTGAAATATTCAAAGTGGAAGATCTTGCTACTGGGTTTTGTGGTGAAGTTGTATTTGTTCCTAAATGTATTATCGTATTTTTCTAATTTATTGTAAACTCAATTTTTGGGTATAACTTGAGTGTTGTAATTTCTATTTATTATAGTGAATTGATCAGAGTTGCTTCGTGGTTTTTCCCTCTACACTGAAGGGTTTTTCATGTACTTTCTTAGTGTTCTTGTTGGTTATTTTTTTATCGCTTCCATAAATTTCTATTTTCTTTATTGTTTGGGTTTTAATTTAATTCACACACATACAGGAATTTATCCCAACAATGGGAACTTATACTAGTTTTATTATCTAAAAATATAGAACTTGTTCACAAGGACGTGGAAACACAACAGTCATGTATTTTACAATGAAATGCTCCATTGCATTGACGATAATAGCCAAAGAATAAAAATTTGTTGAGATCGAAGAATTCAGACAACCATACAAATTACTCAAGCCCTGGCAACTTGCACGATAGACATAATAGTTTGTATGAGCGTGAGCAATAGAAGGAGACAAGCAGCAATGGTACCAGCACCTCTCCATGGATTATTGAAATATTGATTCTTTAACGTTGTCACCGATAATGTTACCTTCAATCTGTGAAAAGGTTTGTTATAAAATTTATTCAAGCCTTCACAAATTATTGTGAAATCTGAGTTCATATGTGACAATTTGATGTTGGTGCTAAGCTTTTTGACCGAAGAAAATTTACTCCTGCATCATACAACTGCGTTGCAGAGCCCGAAAGTGTAACCATTCCAGATCCAGTTATTCTTTTCGGTAGGCTCTGGAGTTGTGGTAGCTGAAAGATTCTTATCAGATCGGTGAAGTGTTCTATTTTCACATTCTTGGGGGTAATTTTTTGAACATTGAAAGGTTCAAAGAATTCAAAAGTTAGATCAATTAACGAAGAGTTTAAGAATTTGGGATAAATAAGGTTGAATAGTACCTCAAGGACAAAGAATGGAAGCTGGTTTTCAAATAATACCAAGTCACATATGATAAAATCCATTTTGTCGATTATGAAAAGATCGTCAGGTTCCCAACGTTTAATAACATTTCTAAAGATAAGCTCAAGAATGAAGATTGCATCCACTAGAATTACTTTAAAAAAATCATCTTTGTCCATGCCAAGCGAAGTCTCTGCATAGGAACAATAAATTTGTTCTTCCATCGCCCCTATTGCGTTTACTAAATCCTTCAAGTTTATATTAGCCAGTTTCATGAAACTCTTGAGATACCTCACTTTAAACATTTCCATGGTTTGTAATTTTTTGTCGAAGTGGTGAAAAGGGCCAATTGAAATAATCATAGGAGAGTAGGCTTGTTCATTAACTTTGCGAAGGTGATCTGGAATTCTTTTGATGTGACACATAAATGAAAATGAAGGCTCTGGCTTTTCAATCATTATTTCGAGGGCACTAACCATCCTTTCATATTGACTTTTGTTTTCATTTGAAGTGTTTGCTTCGTTTTGACTTCCAGTATTTTCAGTTTCAATTTCTATTGAAGCATTTAATTCTTGTTGAATTTCTATACTCACTGCTTCTTCCATCTATATATAGAGTTGTCTTCCTTAAATTTCCTGATAAAAAACACAATTAACCATTACCATTGGAAACACTAGGGACATGTTTGGTACACTGTAATGATTATTACATGGGAATAAAAATAAGTATTACAAGGAATACATTAAGTTGGAATGTAATAAGTATTACTATTCATTAGTTTAGTGACTATTTAGGAATAGAATCCTGAATATGCATCCACAATTTAGTAAATTATAAAAAGAATGTGTATTTAAATCATTTTTAAGTCAAATTTCCTAGAATACACTTATTTTAGGGTGTTTAAAATAGAGCTAATAATTAACAACATGAAAAAAAAAATTTCTTTCCTTTTGAAGATGTGGCAACTAATGGTTTTTTAGGAAATTTTTTTAAAAAGTTATTACATAAGGTGAATAAATAGATATTCAGTACTTTTGATAAGGAATAGTTATTCATAATTTTGAAGAATAGCTATTTATAAGGAATAACTATTCATTGTAATAAAAACATAACCAAGCAACCGAATAGTTATGCCATAGGAATAACTATTCTTGCGTGATGCACAAGCTCACCATAGCTTTAAAAATATTTATATGAAATTTTCTATGTAATCCACGTGTAATGTATTGATATCTATGGTATAATATCTCAAAAAAAATATCTATGGTATAATATGATGTTGTTGCCTTTTTGTTTCTTGAAAACTGATGTTAATATCTAGGGACTTAATTTTACTTAGATTCATGTCATTAAGAAGACGAAAATTGGAATGTAAATTTTTAAACATAATATTTTATTTAATTGATAAAACTTGTATAAAATAATCTATATCTATAGCTATTTATATATATGTATATATATTTTTTATATATAAGCAAAACTTAGAGAAAATCCAATTAGAATTTTAAATTAGAATCCAATTTTGCTTCATGTGTTCTAAATTATTTATTTATTTTTAAAGAGAGTTTTATTTCCTAATTTTAGAATCAATATGGAACCACATTATAAATATTAATCCAAGTGAGTTATTAGGTACAAATACCAAAGAGTTTAAAATAAATGAATCATAAAAAAAAGGTGCTTCATAATAACAAAAATTAAGAAGTAATAAAATAAATAAAAATTATAGACAATTTACATTTTATCCTTCATAATATTCTTACAAAAATTTTTAAAGACTGAACAAAATATAAGAATGACTATCAATAGTATTTTAATTATATATATATATATATATGAATAATAATATGCATATTATTGTATATCTCTAAGTGTATTCATGCATATGTATTGGGTTCCAAGCTAGTATATATTAATAGGCAAAATTTAGAGAAAGTCAAATTAGAATTTCAAATTAAAGTCTAATTTTGTGCATGTGTCTAAATTTATATGGGGACCACACCATAATTATCTCTTAATTTTGGGCCATATATCCACTTAAATTTTTTAATTTTCGTGCCAAGTGAGTTAATGAGTGCAAAATATTAAGAATCTAATATTAATAAACTATAAAATTAAAAAAAAAAAAAAAACCAATCACATATACTTAATAAAAATCACCACACAACAAAGATCATCACAAATTTTATCTTATTAAAAATTAGGAAAAAAAAAACATAAGTAGTATTAAATTTAGATAAGAATTTTAATATGTGACTAATTATTTTTATATTTAAAAATAATAATTGACTAATTATTTATATTTTTTATAAAAGTTTTGTTTAATTTTAAATATATCTATATGTATGCACGTGTTACATGCTAATTTTTTAAATAATTTCACTAATTATTTATATTTTTATAATAAAAATGATGTTTAATTTTAAATGCATCCATGTGTTTACATGAGTTACATGCTAGTATATATTAATAGCCAAAGTTTAAAGAAAATCTAATTAGATTTCAATTGGATTTTCAATTTTGGGCCACATGTCCTATTGAATTTTTAATTTTTGTGAAAAGTGAATTATTGAGTGTAAAAATATAATAGCCCAAATCCAATTAGATTCTAAATTGGATTTCAATTAGAGTCCAAATATGCACTATGTGTCCATTTAATTTTTTTAATTTTAGTAACAAGTGAATCATTAGGTGTAAAAATCGACGAGTCTAAATGTAATTAAATTATATATATATATATATATATATAGAGAGAGAGAGAGAGAGAGAGAGAGAGAGAGAGAGAGAGAGAGAGAGAGAGCATTATATATTTTAGAAATTTATGATTTACGAAATGTGTAAGTTAATACCATGTATAATTTTAACCGTATAATTGTGATTTTTTTTAACTGTATTCATGCATATGCACAGAGTTACACATTAGTTTATATATATTAATAGCCACAACTCAGAGAAAATCCAATTAGATTTTAATTAGATTCTCAATTTTGTGCCACGTGTCTCATTAAATTTTTTATTTTATGTCAAATGAATTATTGAGTATAAAAACTGAAGAGTTCAAATCCAATTATATTCTAAATTGAATTTCAATTAGAGTCCAATTTTCCGCCTCGTGTTCATCTAAGTTTTTAATTTTGGTAGCAAGTGAATTAATTATTATGTGCAAAAACTGAAAAGTCTAAAACCAATTAAATTACACACACACACACACACACACATATAATGAGAAACCATTAAAGTAATATCATGTATAATTTGAATCTCTTCTAAAAAAATGTATAATCTAAATCGTATAAATGTGATTTTTTTTTTCTTTTTTTGTTTTGATGCTTCCATTGGCTGGTATAAAAAAAAAAATTGTAATTTTTAAAATTGTACCTGTGCATATGTATGGAGTTACAAACTAGTAAAAAATTAAAGCACAAACCCATTCCGTAATAGTTTTTTATTTTAATTTTTATGTTTACAATAAAAGTCCAACTTATGACATTCACTCCATGATGATTGCTCCTATAATCATCTTAAGACACAAATTAGATTTTGATATAAATGACATTTGAACTCTAGATTTCCTATTCGACAATAAGAGAATTTATTAATTGAGCTAATTTGAACCCATTATTTTATATTATTTAAATCATCATTTAGTTAGCTTATTATTGTGGATGACACCAACAAAAGTCTACATTTGCACTAATATCTTGAATTGTAATTAATGTGTGCTTAGTTGAAAATTGCTGGACATCCAACTCTGGTTACCACCCCCCCCCCCCCCTCCCCCACCCACAAAAGGTAGTAAAGAGATTTTCAAAATATTAATTCAATAATATCATAATTTAATATTGCTTAAAGTAACACTAAGTTTTATGGAATGTATAATAAAAATTCTCAAAATGTTCACTACTTTTCATAATCGTTATGCTATTTCCTAAAAAAAAAAAAGTTTCAATGATATATGGGTCGATGATAATATACATTTCTTACTTTGTCTATCTCTCTTCTTCAAGGACTATTTTATTCTTCAATACATCCTATTAAAATGATAAACTTTTGGTTTGAGTGGTAAGAATAAAGATCGTATGTAAATCAATGTTAGAAATTTTAAATTACTAAACGAAAAAAAAAAAATTAAGTGATTTAAAATTCGTGCAGGGATTGGACAATGACAACCACACACTACCAGCCTCCTCCTAATGTGTGTGTATATATATTATGTGGGTGTGGTTTCTCTATTTTATTTTTTTTCACTTATCTATGAAATATGAAGAAAATAGGAAAGATATTACCAATATAACTGTATAAAAACTTACAAACTAACATGATAAATCAATTTATCAATTATTAATTTTGTTTTAAATTTGAAAGTTGACTAATTTTTTTTTAACAATGCTACAAAGACATCAATTTTCAGGAAAAATTTCATAAATGTTTGGTTGTTAAATTGTTATTAATTCTTATTTGGACCCATCATTGACACCACTTTATTGTTTACTATTTATAGCTCAATATCTCAACAGTTGAGAAAAAAATTGTAAAATATTTTGTAACTCTAAACTTATTGAAGGATTATATATTAAAATTTGTTATACTCCCCTTCACTCCATATTGGAATCTAAGTATTGATTTAGGTTGCTTTTTGATAATATATATATATATATATATATATATATATATATATATTATATTATATATAATACGGTTTTAGAGAGAAAAAAGCTATACGGTTCTTACAGTTATATATTTATATATAATAAGACTACTACTACATGCCAGTATGCAACTATAACTCATCATATTAGGTAATCTTTTATTCTTAAACATTATGTCAAGAGCCTTAGAGCTTAATCAATACCTTTTTTTTATACAAAGTGCTTGAAGATTTAATGAGAGAAATGGTTTGAGTTGTAAAGTTAATAGCATATTATAACTATCTAAAACAAAAAAAAATATTAAACATTACGAATATCACCACCTTCCAAAGCTAAAATTAATTCAAAGAATTGAAAAGGACAAGCACTGGAAAAAAAGGTATTACAAATTAAAATACAGTTAATGAATGCGATGCTCAATAATATTAATTAATATTGATTGAAAATCTCGGCATGTACGTACTATCTAGTTTGTAAGAGGGAAGACCTGCTATGTTGGCCATTAAGTTCAGCGTGTATATGTAGTTGGATGGTGCTTTTTGCAATATTAAAAATTTAGGATAAATGATTATTCAGTTGCTAATTATAACGAGATGAAGAAAGCGTACCTCGGTTATCGATTGTGTAGGTACGTAGCAGCTGAAACAATATTGAGCCTGTAACTGTGTCTGTAAGTGAAAACTATCTCAAGTATCAACTCAACTCTCTGATGTGGTTCTCGCAGTGATCAAATGAACTACCCGATAAGGATATTTATAATAAATAAACAGTAAAGAGTGCTGCAACTGCAACCATATCTATAATATATGACGTCAACATTTCTATATAGTATCATTACGTCATCTCTTTCCTATCATTGTACTATAAACTTTATCACGCTCTAGATCCTCCAGTGAGAACTTAGAAATCTTACGTTGAAAAGTATAAGAGCAAGAGGATATATACAATTAATACTTTCTTATAAAAAAAATCTAAGCACAAGATCTCTATCAAACGGTGCCCTATTAATAAGTGCAGTTAAACTTCCGTGAAAAATTAGTGTTTTTTGGGTTTGTTTAGCTAAAAATTTGGAGAAATTGATGTGAATGCTGCTATAACATACCAAAACCAATTCAATTTGAAACCTATTGTTTTGGAATCATAATTCATAACTGGGGTAGTGTATGAAAAATAAAAGAAGTCGATCCTATGTTTGATGATAAACTAGCTGATGCCCCTTGGGATGTGAAGGCATATCATAGTTCCATTACAAAAAAATATGTTAGAAGTTCTCTATGTTGCACATCTATATTGCTCATTTTGTGGCACACCATAAGAATTACACTTGAGAAATTAATTTCAAATATATCATATGTTACTAACAAGAAAAAAAGAGAGGAAAACTCAGGAAAAAACTAAGTACTAATGTTAATCGCAATTACATCTTGTTGTAGTATTTTAATGTTATTTAATTAAAATGAATAAATATTACAGAGTAAATATAAAGATATGAAAGTTAATATGGAAGAAGAGTATTCTTTCTGATGGAGCTTTAAATTTATACATTTTGTGCAAAAGTTATTCTAACCATACGACATTTGTTGAGGTATTGTATCCTAAGAGGAGATAAGCTAGAGAATGTTTGTACCGGTTACAAAAATTAACTAATTGAGGGCTTGAATCTCTTTAAAGAGAGTGAGTGTCAGCCCAAATAATGTTGTGTAATTTTTCTTTAAAGTAATAATATTTAGAAGTATTTATTCAGTTTTTCTTTGTGTTATTTATTATTACTATTGTGTTTGCACTAACATATCTCATGCACCTTAACAATACCAACCACCTTATTACCATTATATCTCAAACACCTAAACAATACCAGTCATTCAAATCTCTTGACCCATACATTATGAATGTGAAATACGAAGGGCTTAATAAGCTGGTATACATGCCAGAGAAAGTATGCATAGATTACAAAGATTAGCCAATTGAAGGCTTGAATTTCTTTAAAGAGAACGAGTGCTGCGCATTAGTCCAAATAATATTGTGTAATTTTTCTTCAAAGTAATAACATTCAGAAGTATTTATTCAGTTTCTCATTGTGTTATTTCCATTATTATTTTGTTTGTACCAACACATCTCATGCACTTGAACAATACCAACCACCTTATTGCCATTATATCTCAGGCACCTAAACAATACCAGTCATTCAAATCTCTTGACCCACACATTATGAATGTGAAATACAAAAGGCTTAATAAGCTGGTATACATGTTAGAGAAGGTTTGCACATATTACAAAAATTATCCAACTAAGGGTTTGAATCTCTTTAAAGAGAATGTGTATAATTTTTCTTCAAAGTAATATTCAGAAGTATTTATTCAATTTCTCTATATTATTTCCATTATTATTTGTTTACACTAACACATCTCATGCACCTAAACAATACCGGTCATTCAAATCTCTTGACCCACACATTATGAATGTGAAAAATAAGAGAGGCTGGTATAGATGACACCGTATGAAGGGACAAAATTAAAATATAGCAGAAAAATAATTAGTTTTCTTCCGGAGAAACCAACCTGCAAGATGAAATTTTGATCAATAAAAAAAAAAAAAAATTCAGACTACCTTCTTATTTAAAATCAAGACTTATTAGTATATGACTTTCTAAATACACATAATATTCATATGCAAATAGAAACTCATTGTATCAACTACAAATAAATAAGAATTTATTAAAACTGACCTAATAAACTTAACAATTCATTTTACCTCAATTTTTATCATTGGCTTTTTCTTTGGTCTAGAATTTTTGTTGCCATGCTTTTGCTCATATTGGCCAAAGTAAACTTCAAGTTCTTGATGAATTAGGATTTATTTTGAACGAAATCAATTTATGGTTCAAGTTAAATATTACAAACCTAAAAATAGATCTGATGTCACATTACTTAAATTTTGAAATGAGGTGGTATAAAGTAAGAATATTAGATATACAAACTAAATCTTTAGAATGTATTCTCTCCATTTTATGTGAATCTGTAGATGGTGTTTACTGAAGTCCAAGTCTAAGAAAGTGATGAGTTTTATCTGACAATCAAAAGCATTTTTTTCGACCATTTCCTTGAAGCTATTGGATCAAATTGATCTTTAATAGGTAAAATATGATTAGCTCGACAGTTAGACATCTTTTGGGACGGTTGAATAGAGTGACCAGGATGCAATGGTCAAAAACTTATTTTTTAAACCGTCGCATGATCCTGGCTTATTTTATTTGTTTATATTAAATTTTTTTCATTTTGTTATTAACAGATTCTTAACACCTTACGAGAAAGTGAAAATGTATGTTTATCCATAGCAGTGTTTTTTTTTTTTTGATAAGGCAGTGTTTCTATTTAGCTGAAAACGGCTTTCAAATTTTTTTTTTAAAAAAAAAAAAAAAAAAAAAAAAGGCTGAAAACGCTGTCGTACATTTACACCAAAAGGACGCCGTTTGTCATTAACGTCACCGTTTGATCTAATATTACTGCTAGACTCCGTTGGAACAGTAACTAAGTCTGTTATTCCTCTCAGTGACTCAGTTTTATCATTACAACTTGATCGTTCCAATATATGATTATCTTTTGTGGATAGGGTCATGTTAATGAATATTTTTAGAAAAATTGTTAATAAATCATAATAAGAAAGTTTTGACATCACTTTTATGTGAAATATAAAAGTTGTCAACAATATTTATTGTTTTACGTATAGCTTTTTAAAATCTTACTTTTTCTTGTTTTTTCTCATTTTTTCAAAAATTTTAAGATATAAATATACTTTAGCACACTTTTAGCAAAAAACTAAATAAGTTGTTTCCAACCATGGCCTCAACTCATTCAGAACAAAGCCCTAATTTCATGGACCTTGCCTCTAGCTAATCACGACAAAATTAACTTTGATGGTGCCGTTTAAAAAAAAAAAAAATGAAGATAGAGCTAGAATTGGGGTTATAATTAGAGATGATAGATGTATGGTCATTGCTTCTATGTCCCAAAATATTTATTTACCTCATTCTGTTGTGAAGTTAGAAGCCCTTGCAACTGGTAGGGCATTGGAGTTCTCTCTTGATAAGGGCATTAGATCTGCTATTTTAGAAGGTGATTCAGAAATAGTAATTAATGCTCTTAAGGTGGATTTTTCTTCATTGGCTTCCTTTGGCCTCTTAATTTGGGATGTAAAAATTATTGTCGAGCCTTTCCATAGTATTTTAATTAGTTTTTCCCATGTATGTAGGGATGAAAATTTGCTAGGCATGCAAATCATGTCATTAGTTATCTTATGTGGATAGAAGATGTCCCATCACACATCTTAACTATACTTCAAGCCGACTTGGTTCTGTTTCTTAATAATATTTACAGCTTCATTCTTAACAAAGGGGGAAAAAAACTTCTAAACTTAATTACTCTAAAAGGATTAAAACTACAAAAAATACAATAGCTATTTAATTAAATGATCTATAAGTTACACTTGGTGTAATATTGCATAGAGTTACACCATCCAATAACTTGTTATAGAATTCATATTTTGAAAATCTCACCGATAAATTACATGTTTTATATCTTTTTAACATTCTTGTTAATTTTCATGTCAATTAGATGTTACTTACTATTCGATCCATAAATTCATATTTTATGCATTATTTTAAACTACAAAAAATTGAATTTAAATAATTGATTGATGACATGACTATTAATTTTTTATCATCATGAAAATTTGTAAGCATGAAGAATATTTGAAAATAATGTAATCTAATAGTGGATTTGTCAAAATTTGAATCCAATTAAAAAATATTGAGTGATGTAACATTGATTAGAGTTACACTAGGTATAACTTTATTGAAATTACACATTTTTTACACCATATATCTTTAAGAGATTTAACGGTTTAAAAAACACCATTAAAAATTAATTCTTTACCAACTCATTTACCTAATTAATAGCATTTTTTCTCACTCCTTATTTATTACTTTCCATATTTTTATTTTTTAATGGTTGAGATACTATTGTTTTCCACCTCATTAAATGTCATTCTGCCGTTTTTTCAAGAAACTTTTGAAGCCTTTAAGGTCACCCCACCATAGCCAAAACCTCCAATTTCAGCCCTGTAGTACCCTTATTGAAAGGTTCTTATTGACACTGTTTCTTAACAAAAAAAAAAAAAAAAAAAAAAATTGCAAAGATGTCATCTTTAGTAATCTGTGGCTTGATAGGGCATTTAATTATATCGCAGCTTTTGTTTTAATAGGTTACCAATGACATTTTTCTAGCAAGGAGATACCAATGGTTGTTCACTCATTCACAATTGCATTATGAACCAATTTTTTTATTTAGCCTTTTGGCAACAATATCTACTGGTATTTATTCGTGAACTTGATTATTTGTAGTGGCGTCAACTATATATAAACTGATCTTTCCATTTTTTTTCCCTTGGATAGTTTCGGCTATTTGCTTGTTCAAAATATTACTAGGCTGTGTCTCTGTTTTTTACAATGTAAAGTGGGAACTTGCTTCTAATTTAATATAGTAGTTCTACCAAAAGAAGAAGAAGAAGAAATGGAAGCTGGGATGGTAGAAATAATTAAGGAGAGAGAAAAAAAAAGGACTTTTAATTAGGTAAATGAGTTGGAAAGCAATAAAAAGTGAACTATGTTTTTTAAACTGTTAGATTTTTTAGAGATCTATGGTATAAAAATGGTGTAATTTCTATAGAGTTATACCATGTGTAATTTAAACCCATCTCTCTCTCTCTATATATATATATATAAGATTATTATAAAAATATTATAGATGTATATCATTTCTCTTCAAGAAAAAATGAAAAACATTTTTTTAGGTGTTAGCCTTCTCCTCAGGGCATCCAAAACCTTTAAAAATGCTGGCAGTATATATATACATTAAAAAATAAACTGAGATTGGCAAATCTAACGTCCCAAAAGCTGATAACTAAATGGCTCCTAGTAGAATAAAAATCATTTCTTTCAACCCATGTTGGAGTATTAGTTATCATTTGTTGAATAGAAATGTTATATTTACAATATTTTTACAAAATTTTCACAACAAATTTTAAGTGGCAAGTTGTTACGAGATGGGTTAAAAAAAGTAATTTCAGTAGTAAGTTCAAATTTGAATCAATAATAACTAATCATTTATAATTTGTTGTGAAAGATTGTGAAAATGTTGCAAAGAATACCTCTCTATGTTGAAAACATTTTGATAAAAGTACTTTAAAGTATAATTTGTACTTTGAAAACTGAGAAAAAGTAAGACTTTAAAGAATGCATGTAAAAACTAAAAATTAAAGGGTAAGGATTTGCTACAAGCTTGGTTGCAGCAATTCTTGCACAATGGTGATGTGTTAAGTTGTTAAATAGACACTTGTCCACAAAATTTTCCTTTAAGTACTTCGATATTTGTGCATTGTGACAAATTATTTCTATGGGTTCTGCTTTTACTTTATTAGATCGATCTCCACCCTTGATTTTCTTTAAAACAAAATAAATACAATAATTTATGTAGGAATTGCTACAATCAAGGTTGTAGTAAATTCTTGCGCAAAATTAAAAGCAAAACAAAAAAGTTTTCCTCAAAAAAAAAAAAAAAACAAAACAAAAAAGCTGATACCAAACGCATTTGCCCTCAATTTTTATCATTGCTTTTTTCATTTTTCTTTGGTCTAGAATTTCTTTTGCCATGCTTTTCTCATATTGGCCAATGTAAACTTCAGATTCCTCATGAATTAGGATCTTCTTCATTTTGAATAAAACCATTTCATGGTTTCAAGTTATATATTACACTATTGAAAATAAATTTGATGTCGCACTAATTAAAATTTAAAATGATGTTGTATAAAGTAATACTATTGGATATAAAAACCAAGTTCTTAACCGTGAACCATGACTAGAGAGAATGGATTCTCTGTCTTATGTGAATCTGTGAATGATGTTTACTTATTAAGTCCAAACCAAAGAAAGTGAGTTTTAATCACCTGCCTATCAAAAGCATTTCTTTTCGATCATTTCCTTGAAGTTATTGGATCAAATTGATCTTTAATAGGTAAAAATATGATTACCTCAACAGTTAGATTCGATGTGCACCTTTTGGGATGATTGAATTGAATGGCCAAGATGCAATGGTCAAAATTTTTTGTTTAAAACCTTCCATGATTCTTGTTTATTATATTTGTTCATGGTAAATAGTATTCAATTCTTTTTTTAATTACTAGCTAGTTAAGACACTAAGATGAAATTAAATGGATTTACCTTAGGTAAGATATATGGTAGACATAAAAGTATTCACATCTGGTGTTCTAAGTAGGGACGATGAAGTCGACAGCAAAGAGCAACTTCACGTTCCTTTAGTATTTTAAAAAAAAAAAAAAAAAAAAATCCAAAAAGCAGTTTTTTTTTTTTTTTTTGGGTGGGGCAAGGCGTGAGGAAACAATCACATTATATCTGCATTAATTTGTTCAACATTTCACATTATATCTGCATTAATTAATTTGTTCCAATCACATTATATCTGCATTAGTTTGTTGAACATTTAAAACAATCACATTATATGTGCATTAATTTGTTCAACATTTAAAACAATCACGTCTTGATTGTTGGTAGCTGCCAGGTGCTCTCTGTCAGTGACTCTAATTTTGCATTATTTTGGGCGAAGGGGTTGGGGGGAGTTGGATCCCTATTGCGTCCACGTCATCCTTAAATTATTTTTTGATTTTTGTTATTATTATTATTATTATTTTCATTATTATTTTAGATATAATAGAACCCGAATCTTTAGTATGTATCCAATCAATGATGAGCAAAAACACTAATTAATTTTTGTAGATTCCAATAAACTTAATTGATAATGCAATTTTCCTATCGACAATAAGAGGCTTGAAGTTTGATAAATTTTAATTCAATTTTTGTTGCATTAGTCATAGTATTTATTTTTTATTTTTGGAGAAGGCATTAGTCATAGTTAGTACGATTATTATAAGTCAAAACCTAAAAAAAATTGAAAATAAATTTTATGATTTCCAAACTGTTTGGAGGAAAATTTCTCCAACTTATTACATGACAATTGATAAATTTATTTACATGTGTTTGTAATTACATAACTTGTTACTTATTAAATTAGTCATGTAATTTATTTAGATAATACACAAAGATGGTTTTATCAATCATCACGTAATTGATCTTACAAGACTTTCATCATCTTTGTAGTTTGAGAGCCATTTTAGCAAGAGTGAAATTTCCTATTTTAGGTTGTCTAATGTTCATTGTAGGAACAAATAAATCTCCATGTTGCTGCATTTAAAGTAAATTGCCTACACCGAACATGGGAGTACCCCTAATTTCTAGCAAACTTTCAGCCTAGCATTGTCAGCCTCTTCTTGAGAAGATTGATCACATAGTTGCCTGTTAGACTTCCAAACTCCTATCATTGTTGGCAAATTACACTACTAAAATCAATCCTCTTTAGTCTTTAGCATTCAAATTTATTGGTGTAGTTTGTTTATCCTTCCCAATCAAGTTATTAAAACCACTGACCAAAAATTTTAACAACTTTATGAAAAGGACGTGACGCCGTATAAAATTTATCAAGCAAAGGGTAAAGCCAAGGTGGTCTAGTTATGAATCTTGCCAATGAGACCATACATATAAAGATTTTTTGGATGGTCAGTTTTGAAATCTTATCTTCAAAAATATTAAAGCAAAAGGGTGATACAACTTTGTTTGAAAGAATCTAGCATTGCGTTTATGATTGAAAAGATTAGCTTCATCATTAGGGGCCTCTCCGCGTAGAGATAATGGATTGGCCTAGTTATCTAGAACCTGTCAATGAGAGGATGGATTGTAGAGTTTGATGTAGTATAGACCGCCATGACCTTTTTGGATTCTCAAGCGCACCAGAAATCGCGCAAGGCAAAAAAGCACTAACAAAAATCATTTGAGCGACGGAGTCAAAATCGCATGAAATTTGGCAGGTTGAAAGGAAATAGTCTTCGAGCAATGGCCTTCACTTTGCCATGAGGTGCACCCTGATTTTGGCAAATTCCTTCATTTAACCCTTGAAAACCGTGATTTTGTCATTTTAGTAATTTTTGTTTCCTTAATAACTTTTTTTACTTAAAAGTTAGAATAAGATCTCACTTATTTTAGGACAATTCTTAAGGTCAGTAGTTTATGATTTTGCTTTTAACTTAATTTTACCATCTTGTAGTTGCTCAGCACCACAACTTTTCCAATATTTTTTTGTGGCAAGGTGTGAGGCAACTCACTTTAAACATTTAAAACAATCACACCATGACTTTGGGTACGTACTAGGTGCTTTCAGTCCGTGACTGTGGCTAGGGGTGTCAATTCGGGTTAGCGTGTCGGGTTCGTGTCGTGTCGAGGTAGGGGTATTTGACTAAATGACTCAACCCTAACCCGACCCATTTAATAATCGTGTCATGATCCTTCAACCCTAACCCGACCTGTTAATAAGGCGGGTTGACCTGACCCAACCCATTTGACACACTTAATAAACGAGTCGTGTTAGGTTGACACGAATGTAGCACAACCCATTTCAACCTGCATAATATTAAATATAACATCTATCTAGAAATAATTTTTTTACATCCTAAAAAGCAATGCATACACTTCAAGTCTTCAACCCACATTCAAAATAATATAATTCAACAGAAATATAATATTCATCTAGAAATAAGTTCTTTACACTTCAATCCAAATTCAAAATAACAAAGTTTAACAAAAATAAAATAACATAGTTTAACAAAAATATAATATCCTTGAAACTCGTCAAATGCGAAGTTTCAATTTCCAATTATATTCCTTGTAAATTTTTATAATTACTCACTTTTCTTTCTAAATTTAAAATATATGTTGGATATAAAAGGTATTTGACAAATCTAAAATAAAATAAATATTTATTTGTTATACGAGTTAAACGGGTTGTGTTAAGTGGGTCATTTCGGGTTGACACAAATAAATTGGCGTGTCAAACGTGTCTATTGCGGGTTACGCGGGTTGACCCGCTTATGACACGTTTCTTATCGTGTCGCTTTCAGGTCGACCCGTTTATGACCCAAACTCATTAAGGCCCAACCCTAACCCGAAAAAACCCGTGTTGGGTTCGTGTCATGTTCGCAGGTTGGGTCGAATATTGACACCCCTAACTGTGGCTTTAGTTTTGCATTATTTTGGGTGTATGGGTTGCTGGGGGTGGGACGGGGGAGCCCTATTGTGTTCATGTCATCCTTAAATGATTTTTTGATCTTTTTAGATTATTATTGTTGTTGTTGTTGTTGTTGTTATTATTATTATAAAACCGAAACTTTGGACTTTTTGTTGACCTTTTAAAATTTTGACACATTAGTTTTGTAAGTCTCATAAATTTACACCTCATTTTACTTTATTTAATTTTATTCAAAAATAAAATAAAAGACTCACGTTCAAAAAAAAAAAGAAAAAAGAAGAAGAGAGATTGACTCACGTTAGGATTAAAAAAAAGAAGAAGAAAGAGACTCACACTAGGACTTTTCTCTTCCCATCTCAAAACCCTATTCCTAACTTGGTAAGGCAATGTTAGAGATCTAGGTTGCATCACGTTAGATGATGAAGAGTTCCTCTGGCGCCAATCTACGGTGGCATCATGCTAGAACTCAAGCCATCTTGGTCTTCTCACTCACATATCTTTTCCTTTTGAAAAGTTAAGAATCGAATGAATACCTTGATTAAACCCCATAGTAAGAATAGTGGGAGAAAATTGGCCTTTGCCCCTTTCACGCAAAAAATCTAGCATTTTTCCCCCTTCCTCAAACTAATTAGGGAAATGCTTCTCTTTTAAAACTCGATTTTTTCAAAATCGAGTTAAAAAAAAATAAAAAAAAATTCTAGAGCCCTATAGTGGCGTTTTGGAACTTGAGCTCCATGAACTCGAGTTCCATGCAAGTTTTTATTTTTTATTTTTTATTTTTTATTTTTATTTTACCTATAACTCAAGTTCATGAAGCTCGAGGTCTAAAACACCACTATAGGCTTCTTAAAACGTCACTATAGGCTCCTTAAAACGCCATTATAGGACTTAACTCGATTTTGAGAAAATTGAGTTTCAAAAGAGGGGCTTTTTTCTAATTAGTTTGGGCAAAAGGGCAAAATACTAAATTTTTTGCGTGAAAGGGGCAAAGGCCAATTTTCTCTAAGAATAGTGGGACAATGGATTTATGCTCTTCGGATATTTGGTGATATGCCTAATCAAGGGTGTACTCTAGATTTGTATACATATGGTACTCTAATTCATGCGTTATCTGGATTTGGGATGATTGGTGAATCAAAGGAGAGATATATAAACAAATAGAGACAAAAGGTTGTCTGCTTAATTAGACATATCATCAATTTTTAGGGGATGATCTTAATTATTTATTCTTTTTTAATAATAAATATTTTTAGTGCAATAGTAGTGATAAGTACAAAAAATTCAAAAGGTTGTTTGCTCAAATTTGAAGCTCAATGTTTACTCTTGATATCATGGTCCTTGTTTATATCTTTGCCATATATATTTTCAAAGGTTGCTGATGGGAAAATTAAGACTTGGTTGTATAACATGTATGTTTTCAAAAGATATTAGTTTTGTATAGCTTTTTGGAGTTTTGCTATATTAATTCAAGAATTGTGAACTGCTTTCTAGATCTCGGTAATTTATATTTTCAGAGGCTGTTTATGGGAAAATTAAGACATGGTTGTATAATATGTATGTGTTCAAAAGGTATTAATTCTGTATAGCTTTTGAGAATTGCGAATTACTTTGTAGGTTTCGGTAACTATGCACCTGCAGTGAATTATTGACAGCATAAGCACATATATTAGGTATTTTATTTTATTATGATTGTTCATTTTTTTTTTAAAATGTTACCTTGCAAAATGTCTATAATATGCATATTATTAACTCAACTTTCTATTTCTAAATTTTAATAGTTTCCCGTACACTGCATAGGTTTGTGACTAGTTATTGTAGAATCCGAATCTTTAGAATGTATCCAATCAACGATGAATAAAAACACTTATTAATTTTGGTAGGTTCTAATAAGCTCAACGCAATTTTCCTGTTGTCAATAAGAGACTTGAATTTTGATAAATTTTAATTCAATTTTTGTTGTATTAGTTATAGTGTGTTTTTTTTTTTTTTTTTGCTTTATTTATGTTTTGAAGAAGGCATTAATCATAGTTAGTAGGATTATTATAAGTCAAAACCTAAGTAAAATTGAAAAATTAAATAAACTATTTTTTATGATCTCCAAACTATTTGGAGGAAAATTCCTCCAATTTATTACATGAAAATCGATAAATCTATTCACGCGTGCTTGTAGTCACATGACTTCTTAAATTAGTTATGTGAGTTATCTACATATCTATATATCTATCTATCTATCTATATATTTGTAAGGGGAGCATTTTGATTCTTAAGCCCAAAAAGTCAAAAAGTAGAAGGATTTAGGCCTAAAGAGCCCAACACAATAAATTTTAAACAGTAGGCTAAAAACTAGGTTTCGGTGAGTTGGACAATGCCCATAATGAATTTAAGATTGAAATAAATCAAAGGAAAACATGTTTTATGTGAAGAAATCCTTCCTCAGCAAAGTCCGAGTAGAGTAGTCTAGAGTATATTCTTCCTAAACTTGATTACAACTTCAGTTCTTTGTGTTACAATGCTTTTTAGATTTTTCCAGCTGAAACCCCCCTGTCCCTAGAGGATCTCTCACATTATATAGCCTCATTTGGCTGATATTGGCCCTCCATTTGTTGATTATGCAGGCCATTACTTGAGTGCTTGTCCTATTAGACGCCCTCCCAAGTCTTTTGTGAGCTGCGGCAACCAAGACAACATTGTTCATGGGTCTTCTCTACATAAATGTGGCTAGGGTGTTTGGTGAGGTTCATTAAATGTGGTGGCAGCTACTATCCCTTTAATCGCGTCAGGGCTAACCCCCTCTCTGAAACTCTTCCTCTACAGTGTGGCCCCCTCCTGTAATGTGCTATTGACATGGCCATGGCCCGCTTCTCCGGCCTTACCATTTGAGTGTATGGACTTCTCGGAATTGTATTGGCCTCTTCAGCCTTGGGTATGACATGTAGCATGATTACCTTACTGAATTTCTGTACCCCACAATAGCCCCTTAAAATTCCAGTTTTTCTCTCTTATCCAAGGAGAAAAAGTGGGGTTTTAACCTTGGATGGTTTGTCCCACACGCTTCTTTGTTTTTTCCATGTGAAAACTTCGCTTTGTGTGTCCTGTAACGGTTCCTGATACTTCGGAGTCTGCAACGCTTCATTAAATGTTCCACGTGGCGTCTTGTCTCCGACATCCTATGGTGAGATGAAGATCCTATGGCTGATATTTTTCCTCGAAAATTTGGGGCGGGGTAACTTCCACCCAACTCCGCCTCCTATATAAGGCGCCTGGGGGATTCATTTCCCCCACTTTCCAAATCTTCAAGCTTTCAAGACTTCCCAAATCTTCAAACTTTCAAGACTTTTCAAGCCTTCAAACTTTCAAGAAGCTCTAGAAGTGATTCTTGTGTTTATTCTCGTAAGTTCTTTCATTCTTAGGTTCTTTTCTCCTTGACCGGTCTCCTCGACCTTCTATTTTCTACTATTTCTTCACAAAAATTTCTTTCACTTCCCTTTAGTCTGCTTTAATGGGCAGGTTTACTTATTTAGTGGATACCCCAGCAGGTATGGAGAGGTTTAGGGCCCTGTATCATATTCCCTAGGGGGTCTCCTTGTGGTATTGCCTTCTGGGTGAGTGGCATACCCACAAAAAGGAAGGGGAGATTGCCATTCCCATGATCGCCTTCATAGAAAAGGGAATGAGGCTTCCTATGGGTAGAGTGACCAGGGACTACCTAATCGCCCATAGGATATGTCCCCACCAATGTGCGCCTAACCTGTTTAGGATCCTATGTAGCATAGACACTCTTAATGAGCAAATGGGGTTGGGCCTCAACTGGCACGACGTTGTTTGGATGTACAAATGCCATTTGCTTGTAGACTTGGGCTACTATCTTAAGTCTAGGTCTTCTGTTGTTAGGCTCGTCTCATGTCTCCCCAAATCCAACAAGGGCATGAAAGATGACTTTCTAATCACTTCAGGTGAATGGCATGATAGTCTTCACTGCCCAACTCAGGAGGGAGCACC